>OY294029.1:9464054-10713742 GCA_958510845.1 Cantharis nigra
CAACATTCTCTTTTGGCAATCTCTTTTACTTTTCGTCTTTGGTTTTTGTATTCGCCGTAGTTATCTTCGTTTCTATGTTGTAACAATGTTTTCCATTTTTCCTTTTTGATTTTTATCTGTTTTTTAATATTTTCATTCCACCATGCAGTTTGTTTTTTATTATTTTTAACTCTCAATGTTCCGCATACTTCTCTTGCTGCTTCCATAAGTGTGGTCTTGTATATATTCCACAAGTCTTCTAGATTTGTATGTTTTGTTATTGATTTCTCTTCTCTTATTTTTTTTGTAACAAGCTCTTCGTATTTTTGTGCCATTTCTTCCTTTCTTAGTTTGTATGTTTTGATTGTTCTGTATTCAGTTGTTATAGCGTTAGTTTTCCGCATTTGTTCTTTTCCGCTGTTCCTCTTTTTAATCTTTGCGACTACCATATAATGATCGCTACCTATATTTGGTCCTCTTTTAACTTTCACATCTCTTATCTCTCTTCTATTCTTTCTTTCAACCAATATATAGTCAATTATTGATCTTTCTTTGTTTTCCTTGCCGTATCTTGTGTACTTATGTATATCTTTATGGCTGTAGAAGGTGTTCGTTATTATCAGATCATTCAATTTGCAATATTCTATTAGTTTTTTACCATTATTGTTCTTTCTCTCTTCTCCATGTTTTCCTACTACTTGTGAGTCAGAACTACTTCTGCCTACTCTTCCATTGAAATCTCCCGCCATATATATCTTTCCTCGACAGCTTTCTATCACTAGATTCAGCTCATCCCAAAATTTATTTTTGATCTCCACTTTTTCATCTTCATTAGGTCCATATACTACGATTATTGTGCTGGTATCTTCATCTTTATCTGTTATTTCTACTGTAAGAATTCTTTCAGAAAAGGCCTTCCATTTTTTAACATAATTAATCAAGTTCTTGCTAATCATACAGCCCACACCTGCTGCTGCTCTCTCTTCAATTAGTACTCCTCCGTAAATCAACAAGTGCTCATTAATCATCATCTCTCCCTTTCCCTTTTTTTTTGTTTCAGTTAATGTTAATATATCCAAGTTCTGTTCGTTAAATTCATACAATAGTTCTGCTTCCTTACCATTTAATCCTCTTACATTCCAGGTAGCAATTTTCCACATTTCCATCCTTACCACATCATTTATTAAATTTTCACGCCGGTCCGTCTTAGGGTTTTCTATTTCATTAAAGCAGGTCAGTTTTTTGGAACCTCCCGCAAGCAGCCTTCTTTATTTGCCCATTTCCACACATTACCCTCGCATACAAGTTTCTGGTATCCCATTGTTACTCTTTTACCAGCTTTTCTCATCTCTTCTACTCGTTCTTTTATTGTTGTCTGTATTTTTCTTTCCAAGATTGTCAGGTCATTATCTATGTATACTTTTTCATTGTTCAGGCGTCTCAATTTAGATTTATTTTTCAATATTTCCAGCTTTTTCCCCCAATTTTCTACTTCAATAACGTTTCTCTTCTCTCCTATTTTGTACATCGTTGTTATTTTTACCTCCACTTGCAGGTTTTCCTTTATAAATCTTTCCATCTTCTCCTTCATTACATTATTTTCTTCTGTTTCAAATCTCAGTCCACTTATTATCAGCTTGTTCCTTCGCTTTTCTCTTTCTTGCTGCTCCATTTTATATTCAACCGCTTCCAGTTTACTTTCAAGCTCTCCAATTCTTTTATCGTTTAGGATTTTATCCTGTATCCATTCGGTTTTGGCTTGGTTCAATTCTTCTTTGGCTATTTTTAACTCCTTTGCTAGTGATTCCATTTGTTCTTGCATTATTTTGAAGTTTTCTCGTATCTCCATTTTAGTTTCGGAATTATCATTTCTCATTTGTGTTATGTTAGCATTAAGGTTGTCCATGAATTTTTTAATTTCCTCCATTTCTTCTGTTTTAATTTCTGGATCGGATTCAATATTTTCGTTGTTTTTAGTTGGAGTTCTTATAATTTTCTTGCTTTTTTTAAAAATTTCGGAGGTGCTTTCTACTTCTGGTGATCGTTTTCTTTTAATGAACTCGTCTAAACTACCAATGCTGTTTGCTTTTTCGCGGAATCGAATATTCAAATGATTCTTTAAACTAGCGTCTTTATTCATTTAAATTTGATTTAAATAAATACTATACTTCCTAATGATGTGTCAATTGGGTTGCCTATCTTTCTGTATGGTATAACGCGTTTAGACAGTTGTTCGGCTCGACGCCTCGGAAACTTCCGCTTTCTAACCTTAAAATTCACTGATGTAAATTTTCCAGAATAATCAGCTCAACCCCTAATTTAGCAAGTCTTATTATCGCTTACCGTCTTTTACGCCTTCTACAGAAGGAAAATACACACTCACTATCAATTTACGGTTTAATTTTCAGTTTTATTTCGTCTGTGTAACGGGATTGTTTACGAACAAATACCGCGTTGCCACGTATTTATATTTGGTTAATTTGGTAATTAATAATTGCGGTAATTTATACAGTTATTGTAATAAAAATCAATATAATAGAGTATTTTATAAGACTATACTACTTGATGTTCCTAGCCCTAGAGGCTAAAATATTTTAGTATACCTTTGCCTACACGACGCGACGGACGATAAGAAACTCATGAAAAATTTAATTTTGCTTTTTTGTAATTGAAGCATTATTATTAGACAATAATTATTTTTAACATCATTACAATTCAATATAATACAATTTACATTGCTGCAAAATGTACTTTTAAGTGCGGGGTTAAGGTACTGTATGTACCCAACTGGTGGTGGAAAAGCATAGGTAAAAGTTTCTGTGTAAGAAACGGATCACAGCAAAAGTGACGCGTTTTTAACCGGTCGGTAGACTTGAAAATTAGCAGGAGAGGGAAATACCTTGACTGCCTTCGCGTACTAGCGTTAACTGATGTTTGGGCAGCGACCTGCGTGGCGCTTATAGTACTTTTGATAATGTTTTATAGTTCAATTTTGTTTTAAATTTTGAATATTATTAATGATACTACTAATATCATTAATTACGACGGCAAAAACTTCAAAATAATGTAAATATAAAATATAAAAAATATTTTTTAAATAATTATTTTAAGATAGTGCTTGTTTTTGTTTTTGGGATGGGAGGGCACGTGCCCCTGTGCTCTTTAGGACAAGCCGCCACTGTTTAAATCTAAAGCAAATTGTAGATATACTCACCACGTTTGTGACTCGTTCGCCCATTGTAAGAAATAGAGTAATTCCGAAAATGTTTGCATAAGAATACATAATAAAAAGTACATCCAATTTTTGCGGAGTATGAAAAAACAATATGAATTGATAACTGGATAGTATTGTCAGAACCACGACAATTAAAAACCAAAATAAAAATGGCAAACCGGAAATTACACTCACTTGTTTGTAAGTTACATTCATAGCCAAGTAAAGTCTGCACAGACGTCTTGAGTAAATATCCAATGAAAAAATTTGAATTTCCTTTGATTCTGATAAGCATTTTCTCAATAAAAGCAGCTTAATTTGAGAACAATATTTACGGTAGAATATGTAATAAAATATCGGAGTTAAAACAAAACTTATAACTGAAATGTGTTCAATGTAACAAGTCAAACTTCTGAATATCAGCATATGAATTACAGAAAGGGAATCGAAGTCGTGATAAGTTTTCAACGTGTAAATGAAAACAACCGCAATATTGGCTACGATGAACATGATAACAGCATACATAACTTTTTCAGAGTTTTTAATCATTTTAGACGATATGAAACATGATAATCCATAATGTTTATGATTTTCAACAATTTTAGCAATTTCTCTAAATTCTAATATTTTCCTTTTATAGACCGATAAATTCATTGTACAAATTGCAATTGGACCAAGAGAATAAATAGTTAAAAGTGTATATCTTGTAATTTCAAATTGATTAACATCCTGATATGAAACTGCTTCTATAAATATAAAGCACACACTAATGAGGTAATAAATTAGTATAATAATTAAAGCTAGCAAATATTTTTGAGAAACTACAAATTGGGTATTTAACGGTTTTCCATTTTTATGCACACATATAACTTTTATAGGGGGTCCTATACAAAAAGAACTATATTTTAAGAACGGTTTTAGAAAGCACCCCACGCAATTTTCCATGCCGAATGCGTTTTTAAATAAAATAATATTTCTTATTCATTTTCTTAAGTGGGTAATATAATTTGAGATTATCTGGTAGATAAATAAAAACATCAATTTTCTTTCTAATATATTTCTACACAATGAAGTGCCATTTTTGGTGAAATTATTAAATTTTTTGTAAGGTATTTTAATATTTCATATTATTATTAAATTAGGTACTATTTTCGTCCATCTTTAAATTAATTATTCAAATATATTTTTTCGGGAATTTGGAATAAATCCATCTTTTATTGATCAAAGGTCCTACTGCAAAATCTAATGCAAAATTTAAGTAGTATTCAATTTGGTGGTTAACTGCAGAAGAAATTCACAAATAGAACCATTCACTTGGATGGTTAACTGCAGAATTCTGTCGCCAAACCGCCAAAATTCTCTAAGCAGTAAATTTAACTTCATAAATTTTTTTCAATCATTTCCGTTGATCCACAAATACCAGCACAGTTTTCGTCATAAGTAAGCTATTTTAAATTTCCACTTTTAAAATCAATAATTAAATGGGTTTGTTTTCACGAAGTTAAATTAATTTTTAAGATTTCAGTAGTTCTTGGTTAAACTGTTCTTTATTTAGATATCTTTCGTGTAAATGTTTACACATTTTTATCGACGCTCCATGCTTTGTTTTCTTTCTTCTAGTCCTGAAGATGAAGGAATATTAAACCTTCGAAACGTCGACGATATAACATTTGTAGTTTTATTTGGAGTCCGCAAACCCGATATTCCTTTTATAAATCTTTCCATCGGACGAGAATTTTTATTTCTACATTTTCAAGTCTTTAAAATTAAATTTTAATTGGTTTAAGTTTAATGTTTTAATATTTTTTCAAATTTTACTTCAAAACATATTTACTTCAAATTTGCAAAAATATTAAAACATTAAACTTAAACCAATTACAATTTAATTTCAAAGACTTGAAAATGTGAAAAATTTACACGAAACATATCCAAATATTTATAGAAAAAAGAAAAAAATTATAAATCATGTTTATTAATCTAGAGAGTGTTGTCAACTAATTAAAGGGATATAATGTATCTCACTGGCAAAGATAGATAATATAATATTTTATGTTAATAATGAATAAGGTAATGAATGAGTTATAAATAAAAACTTATTTATGCAAATTCCTACTTTCCCAATTATTTTAAAGAAAAAATAAAATATACAAAAATAATGCAGAAATATAAACCACGAATGATAAGAGCATTAGATTTCATCTAGCTTTTGGGTCATTCCATATCAAGTGGTCCAACCCTGTGGTTTGACCATTCTAAAAAAAATTGATTTTTTTTGTGTAAACATCCTTACATATTGGTAGTACTAAATGACCATTATTTCAAATTTATTGTCGTTTGTTTTTTTGTGAGAGCCATATTTTCTTTGCAATATGCGGCAAATTTTGCAATTTTAAGGGTTTACGGCAACCGAAATATTTCAGCTCTTATTTGTCCTATCAAGATGAAAAAAAAAGAAGGTGTTTAAAAAGAAACAGACTAAAATATTCATTATTACATATTTTTACCTAAAATCAATCTTAAAGGGTAAAATTGCAGCCTCAATTCTTTTCAAGTTTTATAAAAAAATTACATTTTTATAGAGAAGTTTACGCATGAAGGGAGAATATCTCAAAGTTAAATTTTTTTTACAAAGAGATGATAGGTAGTTCAAATCACAAACCAAATATTAACCCTAAGATTTACTCCCTTTTTCTTCTAAAAATTTTCAAAGTTTGAAAATTTTAACCAAACGGCGAAATTTGGCACTAAATATCGCTGGTGGGGGACCAGATAAAAATCTGAAATTTCTTGTCAGAACAGTATGGCATTACGCAAAAAAACTTTGAGTTTTAGATTTGACTACAAGCCGAGATATAGCAATCACAATATGTTAAAAAATGTACACGTTTCAGTGAACATATAATTGCGTTTTTTTTCAATGACGGTATTGTTCGGACATAGATGATATGCATATAGATACATATGTTCTTCTAGCATAAGGCCTATTGTAATAACCACATAGGAAGTTTGTGTTTTTGTACTTAAGGCGTTGAAAGTTTGAAAAATAAAATGTACAGTGGGTGAACTGATTGGCGAAGATTGTCACAAAAGTGTGTATGGTCCAGTGTCACGAGATATCAAATTAATTAGTGAATTAAGTGAAGAAAATCAAATTTTGCTTGCTTTAAGAACAGATGAAACTGTCGTAAATATTCATATTTTGACCCCAGAAGACGTGCTCAACTTTTGCAATGAAAACCTTCCAGGAATTAAATCTATTTATGTAAAAAGTGAGGAGGTAGTCGCGAATGTAGTCCAGTCAATACGGAACCAAAAATGATGTTTGCTTGCAATAAATCATAAAGTTTTGAAACTTGGCAAAAAGTTTCGTCTTAGGTCCCTGTTTAACCAAAATAAAGTCGCCATTCCTCCGAGGTCCGGAAGTATCCGCCATCTTGGATTTTAAGTGACAATTTATGGTTTTTTAATAATATCTTCAAAAATATTAACTTTACAAAAGAATTGTTTGTATAAAAATTGAAGCTCGTCAAATTCTCCATAAGAAAGTTTATATTCAATATTAGCCTAAATGTAACATTTAACCGACAAAATCCATCTGCCTGTCGTGAAATGTTGTGCTGCGTCTGATTATGACTACAGTGTAGCGGATTATCGTCAAATACGTTCACTAACCCAATTACGACGTATAACTAGACGAATTATATACCAAAATGTTCGTATTGACCTAATGGACCAAAATACGAAGTTTAGGACATCGGTAATTGTGAGAGCCAAAAGTTATAGGTCAAAAACAAAAAAAAATTAATTTTATTTAACCAATTGAAAGAACTTTTTAAATCATTCGTACTTTAAAATTACTGTATGTATACCAAGATGATTTTAACACTATTATTTAGCTCAAAATGTCTACTTTTCAACGATATATAAAAATATGTATTAATTAAGTTCTAATTAACTCTAATTTAATATTATACGAGCAGTGAGATATTTTTGTGAAATATTTTCATTCAAAATGGCAAGTTTTTCTTTAATAGCATTTTTGTCTCACTAAAATTTGAAAATTCGTGCACGTGACAAAAAGTGGAATTTTATGGAGAATATTTCATACGCGTACATTATGTACTTTTTTTTATAAATAAACACAGGAGAACAATAAAACATAAAGACCGATAGCGTAATCCGCATGAGTAACCCCCTGCCGCTCTAACCGCAATTTATTCTATTTTTTGATTTCTACCGCATGTTTCAGTAGTAAAAACAGCATTTTATATGTTTTAAATCAAGTATTGTATCAAAGTTGTCATAATGTTTTATAAAGTTTGATCCAATTAAACAAAAATTTCAAAATTTTTTTGAATTTTTGAAAATTAGAATTTTTTTCAAGTATTTACGAATTTACAAATAGAAAATATTAAGTAGTTTAAAATAAATAATACACATAAATAACAACATAATAAGGAATGAAAAAATAAAATTAAAAATTGGCATCTTGTAATTGTATAATTTGCAATTACTTCCATCGGGCACTTCTTTGATTGCAAATATTCCGACAATTCAAATTTCTCACTGCTCGTAAAATATTAAATTAGAGTTAATTAGAACTTATTTAATACATATTTTTACATATCGTTGAAAAGTAGACATTTCGAGCTAAATAATAGTGTTAAAATCATCTTGATATACCTATACTAATTTTAAAGTACAAACGATTTCAAAAGTTCTTTCAATTGGTTCAATAAAATTAATTTTTTTTTAGTTTTTGGCTTTTAACTTTTGTCTCTTACAATTGCAGATGTATTTGTATGTAACTTTGTATTTTGTTCTATTAGGTTAATACGGACATTTTGATATATAATTCGTCTAGTTCTACGTCGTAATTGGGATAGTGAACGCTTTTGACGATAATCCGCTACACTGTAGTCATAATCAGACGCAGCACAACATTTCACGACAGGCAGATGGATTTTGTCGGTTAAATGTTACATTTAGGCTAATATTGAATTTAAACTTTCTTATGGAGAATTTGACGAGCTTCAATTTTTATACGAACAATTTTTTTGTAAAGTTAATATTTTTGAAGATATTATTGAAAAAACATAAATTGTCACTTAAAATCCAAGATGGCGGACACTTCCGGACCTCGGAGGAATGGCAACTTTTTTTTGGTTAAACAGGGATTTAAGACGAAACTTTTTGCCGAGTTTCAAAACTTTATGATTTATTGCAAGGCAAAATTCCCCATTGACTGGACTATTGGAATTAATCTGAAAAAGCGTTTTGATAACTGCTTGCCTGTTTCTAAAACAAGATCGTATCATAAATATGTACCGATGAACGATATAATGATAAGGTGTTATCACACTTCACTTTCTGAGGTTTTTGATGAGGTGCAGGTGTCAAAAACCTATCCAAAAACAAAAAATCAATCAGCTCTTTAACATCACAGCTAGTTGAAGAATAGTTCCTTATTTACCGACACATTTTATGAAAAAATACCTACACTTGTTCTTTTATTTATTTCAGTTTTCGTACCTTTTTTATGTATTCTGTAATATAAATTGATTTTATATAGTATAAAATTATTCATTTCTTTGACATTTTAGGATTGTTATATCTCGGCTTGTAGTCAAATCTAAAACTCAAAATTTTTTTTGCGTAATGCCATTATGTCGTACTGTTCTGACAAGAAATTTCAGATTTTTATCTGGTCCCCCACCAGCGATATTTAGTGCCAAAATTCGCAGTTTGATTAAAATTTTCAAACTTAGAAAATTTTTAGAAGAAAAAGGGAGTAAATCTTAGGGTTAATATTTGGTGTGTGATTTCAACTACTTATCATCTCTTTGTAAAAAAAAAAATTAACTTTGAGATATTCTCCCTTCATGCATAAACTTCTCTTTAAAAATTTCATTTTATTTATAAAACTAGATAAGAATTGAGGCTGCAATTTTACCCTTTAGGATTGCTTTTAGGTAAAAATATGTAATAATGAATATTGTAGTCTGTTTTTTTCATCTTGATAGGACAAATAAGAGCTAAAATATTTTGGTTGCCGTAAACCCTTAAAATTGCAAAATATGCCGCATATTACAAAGCAAATATGGCTCTCACACGAAAACAAAAGACAATAAAATTGGAATAATGGTCATTTAGTACTACTAATATGTTAGGATGTTTACACAAAAAAAATCAATTTTTTTTAGAATGGTCAAACCATAGGGTTGGACCACTTGATATGGAATGACCCTTTTACTTAAAAACTTAAAAAATACTTTCGAAATTGATAAAATTTTCATTTAGGGGAAAGTGGGGGAATCGTGCGCATCAAACTATTTCATACTCCGCGGACTTTTAAGCGCAATCGATTATGGCTGCACTCTCTCCTGTCCACTGAAAATCACTGACGTCATTATTCATATCAGTTGTATACGTTTGCACGGAACTAGCCCTATATATTTAAAATCAAGCCATTTTTTGTTAGGTTTTTGATATCAAAAAATAAGATTTGTTTCCTAAGCGATAAGATATATTTAATTTATGGAAAAATACCATCTTATGCCTCTATCGATGCTTGATTAACCTTGTTAGGTTAAGTAGTTTGTTAAATCTATTAAATACAGTCATTTAATACCTAAAGGAAGAATGATGCGCACAATTACCCGCAAGGGTGGGGAATTGTGCGCTTTTGTACTTTTGTACTTTCAGCAATATTGTGCTTTAAATACTGTATTTTTTGCTAAAATTGAATTACATGCTGAGAGTAAACTAAATAACTCTCACATTACCGTTTTTACATTTAAATTATCTACAATGCCATCAGTGCTATACTGATTTCTGCTTAAGTGCGCACAATTCCCCCACTTTCCGTACATGTAATAAATTCAATTTAAATGCTACTTTCAAAATAAATTACATTGGGAACTCATGTACATGGCCAGTCTGATAAATAAAACTTTTAACAATTTCAAAAGCATTTTTCGACTTTTTTAAGTTTTTTTAATTTTTAAGTTAAATGAAATCTAATGCTCTTATCTTTCGTAGTTTATATTTCTGTATTATTTACATGTCATTCATTTTTTCTCTAAAATGATTCGAGAGGCAGGAATCTACATAAATAAGTTTTTATGTTTTAATTTTCTATGTTCGGCTAACTCATTCAGCACCGTGTAAGTATTGTCATCATACAAAATCATTTCATTACTTTCAATCAGAAACAATGTTTTTCGGAGGTAAAGTAATCGAAAGAAAAACATTCTTAATTTTTTTTTACATTTTGGAGATCACCGTGCTCAGAAATGGAAAGATGTGCAAAAAATAAAAGAAAAACCTCTGTATCAATCTGTATCAATCCCCCACCGGACTTGACGGCATATTATAGAACCATTTGATAAAAATCAGGAATTTAACATAAAAAATTTTTGCAAAATCTTGAAAAAAGTCCTTGTCCCTCGATTGATTTTCTTAGGAATTTTTGCGTCGATGGCAATCAAACTTTTTGGACGTATGTCTGGTAGGCTCTAGTGGTGAAAATAAGTTTTTGGAAGAGAAATCTTTGTCAGGGCTACCTCAATAAAATAATTAAAACAACTAAAAATTTTAGCGTATCACCGGAAATGTTGAACCGATTGTCATAAAATTTTGTGTGCTGATAGATCTTTTAATATACAAGTATTGGTGAGAAAGCAATTACGTGAAGAAGATGAAAATACTTTTACTGCTTTATGTAAAGATATGACCAAAAACTCTCATTTCATAAAACGTGAGAATATCAGAATACTAGCTAGGGAGAAGATAAATAATAAATGTAAAATAAAAAAGGTTATCAATATCCATATAAATTCAAATACTATGAATGATAAACGAGATGTCGAATTTTTTCATGGTGGATATAATTTTTTTAAATTTTTATATTGTTAACTGTAAATTTAAAAATATTTAAAAAAAAGAATTTGTATGATATTTCTTGCAAATTAACTATTGCATTTGTTTTTTTATAATACAACATCATTATTATGACATTATTTTGTCAAAAAATTTGTCAAAACAATGTAAAAAAATTTTAAAGATTTTTTAATAATTTAATTTTATTGTAAGGAACGTGAAACCGTGGTTCTAGCTCTAGTGGCACCGCATACACTGCTGTGATCTAGTTGCAATTTGCTCTTTATATAGTTTATAGGATATATCTTCAACTCTTTTAGTATTAAATAATAATAATAATATTTTATTGCATTATTCACATTATAAAGGTGTTATTGTATCTCTGGATAAAATTTGGTGTGCAGATGATTGCGGGTATTCCGACTAAAATGGCAATACTATTTATATTAATATTATATTAATATTTATATTAAGTTAATATCTTTTGAAGTCTAAATTTTGATTTAATGATCTTGAATTATTTATAAATATAGGTTTTTAAATTTTGTACTTATTTCATTTTGCATTTATAAATAATTCATTGTAAATAGTGAAAATTTTTAATTTTGTGTGTCGTTTCGTTCTAGCAAGAAGCGTCTGGATAGTGGTGACTTCCAAGTCGGTCCGTCGAAGTGAGCGGACGCCTTTGCGAGAAGGTCCCGTAAAAGTGATAATTTGCGTCTCAGGATTGAGATTTTGATTTAATTTTGTGAATAAAGTTAGCTCCATGTCCCCGGCACCCCCACCTCAAAATATTAAAATCGGACTTGATGCAATCGTTTGTACTTCGTTTGTACCACAAAAATTTTCGTTTGTACCAAAAGCACAAAAAAGATAGACCAAGAACAAGTTAAATGGAAAATTTTGAGACCAACGCGCATGCTCCGATTGTACAGGGGTGGCTTGAGAACACTGTATACACTTTTGTTCCCTCTATATTAAAAACAAAAATGAGAAATATTGTTATTTATTACTTATTATTTATTACTGCTTATTTTGTTATTTATTACTAGATCTATTTATTACTAATTAAAAATTAAGCAAATTTTGTTTTTTTAATAAATAATATACAATCAAGCATATTTTTCACAAAAATGTCTAACATATTTACACTAAAAATACGCATTTTAAAAAATCTCACGTGAGAATAGGAAGGGGGGAGGAGATCGAGCCAAATCTTACGACATCTCACCAAGTCACAGTGAATCGCTTAATGTGTGAGAAATTTGTGGGTATTTTTAATTTGTTTGGGAATTTTTAAAATTTTATGTTCTCCCTTTTCGGGCCCCTCTGGCATTTGGACCGTACGCACGTGCCTAATGCGCCTAATGGTAAAATAAGCCCTAATTGTGTCTTAAAAAGTAGTCGACTATATTTTTGTGATATTTTGTCCATATTTTATTGATATTTCTAAATGTTATGTTAAAAATTTTACCATTTGGAGAAGAGATTGTATTACAATTAAGTTCTATTGCAGTTTAATAGTTTATAAAATTAAAATCCAAAATTTTAATTTCAAAATTCATAGAAAATCATTTTTTTATTAAAAAAAGATTATTATGGAATAATATTTAGTGTAAATTTTTGTAAATTCTGAAAAATTTGAATTTATTGTTCTTCCCGCCTACAAGGCAAGTTGGCATTGGGTAAACGTGGGGAAAATACTATGCTTTTCTGCCGTTGAAGCCGCACGAAGTGATTGCAACGATGTAGGTCTGAGGTAAATTTTATTTAATTGCCATTGTAATTATAGTGATTAGGTTTGAGATATTTTGATTTTGAGAATAAAAGTAATTGATTTACGTAAGTGAATATGTTTCATTTCTTTGAGTTAAAAATTGTCCCAATTTTCAATAAGATTGAATGTTTTTTAAAGAAGTTGGAAATTATTAAGAAAAATAACATTAATTGGATTATTACAATTATTAAAATTATAAATATTAAAACTCGAAAATTTAAAGGCATATTGCTTCTTTATGTGGACGTCGACACATCTAGTTTGGTGTCGCGCACATTGGCGTTCCATTTTACCTTGGTAAATTTATTTGAAATATTTTAATTTAAATTTGGATATAAAATTTGAACTAACCGAGTCTCTAAATCGGGCCTATATCGGATAATACCATTGTCTTTTAATATACTAGGTGCAAAAGTAATTAGCCGATCATAGAAAATTAACAAATATAAGTAAAAACTTATTTATGCAAATTCCTGCTTCTCTAATTATTTTAGAGAAAAAATGAAAGATACAAAAATAATGCAGAAATATAAACTACGAATGATAAGAGCATTAAATTTCATCTAGCTTTTACTTAGAAAGTTAAAAAAAACTTTCGAAATTGATGACGAGATGACCATGTAATAAATTTAATTTAATTTTTATTAAACTTACATGGCCAGCCTGATAAATAAAACTTTTAACAATTTCAAAAGCATTTTAAATATAAATTATACATAAATCTCTAATATACATAAAAGAGCTTGTGTGTATGTTTGTTCGCTATACATTACTAGACCCTTCGACCGATTTTAACCAAATTTGAAACACATACTCAGTAGGACTTGGAAAATGTTTAGTGCAAGAAAATGTTAAAAAAGTTGAAAGGAAAGTGAGATCTCACAAAATTAGCTGACGCGCATAAACGGATTAACTAACGGATTAATTAATTAATTAACGGATTAAGCTATTCAAGCTCTTAAGTAGCCCTCTTAAGGGACCCCGGGCGAAGCCGGGTATCCAGCTAGTATACTATATTTCTGTATTATTTTCGTGTTTTTCATTTTTTCTATAAAATAATTAAGGAAGCAGGAATTTGCATAAATAAGTTTTACGTGTTAATTTTCTATCTTCGGCTAACTTTTTCAGCACCCTGTATATTATATTGTTGTGTTATAAAATCTTTTTTTTAATATTGCATATTTGAAGTTTTGATTTTTTATGAATTTTTATTTAATGTGTACTTGAATTATTTGTATTTTATTTTGGACTTATAAATAATTTATTGTAAATAATGAAAATTTTTAATTTTAAATTTCTTGCCTGTTTTCGGCTAACAAGAAGTGATAGTCGTGACATCTAAACCGGTCCGTCGCAGTGAGCGGACGCCTTTTACGGGAAGGTCCCGTAAAAGTGATAATTTGCGCCTCAGAATTGAGATTTCGATTTGATTTTGTGAATTAAATTGATTTGAGTGAGTAAATTTTACTGGTTTTATTTTTATTTGAAAGTTGTCCGGGGATCAGCCACATTTGGAGTTATTTTTGATAATATTTGGATAATATTGGAAAAATTAAAAGTTAGATTAAATCCGTTAATTAAGTAATGAATGATAAAATTGGATAATTGGACATTAAAAATTGTAATTGATTTGGATTGAAAATGTATTGTTGGAATTAGAAGGCGCTGTAAAATTTGTGAGCACGTCAAGCACCTGGTCCGATAGCTACATACAATTGCAAATTTCGTTGCATTTTGGATATAATTTATTTAAAAGCTGAATCTAAAATTTTTATTTGGAGCAATTTTTATGGATCATTAAAATAATTTTTTATATTTAAATCTAAAACAAAATTGTAGATATACTCACCACGTTTGTAACTCGTTCGCTTATTTTAAGAAATAGAGTAATTCCGAAGATGTTTGCATAAGAATATATGATAAAAAGTACATCCAATTTTTGAGGAGTACGGAGAAAAATGATGAATTGATAACTGGATAGTATTGTCAGAACCACGACAATTAAAAACCAAAATAAAAATGGCAAACCGTAAATCACACTCACTTGTTTGTAAGTTACATTCATAGCCAAGTATAGTCTGCACAGACGTCTTGAGTAAATATCCAATGATAAAACTTCAATTTTCTTTGATTCTGATAAGCATTTTCTCAATAAAAGCAGCTTAATTTGAGAACAAGATTTACGATAGAATGTGTAATAAAATGCCTGAGTTAAAATAAAATTAATAACTGAAATGTGTTCAATGTAATAAGTCAAACTTCTGAATATCAAAATATGGATAAGAAAAAGGGAATCGAAGTCGTGAAAAGTTTTTAACGTAACAATGACAATAAACATAATATTGACTATGATGAACATGATAATAGTATATATAACTTTTTTAGAATTTTTCATCACTTTAGACGATATGAAGCAAGGTAATCCATAATGTTTATGATTTTCAGCAATTTTAACAGTTTGTCTAAATTCTAATATTTTCTTTTTATACACAGATAAATTCACTGTACAAATTGCAATTGGACCAAGAGAATATATAATTAAAAGTATAACGTTTATAACTTCTGATTGATCAAGATTCTGATATGAAACTGCTGCTATAAATATGAAGCACACAGAAATGAGGTAATAAATTAGTATAATAATTATAGCTAACAAATATTTTTGAGAAACTACAAATTGGGTATTTAACGGTTTTCCATTTTTATGCACACATATAACTTCTATAGGGGGCCCTACACAAAAAGAACTAAATTTTACGAACGGTTTTAGAAAACACCCCACGCAATTTTCCATGCCGAATGCGTTTTTTAATATAATAATTTTACTTATTTATTTTGTTAAGTGAGTAAAATAATTTGAGATTATCTGGTAGATAAATGAAAACATCAATTTTCTTTCTAATTTATTTCTACACAATGAAGTGCCATTTTGGGTGAAATTATTAAATTTTTTGGAGGTATTTTAATATGTATATGTACCTACTGCATATTATTAAATTACAATTTTCGTCCATCTTAAAATTAATTCAAATATATTTTTTCGGGAACTTTGGAATAAAATCACCTTTTATTGAGCGAAGGTCCTACTGCAAAATTTAAGTATTCAATTTGGTTGTCAATAAATTTGCATATTAGAACCATTCATATGGAAGGTTAACTGCAGAATTCTGTCTTTTCACTGAAAATACTAAATTTCTCTAAGCAATAAATTTAACTTCACAATTTTGTTTAATCATTTCTGTTGATCCACAAAATTCAACGCAATTTTTGTAAAATGTACCAAATCTATTAAATTTCAGTTTTTAAGTAGTTGCATGTAAAATCTTTCAGTTTTTATTAAGACTTATTTAAAAAAAATTAGATGCCGAAGGTATTATTGTTAAAATGGAATCATCAGACTGAGGGACAACGTTAAAAAACCATATGGTAAAGACCTGCGTCTGTGGGCCAATTACAAGATTACATTAAACAAACGCCTAAAGGTTTGTATATTTTTGCGGCACTGCAAGGAGGTGAAAAGTACTCCAAATTCGACTTTTTAATGCATATAACCAATTGTTGGTAGATGAAGAGACAAGCAGGATGGTGGCATGGAGCATTGTTATGAGGTTAATGTATGGTAACAAACTCGCTTGCTCAATCTTTAAAGCAACGGTCGAAAACGTTTTGTTAAGACTGGAAACAGTGGTCTATTTTCTGGATGATGATTTGTTTCTAGCAAATGTTTCTAGATGGATTTAGAAAGATATAATTGTATCCGATATTAAATTATGAAAAATTGGAAAACTTGGATGCTTAATTAATAAATTTGTTTAAAATGTTAACTACAAGTCGATAAAATCTAACGTCGAAATTGGAAGGCGTTGTAAAATTTGTGTGCACGTCGAGCACCTGATCAGATAACGACGCACACTTATAGTTATCGTCGCATTTTGGATAAAATTTTTTTTCATATCCGCATTACAATTATTTTGGTTTGTGGTAAAGTAATTTAAAAATTTGAATTTGGAAACAGTTTGAAATAACTATTTGGATTATCATTTGCATAAGGAGAGACAAAGTTTATTTACTGGTGGTTTGCCATTCCGAGTGTTTGTTTTTTGGTAGGTTACCAAAACATTGAGAAAAAAATTTATGTTACAAATTATGTTTAGATTAGAGAGAGAATAATCCTAAAAATTACTTACCACATTTTTTAATCTTTCGACCAATGATATGAAAATTGTCATTCCTACAAGTTGTCCATATGAACTTGAAATGTAGTATGAATTTGAAGTTTGATTTAATTTTAACATAAAAATAATCGTATAATTATCTAGGACCATGCTCATCACCGTTATTAAGCACCATGGTAACAGAACAAATCCTTGAGCTCTCTTAAATTGTTCATATGTCATTTCTACGGCCAAATACAATCGCGATAGCTGTTTGAGACAATCTTCAAATTTTAAGGTATTAGTATCCATTAGAAACTTAATCCCACGATTTGGCGATGAACTAATTTTTCTATTCAGCACGTTTGTGATTCGCGTTAGAGATGCTTTATAGAGTGCGGAATAAAATATAACAGACATGTAAAATTGAAAACCTACTGTAATACCAATCAAAGTAACAATACATCTATTCGTATACTTGTAAGTGACATAAAAAATATTTTCGGTAATACTTGATTCCTTTAAAGTGAAAATTAAGATCAAAAAGGAATTACTGCACATAGAAACTAAAATAAAATAATAAAGTAATTTACTTTTACGCAAAATTTTGTTGCTTAAAATACATGGAATACCAAAATCATCGCAGTTTTCAACAATTTTTCCGATCGAGTTTAATTCAATCAATTTTAATTTTCGATTGCATATTCCGGTAACACTAAAGAAAATTGACGTTATTGATCCTAAATTTTCCAAAATCGATGCCCATGTGTGCATATTGTTGTTCTTTTCACTGTTTATTGCGTCGCAAATCGTAAGGTAAAAATCGATACATTGAAATAAAATAATAAATATTGCAGTTATTATATATTTGTGAATAATTGAAATCTTGGGTGCATAAGCTTTATTATTTACATGTATGCACGTAACTAGTAAAGGTGGGCTTGAACTAAAGGAGGATAAATTAATATAAGGTCCATAAAAACACCCCACACAATTATTCATTTAAAAAAGTTTCAAATTCTAACTTAACGAAAATCATATACAACACAACGAATACAATATTCTTATTCAAAAAGAGAATACCTGCTTTATAACTTATAAGGTTGGTAAATATTAGAAAATCATCAGACGAATTTAGTATCTTACTGTAGAACAAATAAAGCATAAAATCTATATAAAAATGTACATATTGTACAATATTATGTTTACATCACTACTTGAAGTGAAATAAAAACATAATTACCTCTTGATAATGGATACTGTAATCGAAACCAGCGGCGGACTAAACCCGAGTTCTGCAACGCGATCGCACTCGTTCAGTCAATTATTAAACAATGAGCTTTTTATTGACAACTTTAACTTATGTTAAAAAAGTCTAATTTGATGAGTGAGTGATGACATAACCAGGAACTGACAAGGGAAACTAGATTGATCATAATATAATGGTGTCAAAAGTAATGAGAAGAAACAACAACAATATGCACAAGCTATACGCGAGGTAATCAACTAAAAAGATAAAAATGAAAGTATTGACAAAGAATGGATACGCATAAAGACAAGTATCAAGAAGATTTCAGAAATAGTATTAGGACAAAATTTAAAAAAAACAAAGGAATGATATAACTTGAAATGTGAAAAGAGGGTAGAGGTAAAGAGGGAAGCAGGAGTAAAGTGGATGACAACTAAAACAATAGAAGATGAAGAACAATACAAGAAGTTGAAAAAAGAGATTAATTGAAGATATAGAAATTATAAGATCCCAGAGAATTTAAAAAAAATTTAACTAACGCAATAGAATCAAGAGGAATGAAGGATGCAGAGGGAAGTATGAAACAAAATGAAGACAAAATGTAACATATATGGAAGGAATATTTTCAAAACCGTCAGTCAGCAATAAACATATGTGATAACAGTGAACGGAAAGACGATGAAGAAGAAAGCGAAGTAATGGTTGATGAACCAAGCTATGAAGAAATATTGTGAGCTGATACTCAATGTGTGGAGAAAAGAAGAAATGCCATCTAAATGGAATGTAGCAAATGTGATATCAATTCACAAGAAAGGCAGTACAACAGAATGTAATAACTAGAGGGGCATATCCCTGCTAAACGTTTCTTATAAAATTCTATCAAAATTGATACCTTCACGAACAATACAGAAGAATAAAGGGAATTAGAAGAAGAAGAGACGGTCATTAGCCTAGATGTTAGCTGAATAACTGCTTACACTAAGGTACCAGGTTCAAATCCGGAAGGAGTCTAAAAATTTATTATGATCGTCTCCGTGCTTCGGAGGGCATGTAAAGCCGGCGGTCTCCCTGGGTTGATGATTTGCCCTCATCAACAAAAATCCAGGGTTACGGGCACATCTGAGACAAGTCCAGCAAGCTGCATCAGATGTAAAGCAATTTATATGCTCAGAGACTTTTTGCCTACGGCTGGGTCTTCCATAGAAGATGGCCCAATGTCAAGGCAAACAGGAGTTATCCTAGTCTAAAAGTGGAAAATGATAAAGAAGAAGAAGATATAGTATAGCGCATTAAGGCGATGCGGATAGGATCGTTCGGACATCTACAGAAAGCATACGAAACCAGAGTAATAGCAAGCCTAATGAACTGGAATCCGAGTTTTCACAGACCAAGGGGAAGGTGGAAAAACGAAGTATTAAACGAACTAAGAAATATGGGGAAACATGATATTGGAGGGAAAGAACTGTAAATAGATACCTGTGGAGGAAAGTGATGGTGGAAGCAAAAACCTTCAAGAAACTATAAAAGAGAGGAGAGAAAACATGAGGACTAATCCACCCGAAACAAAATATTTGTAAGCATCAAACAATGCGGTTATATTCCGCAAGGAATGGAAAGCTCGATGATGATGATGATGAATTTTTTATGTACCTTTTTTTCAGCATTGTAAATTGAAATAAATAAATAATTTTAATGAATGCCCCTAAAAATAAATGCTTCTTGTAAATGTAAGTACATGCGGTAAGTCGCAGCAAACTTGCGCACGCCAAAAAATCCCCGAGACTACAGATTTTTAAAATTTAATTTAATTTTATTTCAAGTACCCTTTATAAAATGCTTTTGAAATTGTTAAAAGTTTCATTTATCAGACTGACCGTGTAAGTTTCCAAGGTAATTATATTTTTGCAAATAGAAATTAAATTGAATTTATACATTGCCAGTCCGATAAATGAAAATATTAACTATTTCAAATGCAGTTTTTGACCTTTAAGTACAAGCTAGATGAAATCTAATGCTCCTATCATTCGTAGTTGTGTCTTTCACTTTTTTTTCTAAAATAATTGGGAAGCAGGAATTTGCATAATTAAGTTTGTACATCTTAATTTCCTATGTTCCCGCTATATATAAACACGTAGCGTAACGTTTTTTTCGAAAAAAAACTTCCAAGATAAGTAAAAAATAAATTGATTAATTTTAGTATCTACCTTTCTTAAAAATTATTTTTAAGTTAATCTACCACTTTAAATATGAATATTTAGGCGTAATCTAAAAATTATAAGTTGTAAACTTTGACTTTGACATTTACATAATCTAAAATCCTTATATTATATACTTATTACCAACTTAAAATTTTATTTTTAACCAAATAATAAATTTAAATTTCACCAAATAAATAAAAAAACTTAATAAATGTAAATAATATCGAAGTTGACAGTTGAGAATTCAGAATTAATTTAGCCAATTAACGCTGCTTAATTTAAACATCAATTAATAAAATAAAATTTCGATTTTATCGTTGTATTTGACCTAAATTGGTTAATAAAATAAATAAAAATTTACTTAAAATAAAATAGATCAATGAGAAGAAATGTCATATTTTTCTATTAATTTTACTAGTCTACGTTAGCGTTAATTGGATGAGAACGGCGCTTTATACTTAATCATACCAACTTAAATTAAAAATAGTTGACCTATTAAATCAGGTCATTTTGCATTTGTTTATTTTTCTAAAATACTGCTTGATTATTGATGAAATTAAAATTTTGAAATTAATTTTTGGACTTTGATCGTTTGGAAGAAAAATAACAAGTTTTATTCGGATGGAAAGATTATCTTTTCTTGGCGAGCAAATAACAGTCAATTATGCTTCTCTTTCAAAATGTTAAAAACACAAAAGGATATCTAAAACACCAGAGGAAAAAATGAACCACTAAAAATACAAATTTATGTTTTCCTTAAACCAAAAGCAAAAAACAAATTAATATTGTCCGACTTTTGAGGTCTTTTAATTGGGCCGTTATCGAGGTTACAAAACACAAAACAAATGAAAATATTGAAAAACTAGAAATACTAACCTGTTAGGAGAAAATTGAAGTAAAAAACCTACCATTTCCAGGACAACTCTTATTCCAACCACGCTTCTTACAAAACACGTGACACATTGTACTAAAATCTTACCAAGAACTAATCCAACCAAGTCAATTTAGACCGAAAAACATTTTAATTTTCAAATAAAGTTAAACTGCCTGCTAATTTGGTTAATATTAATTTAATTTAAATTGAAATATTTTTTCTATTTTCAAACAAATATAACTCAAAATAAGCAATTTATATAAAAAAACCAGGTGGTAACTGTTTTGCGCTGCACCTATTATACAATAGTGCATGGTGATATGAGTGCATAAAGTGGCTGCTAAAAGAAATATTATTTACGTAAAATTGATAGCATCTAATTAATGATAATTAAACATAAAAATTAAACACAAGCCGGAATTTTCTCAAAGTTTTCTTTGTGCTGACCAGGCAACTAAACAATAACTTGATACATTATAAAGTCGGCAAATCTGATTGTTTTGGCGGTAATGGGAAAAATTAAAATTTGATTGGAAGTATTATTATTGGCAAATAAGATAATCATTAACAAGTAATCATTGAAGTAGGTATACCTAGGTTAACCCTCAGGCAGTCGCATCGGGTCGCATTGCCACAGAAAAGTTACCTGTTCTACCTCCTTCAAAACTGAAACGGATGAAGTTTAACAATTATAAATACTAAAGAAGAATTTAGTTTTCACTTACTAAACTGTCGAATCAATACAGTTTATTTAGTAAACTTTTAATTTTGAATAAAATTTGTTTTCTTTTAATAGTTTTTGTGACATGCAACATAATCTCACAAAATAACTGATATCTCATTATGCGGACCTAAGGACCCCAGCGCGACCGCTCGAATGAAAATAAGTGGCGCGACTGCCGCAGGGTTAAAGTTAAAATAAAAATAATAAAATTTCAAATTAATACAAAATTAATAAAATTTGAGTAGGTATTAATTTGCTTGAGTGTCGATCAATATCGTTATTGGATAATTATAAAGTAAAAGTAAAGTAGATAAACAAAATTATTATATTAAATGTTTAGTGTACACATAGAAATATATGAATATAAAATGCTTAAGTTAATGAATAAAAGTACTACCTTAATTGATTTATCAAATTCTTTTACCCTTAAGTCAAAGGTGGTAAAATAAAATATAATTTAGAAAACAATACATGTTTTCCAAACTAAGTAAAAATTATCAAATGTGATTGATTCAATAATTCGCATTTGCCCAGATGATTGTTCGACTATAAATTGTTATATTCTTGACAAAATAAAAAATTTTCTTTTCCTTACGTTCATTTCATGATATTTTTATTCATCGTTCACCAAAATAAAGGATAAATATCCACATCCTCTTTAAAGTGTGCTCTTATAGTGTAAGGGGGTCATATCCCATGTGACGGCTAACGACTTTCTTTTTTTGAGAATTTTTTTGATGATTTATTACAATTAACTCAGTTTTCCAAACACAACTTTTTAGTTCAATCGGCTTCACACCGACCGTTTGGAAACACTCTAGTGATACGTAATTGACGGATTTCGTGATTACCCCGAGGTTTACCTCATCCGAAATCAAAAAATCAAAACAGAATTTTAATTTCTAGATCAGAGGCTATCACCGGAACTTCAATTCAATTTTTGATAATTTTACATTATTTTATTTTTTTTAGTTTATATTTTACTTTAGTATTTCATGGAGTTGGCTTTTAGTTAGTAAAAATCTGACACTACTATACTCAAACCATCTGGGTGGTGTTTTATAAGGTTTTTTTTAAAAGAAGAAAGACTTTCCACCATGGTCACCGGATTTTGCAATTCAGCAAAATTCTTTGAGTCCAATGGTTGTCACCACCGCAAAGGCTAATAAAAGGGGATTTGATTTTAGTATTTGTGATTAAATAAGAGAAAGTACTCATGAACATAAAAGAGTAACAACGTTCGCTTTTAAATTTTTTTACATTATTTTGGAAGCTAATATAAATTATTTATTGAATTATAGTTGAATTTAATAGTTGAAGTCAATTAATTATTTAATAATTATTATATTGTACAATTAATTTACCGTTGGATTTTTTAAATTCTCAAATTTTTTTTTGAAATAAATTTTCAAAGTTAAAACAGTTTTCGGTCGGCACTTGAGGTCTTGTAATACCCCAGGAATAATTTGTTTTTAACGGTCTGAAAAATAGATTTTTGTGGCCTAATCAGTTTACTTTGTTTTAAAATGGATTTAATCCTTTAAAATCCTTTAGTTTTTAGTAAATTAGTAGCACGGACATGTGCTATTTGCATTATAATATATGGCGTGTAATTCCTGGGGTCTTAAAAGACCCATAATGCTCATCTGTGTTTTAACCGTTTTAACGTGCCTACCAGAAGGTTAAAAAAATTTTCCAAATTAAAGTAAAATTTTGAACTTTTAACTCGATATTAACCATATCAATATTTTAGAAAACCCAAAAAATGCGGAAACAAAAAATACAAAAATGTATTAGATTTATGATTAGTTAAAATCATTTTAGTTCTAGTAAAATTTGTTTGTGCATATTTAGGTTTTCTAAATTATTGATATGGTTATGATTTTGATTTTCTGTTATTTCTGACTGAAATGAGAATTGTCTTGGAGTCTTTTTTATTCGCTCAGCTACTATTAGCTTCGCTTCGCATATTATGTAAAATTTGCTTCCAAAATAAGTTTGATTTTCAGTGCTGATAAAACTATATTATACTATTTTCATTTTAGGGCGAAAATTATAATACCCGGCACCCGGTTTTCACAAAAAGTAAACACATATTCGTAAAAGCGTTAAAATTGATTTTAAAATATTATATTGTTTGAAAATCGCTCATCGTGCGCTTCATTATCGATTGAAAGGTTTTCAACTAAATTATAATTAAATAGTTTAAACACATCATTAGCAAATCGAATGTATTATTATAAGATAAATATAAATTAAATTGTACCTTGAAATTAAAAATTAATAAAAGTTGAACTGGCAGATTTTCATATTATGTTGTGCGGGTGTACTCTTATCTACAACTTCTACAGCATACTAATTTATTTTTGGTATTGTTCAACAAGTCAATTTACTGACCAATGTGTGTATAATTGATTTATGATAGATAAACAAATAATAGGTACACGTACAATGTTTCTTGCTTAGCTATATATTTTGAATTTTTACCTGATAATAATTTAATATCCAGCCATAGCTTTGCTTGCGAATTGATTTTTTTATTTTTTTTTTGTTCTTAAATAAAATAATATTTTAATATATTGAATTAGAGGCTGCTCTGTCATAAACTTTACATTGAAAATAACATGGACTGGACATGGGTTATACGGTTAAATTTTTATTTTGTTTCTCATTGAATCCACATGCATGATTTGTGTCGTTCGCATTAAATAGTTAGATAATATTGCGAAAATGAAGTTCTATTCCAATTTTTGATAATTTTTATAGAGAATGAAAATGAAATGTTCAGTTAGGCAACCACTTTGACATTCGTGATAGTATAATTTCTAGAATTACAATATTTTTCTATCACATTATTTTTATAATGTTCCTGTATTAGTTTTCATGCGTCCACTCTTGTGAATCATTGAATATAACTATTTGCGTTATCTGGCAGTTTACAGACCCCTTAGATAGCTGCCAAAAACCGTTTTGATAATTTTGTTTTCTACGTTTTTGGTTAAGAATTTAATAAAAAATAAAACGAACGTCGCTGCCGATTAAAGATTAAAGATTAAAGATTAAAGATTAAAGATTAAAGATTAAAGATTAAAGATTAAAGATTAAAGATTAAAGATTAAAGATTAAAGATTAAAGATTAAAGATTAAAGATTAAAGATTAAAGATTAAAGATTAAAGATTAAAGATTAAAGATTAAAGATTAAAGATTAAAGATTAAAGATTAAAGATTAAAGATTAAAGATTAAAGATTAAAGATTAAAGATTAAAGATTAAAGATTAAAGATTAAAGATTAAAGATTAAAGATTAAAGATTAAAGATTAAAGATTAAAGATTAAAGATTAAAGATTAAAGATTAAAGATTAAAGATTAAAGATTAAAGATTAAAGATTAAAGATTAAAGATTAAAGATTAAAGATTAAAGATTAAAGATTAAAGATTAAAGATTAAAGATTAAAGATTAAAGATTAAAGATTAAAGATTAAAGATTAAAGATTAAAGATTAAAGATTAAAGATTAAAGATTAAAGATTAAAGATTAAAGATTAAAGATTAAAGATTAAAGATTAAAGATTAAAGATTAAAGATTAAAGATTAAAGATTAAAGATTAAAGATTAAAGATTAAAGATTAAAGATTAAAGATTAAAGATTAAAGATTAAAGATTAAAGATTAAAGATTAAAGATTAAAGATTAAAGATTAAAGATTAAAGATTAAAGATTAAAGATTAAAGATTAAAGATTAAAGATTAAAGATTAAAGATTAAAGATTAAAGATTAAAGATTAAAGATTAAAGATTAAAGATTAAAGATTAAAGATTAAAGATTAAAGATTAAAGATTAAAGATTAAAGATTAAAGATTAAAGATTAAAGATTAAAGATTAAAGATTAAAGATTAAAGATTAAAGATTAAAGATTAAAGATTAAAGATTAAAGATTAAAGATTAAAGATTAAAGATTAAAGATTAAAGATTAAAGATTAAAGATTAAAGATTAAAGATTAAAGATTAAAGATTAAAGATTAAAGATTAAAGATTAAAGATTAAAGATTAAAGATTAAAGATTAAAGATTAAAGATTAAAGATTAAAGATTAAAGATTAAAGATTAAAGATTAAAGATTAAAGATTAAAGATTAAAGATTAAAGATTAAAGATTAAAGATTAAAGATTAAAGATTAAAGATTAAAGATTAAAGATTAAAGATTAAAGATTAAAGATTAAAGATTAAAGATTAAAGATTAAAGATTAAAGATTAAAGATTAAAGATTAAAGATTAAAGATTAAAGATTAAAGATTAAAGATTAAAGATTAAAGATTAAAGATTAAAGATTAAAGATTAAAGATTAAAGATTAAAGATTAAAGATTAAAGATTAAAGATTAAAGATTAAAGATTAAAGATTAAAGATTAAAGATTAAAGATTAAAGATTAAAGATTAAAGATTAAAGATTAAAGATTAAAGATTAAAGATTAAAGATTAAAGATTAAAGATTAAAGATTAAAGATTAAAGATTAAAGATTAAAGATTAAAGATTAAAGATTAAAGATTAAAGATTAAAGATTAAAGATTAAAGATTAAAGATTAAAGATTAAAGATTAAAGATTAAAGATTAAAGATTAAAGATTAAAGATTAAAGATTAAAGATTAAAGATTAAAGATTAAAGATTAAAGATTAAAGATTAAAGATTAAAGATTAAAGATTAAAGATTAAAGATTAAAGATTAAAGATTAAAGATTAAAGATTAAAGATTAAAGATTAAAGATTAAAGATTAAAGATTAAAGATTAAAGATTAAAGATTAAAGATTAAAGATTAAAGATTAAAGATTAAAGATTAAAGATTAAAGATTAAAGATTAAAGATTACAGAGGTTAAAGGTTAGAGGTAACCACTGTTAGAGGTTACAGGTTACAGGTTACAGGTTACAGGTAAGAGTTAAAGATTAAGGTGGCATTATCGTAAGCATAACTTAAGCATACATAAATAAACATCCAATAAACCGCTTTAAGAATTTAGATATTGAACTTGACAAAAATAAAAATGAAATGAAAAATCTAGACACCAACGCACAGTAGATCAAGGCGTCGGAAAAGTGGCCAAAAATACATTGTTACAACTTAACAGTTTTGCAACCAAATTCACTATAGATTTCAAAGAAACATCGGTGCAGTTTTTCCTAGAATCTCAATTGAATTAAAAATTACTTCTGCTTGTTAGAGCAATGTTAACATCGCTCTCCATTAATTGCTGATTTGAGTAGCATTTCGCTCCGTGTGGCATTAATGTGTGGATTTCAGTTTAGGATTCAAATTCGTATTTAATAGGAAAGATGTCTTGAAGTATGCACTTTTGAATTTAAAAAAATCTTAGACAATAAAATAGTGCATTAATTAAATTCATAGCTTAATTCCGGGAGTCGTTCTATTGAAAATCTCATGCAATTCTTGTATGGACTTACAAAAAATGTTCCACCACACACAGCTTTCAAAAAATGTACACAAAATACATTAGACATTTCTTAAACACATCGTGTAAAATTTGTCGGCTCATTCAAGCTCGTTTTTAAGTAATTCGCGTTTTTAAACGACGGCGACGCAACGCGCTGCGTATGTAAGTATATGCACATATTGAACGCACTTGTTTTTGTAGGTAACAGCCCCGGGTGGGAGGGCAAAATCTTTGATTTGAACCGCCCGGGGCTGTTTATCCAAGTACGGCACGAAAAGGACAGAGATAGCAAAATTAGCAATTTTTGCGAGTAAAAAATTGTTTTTTTTCAGAAAATTTAATTGTTTTTTGTTTGGAACACGTCGCGAAAGCAAATTCTTTGACGGAATCTCGTTAATCAATTCAGGCGCGTCCCTGTATTTGCAAAAATTTGCAACTAGCCGCCATATTGAGTGCTGTACTTACTTTTACCGTATTGGATCGAGGTTATTAACATGATGAATGCAAGAGAAAACATTTTTAGCCAGACGTATATAAAAACAGACCTTCTAAAATCACCACTGTCTAGATTTTATTTTATTTATTAAGTTATCTGTATTATGAAGGCCAATTTTACGTCATTAAAAGTAAAATAGGAGTATTTTATACTTTTACAAAAAGTAAACACCCCTCTGAGGACGGTTACAGTCTGATGCTTAAGTGCGTCGACTGCTAGAGCTCGTGTCAAGTAGAAATAGAACCGACAATCATCGTTTTTCAGCAATAACTTTCTTGATTTTTAAGATACAGCAAAACTAGTAATATATGAACTTAAAGAATTTTATTAGTTCTTTAAATTTGTATATTACAATTTTTGCTGCATCTCTAAAATAAACAAAACAATGTTATTGCTGAAAAACGATGATTGTCGGTTCTATTTCAATTTGGCACGAGCTCTAAGCAGAGAACCCTGATTCGAGCCCGAGTGGAGCAAAAACTGTATTTTAGCCGTCCTCCCTCGGCGGGCAATGGAAAGCCACCGAGGTAATCTGCTTTAAAAACCCGTCATAAAATGAAGTGGTTAGCGCTACTCTGTAAACATCCCTCTAAACCACACTTGTAAATTTTGAATTTTTTCATTAATTTTTCCATGTTATTTATGCCAAATTTAAGTCATTAAGAGTAAAATTATATTTTAATATCTACTCGTATAAAAAAAACACCCCTCTAATCTACCCCTGTCAATTTTGAATTTTTTCATTAATTTTACCGTGTTATTTATGTAAATTTTAAGTCAAAATTTTATTTTTGGCCACTTTTTCGTGTTTTTGTCCCACTGAGCAACGATGTGAAAATAGTGGATAAGTTAGAATAGATGGATTGAAAAGAAAATGATGGAAAAAGTAAAGAAGCAAAAATAAAAAATTATGTTTGAGTAGACGGCCAACAATAATGAGAAGAACATTGTCAGAAAAATGGAAAAAAAGAATTTTTATAATTTTTGTAAATATGGCAAATAATAGCCATTTTTGAAAATATGGATATGGAATGTACATCAAAAGGATGTGCTATGTAATTTATAATTAAAAACTATTTTAATTTGGTTTATAGGCATTTGATTGCCCATCGTTTATTAAATATATTATAGCGTCTCCACCAGATTAATATTGATAAAAATACTATTTTGGTTAAATTAGAGTCTGCAGCACTACATCGTCACCAATATTTATTATTGTTTGTAAAACTAATGTATATCGTGGTGGTCCCAAAGAATAGCGAATACACATTCGGCAACTTCATATGCTGCTTCACATAGTAAATAAGTGCTGTCGGCAACTGTGCACTCTGATTCAACCATATCAAGAAATTTTTGATTTGTAGCTTTCAATACCCTTTTCACGGCATCTATGACAATAACTCCTGTTTCATCAATCACTTTGGACTTAGTCCCTTGGCATCGTATGTAACATTTTAATTTATCATCTTGTGTCATTTCAGCTTTCTTTTCCAATTTTACAACCAACGCTTCATCGACGCCAGTCTCTTGAATACATGCCTCACGGAAGTGTAAACCTACAGATTCCAAATAATTATCTACTGCTAGAAAAAAAGTCTAAAATTAGATTAGCAAAGATGTAGGTTACATTTAATAAAAGGTATTTACATCTTTTCCTTGGCAATGGACTGACGAAGCAATGCCCAACAACACTAAAACTATAAAGAACTTCATATCGGAATACTTATATCAAAAAATAATAAAATGAATTATGCACTTTTGCTTTTGCAAATATATATTATAAAGACAAGCTGAACTGGTGCATTTTACTCTATATATTATCAGATTTTAATAGCTCTAGGTAATTACTTAATTACCTTTGCTCACTGAGGTGTAATTAAGTTTGAGTAAAACTGGGATGTAATTTATAATTACGGAAACGCGAGTTTCTTAATTTCACAAAGTACTATATAATGCGCATTGTCGTGTACAGTAATATATGGAATTATATAGAAAATTAACAGAAAAAATGTATGCTAATCTGTTTAAATGAAATATTAATAACTGGCGATAGATTAAACAACAGAAGATTACATTATAATATTAACTTTTATTGGAAAATGTGCAGGAAATCACTGTAACTGCCTAACTATAAATAATCACAGTAATAATTATTATAAAGGAGAGCTCTACATCAAATAATTAAGTATTGTATGAGATAGTACATACTAACTTCTCAACATCAATATCTATATTTTAATAATTGTTACATCCTCTATAGCTCTATCAGTCTATTAAAACTACTGTTTAATAATCAAAAAATTCTGATGTGGACACCATATGACTTCCTTGTCATTTTTAGCATGTTTGTAACGTCTTACAAGAATCTCGTTAATCTATTTGTGCGCGTCATGAATGATTGCCGTTTTGGCATGGATAATCGCAACCAAAAATCAGGATTACAATACTTCCTGTTTTACAAGGAAGTAATCAAGCATGAGTCGGCTCTTGCCGATGTTGCCAACCGGATATTACTAAAAATACCAATATATATCATCTTCCCTTCTTTAATATAAGTATTATTTGGATAATTCTACACATATATAAAACAATGCATAAGAAACGTCAAACGTCAAAGTTTGCTAGCGGATAAAAGTTGTACTAAAGAAGGAACAGAAATGCAAGTGGATAAACTTAGCGGATATTTTTTTGTTTATCTTTTTTAAATGACAACCAAAGTGAAGTTTAAAATTTAAATAGTTTTATGCGTATTTATACACCATTTGCGGAATTATCTTATCTAATACAACTCTAGCTTTGATTTATATCCTGATAATTTTGAATTTCTGAACACTCATACGTGCTTTTAAAATTTGGTTTGAGAAAACTGTTGGATAGACAAAATCACTCTAGCAACCTCGCTGACACTCGATCGCTCTCGTGATTTCGGTCAATCAAGTTTTCTCTCGCAAAATTGCTAATCACGTATTCGTTAAAATTAACGAATTGTGGTATTGCTTGCGACAATTAGTTACAATATAATATTTAAAATATTCTCACAATAATGGAGATTATAGTTTAGGATAAAATAGAAGAAAATCAATAATTTTTCTAATGGTCAATAATATTGAATATGGACCTGTCCATAAGTAACTCCGCAGGTGGGTATCCCAAGTCTGTTACTGGGGTGTATTTCGGTATTCCATCATCATAATTGAAAATGTATATGGCCTTTATTTGATTTTTTCAACATATTCTTGGCAATATGCGCCACCTGTTTCTGCCAACTAAGATAATACGGATTCGATGTAATATTTTCAAATTTCCACAGATGCAAATTTATTAAATAAGTTTATGAATTAAATGGCATATTATCTGCTATCAATTTTTCCGGTACTCCCATGTATATAAAAAATTTCTATCAAACAATTAATTTTACTGTCGGAATCTTTACGTTTCATTTTCACAAACTCCAACAATTTCGAATAAAAATCATTCACTACTAAATAAGAAAAAATTCCATAGTCAAGATGACATTTGATAAGGATATTTTGCATTTTTGCGAATTGGTTATCTCAAAATAAAATCTTCAATTTCTATATTCATGTTTTTCCAATAAAACAATATTTCCAAAAATTACCAATTCATCATTGACCATTATCTCGTCTCTCTAATTATAATAGAATTTTAATTCATCAAGAATAGCTTTTTTGCATTTTGCCCATCCTTTATCATGAATCATTATATATCTCAACAATTTTACTTAAAATTCATTAATATCGTATTTAGATAACTTCAATTTAATGCATTGTAATGTACATGACGATATACTATTAATATCTTGCAAATAAGAAGAATTGCCAAAAATTCTTTTTTTATTTATTTGTTTCAGATAGACTTTTCAGTGCAAAACATACCGGCTTTCCATTCTGTAATAAAACACTTCAATTGCGTTTTTATGGATAGTTAGTTACCAATTGTATTAATTTGCCTAGTAATCCAAGCATACCAATTCCGATATTGGCATTCCAGGGAAAAAATTCCTGAAGTTTTATTTTCAATGGATTTATATGTATTTTTGGTCGTTGAATCCGATTTTTAACTTTTCCACCTTGCCACAAGTGAGCTAACTTCAGAATTCGCAAAAAAACCGAAAACGTTTTGCAGTTGTTTTACTTATACTTATACTTAATATTTATAATAAGTATAAATACTGAAGTCAGCCAATCCTGAGGAATATCTCCCGTGTCGTATATATTCCAGCGATTCTCAACCTGGGGGTTGCTGATCTGATTTTTTTCCAAAATTAATTTTAATATAGTCATTAATAAGTATTGTTATTATTCCTATTTCTGAACGGGGTGTGGTTCCATGCCCACTTGCACTGAAGCTGAAAGCTTATTGTACCCCGCGTTCTAAGTTTTACTCCATCGGCTTTGTTTCCTCAATAAAATTAAGTATACAGCTGATGGGTGCTTGAATTATTTCCTCGAGGTGTCGTAACGTCAACGGAGCTAGGACTAAACACACAGATAGAAAGTGGTGTGGAATCTCTTCCTCCTTACTGCACTTTCTGCATTTGGAATCTTCTGCCCCAATTACATTGTTGTGCCTATTCAGAGAGGACTGTCCTGTAAGTATTAGTCCTACTGTCTTCCTCAGCTGTGATCTACTCAGCTTAAGATTTTCAAGTTTACTTTTGTTATTGGAGGATCCTCCAATGAACATCAGCGATTGTCTCAGTTCCGGATGATCCCTCCAGTAAGCAAGATGTTGTTTCGTTAGTAGTTCCTTTATAATCCCTGCTGCGGTCAAATATGCTATCCCGCAAGTTGGTTTTGGTCCTACTAGATACCGTTTTGCTGTCGCCTTAGCAAGGGCATCTGCTTTTATGTTGCCTTTTAGTCCTGAGTGTTCCGGCACTCACCTCAGCGTTAAGCTGTTCTGTTGTGCAAGTACTACTAGCACATCGAGGCAATGACTTACAATCCTGGATTGTGTTTACACTCTCTCCAAGTCTAACTGTTGGTCATGATACAGATTCGCTTATTTGCATGTCATTTCCTCTGCACAGGCTATTTCAACAGTTATTTCAGTTCAAACGCATCTCCCGTTTAACGTCCACTAATCTCTGCTCCAGTACTAATTTTCGTTTTGGATCCATCGAGCCCCCAGCTTTGTGCTTTCCGCTCCCCAATCAGGTATGAAGCTTTTGGAAGTTTTTGGAAGATCATGGTATGTGGGCTTCTCTCAGGATCACTTCTCTACGATCGTTGATGGTTTGCCTGTATGCTGCCAGTAGAGAATATGTTTCCACCACCAAGTGTAGTGGAAGAAGCCCTACGAGCGCTACCATGGCTGCGGTAGTCGTTGTTTGGCAACTTGTTTAGCATAGTAATACTACCCTTTTTCTTGGCTAAATGCCACCAGATAAGGGATGATAATATGTTACAGGGGGTCATTAATAAGTAAAAAAAGTACAATAATTGTAATTTTTGATAAAAAGATAATTATTATCTTTTTTTCAATATAAAGAAACAAAGTAATTGATGACCATTTCTTATTGTTTGAGGTCGCCGAAAATAAGCAAGAAAATTTGCGGGTGGCGTCCTAAAAAGGTTGAGAAACGCTGGTTCTCTTAGACACAAATGATGGAAAAGTAGAGGAGCAAAAATAAAAAAGAAAAGTTTGATGAGATAGTCAACGATTATGATCAGAACATTGTCAGAAAAATGGAAAAAAAATTTTATAATTGTAAATATTGTAATTTTTTGAATTTTCTGATTTTCGCTAATTGAGGTTACAACAGAGTCGGATATGAAATCATCAAAAAAAAAGAAAATTGTTGCTGCACTATTTTAGATTTTGCTTAAACTTCGTGGAAATGTTCCGTAGGGTTCTAGAGACCAAAATTCAGAAGTATTTAATTTTCACACTATTGAAAAGTCTTATATTTGTGCTTTGCGGTTTTAGCTGTAAAAATTTTTCTATTAGAGATATCTAGTCGACCAAGGTGGCTCTTTGAAGCTGAAAGACAGTAGCTTCTAGAAAAAAATATAAACATTTACATAATTCATATAAATACTTGAAAAATAACATGGCATTGAAAATACGACTTGTATTTTATTGATTTTTGGTAAATTTCAATTGGCTCCACTGACTGAGCTATGGAATATAAAAATATAATCATTCTCTGATAGCAAATGCACATATCATAAGAGAATACAAATTTTAGATCTACTCGTTCATCAACTAGTCATGAAAAAATCTTAGCTTGAAATTTCTAAATTTTAAGAATTTACATATTTCAGGCTACAATTTGGACATGTTTGATAAGAGATAAAAATTTGAAATTTATAGGATAGGGGAGGGTGAGGTAAGATGGGGCCATTAACGTTTAAAAATTTGTACGCAGTTTATTTACCAAGAAAATGAAACAAAATTTTATTTATGAATTCTTTAAAGCATACTTCACAAAATAGCCATTAAAGAATTATAATAAATATTTATTTTGAATAAAATAAAAATAAAATATAAAAAGTCGAAAATTTCCCGTCTTGCCCCACCCGTGGGGTAAAATGGGGTACCTAACGCTAAGTGCAGAATTATGTACAAAACGTACAAATATGAACCATGTCTTCATCCTCGTCTTTTTCACCTGCACAGGAGCAATGTGCCCATCGTTTGCAAACAATGCAGCACATCCACCCTTCCGTAGATTCAAAATATAACAAGCATTGCACATCTTCGTAATCTGAAGTAGAGATCCTTGCTCTTTTCTTTTTTCTCGTTTGTTTTTCTTTACTTTTATTAATTAGCTTTCATTTTTCTTTATTTTTTTAGCCGACTGCAAAAAATTCAAAATTTTGCACCACTGCACAGTGTGTTAAATTCATAATTTAGCTGGACAAAACCTAAATGACATAAAAAATTTTAAATTTTTTCTCTAACCGGTGTATTTTGGATCACTGATCCTAAATCTGACGAAAAAAATGCAAAAATTAAAACGGTTCACTTCAAAATGGCCACCGTCGTGCAATAACCAACCTAAAAATAGTATTATTGGGATTTTCTAGTGGGAACAATTTTCAGAAAATTATTGTTAACATAATAAATGTTGTTTTACATAAATAGGAAGTAGAAAAAGGTATGGGTTTCATCACAAAACATGAAATATCAACAAAATAAACTTAGAAGCATTTAATCATTACGGGGAGAAGCACGTGAGTCCTAAATTGGGCTTCCTTGCTACTTCTTAGGCTCAGATCCGATAAAATCTCCGTTTGGTTCAACCAGTAATATTGGGAAATTCTTCCACTACCCACACTTTTGTGTTGAACTGACTTTAGACTCAAAATTACTGGTCGGACGAAACCAAAAGAATATGTAAGAGATCTTACAAAATCCAAATTTTTCTTATAGAATAGGCAAATTTAGGCAGTAAAAAAAATAATACGATAATCTGTAAACCTTATAGAATAAGACAGGTATTGGTAGCGCATCCGATATTGCCCGATTATAATACTTTTTGGTCAATAAATATTGTCCTTATTTAACGACAACGAGTGCAATTCTGTATACATATACCATGTTACTGATTATTGATATAGAAAGCCCAAATAATAAAAAATAAGTAATATATACCTAGATCCATAATGGCGAAGCTTAAGATTTGTATAAATATAAAGATATTATCACAATTGCACTACTTAAAGTTACACATACACGATTAACACTATTGGAAAACCATGATATAGTTCTAACTAACACATGGGTTGTGTGAAAAATGAAAATCATAACAGGGAGGTCTGAGGAAGCTTTTCTAATTTAAGTTTTGTTTGTTTTAAAGTTTTAAATATTTGGGTTTTGTCCAGCTAGATTATGAATTTAACACACTGTGCACTGTGGTTTTATAGGATACTTAGTTCTTACCTTTAACTTCAAAAAAGTTCAAGGCCCTTTTTGTTATCTTCTTCTCTCGCTGATGTACAGGCGTTTGAAGAGAAGAAAAACGTATAGCGATTTGTTTCTTACTGCATAAGTTTTAAGTTAAAGGTAATACCTAAGTTTCCTGCAAATTTCAAATTTATTTTTCTCTTATCAAACACTTTCAAATTGTAACCTGAAATATGCAAATTCTTACTATTTAGATATTTTCAAATTTTAAGAATTTCCATATTTTAGGCTACAATTTGGAAGTGTTTGATAAGAGAAAAACATTTGAAATATTCAGCATACTTAGTTCCTACCTTTAACTTCAAAAAACATTCTGATTTTGCAATAACCCCACGTTACTCATTAGTAACATATTGTGATACTTCTTATAGCTACTTTTGTAGTTTTACTTTTTATATTTATTTACGGTCGTTTTGATATGTTAAAGTTTGAATTATTTTACTTTGATTACTACTATATTTGATAAATAAAAAGATATATAATTATTTGATTGGCTACTTCTTTATTAAATGTATTAAAGCGCCTCCACCACACATTAATTGATAAAAACTATTTTGGTTAAATTAAAATCTGCAGCACTACATAGTCACTAATATTTATTTTTACTTGTAAAACTAATGTATATGGTGGTGGTCCGAAAGAATGTCGAATACACATATAGCAACTTCGTATGCTGCTTCACATAAATGAGTGTTTTTGGGAATTTTGCAGTCTGATTCGACCATATCAAGAAATTTTTGATTTGTAGCTTTTAATACCCTTTTCACGGCGTCTATGTCAACAATTCCTGTTTCATCTACCACTTTGGACTTAGCACCTTGGCATCGTATATAACATTTTAATTTATCATCTGGGGTCATTTCAGCTTCCTTTTCCAATTTTACAACCAATGCTTCATCGACCCCAGTCTCTTGAATGCAAGGCTCACGGAATTGTAAACCCGTAGTTTCCAAATAATTATCTACTGCTAGAAAAAGAGACTAAAATTAGATTAGCAAAGATGTATGTATAATAATCGCTATTTACATCTTTTCCTTGGCAATGAACTGAAGAAGCAATGCCCAGTAACACTACAACTATAATGCACTTCATGTCGGAATATATTGTATAATAAAATAAATTATGCAGTGTTGTTTTTTCAAATTATATGAAAACTACAAATTGAAGTTATGCATTTTACTTTATATATTATCAAGTTTTAATTGCTCTTAGGTAATTACTTAGGTTATTGCTCACTGAGGTGTAATTAAGTTTGAGTAAAACTGGGATGTAATTTATAATTACGAAAACGCCGGTTTATTAATTTTACAATTTAATATAATGCGCATTGTCGTGTACAATAATATATGGAATTATATAGAAAATTAATAGAAAAAATGTGTACTAATCTTTTTGAATGAAATATTAATAACTGGGGAAAGATTATTATACAACAACAGCAAATGACATTGTAAAATTGACTTTTATTGAAAAATGTGCACTTAGTAACTGGAAATAATCACTGTAACAACTACAAAGAAGAGCTCTACACTCAATAATTAAATATTATATGCAATAGTACATACTTATAAAAATTAATGTCTATATTTTAATCACCTATATTTATTGTATATCGGGGTTGTGGTCCAGTCAATAAAATTCCATTAAAGATACATACACAAATGTATTATTTTTTTCATAAAATTATCCACTTCTCAGCTATTTCAGAGATAGAAATCACATTGCAGTATCACATAAATATGCAGATAATTTTATTGTGCTTCTAATGAGATATTGTATGACTTATCAGCAGAACTTATCACTTTACTATGTAAGGTTTATAAAATTTAATTTAGAAATTCAGATTTAAAAAATCTGAATGAAATATACTGGTAAGTACATGTCATTACAACTCAAATATTTCGCTGATATTTATTTTTCTTATTATTATTTTTCGTTTTTATTTCTTTTATATTTTATTTATTAGGTAAATATTTATACAAACTATATTGTATAGTTGTCATATGTCATAGACAGGAAATAGTTTATGGTGACTGGTCCTCAGGAAATACCCAACTCTCACCTATGTGAGAATCGCTATCTATGTATAAAGGAAATTTTAAAAATTGAATTTATTTTTTGAGATTGAATTTTATTTTGTAATTTTGAAGTTATTTGTGTATTTAGACTTAATTTTGTTAACAATTTTTGTGTAAATATTGTAAAATTTTGAATATAATATGCGTCTTCTCGCCCCAACAGTTTTTAAGTTAGCACTAAATTGAACAACAAATTTTGTCTTTAGCAAGATCCGCTGAAGCAGGCGGACGCTTTTGCGAGAGGTCCCGTAAAAATTGTAAATTGTGAATCTCAATTGTGAGATTATTGATTTTGGTAGGTGAAATAAATTAATTTTATTAATATTTAATACTTGGAAGTTGTCCGAAGTTTGGATAAAATTTGGAGACAATTGAAAAATATGAGTCAATGTGGAAATGTGGATGCTTTGATTGAAACTTCTTTTAAAATAACAATAATTTTATGGATAATAATTATGTGGATAGCATGTATCTGGGTATGGTGTTTTTTACCTCCAATACCTGGAATTTATTTAAATTTATCTCGCTTTGTTGATTTTGTACCGCAAAGAACCTGCTTTGCCTAACGATTTCATTCATCCGACATTTTGAGATAGCTCAATCCTTTTAGGTTTAACTTCGGAACTTAAAAATCAAGAATTCCTCGATAATATAATCAATAAAAATGTAGTAAAATTTTGAAAAAAATCCCTTAGGTAATTTTCTATATCCTACAATTGCCATAACAACTAAATTCGGTTGTAATAATTAACAACTTTTTGGGTTTGGGTTACTGCAGGACAAGGCCGCGCCAAGCCTTTCTGACGCCCGTAGACAAGTCACTCTTATGCCCATCCCCCACAATGATTTATAATTTAAAAGTATACCGAGTGCTGAATGAGTCAGCCGAACATAGGAAATTAACAGGTAAAAACTTATTAATGCGAATTCCTGCTTCCCTAATTATTTTAGAGAAAAAATGAAAGATACAAAAATAATGCAGAAATATAAACTACGAATGATAACACCATTATATTTCATCTAGCTTTTACTTAAAAGGCCAAAAATTGCTTTTGAAATTGTTAACATTTTCATTTATCGCACTGGCCATGTAATACATTCAATTTAATTTCTATTTTCAAAAATAATTAACATGGAAACTTACATGGCCCAGTCGGATAAATTTTGCAGAGAAACTGTAAATATTGAGTAAATTTTATGCGGATTTGATTAAAGAAATACAGAGTGGATATTTTAAGTGTTACGTCCTTGCTATCAAACGTAAACTGTGATTATTTAAACTGTAATAACTGTGTTGAGCTAATTAAATACTTTGCTAAGGTAAGAAACGTAACTGCTTTTTATTAACAATACAATGTTCTTATACACACATAAAGTCCTTTTAGTTATTGCCAACCGTATGGTAACAACTTCAAAAGGACTTTGTGATACCCTGTATTATTACGATACAGAGTGTGACAAAAGTTACAAATAAAATGACACTTTATGATACAGGGTTATCTAAGTCTGTTGTCCGCTACAACATTAAGAAATAATTTTTTTAAATTTTTTTTTTAAGTTTTTGAGTTTTTCAGAGTTAAAGATAAAATCTTGTATGCCACGCGTGTGTTAATAACAAATAAGACACTAAGAAAATAGCCCGCGAGGCCGTCAGGCATCGCGTGACTTATTTGTCATATAACACACTTGTACCATAAATAGTTATTATATTTATTTCCCAGTAAATCTCACCATATTCAGTTAATTAGTTTATCATAAATATTACTACGTTTACAATAGTTGATTATAGTTGAGATAGAGGTCATAAAATTCTACAATGTAGATGAAAATTCTAAATAAACAAACTTGTAGCAAAATAACGGCAGACAGAGCCGTAATAGGAATTGATGACGAATGAAAAAATAGCAAGAAAAATTCTATTGAATTAAAAAAAAAGCCTTAACGAATTACATGTTTCGATCTTATTCGCGGTATTATCCACGACACTGATCTCATCAGATTCGTATTGGCAATCGAAAAAAAACAAAATTAAACTTACCATCATTTCAAACAATCATGAACCCGTCCACGTGCGCCTAACCTGTCGAAGTCAATACCCCGATAATGTATTTAGAAGTATTGCAAGTGTCCACTAGGGATATCTAAGCTTACAAAAGTTTGTACCTCACCAAACTTAAAAATAACGGTAAAAAGAATATTTGAATTTCAAGAAATTCAAAAATTTATAAAACCATTGCAATTTTTTCTCTATACAGACATATAAAATTATCATAGGGTCACATAAGAAAATTTATAAATTATTTAATTTATTTAGTGTGCTATAAAAACTAAATGATACTATAGTATCATGTCTTGAACAAAATGATGGCATTTTTGAATAATTTATCAGATAGGTTGTGTTTTCTACACCGTGATGTTGTTTTGTTTTCATAGCACACTAAATAAATTAAAATAATTAATAAATTTATCTTGAATTGTTCTCGAAAATTTTTGTATGTAACCCTATGATAATTTTATATATAATTATATATCGTTCATGCTTTTCTAATACCTTGTAACCCCAGAAACAGATTTTCACAGTAGAGAAGAAAAAATTATTTCTTCAATGAAATGCCTTATGTGTCATAAATAAATTGTTTATTTATAATTAGATAAAGTCAATAATATAGCTTACGATATATAGCCAGTACATGGGTATGGGTGACAAGAATAGAAATTCGCAAAACACAAAAATTTCAAATATTGTGGGTTACGAGGTGGGTACATATTATAATAACAGGAACAATATGCATAGAGAAAAAGCTGCAGATTACATAAATGGTAAAAAAAACATGTTGCCATTTGAAAAAAAATTCATGTTTACTTCCGGTTGAGTTTGAAGTCCAAAAAAAATATACCTCCGCTGTTGCCGGTGGCAAATTTCGAGTTGAATGGAAAACTATTAAAACTTCTAGTAAGATAAAAGAAGTATTCACTGTTACCTCTTATCGTGAACACACTGTATACTACCCTCATAACTGAAAACGCCCTATCTACAAAGGTTTATATGAGCAGATACGGCGTTTTTAGTTATGAGGGCAGTATATTACTGAAATTGTTGGTTTGGGGTATTTAAACAGTATCGTAAAGCAAGATGTTTTGCAAGATTTGTTTAAGTAACAAAATGGTATATTAAGAAACTAGTTTCATAAGACACGTTTTTATCGCAAAAAATCCGTTTAGAAAACGACCCTCGTAGCAAAGAGTTTTCTTACGGATAAGTATTATATTACATTTATATTATATATTTATGTTTATATATTATATATTTTGGTATTACAAGGTAGGTACTGGATTTATATTTAAAATAATTAAATCAATAAAACAATAAAATATGAAATACTGTCATTATTACAACCCAGAATAAATTCATTTATATTTGATTTAATTGCGTTCGAAATTGGTGATTTAATTCAATATATTTTGATTTTGCGAATAAAAATTATTGAATTGCATAAGTGGATTTATTTATATTGGAAGTTGTGCTAATTTTATACAAGATTCGAGTTTTTTAAATAAAATTGAAATTAATTTCATTTTATTTTGAATTTGGATATAAAATTTAAACTAAAAGAGTCGCTTGCTCTATTAAGAATTGGTTGCTGGTGGTGAGACACAATTTTTCAAAAATTTTATAAAATTATAAAATTTCCACCACCAGTAGGTACAGCACCACCTGTATCGCGCCACTATTTACCACAGCAGAACTCGAACTTGAACTGTCCTTACTGCAGCGAATCACACTGGTATTTATATCCCAATGTATCTTTCCAGAAACCTCCAGAATGTTCTAGAAAGATTCAATCGGCAAGTCGGCAATATAGTCTGCAGTTTTGTAACCAATACCAGCGTTATCATGATTATATGAGTCAGCATGGATGAACCCACGTCAAGCTAGCACCCCCACCTCTTCAAAATACAAAAATATTTATACTATAATTATGCGCTAATTATGCGCTAATTTCTGACAGTAATCGCGAATTTTGGACTCCAACGGTTTTGCGATTAATCTTTGGTGGGCGGTGCTGAGTTGACGTCAAGCTAGCACACCCACCTCGAAATATGACTTTTTTTTAAAATTAAGTAAACCATAATTATGCGCTAATTATGCTCTCATTCCAGACAGTAATCGCGAATTTTGGAATCTAACGGTTTTGCGATAAAACATAAATCTTTGGTGGGCGGTGCTGACTTGACGTCAAGCTAGCACCCCCACCTCGAAAAAATTACTTTTTTTAAAAATTAAGTAAACCATAATTATGCTCTAATTATACGCTAATTTCAGACAGTAATCACGAATTTTGGAATCCAACAGTTTCTCGATAAAACATAAATCTTTGGTGGGCGGTACTGAGTTGACGTCAAGCTAGCACCCCTACCTCGAAAAATGACTTTTTTTAAAAATTAAGTAAACCATAATTATGCGCTAATTATGCTCTAATTTCAGACAGTAATCGCGAATGTTGGACTCCAACGGTTTCGCGATTAATCTTTGGTGGGCGGTGCTGAGTTGACGTCAAGCCAGCACCCCCACCTCGAAAAAATTCCTTTTTTTAAAAATTATGTAAACCATAATTATGCTCTAATTATACGCTAATTTCAGACAGTAATCGCGAATTTTGGAATCCAACAGTTTCTCGATAACACATAAATCTTTGGTGGGCGGTACTGAGTTGACGTCAAGCTAGCACCCCCACCTCGAAAAATGACTTTTTTTAAAAATTAAGTAAACCATAATTATGCTCTAATTATACACTGATTTCAGACAGTAATCGCGAATTTTGGACTGCAACGGTTTCACGATAAAACAGAAATCTTTGGTGGGCGGTGCTGAGTTGACGTCTAGCTACCACCCCCACTTCGAAAAATGACTTTTTTTAAAAATTAAGTAAACCATAATTATGCTCTAATTATACACTAATTTCAGACAGTAATCGCGAATTTTGGACTCCAACGGTTTTGCGATAAAACATAAATCTTTGGTGGGCGGTGCTGAGTTGAAGTCAAGCTAGCACCCCTACTTCGAAAAAATGACTTTTAGTAATTTTTCTATTGTCGCGCCACCTGTTCACGACATTTTACTAGTCATTCGTGAGATTTCGCTCCTCTCAATTTTTCTCGATTTTTTTGGATACAAACCAAATCAAAATCCCACTAAGTGTGCAAGTTTGGTTGAAATCGGCCGAAGGGTTTAGGAGTGTATAACGAATAAATATCCAAACAAACTCTTTAATATTGTATATTATGTTAAATCGTTATTATTAATCGGCCGATTTCAACCAAACTTGCACACTAAGTGGGATTTCGATTTGGTTTGTGTCAAAAAAAATCGAGAAGAATTGAGAGGAGCTAAATCTCACGAACGACTAGTAAAATGTCGTCAACAGGTGGCGCGACAATAGAAAAATTACTAAAAGTCATTTTTTCGAGGTGGGGTGCTAGCTTGACGTCAACTCAGCACCGCCCACCAAAGATTTATGTTTTATCGCGTAACCGTTGGAGTCCAAAATTCGCGATTACTGTCTGAAATTAGCGCATAATTAGCGCATAGTTATAGTATAAATATTTTTGCATTTCGAAGAGGTGGGGGTGCTAGCTTGACGTGGGTCATGAATGAGTCATCACGGATTTTTCATCACACATATAAGTCATAAAGTACAATTATTCAGTATTGTTTCGTAACAATTATGTACCTAAGTACATAAATTATATTTAAATCTAAAACAAATTGTATGTAGGAATACTCACCACGTTTGTAACTCGTTCACTCATTTCAAGAAACAGAATAATTTCAATAATGTTTATATACGAATAAATGACAAATAGCACATTAAAGTTTTCCATAGTATGAATTAATATTATAAACTGAAAACTGGACAGTATTGTCAGAACCACGACAATTAAAAACCAAAATAAAAACGGCAAACCGGAAACCAAATTCATCTGTTTGTACGTTAAATTCATGGCGAAGTACAATCTGCATAGACGTTTGGAGTGAATATCCAATGATAACATTTCAATTTTTTGTGATTCTAATATGCATTTTTTCAGCAAAAGCTGCTTAATGTGATCACAATATTGACGATAGAATGTGTAATAAAATGTCTGAGTTAAAATAAAAGTAATAACCGAAATGTGTTCAATGTAACAAATCAAAATTCTGAATATTAAAATATGGATGAGAAGAAAGGAATCGATGTTCCGGAAACTTTTCAACGTGTAAATGACAACACCCGTAATACTGACTACTAGCAATATGATAAAAGCATATACAATTTTCTTTGAGTTTTTCATCATTTTAGACGATATGAAACAAGGTAATCCATAATGTTTATGATTTTCAACAATTTTAACAATTTCTCTAAATTCTAAAATTTTTTTTTTTATAAATTAATAAATTCATTGTACAAATTGCAATTGCACCAACAGAATATATAATTAGAAGTGTATCATTTATAATTTCTAATTGAGAAAGATACTGATATGAAAAAGCTTCTATAAGTATGAAGCACAGGCTAAGGAGAAAATATATTAGTATAATAATTACAGCTAACAAATATTTTTGGGAAACAACAAATTGGGTCCTAAACGGTTTTCCATTTTTATGCTCACATATAACTTTTATAGGTGGCCCCGCACAGAAACAACCAAATTTAATAAACGGTTTTAGGAAACACCCGACGCAATTTTCCATGCCGAATGCGTTTTTAAATAAAATAGTTTGGCTTGTTAATTTTGTTAAGTGGGTAGAATAATTTGAGATTATTTAGTAAGTAAATTAGAACATCAATTTTCTTTCTAATTTATTTCTTCATAATAAAGTGCCATTTTTTTGGTAATATTATTAATTTTTTTAAAGGCATTTAGAATATATGATTCATTAACGCAAACATAAAACTACAAGTTTCCCTAAGGAATCTAACAATACTACACCGACAAAACTTTAAATTCAATTAAAGCCGCTTAGAAATTACAAAATTAATATCATTTCGACAACAAACTTCTAAATTAAAAATTGAATCCTAATTTAAAACAAAAAATAAAATATAAATGCGACTTAGCTTGACAGGAACGGTTATATTCGGAATTTTCAATGTCACCAGATTCGGTCGTGATGCGAACTTCATCGTTGTTGTAAAATAATTGAAGCAGGTCTCAATCAAGTGCTGCTCTTAATTCCTCACAGAGATATCCAGAAGAGATAAGAAGAAGGAAGAAAACCAGAAAAGACTTAATTTGATTTTTTACAATTCCGCACTTAGCGACTTAAAATTGGGATCATTTCCACGTAACGTAATGTATTATTAAGTATACGCCTTTTGGTGTAAATAAAGTTACAAAGTGCCGGTAAAATTCCGGAAACCTCGAATTAAAACTATTATCATTGGTTGAAAGAAGTCAGACTATAACATGCGGGAAATCACAGAGAAAACATTATTATGTGTTATTTTATTAGCTTGCAGAAAATCCAAAACGACGCAGCCCTTCGCTACGCAACGGGCACTCCGGGACGTTTTAGTTGCCGCTTTACTAGCAAAAAACATCGCTGAAATCAATCCACCTGAACTGGGAGGCCCTCACTCGACGAAGTACGAAACGCGAGTGATTAATTTGATTGATTTGGAAAGTGGTCAATGCGGAGCATTGGCAGTCCGCTAGGTTGTCCTAATCTCCTTCATTTGGGTGTTGAATTTTACTGTCTTTGAGTTTCTTAGGACCCACAAACTGCGGCGTTGAACCTGGTAATGTTGAAATAGCGGATTTTCGTTTGTATTGCTATTAAATCCTTTATTGTCATTCGTGCGTTTGCAGTTCGTTGATGGTATCCTTCAATTTACTATGTAGAGCAGTGAAGTTTCAGGCTGTCCATTATTGCTGTGATAGTGACTGGGTCGGTCTGGATTCACTTGATGTAGCTTCAGTTGTGCCAAGATGATGAGCATATGGGCAAAAGATATGTCGCCGTCTATGTGTCGCTCAGTGTTTTGATTCTTTGAATCTAAAGTGTTGTTGCCGGTACATTGTTTTTGGCTCAGTTCCGACATTCCTTGTAGCTGACGGGATAATGACCTCTGCAGTTGACGCAGGTTGCAGGGGCCTTCTTTGGTTGCGATCTGCATGCTTGTTGGGTGTGCCCGAAAAATTGGCATCGATGACATTGACCCAGTCTGAACTTTCGGTTTGACGTTTTGACGCGGATGTCAATATCTAATATCTTTTTGATGGAGAAAATTATGTTATTGTATTGAATTTTTCCATGATTTTTCCACGCAGAGATTCTACTAAGGTGTAACCGTCGTTGTTCAGTGACAGTTGATGCGGGAGAGGTGTTACGCCTACGTTTTTTTAATTTTTTAATTTATAATTATGCTTGCTAAGTCCCGTTGAGATGGCGTGAGATCTGCGTTTGCAGCACCTGAATAAATAGAATTGGTTTTGCTTATTAATTTCCGTTAAGATAAGAAGGATTATGTTCCTTAGCACTCGATATTTATAATTTTGCCTACTAACATCCGTCCAACGACACGTGTGCGGATGCAGGTCGCCAAGATTATCAAGGGGGTGTGGAAGAAATTACATATAAGTGGGATAAGCGTGGACCGATGGTCAGTTACCATAGAATTATCATTGAAGGCAGTCACCTGTCATTTTTAGGAAACGATCTAAATTTGAGATTGTTCATTAAAAGTGTCGGTTAATTCAATGTGGTTGATTTCGAAATTGTATTCGGTAGCAAGTGTCATAGTGATTAATAAAAATTGTTTGAATCAACGTCCAACGAATGGCAATGTGATTAAACCCCCAAATTGTAATAAGGTCAGATCTATTGTTATTAGTTTAAGATTTTAAAACTGTAATATTGAACTAAATTATTCTTGTTTGTTATGTTTGTTGTTTCTGAATTTTTCTGAGTTATTAATCAACGCCACCCACGCCTGAAAGGAAGTCTCAACGAAATTAAAGAAGGTCGGGTTATTAGAAATTTGATTTTTGGAAAATTATAAGTACCAAAATTAAAGTAAGTATCGGTAAAGTAACAGTTGGCGCATGAACGTGAGGCGACGTTTAGGCAATAGAATTGATAACTCATGAAAGATTCAGAAAATCAATTATTATTGATACAAATTAATTGTATTTTAAATTTTTGTGAAATTGTTAAACGAAACCTTTGCAATGGAGCCTAAATATTTGAGTGATTGGGAACTAAAATTTGAATTGGAGTGCCGAAACATAAAACCGCGAATAACAAAAGTGTCACAACGGGTTCAGTTAGATATCGCGCTTAAAGACAACACGATAAAAATAAAATTAGATAAAATCGATTGGGACAATTTTGAAATGGAAATGCAAAAATCCATTAAAGAAATCGGGAACGAAATGGAACAAAATGCGACGGAAATTAGTGATGCAAAACGGGACGGGTTAACAACTAGGTTTATGCACTTGGAAAATCGGTTGGAAATAAGTAAAATGCATATCGATGACGAGGAAAGAAGTTTTGCTGTTGCCATGTTGGAAGCCGAAATTAAAATTATGGAGGGCGCGATGTTAGAAATTAAAAGCGAAAAACCAAGGGTAAACACTCCGACCGTTTGTAATCAAACAACGGGAAATACAAGCGCGAATAATAAAAAATACGCTCAATTACATAAGTGGAATCTAACGTTTAGCGGCCACAACAGTAAAATTGGAATAATAGAATTTTTGGAAAAAATAGATGATTTGAAAGAAGCCAGACAAATTTCGGAAGATGAATTGTTTTTAAGTTGCCATGATCTATTTTCGGAAGACGGTACCAAATGGTTAAGAAACATAAAAACTAAAGTGACCAATTGGACAGAATTAGTGAAAGAATTAAAAAAGGAATTTTTACCCAGAAATTACGAAAACCAATTAAGAAAAGAATTCCAGGGCAGGATGCAAGGAATAAAAGAAAATGTAATGGCATTTTTATTAGAAATGGAAACGTTGTGCAAGAGATTAAGCCCAAAAGTTTCTGATCAGGAATTAATAGATCAAATCATTCAAAACTTAAATCCTTACTTTTCCAACCACATTGCATTGGAGGATTTCGATCACTTAGAAAAATTAAAGGAACGGTGCAGAAGAGTGCAAGAATTAAAAAATCGAAGTGAACAATATCCACCAACCACAAAAAATCCGTCAACTTCCGCTACTGAATTTAAACCATCAACTACAGTAAATTATGCAAGAAAAATGTTTAGTCCGCCATTAAGATCGAAAACGTTTGCAACCAGGGTTGACAACTTTCGTTGCTGGAATTGTCAACAGGAAGGACATTCGGCAAATAATTGTGAATTGGAAAGAAAACTTTTTTGTTACGGGTGTGGACAACCGGATGTGATTAAAGCTAAATGCGCGAAATGCTCACCGTATCAAACAAACGACAATACAAATTCGGGAAACGAGAAGGAGGTTGTACAACAAGAGGGTGCGTCCGACCTCAACCGATCCACCAGCCCTCTCGAACAACAAGTGCGACAGTTAAATATTCATCCGCGCGGGGCATTCCGAGGTCAAAATTGGAAAAGAGGCCGAGGACGAACCACATAAACAATCCATGTAAACAATTAAATGAAAAACAGTGGAGTGCGTGGTTACGGGTCATAAATAAATTCTATAATAAACAATCCATAAAAGTAGATCCGGTTATGACGAAAAAACCTTTAGACAATCGTCCGCATTTAGAAATTGTGATAAACAATAAAACAATAACGGCACTAGTAGATACGGGCGCGATGACATCCATAATTGGGAATAAAGGTTTACGATATTTAAACTCCATGCAAAGAAAGAACATTAAAGTGTCTAAATTTAAGGAAATTAAGGTAGCCAATGGTGGTAGTAGTCAGGTTAAAGGGGTTTTGCCTTTAGAAATTCGACTTGGAGGTTTAATCAAAACAGTTGATTTTTTAATTGTACCGGATTTGTCATATGAAATCTTGCTAGGAGCAGATTTTTGTAAAAAATTTGAATTAACCTTGCACTTTAAAAACTATTCGTGGCAAGCGCCAAAATTAAGTAAGGTAGCAGCTACAAAAGGAATTTTAGATAAAACCACTTTAGATGCAAATCAAACACGGAATTTAAATCAAATAGTTAATAAATTCAAAACTTTAGCTACTAATGAATTAGGTTGCGTCAGGGGAGTTGAGCATTATATAGATACGGGCGATGCACTTCCGGTGAAAAGTAGGCCTTATCCCTTAAGTCCAGCTATGCAAAGCAAATTACATGCCGAAATCGACCAAATGTTGGCTGATGGGGTTATTCAAGAATCCACGTCCCCTTGGACTAGTCCCCTTGTTATGGTAAAGAAAAAAGATGGCCAAACTCGTTTGTGTTTCGACGGCAGGAAATTGAACCAAATTTCTCGAAAATCTGGGTTTCCACTTCCTAGGCCCGATAGCATCTTAAATAGAGTGCGAAATGCGAAATATCTGTCCTCTATCGACCTTAAAAAAGCTTTTTGGCAAATTCCTTTAGAGGAATCGTCAAAACAAAAAACAGCATTTGTAGTACCGGGTAAGGGGTTGTTTGAATTTAAGGTTATGCCCTTTGGACTTACCAATGCACCAAAAACGCTACAACAAGTAATGGAAAAAACATTAGGCTCAGTATTACATCAAGGCGATGCTTTTGTGTATTTAGATGACATAATTGTAGCGTCAGAAACTTATGAACAACATTTGGCCACTTTAACTTTGATTTACGAACGATTAAGAGACGCAGGATTTAGGGTTAATATTGATAAATGCGAATTTTTTAGGAAATCAATTGCATTTTTAGGTTTTGTCGTAGATGAGTTAGGACTACGCACTGACCCAGAGAAGGTTAGTGCTATTAAAAATTTTAATACGCCAAAAACAACTACGGAGGTCCGGCGGTTGATAGGTTTGATTAGTTATTATCGAATATTCTTACCCGATTTATCGTCTATTTCCTCACCCATTTCGGGTTTGATTAAGAATAAAAAGAAAGGACAAGGTGTCCAGTGGACTCCAGAAGCCGATGAGGCATTCAAAAAGATTAAAGAATTAATTACCAGTGCTCCAATTTTGACTAGTCCTGATTATAGTCAGAAATTTTATGTACAAACCGATGCGTCTGCTGTAGGGGTAGGAGCGGTTTTGTTTCAGGAAAAGGGAGGATTAGAACACCCAATTGCATATGCAAGTAGAGCCTTAACGTCCGCTGAACAAAAATATTCGGCCACCGAAAGAGAATTGATTGGTATCATGTTCAGCATAAATCGGTTTAGGGGTTATATTGATGGCACTGAATTTGTGGTAATTACTGATTGTTCAGCTTTACAATTTTTAAATAATATTAAAAACCCTTCCGGTAGGTTAGCTAGGTGGGCCCTCTATTTAGCACAATATGACTTTGAGGTTCGTCATCGTCCAGGAAAACTTAACGTCGTACCCGATGCCTTATCACGAGATATCGCTTCCTTAAATATTGATAAATTATGTCCTGATGAGTGGTACACGGATATGCTTGAAAAGGTTAGACGAGCGGAAGACGATTATTTTAGTTTTAAGGTAATAGAAGGTCGGTTATTTAAATTTGTTCCGTCTCTTTTACCAAATCCGTCAAATGTTCCCGAATGGAAGTTAGTCGTTCCCACCGCAAATCGAGCAGAGGTATTGCAACAATGTCATGATGAACCCACCGCAGGTCATTTCGGGGCTGCAAAAACGATAGCCCGAATTACTGAATTGTATTATTGGCCAAAATTAAAAAGGGATGTTCAGAAATATGTAGCCAATTGTAAAATTTGTGCGGCCTATAAAAATTCTACTCAAGCCAGACCTGGATTAATGGGGCAGTATAAAAAAATTTCGTTTCCGTTCCAATTGATTTCGGTAGACCTGTTAGGACCCTTGCCGCGTTCAAAAAAGGGAAATCAACATTTATTGGTAGTTTCAGACTGGTTCACAAAATTTGTATTAGTACAACCTTTAGCCAAAGCCACTGCGGCAGCCGTAGTCAAGTTTATGGAAAACCAGGTTTTCTTATTGTTTGGAGTTCCCCAGATCATAATTTGTGATAATGGAGTTCAATTTGTTTCAAAAGAATTCACTAAATTGGCTAAGGACTACAAGGTCCAACATATTTGGAAAAATAGTGCTTATCACGCCCAGCACAATCCAGTAGAACGAGTAAATAAAGTTTTAGTTGCGGCTATTTCCTCATACTTGAATAAAAATGAACATAATAGGTGGGATGAAAATATTCATAAAATCGCTCAAGCCATTCGAACGGCAAAGCATGAGGTTAGCGACTTTACCCCTTCGTATTTAATGTTCGGACGTTACATACCGATAGATGGAAGTTTCTTTGGTCCTGTACCGGATGACGAAAAGATTCCTGAATTTGAGGAAAAAATTTGTTTAGATAAGGACCAACAAGAAATTCCTGAATTATACAATAAGGTACGCGAAAATTTAAAAAGATCGTATGAAAAAAGTAAAAGGTATTATGATTTAAGGAAAAGACCTTTATCTTTTCAAATTGGGGACACGGTTTGGAAAAAGAATTATGTATTGTCAGATGCTAGTAAGAAATTTGCCGCTAAATTAGCTCCAAAATATATTTTGTGTACGGTTATTAAGAAATTAGGTCAACTATCTTACGAGTTACGAAACGAAGAAGGAAAAAATGTAGGTGTATGGCATGTAAAGGATTTAAAACCATACAAAGGGGAGCAAATTTCGATCATGCAGGAATAAAAACTTAGGTGTTAACCCAATAATTACTGGTCCAAGTGGATCTAGTTGTCTTGGCAAATTGATGGATTGTACGTGTTTTTTTGTAGGTGACTGACGAGTCACCCCTGATCAAAATTACACTAGCCCAGTTATGAGCAAGGACATCTGGTTTAGGTGAGCCTGGAATTATTGGTTAACTAATGTAATTTTGCCAGGAGATTAGGTTGTTTCTGGTTAAGAAAAAGTTTGGAATTAGAATTGTAAGAATAAATTGTTAGGGGTAAATTAAAAATTTTTGATTGAGTAAGGTTAGTTAGGATGTGAAAGATCAGTTGACCTACATAATAATGAGCTTTTGTTAGCCATTGCTTAAGAATTTGATTGTAATTTACAAATTTGGTAATTATAAATTCAAGTTAGTTAGGTAAAACTAAATTTTAAGTCAATAATTAATCAGTTAGATTCGATGATTCCGTACGTTTTGTGTAGTTACGTTTTTGATTTGTTGTTCCGAATTTAAGATTCGATGATTCCGTACGTTTTGTTTAGTTACGCTTTTGATTTGTTGTTCCGAATTTAAGATTCGATGATTCCGTACGCTTTGAGAAGCGCTTTTTTTGATTTGTTGTTCCGAATTTAAGATTCAATGATTCCGTACGTTTTGTTTAGTTATGCTTTTGATTTGTAGTTCCGAATTTGACAAGCATGCTAAAGGACAGTTCTGAATTGTCCGCAAGATTGTCACGCCTTCCAATCGCACATAGGCGTGCACATATAAAGGTAATTGGGCAGGCCACCCAATGATACCAATTCAATTAGGCATAGGATAATTTAGTTTGACTTATCCAATACCTTCCTTTAAATAAAATTAACTTTGGTTATTTTATTAAATCTTAATTAATTACATTCCCTTGGTAAATCTAACCAGTGAAATATTTTATCCACTTATTCAATTACATTTTAATCTCTAGGTTAATCAGTTTTTTTTCCATGCTGTGCCTAGCACTATTATTGTACCGATCAGTTTGTTGAATGAGCTTAGGATTTCAAGGAACCCGGTTCTCTAATTGGTGCGCATCTTGCAGTAGGAAATTTCTTTTATTATTTTCTCTAATTTTAATTGTAAATATGATTCACCTTCGTTGACATCTACTAGAATTTCTTGTACCGACCAGTTTGTGAAATGAGCTTAGGATTTTCAGAAACCCGGTTCTATGCCATTCCTGTAGATTTGTTAACTATTTCAATAATTCTCAGCGCAAGCTGAAATTATTTTACATTATTCCGTCCTGGGTAAAGACGTTAAACTGCATCCAGGCAATGGTTATTGTCTTCCCCTCTCCTTGTACGAGGACTTCCGTCCTCCCAATCACCCCTTATACGATTACAAATATATAATTTTTCTAAATCAAATAATAATGATAATTATAATGCAATGAAACATATTGAAGGAAGCCTTTAGCTTTATTAAACAATAAAGTGGAATTTAAATTAATGTAATTAATTAATAACATCTTTCGGTCTCTCCGAATTTTCTTATTTATTTCGGAAGGCTAATTTCATTGAGAAAAAATAAGTGGCGCTCAACTTTTGTAAACCATTTTGGTTCTGTTATTTTTTAGGTTGCGTTCAGTTAGGTACCCTTTAGGTTACGATAGGTTTAGATACGCTTAAGTTGCGTTGGTTAGGTGCGTTTTGATACGCTCTCGTTGTGTTATCGTGAAGGGGATACCGGAACTACGGCTTCGGAATGGGGTCACCCGGTGGAGGGTAACCTAGGATCGCATCGGGTGCCACAATCAGTTGCCGTGGAATCTTGGGTCACTTCCGGTAACGGTTGACCAGCGTAGGTGGTCAACGTACGAAACCCTTGCCAGGGACAAGGTGATTTCAGTTTGGAAGGTGGTCTAAATTCTCCCGAGTGTTGTTGTCAACACTATACTACTGCGGTCTAGTGCTGACTAGGTAGTGAAGGTTAATCCGGCTGGGATCCCGTCTTGAGCGGAGTTGGGTTAATCACTTATTACCGCACCCATACGGTAATAAGAACATTTCCGTGATTTTACCTTGGTCCTTTATCTTTATTATTGATTCGTATAAATCTGTAGTTAGCAATAGGTTTACGCATTTTTTTTTGTTTTTTTGTTTGACTATTTAGCGGGTGTTACGCCTACGTTTTTTTAATTTTTTAATTTATAATTATGCTTGCTAAGTCCCGTTGAGATGGCGTGAGATCTGCGTTTGCAGCACCTGAATAAATAGAATTGGTTTTGCTTATTAATTTCCGTTAAGATAAGAAGGATTATGTTCCTTAGCACTCGATATTTATAATTTTGCCTACTAACATCCGTCCAACGACACGTGTGCGGATGCAGGTCGCCAAGATTATCAAGGGGGTGTGGAAGAAATTACATATAAGTGGGATAAGCGTGGACCGATGGTCAGTTACCATAGAATTATCATTGAAGGCAGTCACCTGTCATTTTTAGGAAACGATCTAAATTTGAGATTGTTCATTAAAAGTGTCGGTTAATTCAATGTGGTTGATTTCGAAATTGTATTCGGTAGCAAGTGTCATAGTGATTAATAAAAATTGTTTGAATCAACGTCCAACGAATGGCAATGTGATTAAACCCCCAAATTGTAATAAGGTCAGATCTATTGTTATTAGTTTAAGATTTTAAAACTGTAATATTGAACTAAATTATTCTTGTTTGTTATGTTTGTTGTTTCTGAATTTTTCTGAGTTATTAATCAACGCCACCCACGCCTGAAAGGAAGTCTCAACGAAATTAAAGAAGGTCGGGTTATTAGAAATTTGATTTTTGGAAAATTATAAGTACCAAAATTAAAGTAAGTATCGGTAAAGTAACAGAGGAAGATGTGAAGGTGCTGATAATGCTCGCGATCTCTTCTTTGCCATAGCTTCCATTTCTTTGACTAACTGGGCTGGTTGGGCTATTAGCGAATCAAGAAATGGATTCGTCTGAACTGGCGTATATGTGACGCTGCTGGCGGATGTGGATACGGTAAGTGTATTATTTGGTGAGGTTATCTCTTGGGTAATTGTTTTACTTAGTCGTAGAAGCCGTACTTCTTGAGTAAAAGTTTTTCTTCGATGTCGAATGGGGACTCGACAACTTCTGGTGGTGTGTTGCTCCTCTTGGTTGTCGGTGTGTTCATAAAAGTGTTGGCAGACGTACCAGCCGTCACTGGTTTTCCCGTTCCATTGGTCTGTTTATTTTTGTTGCGCATGGTTAATTGGTCATTAACAGTAAACACTAACGGTTAAACTCGTCTTACTCTTACGACTGTCTGGGGTGGAATGTAAAACGTTAATGAAGGCTATCACTAAGACTACAGCAGAGTACACCCCGTGACTTGCAATTTCTATGTCCTCCCATGTTAAACATAAAATGGAAAATTTCGATTTTTAAATCCCTGTTTCCTGGTAGAAATTCCGTGAATGTAACCTCTCGGGGGGGGGGGGCAAAAATAAAAACTATTGCTACTGGAAATGTTATTATAATGAAACATAAAACAAGAACCAAAAACAAATATGTCAAAATTAACAACAATTTTTTCAGTGAAAGTTCACTATTTATATCAATGAAAACCTTTTTGAGAAGTAGGTTAAATTATGATCGTTAGTCAGTGGCGTCACTTGGAAAATGGAAGAATAGGGTACCAATAATTTGGAGAAAACGATACTAATAATTGGAGATACCCAAAATTTAATTAAGTTAACGTTTTCTTTTTAGTTTAAAACTTTTACTTTTTCAAATGAAGAACAAAAATATCTTTTTATAAATTCGCCAATAGATATTCATATTTTAATTACTTGATCATACACAGTATGAAAAACTATTGTTATCGTGCAGAAAAAAAATTTGAGATTTTGATGAATTTAAGCATATTGGGGTCCCAGAAGCGAAAAATCATCATTTCCAAAAAACGTCTGTAGGTGTGTGTATGTGGTCAAACTTTGAGTGCGCTCTAATTCAAAAAGTAATATGAATTTTTTAAGAAAATTTCGTATTTAGTACATATTGCGATGAAACTCGTATGGAGATTTACGGTCTTAAAATCAAAATTTGTAAAAACTTTAATTCAACGAAACTTTAAAATCCAAAATTTTATATAAATATAACAAACAAAATTTTTTATTAGTTAAAACAAACAAGCGAAAATTAAAATCAAAAATGTGTAATAAAACAAAAGTATTGCTAACAGTGTGCGCGTGCGGATGAACTTAAAATATAAAAAAAAAATTGCATTATCAGATAACACGCAAAAATTAAAAAAAAGAATGGAATTTGTCTGGGTAACAGGTGATAAGAGAAAAACAAAAATAAATAATTCAGTTTTTGAAGAGATCCCAAAGGGGAAGGTCGTGTTAAGTTGACCATGGCTCGTCACAAAGTGAATTCAAATTAAATATTCCAAACAAATAAAACTAAATTAAAATTTTTGAACGAGAATCAGTGGTTCATCATTTATAAGAAAAATTTGGAAGGAGTACTTCAAGAAAATCATTTGAAATTGGAGAGGACAGTTTTTTTATTAACGTGGGAGAGAAGAAGAGGTACACACAACCCATTGAAGTAAAAGATAGGAATACAGAACCCAGTGAAACTGGTTTGCATAAAAAACTTAACATTAAAAGTGCTCGCGATTTATGCGTGTTATATTCGAGACGGAATTTTAAATGCGAAACTGCAATTACTTATAAATCAAAATTAAAAATAAATTTGTAATTCGAATGTTTAATTTAACAAAAATAAAATTCATATATAAATAAATTTATATTAAATAATAAAAAGAGAGTGGATCACATCAAATAAAAGATACACACGAATTTAAAAATCCTTTAACGAGTCGTGGCAATATACTATATTGAGACTTAGAACTGATTAGATTTTGATTAAAATATGTACACGGAAAAGCAAAATAAATAATATTTTGTAAATTAAAAAAATAATTTTTTTTATTTTTTTCAAATTTATTTTTTTATTAAATTCTTCTTTATAATAAATACTCATTAAAAAAGTAGGTATTAATCAAAAATCGTGTTAATATCCTATTTTTGTAAATGTTTTTTTTTAAATTAAAAAAAAAATTTTTTTCTTATTTTTAAAATTTTATTTTTTTATTATATTTTGCTCCATAATAATAAAAAAAAGTATTAATCAATCACATCCAATATTTAAAAAAATCTTTTCGATTATCTATTCTGTCTTCTATGATAGTAAATAAAATAAATTTATAAAAATCAACGCATGGATCATTGAAAAATCCTCAGCGAGAGCAGGTTATAGGTTTGCCACCACTGGCACTGGTCTATATTGTCGGTTTCGGTTGTTTTGTTCTTCTTCATTATTTTTTATTAATTCTTTAAATCAATAATAATTTGGTTTAGTTACCATTTCGTCGTTTCCTCAGTTCAATTTTTTTACAATTTTAGGTTTTCTTTCAGCAGATTGATTATGAAAGTATTATTTCTGTAAGATTTTCCATATTTCCTCCTTTGTCTTTTATTTCTCTTGGTTCCAGTATGCCGCTTTGTTTTTGTTCTCGTATTTTTCTTTGTCGTCTGTTGTTCTGAATCTCAACTATTTTAGTCTTGCTTCTCTTTTTGTGTTCTTCAGTTTTTGCTTTATTTTCATATAATGGTTGTTAAACCAAATTTCAGTGGTTTTCGCCGAATCGCATGAAGCACCGTCTTGCTGGAAAATAAATGACTCCACTGTGTACAATTTTTCAATACTGATGGAAAGCAAATTCCATTTACAAACTGAATACTTCCTACACCTTTAGCGGACATGCAGCCCCAAATCATTACTCCCGAAGCAAACTTAATAGTTAGTTTTAAACAGTCCTTATGGAACGCTTCATTTTTAGTTCTTATAATATCACTATTTCCGATTATCTCCTACACATATGTTAAATTTAGACTCATCGCTAGAAAAACCGAATTCTACTGATCCTGTGTCCATTGCATGCTTTCCTTACACCAAGTCAAGCGTTTTTTTTTCTGACCTTTGGTCAGCAATGGCTTTTCTTTAGCCTAAAATATTATATTGCGTGTATGTTAGTAAACCTAATTTAGTATTGAAATGATTGTACCTTATTAAAGCCGAGACCACTTTTGTGGATCTAGTTTCTACAAGTTTCCCTGGAAAGTGCTAATTTTGTGTTTTCGTTCCACTCAGATGTTACTTCCCTTACAGTGCTTCTCCTGTTTTTTTTTTTGGCAGATTTTAACTAACTCCCTTCTTTGACGATCAGTAACTAAACACGAACGTCCTGGGCTTTTTCCTTTAACTTCGGTGTTACCGTTTTCACCATATTATTTTATTATGGAGGAAACTGCTGATTTTGAAAATTCCAAATTTTGAGCAATTTGTTTCATTTTCTTTCCCTGGCTAAACATACTGATTATTAAATTTTTCACTTTTTTGCAGTTGCTGCCCCTCGAACCATTTTGAAGCAAATTCCAATAAAAATTTGATTTTTTCCCTTAGTTTTTTTTCAGGATAAAGTAACTTGAATAATTATTTTGAAAACTCTAATTAAAAAATTCATTTTATTAAATATATTTTGCTAGTAAAGGTATATTGTAAACGTATTTCGATAGAAACTTTGAAGTGGTCGAATATATAGGTGTTAGGTATCGTATATTCCATTCTATCTTATTAAATAGGTACATGTCGCTGCCCCCCCCCCCAAATTGAATTTTTGATTAAAATTGGTGTCAAACGTTTGAACTTCGTTGGAGCCTTAATGAGCTTCCATTCCCGTCGTTTGAGCTTCAACGGTCGCAGAGTTATTCGCGAAAACTTTTGGGGGGGGGGGGGCTGTGGACATGATAACCCCCCCAAGTCAAAACCAATTTTTTTACGGAACTGTCTACGACTAACTCTATATAAAAATAATTGAAAAATAATGAAGAATAACTTTCTGCTATGCTTGTAGAATATGTTATTTCATGAATAAGTACCTGAAACCACGCAGCTAGATGTTCAGATTAACGATTTGAAGAGTATTTAAAGTTACTTGTAACTTGTAATATTAGTAAATTTTCATTATGAAACAGGGCCCTGTAGGTTCTAAAATTTATTAACTAATAAAACATATTTTTCTAAAAATTTACTTTTGGAGTTTAATTCATTAGTTTACAAATTCAATGAAAAGTTGTTTACGAAATTAAAATTAAAGGTTTCCAGCGCAACTTGCTCGGAGGTGCACAAAATTTAAAAAACTATAGCTTTGAAAAAAATTAAATTACAATGATGAATATGGAAGCTCATTGAAGCTCAAACGAAGCTCTATCGATTGACACCAAAATTACGCAAAGAATTTAAAAAAGACAAAAAATTGAAAAACATGTCTACAGCCCCCCCCCCCAAAGATTTCGCGAATAACTACGCGATGGTTGAAGCTCAAACGGCGGGAATGGAAGCTCAAACGAAGCTCCAACGTTTGACACCAATTTTACTCAAAAATTCAACTTGGGGGGGGGCTATCATGTCTACAGCCCCCCCCCCCCCCCCCCCCCAAAGATTTCGCGAACAGCTCCGCGACGGTTGAGGCTCAAACGATGAAAATAGAAGCTCATTGAGGTTCAAACGAAGCTCAAACGTTTGACACCAATTTTACTAAAAAATTCGATTTGGGGGGGGGGGGGCAGCGACATGTACCTTTATTAAATTATTTCTTGTTCTGCACTTATAACAATAATTCTAAATAATTTCGTTCATATAAAATTAACAGATTTGTGAGAAAATCACTTCAATTTTTTTTGCAGATACTTTTTTTTTTATTAAATAGACATCAAAGTACATTCCCGTAAATTTTCGACCCTTAACTTTGTTTAACAATTAAAAACACCTAATTAATAAATAATATAAATAAATAATTTAGAAAAGTCAAAATTTTTAATTTATTGAATAATTTGTTCTCTTTATATTGAGATACCGGCTCTAACATTTTTATCCGAAATTTTTTATTGAAAGTGATTATACACTTTCGATAAATAAATTATTAAATAAACAACAGTTTTTACTGTGAAATAAACAAACGGAACGAATGAGATAACTTTTGACCCCACTATATTCATAATCATTTCTTTAAAGATGCAGTGTCGTTTAGAAAGTACTAGCTCTGTTTTGTGAATTTTTCTTAAGTGCCTGCAATAGTTTTCAAATATTAAGGTTTGTAGCACTTGATTATTTAATTTAAATTTAAAATTTTGGGTTAATTAGTTTATTTATATAAAATATTTCAAAATTAAATAGATATTCCAAATCACATTTCTCTTTTCCACACTTCAAAAATATTTCGTCGAAGATCAACTTTTTTCAAAGAATAATTATGATTATTATGTGTTTTTTCAGATGAAAATGCTGACCTACGTAATATTAGTAACCATTTTTTTACGTTTTTATGGTGTAACATCAAATCCAAATTGTAATTGGCAACGTGGAACATGTACTACATTAAGATGTGTCGAATTAAGTACACTCAACTTGGAATACAAATTACGTAACAGTGGTGAAATTTCAATACCAACATATTATACAAGTTTAATTAAGTTACCGAAAGAAAATTGCCAAAGGCTTGAGATAGCCCATAGTATTATTTCCGAAATAAATAACAGCTCGCTTATACTAAGAAATCCTACCAACTATCAACAAATTTCATTATCAAATTTAAAATTAAGCAAAATTGGAGGTGGAACGTTTAAAAGCTTTACAAATTTAAAAAAGTTAGATTTGTATAATAATTTGTTACAACGAATAAATTTCACCAACAGTTTAGCAAAATTGGAAGAACTCGATCTAAGTTCCAATGAGATACGGTATGTAAGTGCGGATCAAGTGAATAAAATGGAAAATTTGATCTTATTGAATTTAAACAATAACAAACTTCAAAATTTGGATCCTCAATTTTTCTGTAACTTACCTTCATTAGAAGATCTCGATTTAAGTCAAAATTCCATTAGCGGCTTCGACGGTTGGTTCAAGTGCAACCAAAACCTTAAGAATTTGAATTTGGACTTCAATAAGATAACTCAAATAAATGAAACTACACTGCAAAATTTAAAAATGTTAAATACAATATTTTTAAATAACAACCAAATAAAATATATTGTCGGCGAGCCGTTTAGAGGTTTGACAAAGCTAGAATATCTCTACTTGCAGAATAATAATATCACTCGACTTACCAGCAAATATTTTGCTGGGTTGAGTAACCTGAAACATATTTCGTTGGACAGCAACAAAATAAATAATTTTCCCAAGCAAACATTTTTGGACCTGAAGAAAGTAAACTCCTTTTCAATATTGGAAAATAATGTGCTACATATAGAATCGGAAGCTTTCGCTGGTTTGGAGAATTTAGAAGAATTAGATTTGAGTGGACTAAGAATCTTGTTCGTACAGGACGACGCTTTCCTTGGATTAAAAAATCTGAAACGTCTGGATTTGAGCAATAACAACTTTTTTGAATTCAATATGGACATTTTTAATGGATTAGAACAATTGCTGGAATTAAACTTAAGAAATAATTCAGCTTCGTTGCAGGGTCAGCCGTTTAAAAAACTAGGAAATCTCAAAAAATTAAATATTCAACAAAACTTGATTTTTAAAATTAAAACGGACACTTTCATCGGATTATACAACTTGCCCGAACTTGACCTATCAAATCTGAATACTTCGTTGATTGAATTGGGAGCTTTCAACGGATTAAATAAACTATCCAGATTGAATTTAAGTTGCAACAGTTTAAAAACGTTAAACGAAGATACATTTATTGGAATGCCACTTTTAGACACTCTTGACTTGAGTAACAACTTAATTGAAGAATTGGATTCTAACGTTTTTTACGAGTTAAACAACGTAATCCACTTTAACATAAGCAAGAATAATTTGAAACGATTGGGGTCAAACGCTTTCAAAGGATTAAATCAAGTACAGGTCCTGGATTTATCGAATCAAAAGATTCTCACAATCCATCAGCAAGCTTTTCTCGATCTCGAGAATCTAATGGTCTTAAATTTGGAACGGAACGAAATCACTGCTTTGCAACCCAAAACTTTTATTTCCCTCAAAAATTTGATAACTTTATCATTAAATGATAACAAAATATCAAAGTTAAGTTCTGATACTTTTCTAGGTCTTTTCAAATTGAAGGAATTAAATTTGCTACGAAATCCAGTTGATTTAATCCAAAGTAACGCTTTCCAGAATTTAAGTAGCGTAACTTTTCTCAATTTGACTAAATTAGGAATTAGAAACTTGGATTCACATATTTTTAAGGGACTTGAGAATTTAAAGATTTTGGATTTGAGTTTTGATAATTTTTTCACAATAGCATCCAAAGCATTTGAAAGCTTGACTAATCTGCGATGGTTGTCTTTGGCCAATACCCAAGTACAAGAAGTGGAAAGCGATGCTTTCTTCGGCTTACAAAATTTAATTTATTTGAACATGAGTTCCATTAACTTAACTATTTTGCAACAAAATACTTTCAATGGTTTAACCAGTTTGAGTAAGCTCGAACTTGCAAATTCAAACATCGGTCATATAAAATCGGAAGCTTTCGGTAATTCACTTCCATTAAATAATTTGGATTTAAGTAAATGTAGCATCCAAAGTTTGGATATGAATGCTTTCCATGGATTAATACAATTGAAAACTCTGGTTTTGAATAAAGATTTAAATTTTATTAACGAGTCCGCGTTTAATGGATTGACAATCACTGGACTCTTGTTCGAAGATATAAACTTGAGTGTTCTTAGATCGAATACTTTCAAGGAGATGCCACGCTTGACTCACTTGAATTTTCAAAATGTTAGTATTGAGAGCATCCAGCGAAATGCTTTTGCAGGTTTACCAAAGTTGAGATCGATAAATCTCCACAACTGTAAAATCAATCGTTTGGAATCTGGAGCATTTTCAAATATGGCAGAAGTGTCATTCAAATCTAAATTTGAATTTGGATATTCAAGATCAATTACTCCACGATTTGAATTATACAACTTATCGATAAATTCAATTGAGCCAGGGGCTTTTTTACATCTGAGTCAATCGCTTCCATATGATGTAACCGTGGATTTATCGTTCAATAATTTAAAAATCTTACAAAACGGCAGTTTTTTTGGATTAGATCATATAACATATTTGATTTTGCAGAACAACAGGATTTCGTCTATCGAAGAAGGAGCTTTCGATGAGTTAGCGAATCTGCATGCACTATCCTTAAACCACAATTACTTAGAAACGATAGGCCCATACATGTTTCAAAATTCGAGCTTCTTAATTCACTTGTTCATAACAAACAACAGATTGGAAAATTTAAACGAAAATTCCTTTTATGGTTTGCGGAATCTTCAATATTTATTTTTATCCAATAACAGTCTTACCATTATCAAGTCAGGAGTTTTTCAAAGTTTAAAGAAAACCACACGACTGTATTTAAATTTCAATAAAATTCATACTATTGAAGAATCCGCTTTTTCAAATATGGTTTCTTTGAAAATTCTGGATTTGTCTCACAATCACTTAGTGGTATTCGATACTGCAGTGCTAGCTCAGTCGTTGGTATTAACCGACTTGTTCTTAGATTCTAACAAACTGTTTGAACTAAATATGGCATTGTTGTTAGATAATTGTCCTCGTTTACAAAGAATCCGTCTAGATTATAATAACTTTAACTGCGATAGATTAGCAGAAATGATAAAATTACTCAAAAGAAAATCTGTATATTTATGGAAGTTATCGTACGAGTCCATAGTAGAAAATTATGACGGAATAGCTTGTAAGCAAGAAGAAGAATCTGAATTTATATCAAATGGTTTAGATTTACTGAATGTCGAAATGATGCTAAATAAAACCAATAGGATAGTAGAAACATTGGATCGAAATAAAAATGTGAGTCTATCTTCGATTGCCCGAGACGACATCCAAAAAGGCTTACAAATGTTGCAGAGTATTCACAACAGTACGGTTCCAGAACCTCAACGAACTACAGAAATAAATAATTCATATTTAACCAGTTTAACTGTTTTTAAAGTTATTCTAATAATTGTTTGTATTTACATTTTCATACAAATTATTTATCAATTTTATCTTATTGTTAAAAGAAAAAAAGGAACTATTGAAGATCAACAATCTCAAATGGAACTTATAGATGATTCTTTGTAACATCAATTTTATTTTTTATAAAGTCATTCATTAAATTATTCCTATCAGCGGAAGTGACCAAGCCCCAGCCTTGCAACGTCCATCATTTAAACTCTTTACTATTTAACTATGTATATTTATATTTTATTACAGAAGTTTAACAAGAAAGTCAAAGTTTTCCTTAGCAACATAAACATTAACCAAAAAAAGGTAAAGAATAAACTATAAATATGACATTATTGTAATAAAATCGTCATACTTTGGTATCTACATTTTCAAAAATTTTTTTTCAGTTTATCTAATACTTCAAATTTAAAAGAAATTTAAAATTTAATAGATGTAAACATTGACTTTGACATTTACATAACCTAAAATCATTAAATATTACCAAATTAAAATTATATTTTTAACCAGATAAATACATTTTGTTTTATTCAAATTCTACCAACTTAAATTGAAACCGATTAAATCATCTCAACGTACTTTTGTTTAGTTTAGACTGAATTAAAATTGTAATATTAATTTTTGGATTTTCATTATTTGGAGAAAAAGTAATAAGTATGTTTTAATCGGATTGAGAGATAACTTTTTGCCACGCAAGTTTTTCATTCGCTGGGTTTGTTCCAGTAAAACTCACTTGAGAAGAAAAGTTAACCTTACCACCCTAATAAAACAATATACTATTGTTTGTTGTATAAAAACAACTAAGTAGTTATATAAAGAGCTATTTAATGCTAATGCAAGTATACCATTCAGCTGTATTTTAGTTTTATCAACTCGTTGTAATTTCTAAGTGTCATCTAGTCCGGCGTTTGTATCTTCTACTAACTGTATGTGTGTATAATAGAGAATGTTAAAATAAAAATGTTGTTCTACAATGAAGTGTTTATTATTTATTTATTGTTCTACAGCTACTAGCTACAAGAACTATGGTTAATATTGTTTTTTTGTCAATTTTTATTTAACTTAATTTAACTCAACGAAATGTTTAGTGATGCTATTCTTCTAATATTTAATATGTTAGACATTTAAATTATCAGCTGTTCTCTAAAAGACGCACAGTTCACATGCCGGGTTAATTAACCCTTAAGAAAGTGTTTGGCGCTTTTCTCGAACACCATACATGACTTTGGGTTACAGGATTTTATGAACTTCTGCCTTCTAGTTCAAACTTGAAATAGAAAACTTAAAAGTTTTTTCCGATCCAAAACTGAAGTTTATCAGCCAGACCTCTTTTTCGCTACGTAAATGGGAACAGACTATTTACTTCCAATTTAATATTTCACATGAATTAAACAATAGCGTATAGCCAAAATGACAACTATAAAATTCTAAAAATTATAATTGTAAACAACATTATTTCGGTTTACCTTGTGTTGCAATTTTAACACAAATATTAGAATTTACAAAGAATTGAGTTCACTAGATAGCCGTCTGACCTACGATAAATTAATGAACATCAATTAGTTTATAAAATTCCTACATAAATTCGGATCTTTTCGTTCAAGTTTTGTGAAATTTTCAAGTTAAAATTACTGTATATTTTATTGGTAAGTATCTATATAGGTATAAAATGGTGTTATTAATAGGAACGTAAATACCTATTCACAGGTAAGATTAGTGCTGGATTATTTTAAGTATTTTGCTTCAACTTTCTTCGGATATTTAAATTTAAAAAATGTATTACTTATATACAGTAGAACCCCGATTATCCGTGCGCGCATTATCCTTGAAGCGGTTTTAGTGTTTCTTTCTGTGTTATACCTAATATGAAATTTCGCTGAATTTATTGTTTTGTAAATTCGTCTAAATTTTCTGCTTATCTACTTTACTTAATTTAAGTAAAAGTCAAAAACAAACAAAATTATCTAATTTTTTCAAATAAAACTGTTGAATATAATGTTTCTTGTTCAATATTTAATAAGTATATTTTGTAATATTAACAAAAAAGTCAATTATTATTATTTTAGTCGACCCGGATAATCGAAGTTCTACTGTATATATTATTATTTATTATTATAAAAATTACAAATTATTTTACTTCATATTTTGTCAAAATTATTCCTAGTTTTTGGCAAAATAATAAATAAATGAAACAGGGATATCGGGTTGACTGGGAGGCAATCAAACAAAAATTAACCTTGCGTCGACGTTTCGGACACGTTATGTGTCAAACTCACCGAATTTATTAAATTGTTCAGATCGATGTACAACTAGGTTCTCTATTATAGTCTTGAAAATGGACACATAACGTGTCCGAAACGTCGACGCAAGGTTAATTTTTGTTTGATTGCTGCCCAGTCAACCGATATCCCTGTTTCATTTATTAATAGCTGTGGGCGAGATACCTGTTAATCTATAAAAATAAATAGTGTATTATTCCTCGAGACTCGAAAATTACTCCTAACTCAGCGCAGAGCACAGTGAGTTTTAAGCCCAGTACCGTAGAATGGGGTGAATAGGATCATTTTTGAACTTTGGAACTGTGCAACTCCCTAAGTAATGGGCATGCAATTTTGTTATACCTGAGATATTCATTTCCAATGCCAAATTTTTTTATGTCCAGTGGCATGCCTTATAATTTATTTTTTGTTCATTAATCCATTGGGGTGAATAGAATCAGCTATGCTTTTATAATGTTTAATCGTATTCACCTTCCTTTGGAGTGAATAGGAGCATATAACTTCAGCAACTATGAATGAAAAACGAAGATACATAGTTATATAGATACAATTTTATTAAAATACAAGATTAAATAATAATAAATATTTTTTTAAATAAATGTTAACATTTATTGCTACAATTACATGTCAACAGTCATATTTAACCACTAAATCTACCTCTTTCTAAAAACCTCTTCCGTATCTTTCAGGAGTTTCTAGTTTCATATTTCACATCTGGAAATGTATAAACAAAATCTGAATGATCTCTAGTTGTTTTTTGGCGAAAAAAATTCTCTATTTATTCTCAAAACTTGTGCTATATAAAATCTATTGAAAGATCTGGATGTACCTTCCATTTTGTCGTTAATGCAATAAGATAAATTCATAAGTAGCCTTCATCAATATTGACATCTTCTCTACTGATAGGAAGCAGGCCGTTAGAAACAGATTCTTGATGTAATTTATTTGAGATGATGGAATTAATAGGCGACGGTTGTGAAAACTCTTCATTTTCGACAGTAAGATGCTCTTCATTTCTGGCAGTAACGTGTTCTTCATTTTCTTCTTCAAAGTCAGACATGGGATCCATATCTGAAATTTAATCGGAAGTGCTTAAATGTTGGCTATTTTCATCAGAAAATTCAACGTCATTGATTTTCACCAGTTCTATAGGTTTCTGGAACAATCTAGACTGCAAATTCAGCATTATTTAAACAAAAACAAGAAGGTATTATGAATCATACTTGAATCATCAAATATAATTAATCATTATTGCTTTGTAACACTATTGAGGCCAGGTATTGATCCTATTCACCACAGCAGTTGATCCTATTCACCCCAGCTAATGATGCTATTCGCACTGAGGAGTCACAAGGTCACATCTGGTCTGTTGCTAGAATGCATTCAGACGCTAAATGAGATATCTAACTCAAACGCCATTTCACTTTTGTGGGTGAAAGGGCGTCAAGGTAACGAGGGTAACGTAAAAGCGGACGAGCTGGCAAGAAATGGCTCCAACAGCCTTCCCTGCGGTCAGGAGCCGATGATTGTACCAGCTGTCAAAACTATCGATACCTTCCTAAAACTGCACTCTTGCAGATGGGCAAAAGAAACTGAATGCAGACAAGCAAGGGCAGCGATCAAAGCACCCTCTAGTAGGCACTGCTCAAAATATTATTTGAAGCTGTCCAGAGTCAATCTACGGACAATTGCAGGGATTTTAACTGGACACTGCAAACTGAACAAACTTCTCAACACATTGAGACTTGTAGATAACCCCAGATGTCGGGGATGCAATACAGCAGACGGAACCGCGGAACATGTGCTCTGTCACTGTCCGTCGCTAGCGTCAATTAGAGGTGCCATGCTAGGGGACTTCTGGCCTAACAAGGCCAGAATCAGCGACACTCCGCCTGCCAAGATACTCGAATTTATCCTGGAGACAGGGTGGCTTGAGGGCTGACAGCACTGAGGGCCGCTGTATTCGGAGGCATTACAATGAGCCCGATTTAGTGGCCTAAGTGCTTGTGGGGATACCTCCCTACCCTCCTATCTAAAATCCAGAATCCAGAATCCTACTACCTGCGGATGACGGGATATTACCAACATTTATAAGACTGATATACGGAACCCATCAACGTAAAATATAAAGGTTTTGCTGAGTTATTTGAATTTTGCGATTTTTATAAACAAATTCCCACTTTTTGATCCTATTCACCCCAGCGATTCTATTCACCCCAACGATTCTATTCAGCCCATTCAACGGTACCAAATAATTTTTTGAGTAGAAGCGAATAAACTATTTTTAAAATATTATTAATAATATTAAAATATTTTAAAATTTTAAAAATATTTTTAAAATGTATGCAGGTGTTTCGGGCGTTTCAAATATAACTGAAGGTCTACAACTATACGGGATTAGCTAGAAGACATGGTTCTCTCATTTTTCTTTTATTTTCCGCCATTTTATCTGTTTCGTTTAGTATTCATTTGGGTTTGTTTTCTTTTTATTAATATTTTCTTTTTTTTTGTGACCTTGAAAATGGATCAATTAATGAGCCTAGAACGTCGGACAATAAATTACTTATACATATTATACAGTAGAGTCTCGAAACAGTAAACAGCGAAAATCATGTTTTTAGAACAAATAAATAAAAATTTGGATTTAATATTTAAAATAAAATTCAAAAATATATATAAAAGAGTTCATTGTATGGTCTCAGCATGATGATTTGGCTCCGGAAAGATATTTAAACGATACAGGATATGTTGGTACTAATAAAATAATAAGATAATATAATAAAAAGGATTTCAGGTTGAGTGGAAATAAATCAAACAACAAAGATCTGTCGTGTCGACGTTTCGAGGAATTTATTCCCTCATCGTCAGGACTGAAATAGAAAATAACAACATTATCCCTCAGTGGGCCAACAAATCAGGCAATTCTCAACTTACCACACAGATCGTGGTGTTAAATGGTTTGATTAATTTAAGAAAAAATGACCAAATGGCGAAAACTGAACTGGTAACTGGTTTTCGCCATTTGGTCATTTTTTCTTAAATTAATCAAACCATTTAACATCCTCAACCTGAAATCATTTTAATTATTACAATTTATTGGATGAGATTGGTTTTTGATCAAATAGGATAATAAAACAATAATAATTATTTAACATTCTTAAAACTAAGTCTTACCCTACAGTACACCCTTGGGGAGGGTGGAACCATCAAGCGGCCAGGTCACATCTTGACCTCTTGAGGTGCACTTAAAGACTTCCTTAATTAATCATTCTGATGCACCGCTTGAAGCTTCATTAATATAATAATCTTGACTTTTTATACATTTCTACTTCGAGGGTTGAGTCAGAAGGATGTAACTACAAATTACCACATTTGATGCATTGAAGAAAAACCGACATTTTCAAGCAAGTATACTGTTAATAAAGGATTTCTCAATTTCTTTTTTAGGTATTTCATATCTTACGAGTTGTAACTTGATATGTAAGTGGTTTTTAAATTTGCTATAGATGTATGGTAACTCAAAACAGATATTTTTGTAGTTACACCCTTCTGACTCTAAACCGTCGACTTGTGACCAGTATAAACTAGAAAATGAAACCAAAATAAAAAAATTTTAAGTAGATTCAAGTAAATTTCAATTAGATTAATGCTCAAAACATTTAATTATGTATTATATGAGCCAAAAAATGGCTTTTATTTATTTCTACTGTGGCGTACTCTTTTTAAAAATCTGAAAAATTCATGAAGTTAAATGCTAATATATGAGGCTTGAAATAATTTTACAAAAATTTCACCATGGTAAAAAATGAATTTAAAGAAAAAACATTTTTTTCTTCAAAGATCTTATGAAGCCATATTATAAGTGTTAATTTTTTTTTACGAGCCCCTGCCAGCCTCCAAAACATATCAAATTTTTAGATCAATCGATTCAGCCATTCTAGATAAAAAATTTTTTTCCATTTTTTACATATTTTGCTTTTTCTCAAAAACCAATTGAGTTAGCGATCTGAAACTTTCAGGATCTTATTATTTTATTAGTACCGACATATTCTCTGAATATTATTTAAATATCTTTCCTGTGCCGAATCACCATGCTTATACTCCTAGGGCCTTCGCTTTTGTTTTATTTAAAAATTGTAATAATCTTATTGCTATAAAGTTTGAATTTTTGAAAAGCTTACAAAAAAGAATAGTTGACGAAAAATTCGCTATTACCTTTATTATTGTAATTTACGCCCTCAATTATCATAATTTCATTTGGAAATTTTTTAAATCTGTGTGAAAGATATCGTACCCTGTTCAAACTGGCCGTAAAAGAAAGAAAACTTAAAAAGAAATCCGGGGGATCTGGGGAACGCATTCTTTGCTTTTTACACCATACGCAAAACAACTGTGGTGTTATTTAGTTGCCAATGTTGAAGGAATTTTGGACACAGATATAAATTTAATAGTGCTGCCGATGGCCGAACAACCACCTCAATCGCAAACCCCAAACCTCGGGATCGCAAACCTTAACCCAACTAAAGTTAGAAGCAGCTAGATGTCACTTAACCTTCCGGTCAACATAAAAGCAGATGCTTTGTTTGGTTTCGGATCTGAAATTTTCAAAATCCTGCGAAAACTTAATTTCACTAAAAAACTCATAATTGCAATTAATTTTATTAATTCAATGAACTTTTTTATTGTATTTGTATTAGCTGACCCGGTGAACTTTGTATAACCAAACATTGATTAAATTCAGATCTTCTAAATTTTACGGCTTTTCTTTGTAGCGCCTAAAATTCTTCTTAACACTCTTCATAAGCTATTCTGAATCCGATCAACCTTCTAACTCCACTTCATTGAGATCGGCAATATTGGCTGATAATACACAGTCAAGGTTGATTGATGTTACGTAACATGATGCTGACTAAGCCTACTTGAAATTGCAAATTGTGAGGTGATAATCCGGACAATTCAGGCGATTTGAAGAATTCTGTGGGATAGTTAACTATTTCATCAATAAAATCAATTCTCCCGAAACGAAATTTTGAATGGTGGCGTTGAGATCATTGACATCTTTGCATTTTGCCACCATAATGGCTCGTTCCTTAAGCCAATTGTTTTTTGAAGTTTTGCACGATGTTGGGAAAAACACTTTGAATGCGCTCTTTCTTCGCTTCGGCCAGATGGCAAAATCAGTGGGGAAATGCGAAGAATCAGGTCGAGATGTCAACTGCTAATCTGGCAACTATGTTTTTTTGGTTTTGTGAATGGATTTATCTGGCCAGTTGCACCTAATACAATTGGTGAAAAATTTAAGTGTCGCCCTCTACGAAACACAGTACCTAAGAATATTTAAGAATTAATATTTCAGAACGCCATCTATTGAAAGTAAAAAATTGCTGTCGAAGAAATTTTTCCCGAATTTTCTAATTTTCCCTGCAACTATGTTCTAATTTTGCTTCACGGAAAAACAAAAATTAACAAAATCGGTCTAGCCGTTATCAAGTGATGCCGTGACAAAACATTTTCACGTTCATTTTTATTTATATATGTTACGGTCAATGTTGACAATTCGGCCATTAAGGTCAATGTCCAGCTTAGTTGGGCATTAACGCCATTCACCGGCCAATGACGTCAATAACCATGCATTTTGGGCAATGTTGCCATTTAAAATTGTATATGTGGTTTTTATATCATTGCCCGGGCAATGACATTAATGTCCAATACAAGGTGAACAATGACAAAATTACTATTCTACAGATTCTATATTCTACCACTCTTTCAGTTTTGGCTGGCGCAACTACTGCAAATCACGGATCCACCGTAAAATGAATTAATTAAATTAAACAAATCATGGATCCACCCTAAAATGATTGTTTGTCTAAAATCAAAATTAAATAAAAATCTCTGTACACTTATGACGCCTTGAAAAGGGCTGAGTTGCTCTCATTTACACGGAAAAATGCGTGCACGACAAGTAATTCAGATTTATTCAAAAGTCACGCAAGCAGTAACATTTTTTACTGATTGAAAAAATTGATTGTTCATATGAGAATCAATTTTGATAAATATATCGACTTTCATCATAAATCATAATTTACAACACTCACAATACTATATTTATTTTAAAAGTTTGACGTTTGAAATTTGATTTGATTGTGCAATTTTGATGTAAAAAGCTTATTCACTGAATAAAATATATAAATATACGTAATTGTTATCAAATCATGTTAAAAATAAAATTGCAAATAAAAATTTTAAAAATATAAAAATATAAAAATTATATCATATTATTTGAAATGTTATCCTCTTTCAACTACTAAAATGAACTTCTTCTTCAAGTACCTATCCGATTTCGGATGTATGGTTATCAATTCGACTTATTTAAGCCGAGATGATGTACTAGGGAATTTTATTTATGGGGTGGTTTTCCGTTGCCTTCCCCAAAAACGTTCGTTCGCCTCGGCGGACTTTTTTGAAAGGTGCGACTATCAGTTTTTTCGTACCAGCGCCAATTGTCAGCAAAAATTAACACTTTTTTTCATCTTAATATTATGGAAAATCAACTTCAAATTTAAAACAAAAAAAAAAAGAGTCTCCACGCGAATAAATACAGCGGTTGCTGACAGATTGTGGAGAAACATGGTTGAAGTTTGAAGTGAGTTTCTGGTATGGAGCGAGGGATGGGATTGGATATTACTTGTATCTACTATGGAAGGAGCTGACATCAAAAATGGAACCATGTGAGTGGGATTGGATAAATAACAAGATCAGAATGGAAACAACAGAAATTGGCAACAAGAAAAAGGAAACACAAGCAAGAAAGTTAGGTAGGTTAGTACGACAACAAAATCGAGATAGCCAACCCATCCAAAATGAACAGGGCTTTAGATTCTTCCAGAGAGTGATGAACCTGACTGACGTAGAGTTTGATGCTGAGGAAGTGGGATTGCTTAATAAAGGGTTAAAGTACTCCCCAAATGTCAGAGTTGATAACGCAATGCAGACCAAAACTAAATACACATGTGCGGATATAATCAAAGAACAAATGCACCAAGGTAAACGAAATGGGACAGATGAAAAAGCAATGATATCATTGAATAATAAAATCAAGGAAAACGATCTGATACTCAACAAAGCTGATAAGGGGAATACGGTAGTAATTACCAAGAAGGAGGATTACATAGAGAAAGTTGAAGAGTTTATGGGAAAAATGGGAAGTTGGAAAAATTGAAAAGGAACCCTAGCACAAACTACAACAAGATAATTAAACAGGTACTGGAAAACTCGAAGAGTTTGTTCGACGAATAAATAGACGGGACATAATGATAAGATAAATAGACGGGACATAATGGTCTGGTTTGACGTCAAAAACTTATTTACGAGCATACCAAAAGATGAATTAACTAAGCACGCTCAGCTACAACTGGCAAAATCAAGCTTGCGGCAGATGCAAAAGTTGGAGATTTTAGAGATCTTGAAGGTTGTGCTGGTTGGCAACCCCTTTCAGTTTAATTCAGGTTACTATAACCAGGAAGATGGACTGGCAATGGGAAATCCCTTGTCCCCATTCCTGGCGAATTTTTACATGGGGTGGTTAGAGGAAAAAATCTTGGGCTCTGGTTCACAAACGATGAAACACGTAAAGATTTGGAAACGGTACGTTGGTGACATATACAGTATCTGGACGGGTACGAGACGACAGTTGGATGGATTCCCGAACTACATGAACACCATTAATAACAACATTCAATTCACAATGGAGGTGGAAAATAACAATCGATTAAATTATTTAGATTTAACAATTAGAAATGAGGAAACTGAATTGGCATTCGGGATATACAGAAAACCTACACATACATCCACAACAATCCATGAGGAATCGAGACACCACGACCAGCGCAAAAAAGCGGCATACAACAGTATGATCTATAGAGCCAACCAGGTACCCATGAGCAACAAAAAAGAACTCGATACTATAAAAACCATAGCCATAGAAAATGGCTATAATACAAAGATGATGACGGATATTAATCGAAAAATAAGAAGGAAGCTGGGGGTGAGAGCAATGACGCAACTTGAGAGAGTGAAGGAACGAGAAAGATGGACGGTGATACCTTACTTTGGAAATGTAACCAATAAGGTGGCCAAGAAAATGTCCAGTGAAGGTCTGCAAGTTGGTTTTAGCAATTACGGCTCCCTAAAAAGCAAATGCTTTTTAGTCGATAGATGGAATGGACCCTAAGAAAAGACCGGGGGTATAAGAAATATTTTGCAATGATTGTGAGGGGAGCTATGTGGGAGAAACGAGTAGATCAATCTCCACAAGATTAAAGGAACATCTTAGGGCGTGGAAAAACCGAAAACCTGAAAATTCAAACTTCGCAAGACATCTTTTGGAAGAGGGACACTCATTTCAAAGTAATGATGACGACACAAGAGTGTTACACGTGGGGGAAAAAGATAGAAAAAACTAGAGAAAGTTGAATAAATAGAAATCTAAAAAAACAGCAGAAAGATTGTTATCAATGAGGTTCTCCCGGAGACTTATTCGCCGCTATTGAAATCGTTTGATAAGGGCTGAGACTACGTTTAACGATAGCACACTTTAAGATACCTGTTATCAATTTTACAGTTTTATATGTACATGTTTGTTAGTTTTAATTTTAATTTGTTTGTAAACCGTTATTTTATATTATTTATATATTGTGAACATGGTGAAAGTTACCACCGAAACCGGTCAATAGAAATAAATAAATAAAGTGGTTAGATTATTTGTTTTGTTTTCAATTTTAATTTTCAATATATTGTATTTCTTCACTTTACTGTTAAAATTCTATACTTTCAACGAATTGCTTAGTTTTGTTAAATATCAGCTTAAAATTATGCTCTAATACAACTAGGTACAAAATTTAATTTGAAATTTTTTGCTAAAATTTGATTTTTTTATCAAATCCGAGCATTACTTTACTATAATTGATGAAACACCTACAAATCACTAACGAGTAGATTTACAATCCTGTTACATAATAATATATTTAATGGAAGGTTGGAAATTTTAATCTTCCTAACTTCCTTTTTTACCTTAGGGTGCCAGCTAGCTAAACAAGTCGGAAGCAAGACCTCTCAGTAGTAGAGACAATTTCGGACAATTTTCATAAAAATAATCAACAATGAAAAACTTTATTCACAAAATCAAATCCAAAATCTCAAATTTGAGATGCAAAATTATAGCTTTCTTAAGACCTTCCCGCAGAAAACGTCCGTTCACCTCGGCGGACATTTTTGGAAGGAGCGACTATCACGTCTTTTCCAAAATTTCCAATAAATTATTTACAAGAATTCAACATTATAAAAATAATCGTAACCAACATCTACAATAATTCAAAATTTACAAAATAAAATTCAAATCTCAAAATAAAAAATTTTACTATTGTAAAATTTACTTTACCTAATTTTGTCCCGGAGAAAAAAATTAATCAATTATCATTTAATTTTTTGATAAACTACAGTTGTTAATTTGCTCTTTCAGATAAATATGCAGCTTCTTCTGGAAGTCACTTTTCTGCTACTATTTGGTTGCATTCAGTCTAATCCAAAATGTAACTGGGAAATGGACGTATGCTGGAAATTGAGATGTGTAGAAGTGCAAAACTACAATATTGCATACTTACAACGCTTTCCAAACAGTTCAATTCCAGATTATCCAAAACCACTTACACAATGTCTTTTTCTGGAAGTTTCCCATTCCACTATTACGGAAATAAACAGCTCTACATTTTTGGTGAAGGAACCAACTGATTATTTCGAAATATCACTAAAAAATTTAAAATTAACCACAATTGGCAAGAAAACGTTTACGCCGTTTACAGCTTTAAAAAAATTATATTTGAGTAACAATTTGATTGAACGAATCGACTTCGCGAACAGTTTACAAACATTGGAAGAACTCGATCTCAGCTACAATCTTCTCAAAGAACTAAATGAAAGTAGCTATGTTGAGAAAATGGCAAATTTAAAAGTTTTGGAATTAAACAACAACAAAATTTTAGAAATAAATTCCAAATTCATGTGTAATTTTCCTTTCTTGGAAGAACTCGATTTAAGTAATAATAACATCTGCGGAATTGGAGATTCTTTTCGGTGCAATCAAAATCTTCAGAGTTTAAACTTGGCTTTTAATAATTTATCTGACATAAATTCAACTACATTTGCAAACCTCAAACGGTTGAATACGATCTTTTTAAATGATAATAAAATAAAATATCTGGAAGAAAGTCCATTTGATAGTTTGAAACTGTTACAAAACTTATATTTACAGAACAACCAAATCAGAAGGTTAAAAATTACCGATTTTGTTGGGTTGGGTAATTTAAAGCTTTTATTGTTGGATAACAATAATATAACGCGATTGGAAAAAAATATTTTTTTGGATCTGAAGCGTGTAACCACATTATCAATATCCGATAATTCCATGCTAGCGATAGAGTCATCAGCATTTGAAGGTTTAGAAAGTTTGGAGGAATTAGACTTAAGTCGACTTGGTTTGATGTTTTTATCAGAAAATGCTTTTCTGGGTTTAAAAAGTCTGCAACGATTGGATTTAAGTACCAATATGGTTTTTAATTTTGACATGGGAATCTTTAATGGATTAAAGAATTTAAGAGAACTGACAGTTAGGGGTAACAGAGCTTCTTTTCATTTCAGACCTTTTACACGGTTAAAACATGTTAAGAAATTGGATATACGTAATAACTCCCTTCCTGTTATAAACACCGACACATTTGTAGGATTGAATAACTTGCCCGAACTTGACTTATCCTACTCAACAATTTCAATAATTGAATTGGGGGGATTTAACGGATTGGATAAAATTCTGAAATTAAATTTAAGTTGCAACAATTTGAAAGATCTCGGTGAGGAGACATTTATCGGTATGCCTCTCCTAGAAACTCTTGATTTGAGTCACAACAGAATTGAGGTTTTGGAATCTAATATTTTTTACGAATTGAACAATGTAATTCATTTCAATATCAGTAAAAACAATTTAAGAAGGTTGGAATCGATGGCGTTCATTGGATTAAATAAAGTAAAATCTTTGGATTTATCCAATCAGTTGATTAGTAGCATACATTTAAAAGCTTTTGACCATCTGGATGGCTTAGTTTACTTAAATTTGGAAAACAACTCAATCGCTTCATTACCATCTGGTGCTTTCAATTACCTCCACAATTTAGAAACGTTAAATCTCAAGAATAATAACATAAAGACGTTGATATTAAGCACGTTTATTGGCCTGTTCCATTTGAAAAACTTGAACTTACTGCAAAATCCAATTCGTGCCATCGATGCTAACGTTTTTGAGGTTTCATTACAGATGGAACACCTTAATCTGACCGCTTTAGGAATTAAACATTTGGATTCGCATGCTTTTCGAAGCCTTAATAATCTAATCAGCGTAGATTTAAGTTGTAATAACTTTTCCACGATTCAATCTGAAACTTTTAAATTTCTGCCGCACCTGAAGTGGCTTTCCTTGTACGCTTCCAATATTCAAGAATTTCAGAACAACACATTTATTGGATTATCTCAATTGGAGCATTTAAATATTAGTGCAAATAATATTACCAAACTTTCTGAAAACACTTTCACTGGATTAACCAGCTTAGAAACGTTGAAATTATCCAATTTGAGAATCAAAGTAATACAATCTGGAGCCTTTCGCGGATTAAGTAAATTAAAAGTTTTAGATTTAAGTAAAATTGAAGTGGAAACTATAGAAGAAAACGCGTTTATTGGTTTAGAACATTTAGAGAGTTTAAGTTTAGGTAAAAATTTGAAATCTATTCGTAAATCGGCTTTCAATGGTTTGCGAATCAGTAACCTTCTAATTAGGGAATCAAATTTGGAATTTCTGGAATCTTATACTTTTTTTAAAATGCCTTCCTTGCGTCGGTTAATGTTTTTAAATGTTAGTATCGGAAGCATCCAAAGAAATGCTTTTGCGGGATTGTCAAATTTCATTTCAATCGTTTTTACTAATAATTGCTCTATCGGTGAACTAGAACCCTTAGCATTTTCAAATTTAACTAATGTGGGATTTTTAACAGATAGTTATTCATTTCAAATAAAAGGCCAGTACCTATTATCAAACCTATCTTTAAATTTGATAGCTCCAGAAGCTTTCTTAAATCTCAGAAGATCAAAACTCTTTTCAGCTGTCGGATTGGATTTATCGCGCAATAAGTTAGTAACAATATCCCGAAAAACCTTTGCTGGTTTGGATTATTTGTTCGAGTTAAATCTTCGTGATAATAAAATTTCATTTGTGGAATCGGATGCATTTTCAAACTTAAAATTTGTTGTACGCTTATATTTAAGCCAAAATTTTTTGGAGTCCATTCAACCATACATGTTTGAAGGCATGACAAAATTAAAAAACTTAATGCTGAACAATAATAAAATTGAAAATTTGAACGAATTTTCTTTCTATAATTTATCTAGCCTTTCCAACTTATATTTGAATAATAATAGTCTTACCGTAATTAAATCGAATATTTTCCAGCATTTACGACAAACAGAGATGTTAGATTTGAACCACAATAAAATTCATACCATAGAAGGTAATGCATTTTTTGGAATGGATTCTTTGAGAACATTATATTTATCACATAATGATTTGTTAATTTTTGATTCTTCCGTATTATATCATTCAGTTGGATTACGATTTCTTCGTTTAGATTATAACAAATTGGTTGATATAAATTTAAATTTATTGTTAACTTACTGCGTCCATCTTACCAATGTTGGCATCCAAGGTAACTCATTTACTTGCCAAAAAATGAACGAAATACTGACAATTAGTGAAAAAAGTAAAATTAATTTGCTGCAGAATTTGCAACCAAGTGAAATAATATCACATTGTGAAGATGAAGAAAGCCAATTCTGGTCAAATGGTTTGGATTTATCTAATGTCGAAGTGTTGTTACATAGAACTAATGAAATAATAGATAGATTGGATCAGAAAAATAAGACATTGTCTTCCTTGGCTAATGAAGACATCAAGAAAGGGTTAAAAATGCTTGAACACGTTCATAACCAGCTTAATGTGACAGATCACCGAACTTCCAAAATAAATAATTCATATTTGGCAGGATTAAAAGTGTTCAAAATTATAGTAGTAGTTATTTGTGTTTATATTTTTATTCAATTTATTTACGAATTATTTAAATTCATCTCTAATTTTATTAAAAGAAAAAATAATTATGAAGTGGAACATAATCGATTTGAGCTTCGTAATGCCTTGTAATATTTTGTAAATTTAAATAAAACTGTTGAATAAATAATTAGAGATTAATTTTTTTAAATTACTTTGAAAAATACGTCTCACCACCAGCAATCGATTTTTTATGAGCATGAGACTCTTTTTAAATAAATTCAATCCAAATTAAAATTTAACTATTAATATTTTTTACCAGTCGTAAAATCAAAATTTTATCAAAATCACAATTTATTATAAATGCAAAAATCGTAAACGTCCGTTTCGGGCGGCTTCACAACGGCAAAAGTCTAGTCTATCCCCACATCTTCACAATGCCAACTTGACTTGTAGGGGAAAAAACAAATAAATTCAAACAAAATTATAAAATATTTATAAAATTTTACATAAAATATTCAAAAATAATCAATATAAATTTTGAAACACCACAATATAATGCCCTTATAAGCTTGGTCCCTAGCACCTAAGCAGAATTTCCACGTTGGATGCATCAACTGATTTTTTAATAAGGAAATTTTTGTTTTGTCTATCTCTTGATACATCAATTAAAAGACGACCGATCCAAGCGAGCAAAACCTTTGCATCGCTACTCCAGAGGCCCGAGCTTTAAAGTGTCGGCTTTTGTTGCTGCCGAGTTGGCCCTTTGACACGAAATTCTCAGATGTACCGCCAATCATGTACTTATATACACTTTTTGTTTGAAATTGTTTTGAAAAATCAGTTGAATTTTTTTGGAAATTATGATAATTGATGAAAATTTCTTCAAGTTGTTGGAAATCTTATGGATTCCTCAGAAATACGCGATATTCCATAGAAATCACTAAAAACTTTTGGATATGATCAGAATTTCTTTGAAATTCTTGTCATTCTTTGGAAATTCCTGAAATTGCTTAGAAAATATAGACTCCTAGAAATTTTGATGCGTAAACCGATATATTGAATGTGTAAATTTAGCTTAGTAACTTTGTGTTAATTTTCTGTGTAAAAATGTACACGATATTCTGCTTACGGTTGAAAAATAATTATTTTAACACGTTGTTGTGTAAATGTGTGATTCCCCGACAAAAATGTAGGTTGTAGGTGAGACAAACGCGACAGAACAGACGTTACCACGCGTGATTGTACCTGGATCGAGCACACGTTACTATCCCCAGCATCTCCAGTAGAATAACAAATATAAATTATTGTTTTAAATATAAGTAATTTATGTATGTTACGAATAAGTAAGTATTATATAGCTCAATAGTTACAAAATAATATAAAATATGTGCCCTATTGGTAAACATGCCACGTGCTTAAAATTTAGATTTAAATCAAATTATGAATTTTGAGCATTGTTGACGTGGTGTTTTGTTTAAATATAGTATGGTCGATACATCCGCTGAGTACACTTCAAGTTGCAGCATGAAAGAATACAATTTCGGTAAATGTGTTAATTTTTTACTAAATTTTATCAATAAGTACAAAAATTGGTGTAAATATTTTACATTTTTCTGTGTCAAGATTTTACACGCTGAAAAATTAAACTAACAAAATATTTCTAACAAAACTAACTAAATGTGTTATTTTCTGTTATTTTGTGTAATTTTTAGTAATTTATTTTTTACAATGTACCTTAGAAATTTCTTAAATTTCTCGGAAATCACTAAAATTCCTTCTAAACCAATAGATTATTTTTGCAATAATTACATTATTGATTGTAATTTTCTTGAAAATTATTGATATTTTTTAAGTTCTTGCAGTTCATCGGAACTTCTTGAAAATCAGGATATTGCTGAAATTTTTTAGAAATCATTAGAATCATTTGATAATTTCTGATATTCTAGCAAATGGCAGAATATTTAGTTATTCTTTGGAAATCATTAGAATTCTTTAGAAACTATAGGAACTTATTAGAAATATTCAGAATTCTTTAGGAATCAATGAAATTGCTTTGCAATCTCTAAAATATTTTGAAAAAAATTATACTTCTTTAGAATTTCTTTAAAAATCATTAGAATTTTTTGGAAATACTTAGAATTTCTTGGAAATCACTGAAATTTGTAATAAATCACTAGAATACCCTGAAAATACCTAAAAATTCTTTTAATTACCGGGAAATATCTGAAAATTTTTAGAAAATCTCTGGAATTTCTAAATCTTTGCTATTCCATTTATATTATTGGAATTCCTAATCTTTGGTAGTACATAATATGTATATGTATGTCCATACCTGCAAAGACCAGCATACGGCGTAAAACCTACACCGTACTGGCAGTCTGGGAAGCAAGTAATCTCGGTTCAAACCTTATCACGATGTAGAGCCACTAATTTGACCCTTCTAAATGAAGGGTTAATATTTGGCAGCTACTGGGTAGCTCCGGAAGCTAGGTCAGGGGGTGGACTTAAATTATCAAATATACTCCTCACTCACTGGACGGTACTCGGGCGCCAATTTAAATATCTTTAAATATTACAACCTTTCAAAAACTCGGCTTTTTCTAAAACATTGAACCAAATGAATATAGTTTTCAGTTTTTGATGTAGAATATTTTTTTATTCTTCTGCTAAAAAGTGGTTCACAGTGAAATCAGGCTTAATTATACCCTACTTTTGATTAAAGTGACAAAAATATTTTTGTTATTATTTTTCGAGTTCAAAATAGGTTATTATCGACAGCCGTTATTAAATTGATCGGCCTGATAAATTAATTTAAAAATTTCAGATTTTTAAGAAATTAGAAATCGGAATTCTGAAGAATTCCATTGAATTTCAATGATTTTCAATTAATTCTACTGATTTCCAAAGAATTCTGAAAATTTTTAATGAATTCTAAAATAATTAGAATTATAGAGATTTTCAGGAAGTCCCAAGAAATTTTAAGGATATCCAAATAAAATCAAGTAATTTTCAAAAAATTTTGCGGTTTCTATGATGTGTGACGAAGTTGAATCTATTTTATTTTCATCATTACTATCACTAGTTTTAAACGGGCGTAAGAAAAATAGTAAGCATGCTTCATGCGTAAAATGCTCTTAGCACAAAAGGAACACTTAGCTCTTTTATTATGTAATATACTATTTTAGATTTTGCAAAGATCCGTTCACTATTTGAATTTAATAAAAAAAAAATTTAATTTTGCCTCAAAATATAGTACAATTCGGTTTTTTTGTTTTTTTTGCAAAAATTAAAAACATAAACAACTTTTTACACCAACCCATTCTCGTGACACAACCAAGCACAACTTCAAAACAATTTTAAATTTAAAAAGTGGGGTTTTGCCTGTTTATTACGTATTACTTTAAAATGCATTTATGCAATAAATCTAATTATCTATGTTGCACTTAATTAATATTTCTTATGAAGTAATTATCTAAGCATACATCCTGCTTATTAGTACACTTAACTCGGCATATGCTCTCTGGAAAGCCAATAATATTTATCCTTGATGTACTTTTGTTATTTATAAAAAATAACCCAAGTCATACATACATAGGTACATCGATATTAATTTTCTCAACTTTTAATTATCAGATTTAAATTGTAAACAATTACGTAGAATTACATGCACTGAGGTGTTAGCACTAATTATATAATTTGATTCTGCAAGAAAATACAACAGACTAAGTTTATAAAGTGTCCACCAAAGCAATTTTAAACTAATTATTTCATTGGTGAACCTTTTTACCACCTTAGAAAAGAATGGCAATCGGTAAACCGATCTAGTTCCAGCCAATCACTCACCGGAAGGTTAGGGCGGCCGTAAGGCCGCCTGACCTTCAATTATAAATAATAATGTTCTAGAATATTAGATTCCTGATCAATTAATACAAAATAAAAACGTATAAAAGGAAATACGTTAAACATGGGCATATTATAGTTAGCAGCAGCCATGAAGCTAGCTTTACATTTACTTTTTGCCATTCTATTTTTTGTTGCACTAGCAACTGTAGCATCTCAAGATGCAGAAGGTAAGCAATTACAATAAGATTTTGTAGTTTATGGAACAATAGGATTTGTCTTTATTATAGATTTTTTTAACAGAACTTTGCACAATGCCTAAAGGCGAATCTGTACCAGAGTCACGTTGTGAGTACAAATGCTTTCAATTAGATGTTCGTGGAACATGTTCACCTAAACCCGAATTGAAATGTTGCAACTTTGGTTATGAAATACCTTAAGTAGTATCAAATTGTTGTAATTAATTGTAATTTAATTAATTAAATATGAAATTTGATAACAATTTTTTTGCTAAATTTTAAATAAGCAGTAAGGTAAGTTTAGTCAAGCAGTAAGTAGTAGCCTCTTGGACCCTCATACAAATATAAAACAAAAGGTTAAAGCAAGAAAAATCATACTTTAACATTATCCATACGACCATAATTCAAAAAAGTAAAACCTACAAAAAGTAGATGCAATATTGATGGATTTGCGGTCGTACATTGGCACTGCAAGTTACATAATTCGTACCTGATGAAGATAAATTTTTTCGGAGTAATCCATCATCAGATACATCTTCACGATCGCAAATCCTTATTATTACCAATGAACAAAATAATTGCAACAAAAATTACCAGAGGACCTACTGGCAAAATTTTCGAGATTTTTATTACACCTAACCGAAAGATCAAATTCCGAATCCTTACATTTAAAGTCTAGTATGCTTACCATTAGACCAGCAGGTATTCTTAACATGAAAAGTTATAGGTTAGACACTATACGAATTTTCCTGCTAGTCTTGACTTCCCCCTTTGGTGATTATTATGTACATTCTTATTTAATATTTTGCTAAAAAGTAATGATTTTCGTCAAAAGTTAAAATTTTATTATCTCAGTAACCAAATCATATTACAAAAATTAATTTATTGTTGAGAATTCTATTACAGCAGTTTGGTATTATTAACGTCCTTCATATCCAACGCTGCAACATATCAGTCCACTGTTTGGTGCACATTTTCCACGAAGCTCTAGTTGAAAGCAACTTTCATCACACCGAGTCTCTGGCATAGTCTCGCAAGTATCCAAACCTTTATACATATGACGATACGATTTTGTGCAGGGATCTGTTTAAATATATGTAGAATAAGGTACAAAAAACACTTATATATTATGTAAACAGGCTTACTATTTAAACCTTGGGATGATACAGTAGTCATTGTAATAAAAGATAAAATGGTGAAAACTAAATAGTTAGTTAGCTTCATGATGGCTTCTACGCTTCTAACGGTAAACTTATCCCTAGGTATATATTTTTGTTACTAAAAAATATGTACTTATTAAGTTAGAAAGTAATAATTAGGGCTATAATAAATCATTTTCAAACAGGCGTTTAGATGATATTGACTACTCCTACTTTATAATCTACATGTACTCTAAACTATTGTTATTTATAATGAGGTAGTTAAGTAACCTATTTAAAATAATAATTTTTAATTTTAAAAGCTCCTGACTGAAAAATGAAAAAAATCATTTTTTTATATAAGTAATAAAAATAAATAAATAACAGGGAGTGTATCAACCCCCTAAAATTAGAAAACCAGTATAAAGCATCATCACATTTTTTTTGAAAAAATTATATGTTGTAGGAGAGAAAAAATTGCAAGACACGTGTTTTTGGATTTTTCCAAAAATAACATTTAAGAGGGTAACAACCCCCTTTTTAACTTTGCCGTGTGTCGTAATTTTTGAATATAAAGTCAACTAATAAGATTGTGTTCAAAATGTAAATGTAGTATTTTACAATACCGGGTCAGCGAGACCTATTAAACAAAGACAATATCCTTCAAGTTCCTTTTGATAATCTCAATTATTGTATTCCAAAATAACAAAATGTTAAAAAATGATGATATTCAAGTTTAAAAATTGCCTTGGTCATTGATTATATTGATCAAAAAAAAATTGCAAATTTAAAACTTGTTTTGATAATCGGAAATGAAATTCTGTGACAATTATAGATAGTTACCCCCTTCCTGAAAATGATTGCAATTTTATATAAATTTAGATATTCAAAGTTTCTAACTTCTATCTGCTTTAAAAAAATTGATAAATAGGTGCCTTCGGTTCAACAAGAGGACAGATCTAATGTATGTAGTGACTAGATCCGCAGCCGATAAGACGAACTAATGCATATACACTAGTGCTAGTGTTGGAAACTTTATGAATCATGCACATGATGCTTTGTTTAATCCCTAAGAATCGCGAGTTTGATACTCTAGCGGCCTGAAAAAGAAGATTAGTATGTGTAGTTGTTCCTTTATTTAAGAAAATACAATTTTCTTATTTGGAAAAATAAGTGTATAGAGATTATCTGATTATCCGAAGATTTTGAATTTGAGTAAAAATTTGTATTATTTAAAAAAAATTTCTTATAACCGTCTTACACTATAGACTATACAATTTATTGTAGAAGAAATTGAACAAGTCCTGCGCAGATGAAAGTCTTCTATCACTTCAAAGATTTTCCTATGTCATGAAGATGGGGTTACCCCGGGATACCCTGTATATGCATCTGATAAAAACAAATTTTATTCTGTTAATTTGATTTTATTTTTGATTTTAGATAGAGTAACTAAAATTGTAGTAACTGTCTATCGATAGCAATAATAAACAATTTATGATCTTATATAGAGACCCCACAGATTTTTCCATCCGCAACATTTGTATCCTTTAGGACATTTTCCATAGTGAAGGTCATCTGAATTGCATTTTTCATCAATTTTAATGCAATCTGTATTGGTCATGTGCGCATACTGGGGTGGGCCGCTCTGCTTGAAGTTTATTTGACATTCTTCTGAAAATATTATTAAAAATAGGTATTTTCTAAATACAGTTTTATATTTTATGTATATATGATTACCTGCTAATACAGTTGTTGTCAATGCAACAAATGATAGAACGGTGAATACTAAACAACAAGTTAGTTTCATTGTTGTTTCTCACACTCCTGTTTAATTTGTCTCTACTTATACGTTTTTGTTACGCACAAGTGAGTAATTTGCAAGATATAACATAATTAAAAGTATAATAAATTATTTCAAGTTGATAAGATAATTTCGCTTAGCTGTTTTTCTTTAAATAATGAGAAAGATAAAATGATATTTATTATAATTATTTTTAGTTTATAATAAACTACTTTTATAGTAGTAGTAGTAGTAGTAGTATTATAAAGTAATTAATTAACTTAAAGACTCGGCTAATGCCATGTGCAAAAACCTTCGCACGCGGGATGAAAAATAGCACCTTAGTCCCATGATGTATAATATACTATTTTTTATTTTTTCTAGTTACTATAGTTAAAAATAAAATTTTAAGTTAGTAATATTAAGGTTCATAAGTTACGTAAATGCCAAAGTCAATGTTTACATTTATTAAATATTATAATTATTATATTTAAAGTGGCAATAAAGTGGCAAATCGCAATACAAAGTTCATGCTCAAACAATTTTATGTTATTTAACTACCTCATAATTAAAATTGCATAATTTTATCTTTCTCATTATTTAAAAAAAAAATAGGGAAGTAAAATTATCTTATCGACTTAAAATGCTTTATTGTACCATTAATCATTTTATATCTTACCAATTATTCACCTTAGAATACAAAATGTATAAATAGAGACAAATTGAAACAGAAAGAAAGTAGTAACAATGGAACCAACTTGGTACTATTTAGTTTTCGCCATTCTAGTTTTTGTTGCTATGACAACAAGTGAAACAAATGGTAATCATTTATATATAGAAATACCTATATTTGGTAGATTGTATCTTTCTTTTATTTTTGTTTTAATAGAATTTTTTTAAATAGAGAATTGTAAATTGTACTTCGATCGATATACCAGGAAAAATGACTTTTATGCGCCCTATACAGAATGTGTTGGTGATGAAGATAAATGCAAAGTAAAAGAGTTAAATTATAGCATATATATATGTCCTCCATATCGCAAATGTTGCGATACTTCTTATCTATCGAGTCAGTAATTATTTATTTTTGCTATAGATAGTTTGTTACTATATAGAATAAAATTATTTTTTAGCAACCGTAAAGGAGGTATCCACGGAAGCGTGGAAATATGGTGGACGCAGCAAATGGAATCTCTAAGGTGGTGAAGAAGATACTGTTCTAAGAAAAATTCTAAGAAAAAAAAATTTTTTTCTAAAAAAAAGTTAAAAAAAAATAAAATTAAAAATAAAAAGAAAAAGATTCTTAGAAAAAAAAATATTGAAGTGTATTTCTTTCAAAAATTGGTTAATTTTTAAATAATTTGTTACTGTAGATTTTAAGTTAAATAAATTATTGTCAACAGAAAAGTTAAAGTTTTTTTGATACCGGTATCCAGGTGATGGTTGATAATAAAGCCAAATTGTCTATTCTCGGAAAACTGAAAATATTTATTATAAATTTCCCAAAATCCAATTAAATTTCAACTATGGCCCTACTTCTTCCTTATCTTTTTCTACAATATCTTCCCATCTGTTAATTTACATCTACCCGCTACTTCCACTTCAAATTTAATTTCCAAAAAATTTATTCTTAAAACTTCTAAATTCATTTTTTTCAATTATACGCCTTTGTTATTAAATAAATTAAATAAAAAATAAAAGACATTCTACCAAGTACTAATTGTTAAAATAATGTAAATCCATTTAATAAATAATTAATTAATTTTGTAAATAAAAATTTTACCTTCCCTTGTAAGGGAGATAGAATTTTCTTCCACACGCTGGTAAAAAAACAGCTTTAGCTCTACGTAGAAACCCACGAAGTTACAACTAGCTGATTTAGTGCGGAAGCGATGACGTGGCAGTTTGCTGTCAGTCGACCAGCAGCTACCACCTCAGATGGTGAAGAAGCCAAGAAGACAATAAGACCAGACTTATAACCTAACTTGTCTTAATATTATCGCAAATGGATTAACATAAAAAGACAAGTAGGCTAAACCAAATGAAAAAAAATCACTTGCAATTTGTAAACCTTTCTGATGACTACGACAATTTTCAAAACCTGGATTTCGCATGTGGCAATGAAGAAAACGACCAAGCACAATTTTGGAAACTCCCATAAATTTTCCCAGAACATTTAGCGCTAAAATCAGCCGATAAACAATAGCAAAAGCTTACATACTTCAACTCTATCGCAGGAGCATCCCATAGCGCACAAATGAAACTTGGGCAGTGGCGCACATAGAAAAATCAAAACAAATTACTAAAAGTTACAATTTTTTTAAATCACAAATCTGTCGATCTTAATTATGTGAATCCTCATAAATAATAAATAAATAAATAAAGCTAATTATAACTGTTTTGTTGTAAAAAGAAATTTATGGCTTGTTGAAATATCGACCAGTATCCTATAAAGGGTTAACTGAACAAACATATGTATCTCCAATCTCCATATAAGTGGCGTAAAAATTATAGCTTTACAAAAGGGTCGATCATGCTAGCGGAAACAATGATAATAGAATAGGAACAAAAACGGGTTCTTAACTTAAAATAAGTGAAGTACACATGAATGCTTTTTACTTGTACTATTACTTTTATTTAAATTATACAATTATTTTATTTTATTATCATAAAATAATTTGCTATAAACTTCTATTACGTACTAGTGTTTACTGTTTATGCTTTAAGTAATAATAGCACTAGATGCGTCTTATTCCTATTGTGTTGGAATAATAACCATCGCTGCAACATCTCTGCTTCCTTGGACATTCTCCAATGGACACATCGGCTTCTGAACATTTTGTAGTGTTTTCACAAACGGTAAAAGGTATACTATGGGAATAAACCCCATTCTTATCTCTAACTACTCGTATACAGTACCCTGTTAAAGAAAAGTGTTAAATAACGTAAAACAAGATTTAGAATGCTATGTATTTTCAAAAAAATTTTTAATTTTTTAAAGATTTTCAAGGATTTCTAAACAATTTTAAATATATAAATTATTAACTTGTGAAATATAATAAAAATTAAACTTCAATATTACAAAATTAATCAAACATTAATAAAGTCAATTTTATTTTTAAGCTAATAGAAAATTTTTAATTCTTTTTCACAAAAATGTTCATAAAATTCAAAAGATTTCTAAGCGAATTTTAAAATTACGCAATTCTAAAGAATTACAATCATTTGTAATAAGTTCTAGTGCGTTATTCAAGGAATTCCAGTAATTTATAAAATAATCCAAAATTTCCAAAATATTCTAGAAATTTCGAAATTGCAATTAAAATGCAATTGTAAATGTACTGGTTATTTCCAATGAATTCCATTGCTTTCCAAGGAATTTTTTCAAAAAGTGGATAATGATGAATCGATTACGTTCTATGAAGTATTTGTTATAATAAATTATATAATTTCATAAATATATATTAAAAATTGATAGTTTCACGCTCATTAATGTATTAAATGTATTAAAATAAATGCTTACCAGCTCCATCGTTTGTTATTATTTTTACAAAAAGTATAATGGTGAAAAGTAAACAGCAAATTAGTTTCATTGTTGATATTTTGTTTATGGTTGAATGTTTCCTTATTTATACGTTTTTGTTATACAACAGTGATTAATTTGCAGGATATAAAATAATTAGAAGTCCAATAAATTATTACAAGTTGATAAGATAATTTTACCTACTTATTTGTCTCTAAATAATGAGAAAGATAAAATATATGGAATATAACATTTTATCGACATAATATTCCAAAGCATTTTAAATTATAATAAGGAAGTCAATTAACAGAACATAAACAGAAATAAAATTATTTTATTATAATTATTATAATAATTATTTACAACAAAATACTACATAATACGATACTGACAACAAAAGTAAACTAAAATTATTTATTAAACAAAAATATTGAATATGGTAAAATAAATAATACCATTTTTTAAATTACTGACACCCCAATTAGAAAGTGAACAACATAACAATATAAAATATACAATTAAATATTATTAATAGTAAAACTTAATCCATTTGCAATCTTTCCTGATCTTTGAGTACGTGAGATAATATACCGGGTGCTGATTGAGTTTGCCGAACATAGGAAATAAAAATAATGCAGAAATATAAACTACGAATGATAAGACCATTAGATTTTATCTAGCTGTTAAATGAAACTTTCAACAATTTCAAAAGCATTTTTTTTCTTTTTAAGTAAAAGCTAAATGAAATGTAATCATCTTATCATTCGTAGTTTATATTTCTGCATTATTTTTGTATCTTTCATTTTTTCTCTAAAATAATTAGGGAAGCAGGAATTTGCATAAATAAGTTTTTACATGTTAATTTCCTATGTTCGGCTAAGCCATTCAGCACCCTGTATATTATAGAATAGTAATTATTGTAGCTCAGCTTTTCCGTGATTATTGCACAGGATAATAATAATCGAAGATCTAATCCCCTCGACAGGAGACGTCCATATCTTCCTTGAAGCATTTATAGGGAGATCAAGCTGAATCTCACCCAATCTTACGTGGGAAGATGGGGGTGTCGGCAAAGTAAAATTTGTTTTTCGGAAGAAACTGTAAAATTGCGAAATAACTGGGTAAAATTAAGTCAAACAAACAAGCTCACATAAGATTAGAAGGCGGGGAGGGGGTCGAGCCAAATCTCACAACATCTCACCAGCGGGAAGGGAGGTCGAAAAATAGTCAAAATTGCCTCACGTAATAAATGGACGTCCACAAATAGATATGGGGTGCTACTAGAGGTAACGTACAAGTATAAATACGTAGGTTGTTGGAAAAGTCCAACAGAATATAGTAGTGATCAGGACAAGAAGGAGTTTTACGATGAAATAAAAAAATTATGCGAAGGTATACCTAAACAAGATATTCTAATAATTGTATTGGGGGATTTTAATGCAAAAATAGGCTAAGTAGACCATATAAGAGCCGTAGCCGAAAAGCACACTGTACATGATAACACTAACAACAACTGAATGCAGTAATCTGCAGCACGAAATTCGAATATAAGAATATACACAAGATTACATGGATCTGGCCCGGAGGAGGAGGTAAAAACGGAAACTAGATCAACCATGTATTGTCAAAGAGGTGCAAATGCGAACACAGATCATTACCTTGTTATAGCTAAGATAAGACGGAAAACACGTAAATACTTTATACCGAATAACAGAAATTATTATAATAACACAAGCATACAAACAAGTGTAAAATCGGTAATAAGATACAGAGAGAGGAAAAATTCAAAGAATAGTACGACGACGAATGTAAGGAAGTCAATAAAGGGAAGAGAGAGATAAGGTCGAAGTGGCTACAAACAAGAAAACAGGAGAACAAGGATGAATACAAGAGAGAGATAGGAAGAGCTAACAAACTGTTTAGAGTGAAAAAAAATGAATGGATAATAGAAACCATAACCAAAATAAAAGAAAGCTACAGAACTAGCAATAAAAGAATTTTTTTCCAATTGATAAGAAACGAGAAAAAAGCAAATAAAGTAAAAGCGAGAAATATGAAGGACGAAAAGGGAAGCTACTGAACAACCAGCAAATGATGGAAGAATATGAATTAAATGAAATCGATAGCGAAGAACAGGTAGCAACGCCAACAGAAGAAGAAGTGATGGACATAATAAGAGGAATGAAAAATGAAAAAGCACACGGGAAAGACGAGATAGAGATGATTAAGAATGAGGAAAAAGAACTGTTTGGAAGAATATGCAGGATGATACAAAAAGTATGGAAAGCAGAGACTATGCTAGCAACAAGGAGAGAAAGTGTCGTAGTTCACACAAGTAGCTAAACTAACGATCTTTAACCTTAAGTTCCCACACATACTCGTATTTTGTTGTCCTTGCTTTCCTAACTAAGAAATTTACGTCTCCGATTCCCCGGTCGAATATCAAAATTCTCAAAATGGCAGTGTAATAAAAAAATTCTTTCTTCCCTAGTGTGGAAACAGAATATTTTCTACACGCTGAAAAAAGAGCAACTAGCTTTTTCTTATGTAGAAAATCTTAGATGTTAAAGCTAGCTGTAAGTGCCGGAAGCGATGGCGTGGCTTTCGTGAAAGAGAAAAAATAGCTGCAGGTAGTTTGCTGTCAGTCGCCCGACAGCTATCAGTCTAGGGGTTGTCCATAAACCACGTGGTTCTATTTTATTCTTTTTAAAACCCCTTCTTCCCTTCATGTAGCCTAAGTAGCTTGTACCATAACTGTTATTTTGTGCTTTCTGAAAACAAAACTATTTAAAAATTATTTGGTAATTATTTCCGAACATACATTTCATTTAGCTTTTACTTAAAAAGAAAAAAAATGCTTTTGAAATTGTTGAAAGTTTCATTTAACAGCTAGATAAAATCTAATGGTCTTATCATTCGTAGTTTATATTTCTGCATTATTTTTATTTCTTATGTTCGGCAAACTCAATCAGCACCCGGTATATTATCTCACGTACTCAAAGATCAAGAAAGATTGCAAATGGATTAAGTTTTACTATTAATAATATTTAATTGTATATTTTATATTGTTATGTTGTTCACTTTCTAATTGGGGTGTCAGTAATTTAAAAAAATGGTATTATTTATTTTACCATATTCAATATTTTTGTTTAATAAATAATTTTAGTTTACTTTTGTTGTCAGTATCGTATTATGTAGTATTTTGTTGTAAATAATTATTATAATAATTATAATAAAATAATTTTATTTCTGTTTATGTTCTGTTAATTGACTTCCTTATTATAATTTGAAATGCTTTGGAATATTATGTCGATAAAATGTTATATTTCATATATTTTATCTTTCTCATTATTTAGAGACAAATAAGTAGGTAACATTATCTTATCAACTTTTAGTTATTTATTAAACTTGTAATTATTTTATATCCTGCAAATTAATCACTGTTGTATAACAAAAACGTATAAATAAGGAAACATTCAACCATAAACAAAAAATCAACAATGAAACTAATTTGCTTTTTACTTTTCACCATCATATTTTTTGTAAAAATGGAGGAGCCGGTAAGCATTTATATACTTACGTATAATTTATTATAACAAATACTTCTTAAAATTATTCCCTTCATCATCCACGTTTTGTTAAAAGTTTTTCAAAACTTTTTGAAAATTGAATATTTTGGATTTTTTTGGAAGATTTTGGAAATCTTGGATAATCTCTTAATGTTTTGTAAATTACTGGAATTATTTGGAAAATAATGGAATTCGTTGGAAATGACTAGAATGCTTTAAAATTGCACCTATTCAGATTTTCATAGAAGTCTTTGAAATTTCTAGAATATCTTGGATATTTTGGATTATTTTATAAATTACTGAAATTCCTTGAACTACAATAGAATTTAATAAAAATTATTGAAATTTTTTAAAATTGCGGAATGTTAGAATTCTCTTAGAAATCCTTTAAGTTGTACTTCTCATCATTCTGAACAATTGTCTCAATGGGCACAACTTGATCTTATATGCAGTTTGCGAGTTAAAAGTTCTAAAAGATCCAAATTTAACATGAAAAAAATTAATATGTGTGATCGCCAGTCGGATGCGGATGTATGTGTGTGTCCATAAAATAACACATAGCACCACATACAAAACGGTATCGATTTATTTGACATGATTGAACATGTGAAAAAATTTAAACTTTTGCAGTAATAATAATAAAATAATAAATTCGCTATAATTACAAATAATTATTACATTCTGTAATAATTAATAAAATAATTGTAAATTTTTTATGTTAAATCTAGACCTTTTAGAAGTTATAACTCGAAAGCTGCCCATAACATCAAGTGTGCCCATTGAGACATTTGTTTAGAACGATGCGAAGTACAACATATCCAAAAATCAACTTATCTACAGAAAGACATTTTCCCATAAGAATGGTGCGAGGTCTTTTGTTTAAAAATTTCCCTCAAAATTGTTAAAAAATTTCCTACAAAATTGTTGAAAAATTTTCCACAAAATTGTTGAAAAATATTCCACAAAATTGTTGAAAAATTGCCCACAAAATTGTTGAAAAAATTTCCACAAAATTGTTGAAAAAATTTCCACAAAATTGTTGAAATGATTTCCACAAATTGTTTAAAAATTTCCCACAAATTGTTTAAAAATTTTCTACAAAACTGTTGGAAAATTTCCCACAAAATTGTTTAAAAATTTTCGACAAATTTGTTAAAAAATTTTCCACAATTTTGTTGAAATATTTGCCACAAAATTGTTTAAAAATTTTCGACAAACTTATTGAAAAATTTCCAACAAAATTATTGAAAAATTTTTCACAAAATTGTTGAAATGATTTCCACAAAATTGTTGAAAAATTTCCCACAAATTGTTTAAAAATTTCCCACAAATTGTTTAAAAATTTTCTACAAAACTGTTGGAAAAGTTTCCACAATTTTGTTGAAATATTTGCCACAAAATTGTTTAAAAATTTTCGACAAATTTGTTAGAAAGTTTCCAACAAAGTTGTAGGAAATCTAACAAATTTGTCGAAAGTTTTCTGACAAATTGGTTAGAAATTATAAAAAAAATACGAATTGAATTATTGCCGAGTCAGTTAATTCCACAGATAAAAGATAAACATGTTTTTTGTATGCAATTTTGAGAGCTACTTTCATGAAAATCTCAAAAAATTTTTAAAATAAAATTTTAAAATGTTTTAATTTTAAAAAGTTCAAGAACTTTTGCAAAAATTAAAAATAAAATAGACTTCATTATGTTTAATTAACTTTGTTATATTGAAGTTTAAATTTTATTTTATTTCATAAGTTAATAATCTGTATATTTAAAATTGTTTAGAAATCCATGAAATTTTATCCCCCCCCTCACTTAAAATTTTTGGCTAAAAAGCTAGCTCCCGAATCTATGAACCTAGCACCGGCTAGTACCCAAATATTAAAGCTAGCACCATTATACTTTTGTCACAAATCCACATTGAAACTGGTAAGGGGCTAAAGAAACGCTAGCCGGTTAATATTGGAGCTCCAAAAGCTAGCTGCAGAATCTATGGAGCTAGCACCCAAATATTAAAGCTAGCAACATTACAGTTTTGTCACAAATCCGCATTGAAACTGGTGGGGGGTTAAAGAAATGCTAGCCCCCTCGCAGTTAATATTTTAGCTTCAAAAGCTAGCTCCCGGATCTATGGAGCTAGCACCCAAATATTAAAGCTAGCACCATTACCATTTCTTCACAAATCCATATTGAAACGGCGGGGGCTAAAATTACGCTAGCCCCCCCCCCTCCCCCCGGGTTATTATTTTGGCTCCCAAATATAGCTTCCTAATCTATATAGCTCGGACCAGATAGCACCCAATTATTAAAGCAGCGCCATTACAGTTTTTTCACAAAATAGTATTTTATAAAAATGTCTAAATGTTTCATTCCACTGTGCATGAACCATGATATATTCCACATCCTCCGCCCATTCTAAACTTGACTAATAATTTTTTAACAGCTTAGGCCTTATTGTTAATCAACATTAGGTAATTTATTTAAGAACTCCAATATTGTCTTGACACCTGACTATTTAGCTTGGCGAAACATCTTCTTTATTTTTTAAAAAGTCATTATAAATTTCTCATTTACCGTTGTGTCCCATAGCTCAAAAATTGTTTTATATGATTTCCAAACTTTGAATCCTTAAAATATAAAATACGCGTTATTTACTCGGGTGAGGGGGGCAGCAGCAAATCTTCAATCTTGCCTATAGCGTCAGTCCTGGGTATTATAGAGACCAAAATTCTCTTATCTATGACCGATAAGTCATATAATAGTAAAACCGATTATAATTTTAGAAGTTGGAGAATTTGCAAAAAATGGAGTCAGCACACCTGATGAAACAGATGACCAAGAAAATCAACAGGTTCTACCATCTTTTAGACCTTTATGGAAGTACACACGATAAAATATTTTCCGAAAGAGTCGCTGCAGAATCTTAGATGGGAATGAACGTTCCTCCCAAGAAGAGACTCGGAAAGTCATATTTAGAATCTCAGTCAAAATGGCTGTGGTCGATTGGACGAGAAAAATAAATATAACCATAATTGAACTCATGCGGAATGGTAACAGTACAGTTCATCTAAAACCACTTAAAATCTTCAAACAATTGATAATGTTAAGAAACTTTAAGAAAGAAAGATAATAAGTTAAGCTGAAGCAGGGAAGCGTCAGCTCAAAATTTGAACTTAATCTTGTTCTTAGTCATCGAGATAAAAAATGTGAAAATTACATTGTGGTTTCATTGATTTAAAGGTAATTATTTCTACAATCAGAAATGTCAGCATTACCAAAAATTGCCAAAATATTTATGAAAGTGTTATAAATAAGCACAACAAATTTCAAAACAGTCATGTTTTTAGTTTCAGAGAAAATTAAATTATTATTCCAAAAAGTGTACAAAAGCTATCAAGATTTAGTAAATCATGACAACATCTGATTTCGTAACCCATTCATTTTTCATCCAATATTTTTGTTTTGTAATGTAGGTACTGTAAAAATTTCAAGATCTTTCAAGAAAATTTCATTTTCCTTCTTAACGACCTCAAAATGTTAAAAAATCTTTTTGAAATTGTTAAAAGTTTCATTTATCAGACTGACCATGTAAGTTTCTATGGTAATTATTTCTGAAAATTTAAATTATTAAATTGAATTTATTACATGGCCAGTGCGATATATGAATATTTTAACAATTTCGAAAGCATTTTTTGACCTTTCAAGTAAAAGCCAGATAAAATCTAATGGTCTTATCATTCGTAGTTTATATTTCTGCATAATCAACTGCAAAGTTGATACATGCTGAATTTTTGTTTTTTATATATGGGGCATTCCACGCCAAATGGGACACCATTTTGCTTTACCATCTCGGATCTTTTTGAAATTTTTTTTTCTTCTAATACTAGTTGAGACTAGTCTCCATAAATTTTTTTCGATTGTTTTTATCATGTCATTCAAGAGATATAGATTTTTAGAAAGTTACGTTACTTTTTTTTTAAATGCTCATAACTTTGCGAATAATTTACCAAATAACACGCTTTTTTGAAAAGGTTTCTTGTAAAATGTACTTTCTACAAAAAATGTCGAAAAATATTTTAAAACAATATTACTATTAGATTTTCAAGTTTTAAAAATAAATCGCCATACATACTCTTTGTCCATGTTTACATACATATATTTCAAAGGCTCCCGAATATAAATTTTTGTTTGATATTTTTCAACATGAATAACTAAAATCTTGAAAATTAAAAATTTTTAAAGAAAATTGATCAGTAATACAGTGTTAAAAATTACGATTTATTTTTGAAACTTGAAAATCAAATAGTAATATTGTTTTCAAAAATTTTTCTATATTTTTTATAGGAAGTACGTTTTAAAAGAAATATGAAAAAAACGTGCTCTTTGGTCAATTATTTGCGGACTTATGAACATTTCAAGAATAAGTAACGTAATTTTTTAAAAATGTATAAATATATAAATCTTAACTTGTTAGAAAATAAACAATAAAACTTTAAATAACAAGTTAAATATAATCAAATTATATTTTTTTAAGCTTTCGGCGACTTTTATCATCTTCAGAAATTTATTTAATATAATAAATAATTTATTAAATAAATTTCTGCAGAAGACGATAAAAAACAATATAATTTGATTATATTATTGAATTTAACTTGTTATTTAAAGTTTTATTGTTTAAAAAATTTATATAATCTCAACAATTAAAAATTAGAAAAAAAAATAGAACCCATCGTTTGTCTATGATGAGACTAAGCTTAAAATTTGTTAAATGGATAACAGTTTTTTTACAAAAATCGATTAGTACAAACATTGTTAAAAATGGCGATTTGTTTTTAAATCTTAAAAATCTAATAGTAATATTGTTTTAAAATATTTTTCGATATTTTTTGTAGAAAGTACATTTTACAAGAAACATTTTCAAAAAAAACGTGCCATTTTGTATCTCTTGAATGACATGATAAAAGAAATCGAAAAAACTCATGGAGGCTAGTCTCAACTCTAGACTAAAAGAAAAAAAATTATCAAAAAGATCCGAGATGCAAGAGCAAAATAAAAAGAGCAAAAAAATTTTTATATTATTAATTTATTTATAACAATGAAAAGTTTTGCAAAGACAATTTTACCTAAACCATTTTACCTAGAATATTTTTACCTAGACCATTTTACCAGTTTATCTCGACTATTTTACGTAGACTATTTTACCTACACTTTTTTACCCATAGACTTTATTTCTGTAGACCTTTTTACCTCGACCAATTTACCGTAGACTATTTTTCCTTAGACTTTTCAACCGATGCTAGTCATGCTTTATTAATGATATAAATAGATAGTATCGGCAGGACATAGCAGTAGTAGCCGTATTTCTTACTCCAACTTAGTAATTCATCCCGAGACTTTAAGTTAATTAATTGGATACTTTATAGTACTACTACTACCATACTATCATACTAAGTACTATAAAATTACTTCATTATAATTATAATTATAATGAATAACATTTTATCTTCCTCATTATATATAGAAAAGTAGGTAAGCAAAATTACCTTATTAACTTGACATAATTAATTGTACTTTTAATTATATGTTATATCTTACAAATTACTCATTTGTGCGTAACAAAAACGTATAAGTAGAGACAAATTTAACCGGAGTGTAAGTAACAACAATGAAGCTAGCTTGTTTAGTTTTCACCATTCTATCTTTTGTTGCAATGACAACAACTGTATTCGCAGGTAATCATAATATATAAGTTCATATCGAGGGTTTAGAGTCAGAAGGATGTAACTACAAAATAGATATTTTCGATACAAGGTAGGAAAACTAATATTTTTCCATTTATCGTAAATTTAAATTTTACGATTGGTAGCCCATTGGTTGCCAACCAATGGTTATTTATATAAGCAATTTTTATTAATAATTTATTATTTGGTTATTTATAGCGTCAGTATATTACAAAAAATGTATTCCATCATGTAAATAAAGTCAATGTTTCTGGACTTTTTCTTTCTTTACCGCATACTTTTAAAAGTGTGCGGAAAAGTAGTACTTTTCCACACACTTTTGAAAATCACAAAGTAAGACTTTTTGAAACATGATTAGAAAAATAACTTAAATTAAATAAACATTATATCAAATTACTTTGGAGTTTACTATCTAAACAACTGAGAAGATATTTTGTTACCTTAAAAAAGAAATTAAGAAATCCTTAATAATAGTACTTGCTTGAAAATGTCGGTTTTTCTTCATTATATCTCAAATATTGTAATTTGTAGTTACATCCTTCTGACTCTAAACCCTCGATATATAAAACTGTTTTCAACAAATAACTATTTTTAATAATATTTTCAGAGGAATGTAAAATAGACATCGCAAACCGCGGCCCACCCCAGTATGTGAAAATGACCCATACAGATTGTATTAAAAAATCTACTAAATGCAATGAAGATAACCTTATTATTGGAGTATGTCCGGATGGATACAAATGTTGCGGAGACAAAAACCGATGGGATTTCAAAGTTTAGTTGTTTATTTTTGCTATTGATAGCCAGTTACTACAATTTTAGTTACTACATCTAAAATCAAATTCACAGACTAAAATTTGTTTTAATCGGCTGCTTGTATACAAGGTTCCCCACGACCATGAAAATCTTTAAGGTGACGATAGAAGATACTGTTCTAATGGGCGTGTTCCCGAGTATGATACAGCTCCAGGTATGAGACAGTCGACGGTTTTCGTAATGCAACGTCAGTATTATCGGTCTGACTACTACCAAATATTATTTTTAACATGGCCCATTGTTTGTGCTAACACCAAAGTAAATCGACGTATTCATTCTATCCACAGGAAATATTTAATGTAAAAAACTTGAAATTTTATTGTAAAATTATTTTTAAAATTTTTTCAAGTGATTTTTTATGTTTTATGAAGATATCAAAATAAGTTTACCGTATGGATCTTATGGTGTGTTTGGGGGTCACTATGGTCATAAATAACAAGAAAAGTGTTTTTGGTATAATTTCTAATTATAGTCACATAAAATAAAGTCACTATAACCTGATGTATCCATCTTTTTGCCTCCATTTCAAAAGCAATGTAGATAACTAACTAAACCTCACCTCCTGAAAGTCACAATAGCAATGGTTAATATGTCTAATTTCGAAAAGATGAGGGCAAATCACTATAGTCATTTTATTATTTATCTTTTTATTATTAATGAAGATAAGAGTATGTTTTTGGGTTTGTTGGATTCTGGTGCTTCCAGAACAATTTTGGCAGGTTCAGATGGGACAATGTTAAAGGGCAAGTGCAATTTAAATGTTCTTGTTTGCAGGACTGCGTTGTAGCTAATGGTGAAGTTTGCACCAGTATAGGTACAGTGTTGATGCTTATTAATAAATTTGAAAGATAGGGTTGTACTCCTTGAGGTTTTGGTTATTCCAGCCGTTCCACAAAGTCTCATTCTAGGTAAAGATTTTTGGTTGAAAATATGAAAAATATAAAAACTTGTTTGTGAATTCAATTAAACCTTCGTTTCATATAGTAGCAAATTTTGCAACAGATATTTAAATTCCAAAAATTGATATTATAAAGCAGTTTTTCATGGTATAACTAACTTGGAGCACACTAGATAACATATTGAATGCTATATTTTATTGTTAGACAGCAATGCTAAGCAGAAAATTGCAGAAAATTAAAATAGTTTGAATTTAGTTGTGACAAGTGAATAATCGTTCGAAACGTGGTTTACAGAAATATTATTTTTTACTGGGTTTATTCAATTTAATTATTAATTTTTTATGTTCTAGTTTTTATTTATACAATTTTTAATTGGATTTCATGTACAAAATTAAATTATAATTAATTGCAATTAGTGATTCTCATGGTGTTGCATATTAAAAATAGATTTATTTTGCTTGTTTAATTGAAAACTATTGAGCTTGGATTTTGTTCATTATTTTGCCCATTATCTACAATACAAAATGACATTGAAATGATATTTTTTTTCAAAAAATAGCAAATCATGAAACGAAGGGTTAAACCTGTTGATACTCTTTCCGATAGTCAAATGGAAGTCCTTGATAACGTACTTCTCGACTCTTGTTTTGAACAGCCAGGTGGCAAACTTAGTTATACTCATCTCATAGAGAACGAGATTAAGACAGATCCGCCTCCTATTAAGCAAAGGCATTATCCTATCTCTCCCATTTTATAGAAACACGTAGACATGAAACTCGATAAGATGAGGGCAGAAGATATCATAGAGCCATCGAATTTGGATTTTGCTCGTCAAGAAGAAAGACCAGACCTTTCGATTTTGCCCAGATTTTCGTCGTCTTAATTCTGTTAGTGTTAGCGATGCTTTTTCGTTCCGTAATGTGTCGAGTATTCTTAGTCGGTTTGATAAAGTCGAATTTTCATCGACGTTGGATGTCAAATCTGCATTTTGGCAGATTCTTATCGCTTCTTCCTCAAGGAAGTATACTGCGTTTGTCATACCTAACCGTGGTCTTTTTCATTTTAAACGTATGACATTCGGATTGACAGAGTAAGAACCTTTTGTTTTCTTTTATCTTGACGATGGAATAGTTGTAAAACCTATTTTTTTTAGAGATTTTTAAAAGACTTAACGAAATCAATTTATCACTCAAGCGTGAGAAATGTCATTTTTATCTGTCGATACGGAGAAAGTCGAACAGAAGTTTATGTGGACTCATTCTTGCGAACAGTCTCTGAGAGCTTTAAAGGAAAAATTGATTTCTAGTCCCATTGATGATAGTGATTATGATCTAGGCGCAGTACTATCGCAACAACATCCCCAAGGCGAAAGGTTATCTGCTACATCATTTAGGGTGGTTTTGGTTTTTGAGGGTAATTCTTTAAACTTTGATTTCAATTTCGGCTACTAACTTTTCTTTGTTTTCTATTTGTTCCATTATTTCGATTCTTATGTTTTGACTTCTAGGAAACCATGCAGCAGGTCCGGATGTGCCCTTCCATATAGGTTTGTGGGGTTAAAGAGGGGCCCTCTTTTAAGGGAATCTTCCACAGCTTCTCTCCGCTCCGTATAGTGGGCAGTCAAAGATCCTGTGTATGGGTTCATCTACTTCTCTAAGCCGGTCGATGATTTTTCCAGTCTTGTGAGGTGCCTCCCGAACCCTACATATCCTGTCAAAAGTTATCTCACACATTGTGCATAATAAATTTGAAATTAAACACAATTAGTTTAATTATAATAAAATTAATAAAAATAATTGTTTAAATAATAAAAACAATATCGCTCTTTACCTTAATAATTATTGTGTTTAATTTCAATTTTAAAATGTTTTAATAATAGCAATAACTTTTGCTAAAATTAAAAATGAAATAGACTGTATTATGTTTAATTAACTTCGTTATATTAAAGTTTAAATTTTATTTTATTTCTCAAGTTAATAATCTATATATTTAAAATTGTTTAGAAATCCATAAAATTCTAAAAAATTTTGAAAATCCTTAGAATTCTAAAGCTACTGGTTTTACGGTATTCAACAGAGTCGGTTACTTTAGCCCTCCCCCCCCCCCACTTAAAATTTTTCGCCAAAAATCTAGCTCCTGAATCTATGGACCTAGCACCGGCTAGCACCATTACAGTTTTGTCACAAATCCGCATTGAAACTGGTGGGGGACTAAAGAAACGCTAGCTCCCCAGTTAATATTTTAGCTCCAAAAGCTAGCTCCCGGATCTGAAGCTAGCACCCAAATATTAAAGCTTGTACCATTACAGTTTCTTCACAAATCCATATTGAAATGCTAGCCCCTCCCCCGTTATTATTTTGGCTCCCAAATATAGCTTCCTAATCTATATTATAGCTAGCACAGAACTCCTTATTCTCTTGTATCTATGACCGATAAGTCATATAATAATAAAACCGATAATAATTTTAGAAGTTGGAGCAAGAACATTTCTGATTTCCCAAAAAATGGAGTAAACACACCAGATGAAACAGGTGACCGAGAAAATCAACAAGTTCTACCATCTTTCGTAGACGGTATTTTGCCTTTATGGAAGTACACAAAATAAAATATTATTCCCAAAAAGTCGCTGAAGAATCATAGATGGGAATGAACGTTCCTCCCAAGAAGAGACTCGAAAAGTCATATTTAGAACCTCAGTCAAAATGGCTGTTGTCGATTGGACGAGAAAAATAAATATAACGACAATTGAACTCATGGGGAACGGTAATAGTACAGTTCATCTAAAACCACTTCAAATCTTCAAACAATTGATAAAGTTAAGGCGCCACTATTGTAGCATTTAATGCAGTGTCTTGAATTAGTTAAGTTTCTTCTGTTAATAATAAATATTTTTAAATGATCCAAAAAAATTAATTAGGTAAATCATTAAACTATTTCGGTAAAAGCTTAAAATTTTAAAAATAAATCGACTTTTTAAGTAATAACCTCTTGAAATATAGCTAACTTTCAGCGCTTTTGTATTAAAATCTATATTAGATATCAAAAAATTAATTCTTTACCGAAATAGAATAAACCTTTATCTGCAGATTAAAAAAAAATTGAAAATTTTTTGTTCATTAATCGAGCTATAAATTTCACGATAAAATGTACCGTTTTATGTATTTTTCCATGCAATTGCATATATTGCAGGGGTAATGCAAGTTTTATTTCAAATGTATAATCGTTCAGACCAGTTTGAAAACGTAAACATAGTATCGAGTTACCGACGTACTGATTACATTTATAATAATAACTTTTAGCTATCTTACAAAAACTCAAGAACATGATTTATTTATATTTATATAAATTAGAATGTTTCTTCGTAAAGACATTAACCATAAAAAAACAAAAAAACATTTTTACCAATTTTTATTTTTTATTAAATTTTTAAAAATTTAAAAAAATTATCCCATAGATTTTTTGTGTTTAAGATACGAGGACTGAAGAGGCGGAGATAGTACTTTTGGGCAATTATACAGGGTGTCCCGTGACCGTGGAGAACCTTTAGAAAAGGACACTTTTCTAAGACAAATTTTTAACCTTCAAGCAGGCGCGTGTTCATTTAGAACATCAGCGGTTGTGCGCGTAACCTTAAAGACCTATTGTAAATTTTAGGGATTCAATGCACCAAATAATTAAACAATCATTAATTTTTATAATTATAACAATTATTTTTCGGTTAAGAAACGAATTTAGTTATAAAACATTACTTAATTCTTATTAATTACAATTAAAATGATAATTTAAAAAAAACACATTTTTTTTGGATTAGGTCGCAACTTAGCAACATAAATCTTACTTATACATAAAATCAAAATTATAAAAATAAAAGAAACTGACACTAATAAAATATTCAATAATATTGAAGTAATCCATTGACATCCGATGGTCTACAACCTTACAACCCAACCCAAGTCGGTGGGCTAGATATTTCAAAAAGTAGTGCACCAATCCTTTCCAAATTTGGTGTACTTGTTTTAGACATCAAAATCTTGTCCTTAACGGAGAGATTTTTTATTTTAATGTGTATTTTGTATTTTATAGCTTTAATGGGTGAAAAACATTGCATTTATTTTTTAAGAAAATCGATATTTTAACTTTGAACATCTGCCATTTTGTCAAAATTCAATTTTTTGGAAAAATGTTCCGTTAAGGACTAGATAAACTTATGTGTTTACTAGGTCTTTTTGAATTTTTGATTTTGAATAAACCGATTCCGCATAGAATTGCCCACCGCAAAATGCTTTTTAGTAATAGGGTCGTGGAACATTGGCTGTAAACAAGTTATTTCTTAATATTTTTGTACAAAAAAAATTATGTTGTATTTCTAAAGGGCCGTTTTTAATCTAAAAAATGGTTGTGCAATAATATATATACACACTTTTCCAAAAAAAATAACAAAAGTCGGATTTTCTCGACCTCCTAAGTGCGCATAACCCATTAAAGCAATTTTTTGAATTTCTGATTTCAAACGACCATATCTCCGATACTATTGGTTTTTTAGGTTTAACGGATTAGAATTTTTTTTAAAGATCATTTGCTTATCTACAAATTAGGTTATAAGCTCTTATCGTCTAGAATCAACGGATTTCGAGTTATAAATTAAATGAAATAAAAAAATGTTAAAGAAATTCAAGTTTTATTTTTTTTACTTTTCTTGCGAACTCCGTATCTCTTAAACGAAACGTTTTAGAAAAAACTAACGGCTTAACCTAAATAGAGTTTATAATATGATAGAGTTTATGACTAATAGAGTCATAAACTTTGGTCAAATAAATTTTTTTGGGAAACCAACCGTTTTCACAGAAATTCTGAAAATAATAAACAAGGTGTAGGTAAACAAAAAATAAATTTACAAAATTGCTAAAAATCTCAATTTGATTTAGGTAGGTACCTATAGCATCGTTTGAGCAACATTGTTATAAAGCACATTAGTTCATCGTTAATTATTTTGTTAATTTATGAGGGAGGCCAATTTGAAAATTGATGAAAATAAATTTTATAAATTTAATTTTTTTTACCTACACCTTGTTCATTATTTTCAAAATTTCTGTGAAAAGGGCTGGTTACCCAAAACAATTTATTTGGCCAAAGTTGTAGCCCGTAAAATTCCCTATCCGGTTCAAGCCTCTAGTTTTTTTCTAACACGTTTCGTTTAAGAGATACGGAGTTCGCAAGAAAAGTAAAAATAATAAAAACCTGAATTTTTAAAAAATTTTTTACTTAATTTAATTTATAATTCGAAATACATTGATTCTAGACGATAAGAGGTTATAACTTAATTTGTAGATAAGCGAATGATCTTTAAAAAAGTTCTAATCCGTTAAGCCTACAAATCAATAATATCGGAGCTATGGTCGTTTGAAATCAGAAATTCAAAAATTTGCTTTAAAGGGAGTACCCCCAAGGGTTTGTACTTGGATAAAAATTTTATTTGAAAATTTGTCTTAGAAAAGTGTCCTTTATCACCACCTCGAAGGTTCTCCACGGTCACAGGAACACTCTGTATTTATAACAAGAACTTCTGAACTAAACACGATTTATGTTGGTTTATTTATAATATTTGAAGGTCTTTTCTAAACCAATTTTTGTAACACTTGCCCGCAAAAGCTGCAAATACTTAAACTTGTTTATAATACCTTCTGTTACGACCAATTACCCATTCCCGCTATGAAAATAGGGCCCCTCTAAGCAATAACATTTTGGGGCCAATTTAGTTCTTCCGAATTAATTCAAAAAACTCAAATATTGTGCTTCACAAACTTTACGTGTAGTGCCCCGTCAAGTTTCCATCAAAATTTTTTAGGTGCTTATTTCAATAATGTATTTTTTGGAGTATATTTCTAAATTTTATCCGTCCCTGCCTAACCCAAATATATTAGGCCCAATTTGTGCCCACCTATTTCAAAAATGCTGGTACTGTAACTGCATTAGCTAGTGCAACAGCTTTATACCTAATATTGCTGGCTTTTTTCTTAAGTAATGCTCTTCCAGTGCACGATTTACGTATAAGCTAATCAAGCTATAGCTTAGGGTCTCCACTTTCTTGATGCCCCAAAAAATTGTCCGAGTGCCAAAAATCAAATTTGGCACTGACATATAATATTTGGACTTTTAAAGAGCCCCATATCTAAAAGCTCAGTGCCTTATCAAGTTTAAATCCCCCACTGTGCTCTTCTAATAATAATTTTAATTTTTCTTGCAGTTAAAGGATTTTTATACTTTTTGGTGAAATTTGTCGACTCTGAAGAAGAAGTACCTATTAAGCTTGTAACTTTAACATGGCATAGTTAAGAAAGGGGTTGTTAATCTCTTAAATGTCAATTTAGAGAAACATCCAAAAATACGTAACCTACAGTCTTTTCTCTCCTACAACATATTATACAATATCTTTTTTTGATGACGTTAAGGGTGCTTATGCAGGTTTAAAACTGTTTGATAGATGGTCTACCCCCAAAAATATTAAGTGATCGCTGCGAAAAAATTAGTGTTGTGATATTAGTTATATAAATAAAGTATTTTGGCATATGTTTCATTCAAATCAAAAAAACTCTTTCTATATGTAAATTTAAAATTTTGATATTTTACCTTATTTTTGAAGGGCGATTATACTCCCTAAACCCGTGTCTCAGCAGCTAAAAAAATTAAGGACCTCTTATTAAATAAGATGTCCAAAAAAATCCAAAAATATCTAAAAAAAAATATTCAAATCGGTGAGGGACACTTTTACTTATCAGTTAACCATTTGAATTTGGGTTAACTCATGATTTGACTCGTGAAAAACTGGGCCTAAACGTACTTTTTCTCGTAATTTTTAAAAGAACGTAAAAAAAAACCATCAGCCAGCTCCTATTTTATAATATGCATTATAGATAATGAGTCGAGTTTATACAAATAATATCTAATCATGAAACTGATATTTTGTTTATAACATAGGTGAGATAAGGAACAAATCTCTATCCACAAGAAAGTTCTGCTAGTACACGTCAGTATAATTGTACAACACGTCATCAATTACCTTTATATACGTCTATCTTTTCTTGAACTTTGCCGCTTTCACCAACAATATTTTACAGAACAGCAATAGTAGCGCCTTAAGAAACTTTAAGAAAGAAAGATAATAAGTTAAGCTAAAGCAGGGAAGCGTCAGCTCAAAATTCAGCTAATTTGCTGACACCGAAAAGCAGCTGCAGTTTAAGCTGACAGACCGCAGCGCAGTGGTAGCAAATAATTTTCTGACAAATTTTTATTGCACTAAATGATACTTGGGTAGTATGTATGTAAAATGTAATATATAGCAGAACTGAACAAAACGTTAAAACAAAATAATTTTAACTGTAAAGTCGCGAATACAGTACATAGGAAAATCAATTATTCAAAACAATCGAAAAAGACAAAATTATCACTTGATAGGTCAAAATTAAAAATATTTAAAATAGATGAATTAATAAATTAGTTATAAAAGTACATATATATTTGATTGTTTTTAGTAATTTATTTTTCTACGTACTGTATTCTCAACTTTACAGTTAAAATTATTTTGTTTTAAAGTTTTGTTTAGTTCTGTTAAATGTTAATGTTACATAATAAATATAGTATAATTTTGTCAAATAACTACTGTAATAATATAGGCATGATGACTAATTTTGAAAAAATGTTCTATGATGTCCGGAAGTATCTACTATTTTCAAAAAATATCTAAATTTCTGCAGAAAATAATGGTTTGGTAGAAAAAATTACCATTTTAATTTGAAATCTAAACTTCACGCCAAAACGCTCGCTTGTTTCATGACGCGTGTTTGTGACGTCACATTTTATAAATATCACTATCGAAGTCTTGCAGGTTATAAACAATATTGAAAACCTAACTTAACTTCGTAAAATATAACGTAAAAAGAACGCAGAGAACAGCGCTCCTACTTTTGAAAGCTTGTAAAACGTCATTCATTTTTGAATCACGTAGTGCTATATTTTATGAAGTTAGGTTAGGTTTTCATTATTGTTTATAACCTGCAAGACTTCGACAGTGACATTTATAAGACGTGACGTCATTCGCTCTGATTGGTGTTCAACTTATCACGGCGGATTTTTGTATTTTCTAATTTAATTTTATAAAAAAAGTTATGAATCTTGCTCATAATATAAAAAAAATACGTTTTTTATAATCCATGAATCCTATTTCATTATATAAATACATAATTTTAGTGATTTTTGGTTACTGTCATTATGCCTATTGCTAATAGCATACTGCCTCTTACTGCAAGGCGATTCTAGGTAAAATGGTCTAAGGAAAAATAGTCTACGGTAAATTGGTCTAGGTAAAGTACAACCCAAATAAATTTGCCGGTGCGTCATTGTTTAAAATGGTATGAATCAAGCTGGAAATCGCTAGTCAAATAAGTGCTTTTTAAAGTGCATTTTTATTTTAATATATCGTAGTTTCTCTTTTCGCCGCAATTTGAAACAATGTAAATGGCACTGTCAAAGTGTTGCAGGTTATAAACAACAATGAAAACCTAACCTATCTGCACAAAATATAGCACTACGTGATTCAAAAATATATATTAAAATATTTATAAGTTCAGACATACTAATTTTTCATTTTGTTTTTTATAGATGGGGCATTCCACGCCAAATCGCACATCATTTTGCTTTTCCATCTCGGATCTTTTTGAAAATTTTTTTTCTTTTAGTACTAGTTGAGACTAGCCTCCATACATTTTTTCGATTGTTTTTATCATGTCATTCAAGAGATATAAATTTATAGAAAATTAAGTTACTTTTCTTTGAAATGCTCATAGGCGACTCTAGATTGACGCCGAATCAACAACGAGATAAACTAGAAATGGAAATAGTTTACTTGAAGGAAATGGTTATGGAACTAAGAAGCAAGAACAGCATTCTAATTGAAAACAACACCCTTTTGAGGGAAAGGAATTTGCGCCTGCAGGAGGACCTAATGGTGGCGACGTGTTCGGCGCAGTCGGGTCACACCGAACATCCGTTTGGACGACCATGTGGCCCATCTTGAGGCGAACCCCCACGGGCTGAGGTTGAGGCGGCGGTGCCTGTTGGCGCGTCGTATGCTGGTTCGACGGGGTGTGAAACAGATGGCTTCACACTTATCAAGCCACGCCGAACCAGGAAGATGACCAACGGGAATTTGGGCGGCGAAAGTGGTGCTTCTACGCTGCGTCCTTCTAGCGGGCGTGACGCTTCGCGCGGGGGCGTCCATCGCCCTCGTCGATGTGCCGAGGGATCGGCGCCGCCGTCTCAGCTCGCGTCGATGCTGACTGCGGCGCAGACTAGTGCAGACCCTGCAGTTTTGAAAAACTATATTCGAGCCGGTTGCGGTGAGATAGCAGATGCCGATTTGGTGGTCGAACAACTGACTACGGTGGGTAACTCAAGGGCCTTTAAAATCGGTATAAGAGACTTACACTACCCTAAAGTGAATGCTTCTGAGTTTTGGCCCAAGGGTATCATTTTCAGACGTTTTAATATTGGTCAACGCAAGGTGCTGACAAACCGTTCTAGTGATGTAAATCCAAATTTTCGCGTGGCCGAGCAGACGGACGTGCTGATGCGAGTGTAAAAAATTAACAGTTTACTATCAGAACGTACGGGGCTTGCGAACTAAATTGGCTAATTTGCTCTTATCGTTTTCATTAACAAACTACGACATAGTAATTTTTACAGAGACATGGTTAAAGCCTGAAATAAACAGCAGTGAGTTCGTCGATAATAATAGTTATCAGGATTTTAGGACAGATCGGGATGCTCTTGAGACAGACAAAGCCCGGGGTGGTGGTGTTTTGATCGCGGTAAGGAAGGGACTGCAGGCGTCGGTTGCGGTTCCTTGCACCAACTGCTTACTTGAACAACTGTGGGTGTTTGTGCGTTTGGGTGGCCGCGAACTCTTGTTCGGCGCGGTCTATCTGCGACCTCAATGTGGTCTGGAATGTTACCCGTCATTTGCAGACTCTGCTGAGCATGTGTGTGATACTTTAAGCGCTCAAAATGCTGACATTTATGTTTTCGGTGATTTTAACCTTCCTAATGTCTCTTGGCTTAATGATGAAAACGGACTGCGGGTTTCTGCTTCGTATCCACCCAGTGACATTGTTGCGGAGACTTTTGCTTATTTGAATTTTTATCAGCTGAATCGAGTATTTAACGAGTATGGTAAAATGTTAGACTTGATCTTTTCTAGTGTTCATTAATGCCTCTGCAGTTTAATGAAATTGTTTGTAATTATAAGGCCTGCAATTCCGATTCTATCATTCTATCAACGCGGATGTCTCTCGCGTAGACTGGGAAGCTTTGTTCGATAATTCACATGAATTATCTGATTCACTTGATAGATTTTATAACGTATTATACAATATAATAGATAGTCGTATCCCGAAAATCACAATTGGCAACAAATCCAAGTTTCCTAAATGGTTTAGTCGTGAGTTGATACAAAACATTGCACGCAAGCTTAAGGCTCATAGTGTATTCAAGCACACACTAAACTCATCAGCGTATAACGAGTTTACTCAACTAAGATCGACTTGCAGAGCACAGGCTTCCATTTGCTACAAGAATTATATCTTGGAGGTAGAGTCTAATGTTAAACATAATAGCAAAGGCTTCTGGAACTTCGTGAATAACAGAAAGGGTGGTGCCTGCGGTGTTCCCGACTTCATGCGGTTGGGCGATGAGACTGCTCAAGACGGTATCGGTATTGCAAATATGTTTGCTGGACACTTTTCTTCTGCCTTTTCTTCTTCCGATGGCAGCCCTTGTGATGTGGTGCGGGGTGATACCAATTTACATCTGCACACGTTTCGTGTGGATGAGCTTCAGGTCTTCGATAAGTTGAGACATTTAGATCCCGGCAAGGGGCCCGGCCCGGATGGCCTACCTTCCATATTTTTGAAGAGTTGTGCTAATACTCTGGCGTTTCCTCTCTGGCTACTCTTTAATGAATCCCTAGCTTCGGGAATATTTCCCTCCAAGTGGAAGAAATCCAATATCGTGCCAATATATAAATCAGGCGCAAGAGATTCCATTGAGAATTACCGCCCGATTGCTATCCTGTCGCATATTCCTAAGATTCTCGAAAGTATGGTTAATGACTATCTCTCGTCGGCATTATCGTTCACCTTGAGCGACAGACGGCACGGCTTTACCAACACTAATTTGCGGTATTTCAAGATAGCATAAGACGTTCGTTTCACTCTGGCTTATCAACGGATGCGATATATACTGATTTTTCAAAGGCCTTTGACCGCGTCGACCATAACATTTTGCTGAAGAAATTGTTTAGTATTGGATTGTGCGGGACTTTGTGGCTCTGGTTTCAATCATACCTGAAGGAGCGATCCTTAATTGTTAAAATTAAAAACTTCTACTCGGAATCTTTTATAGCCACCTCCGGAGTTCCCCAGGGTTCCCACATCGGTCCCTTGTTGTTTAATATTTTTATAGATGACATCGTTTTGTGCTTTTTATTCGCTCAGGTCTCTATGCTGACGACATGAAGATCTTTATTAAGATTTTTAACAACGAATCGATATCCAGATTGCAGTCGGATCTAGATCGAATGGTTATATGGTGTGATACCAACAAACTCGCTCTCAACATAAGGAAATGCAAACACATTCGTTTCTCTCGCCACCAATGTGACTTTCCCGGTAGCTATATGATTGGAGATACTCTGCTGGAGTCTGTTTCTAGCATGAGAGATCTGGGCGTCATCTTCGATGCAAAGCTAACTTTTAGTGAGCATATTGCAGCGTCCTGCAGTGCGGTTTTAAAAGCCCTTGGTTTCATTAAAAGAAATACTGGCGATTTTTACGATCCTTTTGCTTTAAAGAGCTTGTACGTCTCTCATGTTAGATCCCGATTGGAATACGCCTCTTGTGTTTGGTCGCCTTACTACCAATCTGAGATTGATAGATTGGAGAGGGTGCAGAGAAGATTTCTTCGTTATGTTGCCTTTAAATTGGGAGTCTCACATCGCGATATTGGGTACGAAAACCAGTTGCAGAGGCTTGGCCTCTCCACATTGACTGACAGAAGAAAAGTCATCGACGCCAGGTTTATGTCTGGACTGGTTGGCGGTTCGGTGGACTGCTCCGAGTTGCTGTCCAAAATAAATTTTTACGTCCCTCCAAGGATATTAGGAAATTTGCCAACTTTTTATATTGAGCCATCTTCTAGGCTATACTTGATGTTTGCGGCGGTTAACAGAATGGCTCGTAATGCAAACGAATTTAGTTCTTTGTTTTTTGAATAATGTTTATAATTTTTTGTAAAGTTGATTTAGAGTGTACATATAGTTAGGTTTGACTTAAATTTTTTGTCTTTGAAGACTGAATTGAGTGAGCTTTTTTCTCAGATTGTGAGTTTTTTCAGCTTGTCAATTCATTTAGCTAGCACTTGTCTTTGTATTCATCATGTAAGTGACTAATGTCGTTTGATAAAATAAATAAATAAATAAATAAATAAATAAATAAATAAATAAATAAACAAATAAATAAAAAAATAAATAAATAAATAAATAAAAATAAATAATTATAATGAATAACATTTTATCTTCCTCATTATATAAAGAAAAATAGGTAAGCGAAATTACCTTACCAACTTGACATAATTTATTGTACTTTTAATTATATGCTATATTTTGCAAATTACTCATTTGTGCGTAACAAAAACGTATAAGTAGAGACAAATTTAACCGGAGTGTAAGTAACAACAATGAAGCTAGCTTGTTTAGTTTTCACCATTTTATCTTTTGTTGCAATGACAACAACTGTATTAGCAGGTAATCATAATATATAAGCACATATCGAGCGTTTAGAGTCAGAAGGGTGTAACTACAAAATAGATATTTTCGATACAAGGTAGGAAAACTAATATTTTTCCATTCATCGTAAACTTAAATTTGACGGTTGGTAGCCCATTGGTTGCCAACCAATGGTTATTTATATAAGCAATTTTTATTAATAATTTATTATTTGGTTATTTATAGCGTCAGTATATTACAAAAAATGTATTCAATCATGTAAATAAAGTCAATGTTTCTGGACTTTTTCTTTCTTTTCCGCATACTTTTAAAAGTGTGCAGAAAAGTAGTACTTTTCCAGACACTTTTGAATATCACAAAGTAAGACTTTTTGAAACATGGTTAGAAAAATTACTTTTTCAGTACCTATTATTTTTATGTTAAATTAAATAAGCATTATATCAAATTACTATGGAGTTTACTATCTAAACAGCTCAGAAGATATTTTGTTACCTTAAAAAAAAAATTAAGAACTCCTTAATAATAGTACTTGCTTGAATATGTGGGTTTTTCTTCAATATATCTCAAATATTGTAATTTGTAGTTACACCCTTCTGACTCTAAACCCTTGATATATAAAACTGTTTTTTACAAATACCTATTTTTAATAATATTTTCAGAGGAATGTGAAATAGACATGGCGGACAACGGCGCACCCAAATATGAGAAAGTGTCCTATACAGATTGTATTAAAAAAACTACTAAATGCAATGGAGATATCCTTTCTTTTGGAGTATGTCCGGAAGGATACAAATGTTGCGGAGCCAAACACCGATGGGATTTCAGACTTTAATTATTTATTTTTGCTGTTGATTGTCAGTTACTACATCTAAAATCAAAAATAAAATCAAATTCACAGACTAAAATATGTTTTTATCACCTGCTTGTTTACAGGGTTCCCCACAACCATGAAAATCTCTAAGGTGACCATAGAAGATATGTTATAATGGGCGTGTTCCCGGGTATGAGACAGTCGACGATTTTCGTAATGCAACGTCAGTATTATCGGTCTAACTACTACCAAATATTACTTTTAACATGGCCCATTGTTTGTGCTAACCCCAAAGTAAATCGACGTATTCATTCTATCCACAGCAAATATTTTATGTTAAAAACTTGAAACTTTATTGTAAAATTATTTTTAATTTTTTTCAAAGTGATTGTTTTACGGATGCATCAATTGAAAAAGGTAAGTGTAATGCAATCGTCACCATGGGCGTCCATAGGATCATTTTCAGGGAGGGGAAAATAAAACAAAAAGGGAAATTGCAATTTAAGTAGGTGTGCTTTGTAATTACTTAGAAAATTTTGAAAACTTTTGTCGCGTCAGCAAAATATTTAATGTTTAAAAAAAATTTGAGGCAAACGCCAGGGGGGGCAGTTGCCCCCTTTGCCCTCCCCCTAATGGACGCCCATGATCGTCACAGTGCAGTGGCGCAGTTTTATGAAGGTATCAAAATAAGTTTACCGTATGGATCTCATGGTGTGTTGGAGGGGGAGTAACTATGTTCATAAATCACAAGGAAAGTGTTTTTGGTATAATTCCTAAAACAAATATATAAAAAAGTCACTATAACCTGATTTATGTATCTTTTTGCCTTCATTTAAAAAACAATGTAGAAAACTAACTAAACCTCACCTCTTGAAAGTCTCAATAGCAATGCTTAAATATGTCTAATTTTGAAAAGATGGGGGCAAATCACTATAGTAATTTTATTATTTATTTTTTTATTATTAATGAAGATAAGAGTATGTTTTTGGGTTTGTTGGATTCTGGTGCTTCCAGAACGATTTTGGCAGGTTCAGATTGGAGAATGTTAAAGGGATGCAATTTAAATTTTCTTGTTTGCAGGACTGCGTTGTAGTTAATGGTGAAGTTTGCACCAGTATAGGTACAGTGTTGGTGCTTATTATTTAATTTGAAAGATAGGGTTGTACTCCTTGAGGTTTTGGTTATTCCAGCCGTTCCACAAAGTCTCATTCTAGGTAAAGATTTTTGGTTGAAAATATGAAAAATATAAAAACTTGTTTGTGAATTCACTTTAACCTGTTGATACTCTTTCCGATAGTCAAAAGGAAGTCCTTGATAACGTACTTCTCGACCCTTGTTTTGAACAGCCAGGTGGCAAACTTAGTTATACTCATCTCATAGAGCACGAGATTAAGACAGATTCGCCTCCTATTAAGCAAAGGCATTATCCTATCTCTCCCATTTTACAGAAACACGTAGACATGAAACTCGATTAGATGCGGGACGAAAATATCATGGAGCCATCGGATTCGGATTTTGCTCGTCAAGAAGAAAAACCAGACCTTTCAATTTTGCCCAGATTTTCGTCGTCTTAATTCTGTTAGTGTTAGCGATGCTTTTTCGTTCCGTAATGTGTCGAGTATTCTTAGTCGGTTAGATAAAGCCGAATTCTTATCGACGTTGGATGTCAAATCTTCATTTTGGCAGATTCTTATCGCTTCTTCCTCAAGGAAGTATACTGCGTTTGTCATACCTAACCGTGGTCTTTTTCATTTTAAACGTATGGCATTCGGATTGAAAAACGCTCCGACCACTTGGTGCCGTTATATTCTTAAGATCATAACTCCAGAGTAAGAACCTTTTGTTTTTTTTTATCTTGACGATGGAATAGTTGTAAAACCTATTTTTTTGAGAGATTTTTAAAAGACTTAACGAAGCCAATTTATCACTCAATCGTGAGAAATGTCATTTTTATCTGTCGATTCGGAGAAAGTCGAAACTATCTAATTCAGAAGTTTATGTAGACTCATTCTTGCAAACAGTCTCTGAGAGCTTTAAAGGAAAAATTGATTTCTAGTCCCATTGATGATAGTGATTATGGTCTAGGCGCAGTACTATCGCAACAACATCCCCAAGGCGAAAGGTCATCTGCTACATCATTTCGGGTGGTTTTGGTTTTTGAGGGTAATTCTTTAAACTTAGATTTCAATTTCGGCTACTAACTTTTCTTTGTTTTCTATTTGTTCCATTATTTCGATTCTCATGTTTTGACTTCTAGGAAACCATGCAGCAGGTCCGGATTTGCCCTTCTATATAGGTTGGTAGGATTAAAGAAGGGCCTTGTTTTAAGGGAATCTTCCACAGCTTCTCTCCGCTCCGTATAGTGAGCAGTCAAAGATCCTGTGTATGGGTTCATCTATTTCTCCACATTTGGGACATAAACCGTTCGAAGATATTGCCAGTCTTCTGAGGTGCTTCCCGAACCCAACGTATCCTGTCAAAAGTTGCGACAATTGGAAAGTGTTCATGTTAGGGTGACGTTTGTCTACCTTTAGGATGAATATGTTTGTTATTCTTCCGTTTTCACTTATGTTCCATCGATCCTACCAGTGTATTATTGTGATGAGTTTTAGTTGCTTAATTTCGTTCCGACCCTTCTTTAGCCACTAAACTGACTTTCTCTAGGTTTTTGTTTCCAATTAAGCTTCATATCGAGGGATTTGTGGATTCCACCATTACTCCTTTGGTTCTTACATTCAATACTCTGCCGGGCTTGATATTTAATATGTTTAGAGGCATGTTTGTTAATTTGATCCTGGTTTCTTGTGAAGAGTTCGATTCTACTTCTTCTATAGGGTAAACACTGCTACTCTGTATTTCTTGTTGGTTACATCACTTGTAGTTCCAATGGGTTTTCTCACTACAGCTTCAAGGTAGTCTCTAGGAGGGTTTTGTTTTAGCTGTGGGAGGGGAGTGTTGTTTTCTGTGTTTATTATCGGGAGAGGGTCTAACGTTCAATTTTAGCGTGGATTTTAGGGGAGAGAAACCTTGATGAAAATTGAGACTTAACACTCCAATAACACTCCAAGTAACAGAAATAGAACGCGGAGTAAAAGTAGAAAAACGGTAAAAATTTAAACTTTATTTTTTTACAAAACAATTACTTAATGTCACACAACAGTGCAACACCTCTCAAAGTCCAATGTCTTGAATTATAATCGGTTTCAAAATCTATAGATCCCACATATTTTTCATCAGTTCTTTGCGGTTTCCTATAAATCGGGCATTCGTACAACTTTGGATCCTTTCCGGCAGTTGTGTTAATCGCATAAATGTAGATAACTGGCATTGGTTCATATAAAACCTTTGGTTTACTTTCAATCAACTTTCCAAACCGTCTGTCAAGACTTGCGCCTTCTAAAAATAAACCATGAATATATACGCCTTCCGCTGGTCCTTCTTTCATATCTTCTTTGTTATAGCGAGTTATTAAATTTTGAAGGACGACAGAATCCAAAGCCCAACCTTTATGAGCTCGAGTGACATCCTGGAAGAAATCATTGAAATGAATGAACAAGTTTTTGTTGAATCTTACCTGTCTCATGGCTGTTAAAAATCCTTGAGGATTGAAAAAACCAGTCATCCAAAACACGTTAGGTTTTCCATTATTACACCAAGCACGGAATTGGATATCCCGTTCCAACAATTCTGTGTACCAAAAACCTAAAGTTGCTGATTCCCATGAAACCTGATCATAAGAAAGCATTTAATTACAATTTATGTTTACTTTAATTGTCACCTTTAGCCAACGTTCTGGAATTCTTGCATCAAACATCGAATCTAAAGCTTTTCGCAGGTTGTTGCTCATAACAATAGTTCCATCTATTGCCAACTTCAGGTCGCACAACGTTGTTTGCACCTAAAATAGTGTAAGCAAGATCATACCATGGTGCATCTTCAGTTATCTATCTAGATAATAGTACCTCTTTAATAACTTTTTGAATCCTATCGATTTCTTGCCTCAAGAATATGTTCATTGGTAAAAGAGCGCCCATTTTCTGAAGAGATTCCTTTACCTCGAAGCTGTTATACTGAGGAGGTAATTTTTCTAACATATCTTCCGCGAGACAGTAAACAATGCTTTCTCTAGTTTCACCACCACCACCGCCCCCTTCCTTTGGTTGTACATTTACAATTGTGTCTAAAATTCCTGCAAATGTTTTTGTAATTATTGATCTTAGAGACACAAATACATTTTTACCTTTGATGGTGTTTATTTGGTACGTGATATCTGCATTTCCATGTAAACCAAACACTTCAGGTGTGTCGGATAAAGGTAACCCGTTGATGTAATCCACGTAACCTTGCAAATTTCTAGTTTGGGGTACTTTGTAACCTTTATAGAATTCAAAACCGGGTCGCAGGAGAATGTCGCAAAACCACACTTGAGTAAAAGTTGTGAGTAGACGCTTGTCAAAATCGTCAGTAACGCGACCGCCATATTGCACTTCTCCTAACATGTAACAAACAGTTGGCCAAGATACTCCTTTTTTGGGATCCATATCATCCAAATGATTTTGTATAAACTGAACGCTGGCAGAAAAATCGGCTTGGTTAAATTCGTATGGTACATTCCAGCCCAACGGTCCAAATTTTCTTCGTTCTTGAACAACGGTGTGCAAAAACGCTACCGCATACAGCAACGGAGGCCATTGCGATTGGGACGAATAATCCAAAAAGTCCTGGGTGATGTTTTGGTAAGTACGTTTCATGCTGGCTCGAATTCCTTGAGGAGGTTCGTTGGTAAATTTAATCGACATTTGAAGCAAACCAATGGGAAATTGCTCGTGAACTTCTGTAGTTAACCAAATCCTAAAATTTTCATTGATAACTTCTTTATCTGCAACCATCGTCATTACTTCAGTTGCGAACGGTAGTGAAAGGTGAACATTTTGGAGTAAAACCCAGCCACCATTTTGCATTGCCATTTCAATCATCTCCCGTGCTACGATTTCTTGCCCTTGTCCCATTGAAACAGCTTTCAAACCTGCAAAATTTTAAAAGTATGCAGTTGCAATATTTGCCCGATTATATATCTACCAATTTCTTTTAGTTTAGCAAGCGTGTGTATCTGGGGAGAAGGGTCCGATCCTATGGAAAGTATGCAAATTAGGGGTACTTGAGGTGCAGATTCATTCCAAGTTGCTTCCAAATCCAAAATAAGACCTTCCCCATAACGAGTGCCCAACGAGTCTAAAAGTAAACTTAGAAAAATTTCATATCATCTGATTTTTAAATTTACCCATTATGTATCTTCGGGCCTGAGATAAAGTACGATCTGGACTCCAAGACCGAACAAGCAATAATTTTCTAAAAACGTCCAAAGATTTGTGATATCCACATGGTAAGTCTTCTTCTTCTGGTTTTTCCTTTTCGTACCAAATTTTCCAGTCCTTTTCATTTTGTTCAATCTAGTAAAAAAAACAGCAAATTTAGGAAATACCATAACTTACTTAAAATAGATAACTAAAACCTTTTTTAGAATTAGTGAAAACGTTTCTAATTTTTGGACTTCGACCAAATTTAACCACGTGATGTCCAATATCCACCTGAACGGTTTTGGAGTTACAGCATTTAGATCCAAGGAAGCCCCACCTTTTATGAAGCACATGAACTCGTCGTGAGTTATGACTTTATTATGCAGGTCCACTTTCATCGCCATCATTAACGTAAATAAAGCCTTATGTCGCTCATATAAACTTCTTTGAGTGAAAGCCCAAACTTCGTAAGTTAAGTATTGCAAAATAATATTTATCCGCTCTTCCGTATCCGTACTTTTAGTCGACTTGGTAATTGAGTTATCAAAAATACTCAAAAATTGTTTCAATGAATTTTGGTACATGACGTTCACGTTACTCATTTCAACAATCAAAAAGTATAAGATTGATCCTCTTGCAGCTACTGCTCGAAACTCTTCTCTAGCAATATTAATTTTCTTTTCGGTGTGAACAGAAACGGAAAGCTTTTGAGTAACTTCTTCAGAAGTCACTTTAGTAACTTCCAAAACACTAATTAATTCTTCGTCGTCAACCAAAGACCCTTCCGTAGAATTAAGACGACTTAGCAAATTTGTTTCCAATTCTTTCATCCTGCATTGATTTTGCATGACGGATTCGAATAGCGTTACACGTTCTTCTTCCAGATCTGACTTTTCCATTAAAATTACTCTTCCTAGCAGTTGATCCTCCAGGCCTAAAATAAATCTTTACTTTGTTGTTTTAACAATTTTAGAAGGTACTTGCCTAACATGGTAACTGTAAAATCGATTATGGAAGTTTTCGCGCTTACTTCTGGAGAATATGGAGGATTGGGGAGTTTAGTTGTGATGTACAGCATGAAACCTTTAAGAACGTCGCATTCCTTATCTCCCACTATAACTTTTTCTATTGAACCAGACTTGATAAAATTTTTTTCCAGAACGTTGTCCAAAACTGGATCCATATCAACGTCGATATCTTCTATTAGAAGAGGTCTTCCTAAAATTCAGAAACTATAGCCAAAAATAAACTGAAATTTTATTTATTTACCAAGTGATAAACAATCTTCCAAGTGGTTCCTGAAATATTTATGATCTAGTTTTGTAATTTGGAGGTTATTGTTTGCTTCTTTGTTTTTTATCCACATTTTTCCTTGAGTTTGTGGATCGATCAGTAATGGATACGATCTGGCTTTGGTTACAATCAAGGCATTTTGAACGGAGAGTTCATCGTTTGGTAGTCCTTGCAGGGTCCACTGAGACACAGTGGAACTTTCCACTAACATGTTAATAATGTTAAGATTTTCTGTGAAGGGTATTTCGCGGTTTTCTAAAATTGTCATCCATGTTTTAACTAGGTTAGCTCGATATTCTTGATTGTATGGACCACAGTAGGACAAAAATCCTGTTGCTAGAAGAACGTCGCCCACCAAACGGCCTAATTGTTCTTTGAATTCTTTACTTTGCTGCGTCCATCTCTCTTTTTCCCCTCCGAGGCCGTTGATTAAAGTAGTGGCAGTGTTCATTTTTCTTAAACATGCATTTGCGGCATCCGTGAGTTCTTGTTTTTCCATTACTGCTTTGTCGTATTGTTCCTTAACTTCTCGTAACGATTGTTCCCGTTCTTCCAGTTGACGTTCTGCAGAAGCCAGGTCATCCATCGCAACCTTTTGAAAAGCATTTTATTGTAATTATGATAAAACATCGCCGAGTCTACCAAAAGCATAACGGCAAAAAGAAATAGAAAGAGTAAGAGAATAAATGAAATACAAAGTAGAACTAGTACAGTATAATTAGACGTGAACCCAGAAATCCAAAAAATAAGAGGTTGGATTGTCACAAAATGTTTATTATCAGTTGCTCTATAAGTACTAAAAAGTGTCTCGCTTAAGAGCGACGGGTTTGGGTGGGGCGAGGGGGGGAAGGAGTTAAAACCATACATTTCCACAGTTTTTGTCAAATATCTCGAAAATGACGTTAGATAGAGCAAATCCCGTCCTGTACAAAATTAAAGGCCGTTAAATTTTCTAGAAAAATTGTCTTAAACATGTTTTTGGTAAACCCCACAGATTAGAAGATATGGAGGAGGAAAGTTTTAATGAATTTTTGCCTTTCTTGAATACTTCTTTCCAGGATTAATATATTTATATGAAAAAAAATCTTTGTAAGCTACATACTGGCATTTGTAAAAAGCATTTTAATACATTGTATGTCATATGGACATACAAATCTATAATATAAAAATGGAACATAAAAAATGTATGTACGCTCATCACTTGAAAACGACTCTACCGATTTGGCTGATCTTTTTTTCGTTGTGTTTGCAATTGTCAGGAGAAAGTTTCTATGTAATAATATTTACGAAAATCCTATTCGAAACAGATTTTAGTTCAGATTTTGGTCATAGTTTGTGACGCGCATGAATAGGTTAACGAGATTCCATTTTAAATGTGCATTACAGAGTTAATATTACTTTTCTTCTCCATGACTTCCATCAGTGATTACAAAATTCTAAAATTAATTTAAAATTACAGTAAAAACAAAAAGAAAGTAAGAAAATTATCAAAACTGTCCTCCCCCCCCATATCTCCTAATCTATAGAGTTTACCAAAAAAATTTATAGAACCATTTTTATAGAATATTTCACGGCCTTTAATTTTGAATACAATGGTATTTTCGGTATCTTCCATCATTTTCGAGATATTTGACAAAAACTGTAGAAACGATTGGTTTTGACTCCTTACCCCCCTCGCCCCACCCAAACCCGTCGCTCTAGAACGGGAGACTTTTTAGTACTTATAGAGAAACGAGTAATGAACATTTTGTGGCAATTAAACAGTTTATTTTTTGGATTTCCCGGTTTGGGTGTTTTTTAGTCTAATTATACTGTACTAAACTGGATAAAAATGGGTTCAGACTAAGAGATTCAAAAAGCAAAATGCGGTCTTTACAAAAACATTGATTGAACTCTTTGCAATGGGATTCTGTTGATAATTGAAATGACAGTTGTTGATGATTTAATACTTGAATCGATAAATAAATCAATTTGTCACGAGTTTTCTGTAAAAACAAATATTTTGCAATCCATGAAATCCTTTCTATAAATAAAAACAAGTCAATTAATATGATTGATAAGAAATTAAGCTATTGAATTGTCTATCTCTTATTGCCAAGTTTTTAAGTGATATCATAATTATATGTAATTAAATTTTGCTCATACGCGGATACCGAAGATATGGAGCATTTAATTATATCCAAAGGAAATAGATTAAAGGCTATTTTGAAAGTTTTTTTGTCTGTCTGGACTGAATTCCTAAATAATTTACCTTTAATCTGGCTTCCTGTAAAGTTAAATTAGCTTTAAGGGGTAAAACTTCCTTGTTAACCCCGTGGAAAAATCCCATAGCTTTCGTCCATGATAGTAACCCTGCAACGTCACCACATACTCGTTTGGCTGTATCCATATTATAGTCTTCCATTTCAAAGTAAGGCTGCAGAAACTCAATCATCTCGTCATTTATCATATCTTTTGGATAATTTTGTAATTGCAGAAGAAAAGTTGTCGATGCCATCATCTGAAAAAAAGTGAAATTTTACCAGAAGACCTGAAAAGACTAATATGGGTCCTGAAATAGAAGTAGTTAGTTTCGTATTAGATGAAACATTAGGACATTTTTGAGAATATAATATGGAAATTGTAAATTATTTTTTTATAAATTTATTTACAATAAAATCTATTTAATTGCATCACGACTTTAAAATAAAATAAATTAATTTACAACATATCCGAGATAAAGCACTGCTTTAAAGAAATAATTATGATAAATAGTTTGATCGGTGTCAAAGTTGACGAACAAACATAATACTACGCTGAATGTAAATGAAATTGGGATCACTGAGACAATAATTGGCAGAAAGTGAATAGTAACGGTTTTTTATTGTATGTTGTACAAAAGGGTAAGCAATAATTTATATATTACGTTTTAAGCGACAAGGTAATGTATCTAAGTCCTTAGAATCTCAAAATTTGATTTTCTGAATTTTTTCTCCTCAAGTTATGCTGCCATAAATATTTTCGCCATATCCGGTCAAATTTTTATTTTAAAATATTCCTTATAGATTAATAATTAACTATGAAATCTATGAAATTTTGAAAAAGAACAATTTTTCATTTTAGTATTTTAGAATAATTAAAATATGCACATGCAACATTTTTGAGAACTAAAATTTAAAAAACATAAAATTAACAAATAAAATACACTATAATTTTACTTAATTGTCTAAACTCTTAGTAGGTATAAATTTAAAAAAAGGGGTATAAATAAGTAATAAAATTAAATTTTTTTCAAACCTTTTTCAAATTATTTTAAAATTGTTTTAATTTTTTCACATTTTTTTGTTTATTTCTTTTAATTTTTAATTTTTTTTAAATTTTTAGAAACAAATTTTTAAATTATTTTAAATACTTTCTATTTTTCTTGCAAGAATAGGCTAGTTATGTGGATGGCCGCTTTAGATTTTTTATTTTTATTTTAATATCCTTCTTGCGTTTTGAAGCCTTAACTTTTATCTTTTTATGGTGATCTTTGACCTAGTCGAATTTTTTGTAGAACAGCTGGTTTGTAGTTTTTTTCCAAGCATAAATTATGTTTATCAGTGACGGCAATAATGTCCCCATAGACCACGCGGTGTGGGCCACTATAAATGAAACTTCTTGGGAGATTGATTTTTTCGTAATAAAATATTAAATTAGATATTTGCCGAATTTTAACTTACGGAATGTTGCCTCCTTTACAATAATAATTATGTTACATATTTTATAGATTAGGTTGAATACTCCAAGTAATTATTATGTAACTCCAGCAGGGGGTCTCCACAAATTCTTATCACTGCCACCGTTTTTTATTTATACCCAGTGTTTGTTTTCAACCTTGTCCATAAAATTTAAAATACTTTTTACAGTTTTGTGCATTCCAGAAGAACATAAAAAATTTGTTTTCATTTTTAAAGATATTAAAAGTGGAACTCCAGTTATTATTGAATTTTATTAAAAAATATTAATTTATAATATTTATACTTTAAAAACTTTCGATTTTCAAAAACTTATAACATACGGATTAAACTAAGCCCCATTCTGATACACACAATAAATAAATAAAACAATTTTTAAAAAATCAGATTGATCAATAAAAAGGATTTTCTGAAAATCCTCGACTTTGTTCCAAACTTGGCGAGCTCACTGTATACAACTAAAATATTTATGACTTTTAACTAATGAACAAAAATTCGTTGTATTTATAAAAATAATTTCATATATTAATGAAAACGTTTGTTATAATTATCAATTTTGTTAATTAAATCAATAAAATTTTCGTAAATAAATTAGCTTAAGTATATAATTAACCATTGATATTCCAATAGAACAAGAAATTGGGGAATAAAAAAGAAAAATTAATAGCATTGATTGTACTATTTGGATCTGAGCAAAATATATTTATTTTTTACAAATATTTTTCGAAATATACGGTTTTAATTTTTTTGAATTACTTTTAACTTATTTAAAGGTTTTTTTGTTATTTTTTGCCGTTTCACAAGAAATAAGTCCACTTAAAAACGGTTCGGTGAATTAATTTACAATTTAAAAGATAATAATAGATTTAATTTATATTTTTCACCACAGCGGTGGATTTGTGTAATCGCTGGTTGAGTTACAGAGCGGAAGTTCTGAGTTCGAATCTCGGACTCGGCAGAATTTCTTAGCTCGACCTTTCGGTGTGCATCAATACGTTGTGAATTTAAGAATGGGTTCCTAAATTTGCATAAGTCAGGCCAATTGACAAAGTTAAGGTCAAAAAAATTGAAAAAAAAATTTATATTTTTGTAAAGAACATACTTATTTGTATTGTTAAATTGTAAATTTTATAAATTGCCGCATTTAGTTGACTTTGCGCCAACAAACGGAAAATACCAGTCATTTTTCCAAAACATGGTCGACTGAGCGGAGGGAAAAAATTTTATGTTTGTATTTTGCAAATAGGGAGTGATTTATTTATTTTAAAACCTTTATTTAATTGAATTTGGTATAATTTCGAACTAAAACAATTATTTAAAAATTTAGAAGATAATTAAAGCGATAATAAATTTTGATTAAAAATTAGAATCATAAAATTCGCAATATTTAAAAATAAAAATTACAAAAACAATAAATGAAAGATTGATACCGAAACAGACAGTGGCGTAATTACCCAAGGGCCAAGAGGGCCATGGCCCGGTGCGGAAGGCTTCGAAGGACGGCGCAAGCCGTCCCTTGCGCTCAGCTTGGGGTGCATTTTATAAACGTTACGTATACTGAGAGAACAAATAAAAATTAATTTTGTTGTTTTGTTTGGGCCCAGGACGCCAAATTTTAAAATACGTCACTGGAGACAGATGGGTTGTTGTTTTTATTTATCCCTCAAAACCTTTTCTAATCGAAGTACGGAGATTTTGCTCAACCAAAATCAAAAGCTTAAACGACATTGTAATTTCTAGATCAGAGGTTATCGCCGAAACTAGAATTATTTAAATAAAAATATCAAAATTTGAATTTTTAGCACTGTTTCAAAATTTTACTTAAACTTAAAATTCAAAAAAATTCATCATGTCAGATGAGTAAAACCTCTGGAATCATGGAAGCCACATGAGTGTCTTCCGAACTGTGTGAAGTCGATTCAACTCCAAATTTTTCTTGGAGAAATTCTGAGGAATTTATAAAGGTGTGGTAAAAATTCAAAAATATTGTCTTTCTAAACAAAAATCCCACAAAAAGCGAAATGCGTCACATAGGATGGACCCCTTAAAATGAATTTTACTTGTATTTTAAAGTTAGCCGACGGAAATTATTAAAAATTAAAATTTTCCTTGATGAATCATTTGGAAATGTTTACTATTTAGAAAAAACCTACCCTTCAATATAGATACTAAATACCACACAATTTTTTGAAATTTCTTTAATGTTTATACTTATTATACTAGCTGGAAAGCCCGTCCGCGGACGGGCAGCTAGACGGTGGAGCTCCGCTACTGGGGGATTCTCCGTTTTTCCATATTTTCAAAGTAACGCAAAAAGTTGCTGCTAAATTTAATTTCAAAAAAAAAATTAGAAATTCCCTGACAAAATTAGGAAAATCTTAAATTTTCCGTGACTTTTCCAGATTTTCGAAAAAAGTGGGAATCCTGCAATTGTTATATAGGGAATAATGATTGGCGTATTTTTCCAAGACTTCTCAAGAAACAGATTCTTAGAAAATTTGTAAAAATATAGAATATCTCAAGAAATCCATAGAAATTTCAATAAAATCTTAGAAAACTCTAGAAAATTTTGGTAAATAAGAAATCGAGAGAAATGCAGAACTCTAGAAAATCTAGAAAATTTTAAAGCCAATAAAATCTCAGAAAATGGAAAATGCAAAAAAGGAATTTTTTGGAAATCACTGGAATTGCATGGAAATCGTCGGAATTTCGAGTCCTGTATACAAATTTTTTTGCCTCTCATAAATGCAGGGCCCCCTTTAACAACTTCGCACACGGGTCCCTCGCCTGCTTGTTACGCCACTGAATATAATAATATAAAAATAAATAAGTTCCTCAAATTCTAATTTTCTTTAGGCGAGTGTTTTACTTTCTCTCACTTTTACTCAAAAACAAAAAATTTCACAGCATTTTCTGACGAAATTTGTATAATTATTCTGTCTTCTGTAGGTATTCTAACCTCCGGTTTACCCTTTTGACTATAATTTTGACAGTTAACTTTCAAAGTAACGCAAAAGTTGCTGCTAAACTCTGCGAGCAGTGAGGTACTTAAATAAATGTTTTTCCAAGTTTCAATATTCTCTACCCAAATGCTTACATTTCCCGCACTTTTTTTTTAATTCAAATTTCCCGCTTTTTCCTGGTGAAATTTGAAAAATTATAAATTCCCTACACAGAATTTTTTTTGGTATTTTGAAGTAATTTTTACTCTAATTTATTGAAGTTCAAATCAGCCTCACACCATTTTGAAGTAAATTTTACTAAATTTGAAGTAAATTTTACTAATTTGATATAAAATTTACTTAATTGAAGTAATATTTACTTCAAAATTATTGCAAGAATTGTTTTTTTCTGTTTTAATTTTTTCTAACCGAAGGTTAAATTTTCCTTATTTTTCTTAAAACTTCAAATTTCGCGGTTTGGAAAAATATTGGACAAATATTTTTAGTCCTAACCTCCTAACTATACTTTAATATATTTTTTGGTTGATAAAAACATCAACCAATCAGAGTATTTCTTTTTTCACTAAAAAATTACACGCTGGAGCAGCATGCTGGGATTTTATAGGTTAGGATTATCAAAAAGTAGCCTTTTTTTGGGGATTTCTTTTCGAAAAACTACAAAATAAATTAAGATTACAAAAAAGGATGTTCATCATACATATTAGTGACTTGTATCATATACAATATGTTTTTCGAAGTGATTAATTTCAAAATGGTGGCTGTGCAGCGTTTTTGTGATGACGTCTCCAAGATCAAACAGCTTCTGTCTTCTGTCCGCACAAACAGCTTCTGTCATTTTTGAATTATCATGAGCCAATAAATTTATTTCGATTATATATTATAAAAACAGCTTTAGAACTACGTAGGCTTTTTCGATATTGATTTTTGACCAAATGGCGCACTTCTAAAGTGAAAAGTAAAAAATTTGCTCAAAAAATCGTCAGAAAATTGTTAATAGCAAGAAAGAGTGTACTATGCAATTTACAAAAATTCCTAAGTACTTCCATAACTGTTGTTATAATAATGAAAAAAAATTTATTAGCCCATCGTAATTCAAAAATGACAGGAGCTGTTTGTCCAGGCGTGAATCCTGGAGATGTCATCGCAATTTTGAAATTAATCGCTTCAAAAAATTATTGTATAATACAGTCACTGATGACTAATGACATTTTTGTAATCGTGATTTATTCTATAGTTTTTCTGAAAAAACAATCCCCACAAAGCGTATACTTTCGACCTCTAGAGTGGCCTAACCCCTTAAGGTAACTTGTTTCTGGTGAAACACAACAAAACCAAAGTCTTAAAAAACTAAAATTTGAACTACAGTGTGACATACCTACTATCAAATTTTTGAATTTTCTGATTATTAATTTTTCCCAACATTGCTATCTTACAGATTTTAGTAGTTACTGCCCTGTCAGAATCATGTTAATGTTAACGTAATGTTAATGAACGGGAGCTTTGGATTGGTAGATCAGCAGAAACATGGCTTTTGATTGGAGCGTTGGTTAACATTACGTTAACGTTAACATAATTCTGACAAGGCAGTTACAACTGACCAATTAAAATCAACAGTTTTATTTTAGCTCCGCCTTTAAAATAAAACTTTGGATTTTCATTGGTTAATTTAGTTAAAATTAAAGTTTCGAGATTTAAAATTTTAAAGGTGATTTTACCAGAATTTTTCACATTAATTAGGCGAGAAAACCTAACACATCTTTCGTATAATTAATACTTCTTTTGTTTTAGGGACAACCATGAAACCTACGCTACCAATTGGAATTTTATTTGCAACGCTTGTAATTGCAATTTCTGGATTATCGCCAAACTGCAAATGGATAGAGAATGGACCGTGTAAGAAATTACAATGCATAAATCAAAATAAAGATTCCAATTTTACATTCAAATTAGAAAAAGAAATTGGGTCTCAGTTTAAAAACCAGAATTCGTGCTTCTCGTTGGAAATTGTAGGATCAAATGACGATGTCATAAAAGAAATCAATATCGACAACCAACACAAATATAAAGAAATTCGAGTAAATAACGGTTTCACCAAAACAGTCGAAGGTAATAGTTTCAAACAGTTTCCCAATTTGGATCGTTTGCATTTGGAAAATAATAAAATACAAAGAGTCAGATTGAGTCAAGGGGTAAACAATTTAAACGAATTGTATCTCACCAACAATAATTTAACAACATTGCAAGTTAGCGATTTACCCGAAACGGATCGCCTTCGTATCTTGGACGTTAGTCACAACAAATTGACCTCTGTTGATAAATTGACCTGCAATTACATAAATTTGGAAAAATTCATAGCCAGCAACAACAAAATTACCGATTTAGGACACTGCTTCCAGTTTAATAAAAAATTGAAACATTTAGATTTGTCATACAATAATTTGGAAGAAATTGATGGAAATTTGTTGTTAGGACTTAAAAAGCTTGAAACTCTAACTTTAAACAACAATGAAATTAAATCTATTAATAATGGGTTGAATTTGCCAAATTTGCGATCGTTATATTTACAAGATAATAAATTGAATGCTCTGAATGCGATAACCTTTGCTAATTTGAAAGACTTGCGAATTTTGTCGTTGGATAACAACAACCTTGACAACATTCTTCCTGGAACCTTCCAAAATTTAAGAAATGTGCGGCATTTAAATCTTCAAGGAAATACTTTACGAATTTTAAACGCCGATATATTCAGTGGTTTGAGAAACTTAGAAAACTTGAATTTACAAAATTTGAAAATTGAAGAAATTCGTGATGGCGCATTTAGAGGTTTGAGCGAATTGAGATATTTGAATTTAAATGATAACGTTATTTCTAGAATTGATCCAAACGCATTTGCCGGTTTAAACCGATTACGGATTTTAAAACTACAGTACCCCAATTTTTCAAAAAATGTAAACATCTTTAACGGCATGAAAAATTTGAAACAGCTTCAATTACAACGTGGAGGCAGCGGAACCCATTTGGTTTCAAATGGGTTTAAGGGTTTGCCAAGTTTGGATAATTTAGATTTATCAAACTTAAATCTGGAATCGATTGGAAGCGACGCTTTTAGCGGCTTGCCACAATTGCTGTTTATAAATTTAGCAAACAACAACTTAGGAACTATCGAAAACGATTCTTTTGTTGGAATTCCAAATTTGAACACTTTGGATTTGAGCCAAAACAAAATCACCGAAATTGAACCAAAATCGTTTAGTGAATTGAATCAAGTTGAGTTGTTCTACATTGGCAAAAATGAATTAACCGTAATAAAAGAGAACACTTTTGAGGGATTGAAGTTAATTAAGGATTTGGATTTATCGTTCCAAAATATAACCGCAATTGAAGTTGGAGGTTTCAACGATTTAGACAAACTGGAAAATTTACTGTTAAACAACAACCTCCTGTATGAAATTAAAGTGGGAGTTTTCAATCTAACCCAACTTGTAAAATTGGACTTAAGCTACAATAAGATATTCCGAATTCGATCCAAAGTTTTTGCCAACCTTCCAAACTTACAGATTTTGAATCTAAATAATAATCAAATTCAATTTGTGGAAGACAATTCATTTTTAGGTTTGAATCGACTTAATTCGTTAAATCTAAATGGAAATTTCCTAAATTCTTTGATTAATAACACATTTTTGGGATTATCAGCTCTTGAGTTTCTGAACCTGACAGATTTGCACATTCACGAAATCAATCCAGGATCTTTCAATGGTCTCGATTCGCTTCGATCGTTGGACTTACATTTAAATCCGATTAAATTCTTAAAACATCAATCCTTTATTGGCATGCCATCCCTAATTGAAATAAATTTGAACGAAGGAATTATTGTGCTCGATGATAACGTTTTCAGTGAGCTTGACAACATTGTGACTTTAACCATTAGAGAAGGAAGTTTAATCCAACTGAATACTGACGTATTTAACGGATTGACAAATTTGAAAAAGTTGTCGTTTGAAAATACCCGGATTGGTGCAATTCTTGGTAATGCCTTCCAAGGTTTATCCAATCTAGAAGAAATCTCTTATGTGAACAGCACCATTGAAGTGATAAAATCGAATGCATTTTCTAATTTGGGAAAACTGAAGTCATTCAAATCTGATTCCTGTGACGTCGAAAATATAGTAGATGGATACTATGGCTTCTGCAACATGTCGATAAAACGAATTGAAAGTGGTGCTTTCAGTGACTTATTTGACCAAGAGGACGATGGTACCAAAAATTGGAGTTTGGATTTGTCCAACAACAAATTATCGACCATTTTAACCGATAATTTTGTTGGATTGGAACGTATTGGAACTTTAGATTTGAGCAATAATAATATTTTTGCAATACAAAGCAATGCCTTCTCAACACTTACCAACCTGAAAACTTTGAAACTCAACGGTAACCAAATCACCAATTTATCTAATGATATTTTCCAAGGTTTAAAACAATTGGTCAATTTGGATTTAGGTTCCAATAAAGTAAATTCGTTATATTCGTATCCATTTAACAACTTGATTAGTTTAAATTATTTAAATTTAACAACCAACGAAGTTGAAGAAGTGCCAAATGATGTATTTGCTAGTCAAACTCTCAAAAGTTTGGATATCAGCAACAATAGCATTTCAAAAGTATTTGATTTATCATTTTCCAATCAAGGAATGTTGAAAACATTAAATCTTTCTCGCAATAACATTACTTATTTGAACATTACCATATTCAAGCCACTACCATCTTTGGAAACCTTAAAACTGAATTCCAACAATTTGACAACTTTAAGCATCGAATTGGTCGAAATCGTGCCAAATCTGTCCGAAATCGACGTAAATGACAACCAAATCCCGTGTGAAAATCTGAAGGAAACTTTAAAAGATTTAAAAGCTAAAAATATTGATTACGCTTCAAATCCAACTGAGGGTGAGAATCAATACGATGGCGTATCGTGCGTAGTTCCCGAGGGTAAAAGCGTATCTCCTTGCGATTGGGTAGAAAAAACCGAAACCCGCTTGGAAGACTTTGTTAAGAAAGTGAACGATATCATGCAAAATCTCAGTAACGACACGGCAGCTTCAAAATTCAAACATTTGGAAAATTTCAAAACCAGAATTCAAACTCAACTTCAAAAGTTAAATATTACTGATAAACCCAAAAAGTATATTGTTCAGGCTTACGAAGACCATACGGAGAGTGCTCCAAATCTAAGCATGTTTCAATCTTTACTGATAGCCGTAAGTGTTCTCATTATTTTGGGGCAAATAGTGTACGTCGTGAAACGAGTCAGTAGAAACAGATCGGTTTGTGGAATGAGACGAAGCAATTCCGAAATCGAACTATTGGGTGGACACAATATCAGGCAATAAGGAGTGGTTCTATCTAGTATATAAGAAGTACTTTTTCAATTTTATTGTTAATTTTAACTGATTTAGAGTAAGAATACTGTTATTGCTTATTATAAAAATAATATAAAGTTTCTGTACCATTTAATAAATAAAATTAATCATTCTTTTTTGTTTACTTTATTTTGGTTTTTTATATATTTTTTCACATTTCTAGTTATTTTTTTACCTGTCTAGGCGGTTTTATTTTCGAAAAAACTCTAAGCCACGTGGTTTTATGTATGTCGCTAAGGAAAAGTTTGACTTTCGTGTTTAAAATCGATAATAAAACAGCTGACTTTTGGTGTCGTTTAGAGAAAAATAAAATTACAGGCCAAAAATTCATATTTGAGTTGATAGATAAACTTAAAATAAGCTTTAGAAAAAGTAAATACCAAAATTAATAAACAATTGTCATATTTCTAATTTATATTTCTAGCATAAGATTTCTTTCAAAAAAAATATTGTTGGTGAAAAAAACTTTGACTTTCGGTATAATCGGTAATGAAACAGCTATAACTTGCCTTTAGTTTGTAGAAACAGATTATATTTAATCGAAAAGGAATATTGGGATGTTGGAGCGCTGAATAAAACAAATAAATTGTAGGTCGATGTTTCGGTTTATTTACTAAAAACCATCTTCAGGACTAAAAAGAAGACAACAAGTCAAACAAAAACGGCAACATTTGTAGTCTCACACTCACCAAACAATTCGAGATGGAATCCGTTTTAGCGCTAAAAAATTAATTTCCTCTGAAGAAGGTTTTTACTAAATAAACCGAAACGTCGACCTACAATTTATTTGTTTTATTCAGAGCTCCAACAACCCAATATTCCTTTTTGATTAATTGCTTTGCATTAGAAAAGATTTTTACTCCTATCTGATTATATTTATTTAAAAAGATTAGTTTCTTCTATTCAGTGCTGAATAATACTCTTCTGAGATTCACACCGAATGCCTTAACATTAGGTATTGATCCCCATAATAAGCTAATAATGACCGTCGTAATTATGGATACCACCACCGTGAGGAGAAAGTTGGAGAGGTATCTCTTCTTGGAAAATAACCAAAAAATTAATTTTTATTAGAAGTGGACTCGTAGGACGACTTAGGTGAGCCCTCCCAACTCCCCAATATCTTCGGTAATCCACCAAGAAGTTAACAAAACCGTCAATTTTCACAAATCCCTTATATTGTTAGAGATCAGTAGCATTCGTTTAAAGAAGTGGATAAGCTATAAAAATATTCATTTGTATACTAACTTGTTAGATGTTCTTCAAAAAAAAGAGAATAAAACGTCGATAGAGGTGCAAATTAAGAACTTCTCTCACCCGAAAAGTTTTTCCGGTCCGTCCCTGTATTTTACCTTTAATAAAAATCATGTAAATCCGTTCTGATCAAATCATGCCGACATAGAATTTAGAGAAATAAGTCATTTATTATATTCTGACTCTAATAGACTCAAATTCAAATTTACTCGATATCTACAGTGGCATTATAGATTAGTCTGGCTTAAATGTCTTGACTGTAGTTATATGGATCATGGGTTGTGATCTCTCTAGTAAGCTAACCTCCCCCTCATGCTTCATACTGACCTCTTGAACAATTTATAGTGTGGTATCTGCCTTATAGATTGCATTGAAGGGATACTTTCCAAGCTACCGAATTTTCCAAATCCAAATTTACAAGAAGCATAAATTTAAAATATTTCACGATAATCGTAGGTATGCATCGATATCAGACCATATGCCCGACGTGCACATAAATTTTACTAAATTTTCCAATTTTAGAAATAAAATTATCCAAAAAAAAGTACCTTAGAGTCAGCAGTTGTTCGGCTAACTTACTAAGCTAACGACTGTCTCTGTTCTCTCTTCACTGTTATCCAATCCAAACTCTAATTATCAAAAATAACTACAATGATATCCAACTTTGGACAATTTCCAAATTAAAAATAAAACCAATTACATAATTACTCACTCCGATTATAATTTTTATTGCATAAACTTAAATCCAAAATCTCCACTCTGATACACATATTAATTAATTTTTACATAAAACGGCCGCAAAGCTTCCGCTCACATCGGCGGATCGGTTTTGGAAACGTCCGAAAATTCGAAATTTACAAAATTAAATTAAAACTTAAAAAATTATTTACCTGTATAATAATAATTTTTACAATTTTTTTATTTGACATTCCCGAAGGAAAATTTAATTTGATTAATTTATTTTACGGTGGATCCGTAATTTGTTGTGGTTGCGGAGCTCTCTAGAAATCTCCCTTAAAAAAAAGTCTAAGCAGTGATGGTTGCAGTGATTCTTGCGAAGAATCATCGCTGTTCTATGAATTAACATTGACTTGCATTCAACAACAATTGCATTTCAAATCACTGCTTCGCCAGAATCACTGCAACCATCGTTGCTAACAGCTCCAAAATAAATGTACCCCTACTCGTTAAAAACATCCCCGAAATCTATCCACTTCGACTGGGAGGCCCGACCTCTCCAGAGAAGCCCAAAGTCGGCGAAATACGAAACGTGTGTAACGGTTATCACTAAGACCCAGTTTTTCAATCGTGAGTTAACTCAAATCCAATGGTTAACTTTGACATCTGACCAATTAGGGTAGTCATAAATGTAGGTTAACCCTAGAATTTGGTTTAACTCACAATTGAAAAACTGGACTGGAAGAGTGATAGAGTATGGAATCTATAGAATAGTAGTTTCGTCATCGCCCACCCTGTATTGGGCATTAACGTCATTGCCCGGACATTGATGTAAAAACCACATATAAAACTTTAAATGTCAACATCACCCAAACTGCATCGTCAATGACCGCTCAATGACGTTAATGCCCAACCAAACTGGCCATTGACGTTAATGGCCGAATTGTCATCATTGACCGTAACATATATATTTATATATATATAAGTATGTGTATAACATTTTATATAATAATTTAATTATTCTAACATGTAACTGTAATAAATGAATGTAATACAATCAAATTTTTAATATAAAATTCAAAATCTACTAAATTTAAAACCACATTGATAATTTAAAAGTTTGCACTTCTCCTTACCTAAGTGGTTCTTAATTATTTTTAAGTGAAAACATATTGTTAAGCCAGGGGCGGAACTACCGGGGTGCGGTGGGTGCGATGCACGCGGGCCCCCTGCTAAAAGGGCCCCCAGTGGTAATGTGACCTTTTCAATCTTCATAAAATAGGAGGCGCACAACTAGATGCTATTTGAAGTCTGGAGAGGTATAGAATACCTCCAGGTCACCAGCAATTATGTTCAAATGATTGCCATGCTATTAAACTTGTGACTTGGGTACCAGGAATTTTACTATATTCCGCGGGGGTGTTCCACACCCCCCGGTGAGAGTTTTCACGACGCATAGATATACGCTGTATTAATATGCAGTAACACTTTTTGTTTGTATTCAAACGATGTGTAGATGTATTAGTTATAAAAGAATAAAAAGTTTTCATATAAAGGTAAATCACACAACGTACACACTCAAACACCTTTGGGTTTTCAAACCGGGAGGTCAGAGGAGTATGGAATACCATCCAGTGCACCAGCAATTATATTTAAAGGCATTTCCGTTTCTGGAATTTAACTTTCTAAAAGGTCTTACAATTACTATGTTCTGAGGGGTGTTCCACACCCCCCAGACCCCCCGGTGCAAATTTTTATGGTACATGATGTGTGAATCTGCATCTTATGTACATAAAACTTGTTTTCTTTATTTATTTTTGTTTATAAAACTGGGGTATGAATTGTTTACAAATGACATATTATATGTATTTGTTCTAACACAGTGAAAAATTTTATTTCAAAAATAAATCACAAAACGTATACACACACTTTTGGGTTTTCAAACCGGGGGGTCTGGGGGGTATGGAATACCCTCCAGTGCACAATTAAAGTTAAAACTTCCCAGATTTTTATTTTTTGGTTAAAATCAAACTTTTGATTATACTTTTCGATCCCAGGCTTAGATTTTTTTAATTAAAAAAAATTAATATTTAAATAAAATAAATAAATAATATTTTAATCTCTCTAAAATTTCCGCAAAAGTCAGGCAATCTTAGAAATGGGGAAATTTAGAATATTCTAGAAAATCATAGGAGAGTCAATAGCCAAGGAAATCTCAGAAAATTAAAAAAGGAAATAAAAAAATAATTAATCTAAGGTACTCTAAAGATTTCCTAAATATCCCAAGATTTCCTTAGGAAGAAAATAGCATTCTTAAGTTTTACTAAGATTTCATAGAATTTTCCTAAAATTTGCTTGAATTTGTTTTCACTTTTGTATATCACGATTTTCCCTGCGGTTTTCCAGTTAGTACAAAACTAAGGGGAAATCGCCGAAAAAATTGTATGTACTAGTGAATGGAAATCTGAAGAAATTCTGGAAAATTCCAATATATTTCAAGAAATAGATTCTTAGAAAATGTATAGAAATATAGAAAATCTCAAAGAATCCATAGAAATTTCAAAATCTCAGGAAACTCTAGAAAAATTTAAAGCCAATGAAATCTCAGAAAAAAAAGATAGTCTATATCAGTGGTTTCCAAACTTATTTATGTCACGCCTCCCTTCTACAAAAATAAAATTATCAACGCCCCCTTTCAAAAAAAAAGATACTTTTCCCTCAAACAAAACTTTTCATCTTTTCAAAACAAGGAAAGGGAGTTTAGGGAAAGTATTGAGTTCCAACCGTGTTAAAGATACAGGTGGATATCAAACAAAAAATTTTTTAACTACACAAGTGGCCCGCGCCCCTCTTTGCAGGTCTCTGCGCCCCTTATAGGGGGCGCGCCCCCCACTTTGAAAACCACTGGTATATATTAATATTCTAGATTTTCTCAAATTTCCCTTTAGATTTGCATATGACAATTTCTCCATCAGTTTTCCACTTATTAGTAAAAAACGAGCTGGAAATTTTAAGAAATCCCTGAAGAATCCCTGATTTTAGAAAATCAATAAAAATGTCACTAATTTTACAATTGGGAAATTTAGAAAATTAGAAAAAATAGAAAATTCTGGAAAATCTTACGAAAATATCCCAAAAATCTTGTAAAGTGGGGAATAACAGAAAAGTCTAGGACATTTTAGGAAATTTAGACAATCTCAGAAAATTGAAAAATAAAGAAACTCGTCTATATATTTTTTAAATATTTAATAAAATTAATTAAATAGGGGGGGGGGGGTAGTTACTCATCTATATATCCGCTATTGTCCATAAACCACATTTATTTAATAACTTTGTGTGATATTTTATGAATATTAAATAGCTTAAAATATTTAAAAAATATCATTTTCTTTATTTTTTAAATAAAATTTGATACATAAAACATAATAATGTAGTTATACACCAACCTATGAATTAGGTACTTTCTGTAATTTAAAATTTAAAATATTTAAAAATTTTAAAAAACTTTCTGTAATTGAAAATTAACTAACAGTTTAAGAATGGAAGTAAATAGCACTTAACGATCAGAGGAACGCTTAACACTTTTAACACGCTTAACACAAGGGGGGCAACCCCCCTTTTTTTGTTATCACTTTCTAAATAATCCTTTCCTTTTCAAAGTAAGTACCTACCTGCCCCCACCTCCCCGAACAATATTTAATGAATTCTCTCTTAATTTTCGTCCTAATTAGTCTATGGTAAAAACGTTTGCGATAATTTATACTTACAGTGTATTTGACATGTGATAACTTAAAAACATTTTAGTTCTGAAACATGTTTGGGTTTTCTAAAATTATTGATATGGTTAAAGTAGATTTATTTACAATTTACAGATACTGCAATATTCCTTATTTAATTATACCTAATATTGCAGGTTTTCTTATTTGTTTTCCATATTAAAATTATTAATTTTATTTTTATCATAATTATTCGATAAAATCTTATATTTAACATGCAATGAAATGTTTATTTGTTCAACTTATGTAATTTCAAAAACTCGGAAGCTAACTCGGGAGATTCCTGCGCCCTAGGAATTTCACACGTGTTTAACAATATGTTAGATTTCATTGCTAAGTTGAACAGATATCTATTAATATTCTTATAGTTATAACTATAATTTCCTTGCAACAAAGTAATACTATCAACTTTTCAAGATAATAAAAATGTTCGGACGCTGCTATAAGTGATAGAACCGGAAATATATCAGCAAAGATAAACAATAAAATGTACATAATAAATAGTGGAAATGGAATTGAATAGTTAGAAGTAATTTAATAATTGTTATTGTTAATGAGTCTCTATTCTCGTTAACTGTTAAATAAATTATTACCTCAAAGTTACTAATAGGTACCGCCTAGCAATTAAATAAAGGAATATTTTTCAAGAAAGCTTACCTATTGAATTTTTATGTGTCAAGTTTGTAATACAAATTGTAAGTAGAAATCTTTTTATTTTGAAATAAAATTTATTGTTTTTAAATTTTGCTATAGTAAAACAAATTTGTGTATTGGCATATAAATAGACCAGTAACCACGTCAAAAAAAGGGAGTCTAGCTTGCAAATTTCTGTGGCAAAGGATTGAAAACTGATTCCTATGTAATTTTGGTCGTAAAATCCGAATTTGAGGTTTGCGAACAAAATTTCCTTGTTCCAAAGCCGCCATATTGAAAAAACGTTGCCAAATCACGCTTTTTTTTCAAAAAACTCAAAATTTTGGGCATCATAAAAAAAAGTAGATAAAATTTCCTACAAAAAAAATTAAAATTTTATGATTTCTCGAGTAAAATAAAGGTTTTCGTGCCGACGGCAACGGGTTAAAATATAGTTTCTGGTCGGTATGCAATTTGAAGTTTTTCAAATTTTCAAAAACATTTGAATTTTTCGAAAAACCGGCAAAAACGCGAATGGCACCTGCGGTCAGTGGCGTAGCTATCATAGGGCAAACCGGGGCAGTGCCCTGGGGCCCCCGAGCTCAGGCCCCCCCGGGATTTTCGGTCTATTCTAACTATTTTCTTGAGAAAATTGAATAATGTTGATTTAATTTTTTTCAATTATCTAAGAAATAGTATCGGACCAGATCGACTCAAGCATTTAGCATTTGTTACAATCGAAAACGCAGCTGCTTCGAAATTGGATTTAAATGAAGTAATAGATAAATTTACTAATATTAAAGCACGTAAAAGACTGTGAGTTTGAACATACATATGATCAACAAAATATACAAAATGTATACCTTTCATGAAAATGCGAAAAGCATTTTTATGAAAAAAATAATTAATTACTTTTTTTAAAAATGTATTTGAAAAATAATTAAAATAATTTTTATAAGGTTGTATTTGTACAATGGTTAGGGCAGTGGCGCAGCCCGGGGGGGGTCTAGGGGGTTATAGTCCCTCCCCAGACACAATAATTATACTCGAAAATAAGATGACCATGCCCATTTTTCAGAAAAATTTTTGCCTGCGGCGCGCGCATTCTACACAGCTCACTTCGCTCGCATCTTTAGCCCCTCCCATAACAAAATCCTGGCTACGCCACTGGTTAGGGGCCCTAGTGAATTCTATGCCCTGGGGCCCTCTTCCATCTAACTACGCCACTTTACCCGTTGCCGTCGGCATTGAAACTTTTATTTCACTCGAGAAATCATAAAATTTGAATTTCTCGATAAATATACTATAAACCAGCAAAAACGCGAATGGCGCCTGCGGCTTTAATTTTCGTCCTAGGAAATGAACCAAAAAGTCATTTTGTAGGAAATTTTATCTACTTTTTTTGATGATACATTTCATTTTTTCGAAAAATCAATAGGTTGCCCAAAATTTTGAGTTTTTTGCAAAAAAACGTGATTTGGCAACGTTTTTTCAATATGGCGGCTTTGGCACAAGGAAATTTTGTTCGCAAACCTCAAATTCAAATTCTACAACCAAAATTACTTACGAATTAGTTTTCAATCTTTTGCCACAGAAATTTTTCAGGTAAAACTACCTGGTTTCTTCTTGTTTCAAAATTGTAGAAAAATATTTTACCAACAATTTTTTTATGCTGAAATTAGTAGCGTCTATTTTCAGTTTAGATCCGATAAATGAAAATAAATACTTTACAATTATTAAATTTTTATCTTTTAAAAATGCCCCCCTTGAAAGGAAACACCACTACCCCTGATAATCAGTGCTATCCACGATAAGTTCATTAGTAAACAAATTTGTTAATTTGATTTTAAGTAATAGGTATTTGTCATTGTTGAGTTGTGAAACAATATTATTTTTGAAAAAGGTGACTTTCAGATGTTAAAATGTAATTCAGTTTTCTGTGTTTAATAATTTTAAATAAACAGCCAATGCAAAAACAGCTTAAAAACAAACTTTTACTAGCCCAAATAAAAGTGAATCAAAAAAAAATAGCTGAAAATATAATATATAGTATTTGAACGGTTTTTTCTTGAGTTCAAAGGTTTTGAATTTATTATACTTTGCAGAAATTATAAATGTAAATTGTACTAGCTTAAAAATTTGATAATTTGATATTACACATAAAAATAGCTTAGTACAACAATATGTTGAAAATTTTATTACTTTCATTTTTGCAACTCCAATTTGAAATTTATTACATTTACGAACGGGATTTGTGTACTTAGTTCTAGACTTTTTTTATATTTTTTTAAACTTTTTTGTTACCTACCAACTATGTATTTAATTAGTTTAAATATTTTCTTAAACAAATGGACTTCGTAATAAATTTTCTTGTGAATTACATTATGTCAGTTTCTGTTGATTTAATCATTTCAATGAAAATTACAATAATTTTTGCTAAAAATGGAAAATATCGATGTTATACCTATTGACTAATATAGAATGAAGTAATTTGCTTATTCAATAAATTTATTTTTGCTACTAACACCGTCATTAAAATGAAATACATATGTACATAATATTATATCGTCGCGTCAAAATCCGAGTATATTGTATGTGGGTAATTCCACGTCAACCGGGACAGCTACGAAACCTCATATCTTCTAAAACGCCTGATTCTTTTTTACGTTTCCATACTATTAAAAAACCCTACTGAGTTTTTTTCAGATTTTTATATTAATTATTTTGCAAGTTATAGACATTTTAAAATTTCGAAAAATCGATCGAACGTTGTCATTCAAATATTAATATCTCTGGTTCTATTGAACTCACAAAATCCAGTCTTAGCTCATTTTAAAGATCTTGAATTGTACTTTCGTTCTAAATTTTTTCTATTTTATGAAAGTTGAAAATTCAATAATTCTTTAAACAATTTAACTTTAAAATCGATTTTTAACTAATTTTACCACCTTGGAAAATTTTGAAAAAAATATAAGCGTGTTCCTCGTTAAATTTCCTACAAAATATGTAAATTTCAAGATGGAGAACCAATGAACACTGATACAAAAAAATAAATTCGTCGCGCTATTGGTGTCACTCATGATATACGCTTAGGATAGGAGATTGTTACAAGGATTTAATCATATCTCGTTAAATATTAAAGAATATTTGATTCCTGATCTGTATCCCTTGTTTACCTTTGATCGGTGAGCAGGAGGAATTGAAAACTGGAGGCTGTTGAAGTGCCATACACTATGCAGTGCGTAGGCGGTCACTTGGCTGAAGCCAAGATGACGTACTAGAGAATTTGATAAATTAATGGGGTGGTTTCCCGTTGCCTTCCCCATAGCCCACAGATATATTTTGGGCTTTAGATCACAGCAGTGTATTCGACGCGACCAGGATTTGAACTGGGATGCCCGCTTCCCAATCGGCCGGTATAGGTATTACGCCACACTGCTGGTCAAAAGCTTTTCACTGCGGGTGAAAAAAATGACGTAACCATAAATGAGAATGGACAGAAAATTCAGAAGCAGAAAAGATTATTACTTGCCAATCTGAAGGAAACATACCGGATGTTCTCAGAAAAATTCCCGAAAGTCAAAATCGGTTTTTCGGTGTTTGCTGAACTCAGACCGAAACAGTGTGTACTTTCTGGAGCGAGTAGAACTCAGTGTGTTTGCGTTTGTGCCATCCGCATCCAAGAAAATATGAAATTGATGATTGATGGTGCAAGAATTGCTTATCTTACATCCAAACACACTACAGTCCATGCAGAACTAAAAGACTGCTTGGCTCGAATGTTATGCAATCCACCAATAGTTGACTGCCATTTAAAAAACCGTATTAACTGTCCTGGTACAACAAATTTAGAAGAGCAGTTTCAAGATTTATTCGAGAATGAGTTTCGAAGCATCGTAAGGTACAGACAGTGGGTATTAGTTGATCTAACAAATTTGGAGACGATACAAGCACCTGTACAGGAATTTTTGGAAAAGCTGTGCGTAGACTTGATAGACTGGTAACTCATGCATTCATTGCTGAGCAGCAATCGAAGGCTTTTTCAGAGTGGAAGAATCATTTAAAAACCGGAGAATACCTAATTATATACGTATTTTCCGAAAATTATGCATTCGTGATCCAAGATGCCGTGGAACACTTTCTTTCCACTTTGTAGAACCTGTGTCACAACAAAAGTTAAAAATAAAAAGATTTTCAGCCGCTACGGATTTCTTACAGTTTCTGTAGGGAAATAAACAGTTTCATGTAAATTTCTTTAATATTTAAGGAGATATGATTAAATCCTTATAACAATCCCCTATCAAATCCACTTCGTGCGTATAATATCATGAGCGGCATCAATAAGGCAACGAATTTATTTTTTTTGTATCAGTGTCCATTGGTTCTCCATCTTGAAATTTACATATTTTGCAGGAAATTTCACGACGAACACGCTCATATTTTTTTCAAAATTATCCAAGGTGGTAAGATTAGTTAAAAATCGATTTTAAAGTTAAATTGGTTTAGCAATCATCGAATTTTCAACTTTCATAAAATATAGAAAATTTACAACGAAAGTACAATTCAAGAGCTTTAAAATGAGTTAAGACAAGATTTTGTAAGTTCAATAGAACCAGAGATATTAATATTTGAATAGGAGCGTTTAATCGATTTTTCGAAATTTGAATTGTCTATAACTATAAAAATTACCAGTCATATTTTAGTAATATAGAATTCATATAAGACTTTACAGCTAAATCGAAGAGATGAAGGTCAAATTTTACCAAAATTCGTCCCGCTTGACGTGAAATTACTCATGTACAATGTACATTATGTATCTGCAATTTTTTTGGATAACTTTTTTTTCTATATTTCATAGGTGGCCAACTTCATTACATTATGTATTATACGATCGACTGCTATGTTTCTTAAAAATTTTTCGCGATCTACTTATTAAAATCATATAAATAATACTCAAATAGTATTATTACGGTCAAAATATAAAAAAAAAAAAACATATTTTCTTAGCTAATTTCTTAATTACTTAATCATTAACCGACTTAATTAATATTAAAAATAACTTTCATTTTCTTTATAAATCAACTAGACAACCGAGGGTGTACACATACACAGTAGCGCTACAACTCAAAGTGAGTTTTGGCTAAACACTTCATTTTATGAAGGGTTTTCAAGACAGACTACCTCGGTGGTTTGCCATTTTTCGCCGAGGGAGGACGGTTAGAACAAATTTCTTGCTCTACTCGGACTCGTACCAGGATATTAAAGGGTTGTGGCTTCAAACTTGCGTAATACGCTTCTGAGGAAGAGGAAACCACAGACCCAATTTTTGTACACCAGATTTTCTTTTAGGACATTTTCTTGGATTTCTCTAGATTTCCCTAGATTTCCTAAAATTTCTCCAAATTTCCTAAAATTTCCTTGGATTTTCTTGTCTTGGATTTGCTTTCGAAAAAGTTGAAAATGCAAAATTATCTGTAATTTCTAAGATATCCTTAGATTTCCTAAATTTCCCCAGTGGTTTTACTCCACAGCTTTTTATGAATCACGACTAGTGTCGGCGGCGGCGGCTATGATCGACTAAAAATTGCTTCGCGATCGACCTGTTGGCCACCCCTGCTTTACAGCACAATGCAAATAAATTTTTAAAACTAAATTATTAACTTTTTAAATCGAAATTGTATAAAAATATTCCAATGAAGAGTAATGTAATCCAAAATCTTTAAACTGATGTATTGTAAAATTTATCTGACTCTGAGGCGACTTATGAATTTATAATGCAAATTGTAAAATTTTTTAAATTTTAAAAATTTAATTTACAGTATATTTAGATAACAGTATAGTTAGCAACTCAAGTGAAGAACTTCGATATTCTCCAAGATTCTTGATTTTAATTATAAATTTTTTTTTATTATTATTCTTTTTATTATGTTTTTTTCACATTTTTTTATTAGAAACATGACAGTATAATTGGACGTAGCTATGCAGTAACCTACCAACCCACAATTTTCGAAAAATGAGTTAATTAAGAAAATGAACTTATTATCAACTATTTTTTGACTTGCAAAATCCTAGAAAAAATTCGACAAGGCAATATGGATTTGATCTAGATATTCATTATTTTGCATAAAACGACTAACCCACATAATTTGAATATTTTTATACAAAATCAGGAAATAGTATTTTAGGCTTAAAGATGACTTAGAAATAAGTGACTTAAGCCCGATTGCACCAACGTTCCTTACCTTAAGCTTCACCCTAAATCGTTAAGTACGACCTTTTTTCATTGCACCACTGATTTAGGTGTTCCTTAACCGCTTAAGGACCACCCAAATTTAAGCCTCCGATTTCGGAGGCTTAAATTTGTTAAACTGCCACTTAACCTATATTAAAATGTTGGAACATAATTCATAATCTACATGTCTTATTTTTCTATATAGTTGAGTTTAATTTTCGATTTTTCATAAAAGTATAAATCCAAATTATATTCAGATTAGACAAATGTACGAAAGAGCAAATTATATACAAAAGATTAAAAAGATTTCGATTTCGAAAAGAAACGGTTATCATTTTCTTCCAAAGTATTGGTCTCATTTTCTCCTATGCTATTAACAGATGCAACTTCCACGCTTTTAAATGATGTTGATGCAACTGCATCTCCTCCAAAACTAGTAGGTAAAACCTACAACCGTCTTGGAATTAATGATAAACAACAACAGAGAATCGTTGTTGTCCACATTAATCATATTGCCATCAACCCCTAACCCGGTTGTATTTTGTACCTTCTCGGTATCAGCAACTTTTTTGCGTACCTCTTTTTTTTGTTGTTATATACCTTTTTAAGTGATTCGGTAGCTCTAGTATAATTATTACTGGCATTAAGGGGGGATCCTGCTTTAGGAGGACCAAAAAAACCATATTTTTCGGAATTTTTTTTAGAAGGAAAGAAATAACCAAGTCTATCCCTGGTCGAAATGTAGAAATGTTCCAATATTGGAGTTTTCAGATTATTTTATTGTGTAATTCAACATAACAAAAATTTTTTTTTAAAGAAAAATATTGAAATGCAGCCAGATTTACACATACTTTCGATACGCACTCCACAATCATTATCTTCAATTGGCGGGAAAGATGGAGCTCATAATTTTGATCTGAAACCAAAAAACCAGAAAGGATTTTAATTTTCATAAATTTTTCTTCTATGTGAACCCGAAGAAATTGTCAAATTTAGAATTTTTATCGAATCGGAAAAAAAGTATGTTTTTCAATAAAAAAAAATTTATTTAATTCGCTCAAAAAGTTGTTTAAACATCTATTTTCATGATTCTTTTTAGTTCAAATAGAAGAAAAATGGATGAAAATTAAAATCCTTTCTGGTTTTCTTGATTCAGATCAAAATTATGAGCTCCATCTTTCCCGTCAATTGATTGTGGAGTGCGTATCGAAAGTGTGTGTAAATCGGCTGCATTTCAATATTTTTCTTAAAAAAATTTTTTTTTGTTATTACATTGAATTACACAATAAAATAGACTGAAAACTCCAATAGACTTGGTTATTTCTTTCCTCCTAAAAAGAATTCCGAAAAAAATAGTTTTTTGGGGCCTCCTAAAGCAGGATCCCTCCTTAAAGTTTCTACTAATTTCTGCTGAAGTCTTTTCCTTTTCCCTCCAAGTTATAGCATCGGTTTTTTTGTTTTCAATAATACCTTTATATTTAGCTACACAATTTATAAGCAGGATTATTTCTTCGGCAGTATAATTGCGTCCCTGGTGTCGCTTGATATTTTCCATGTTTTTAATGTTAATTCTACAAAAATAAATTATATTTTAATTCAATTTGTAAACTGCAGTAAATTTTTTCGCAAATAAGAAGTAATAACAATGTAATTCACCCCCATTTTCTAAGTTATACATGACCACAGAATAAAAAATAATTAAAATTCACAAATAATGAAAATGTACTTATTTAATTTTCCTGGTAAATAATTAATCTACACCTTGTGAAATTAATTATAAATATAAAGTGTAACCAAAGTTACTTTACAAAAAATGCGATGTTGCTAAATTTATTTAAGGCTTTACTAAACCAAACTCAAATAGGTGTGGTGCAATGCAACCTACACTAAGGGCCACCTTAACGTTAAGGAAGGCTTTACCTTTGATCATAGATAAAGGAATATATAGTAGTATATATATATACTATATACTACTATATATTCCTTTATCTATGCCTTTGATTATGTATATTCAGATAGGCAGACTCTATACAAAAATTGGTAACACCCCGTTTGCCGGCTGACACCAGGCGGCGATACTGATGTTTGTACTTTTTCCGGCAACGGCTAGGTGTCGCGCTGCTAGATTGCGGCAAAATTTGAATTTCTTAGTTTTTCCGGAAAACGATAACTTACGACTAGAAAAGTAACCAAAAAATGCATTGACACGGTTAAACGTTATATTATATTATTTCACAGTGATGTTTTTCACTACACTCAAAGAAATTTGCTTGAGAAATAAATTAAGAATCCGCTCATTAAATTAAAAAACTGATAAAATTCTTGAATTAATACGCAAATTTATAAGTTTTAGCATGAATAGGTATCAAATGAAGACTGCCATTCTTAATATAAACATAACATTAGTAATAATTTATTATCGTTGACCTTTTTTTTAATATTTAAATAATAAAAATTGTTGAGTTTTAGGTCTTTTTATCAATTTAATTAACCGACGTTTCGAGTTCTTTTATTTATGACCCATTTTCAAGGATGTAAAATGACAAATTACTTGACAAAATAATTTCATAATAAACAAGGTGTAGGTAAACAAAAAATATATTTACAAAATTGCTAAAAATCTCAATTTGATTTAGGTAGGTACCTTATAGCATCGTTTGAGCGACATTGTTATAAAGCACATTAGTTTATCGTTAATTATTTTGTTAATTTATGATAATAATTTATGAGGGAGGCCATTTTGAAAATTTATTAAAAAGAAATTTTATAAATTAATTTTTTTTTACTTACACCTTGTTGATTATTTTCTAAATTTCTGTAAAAAGGGCTGATTTCCCAAAACAATTTATTTGACCAAAGTTGTAGCCCGTAAAATTCCCTATCCGGTTTAAGCCTCTAGTTTTTTCTAACATGTTTTATTTAAGAGATACGGAGTTCGCAAGAAAAGTAAAAAAAATAAAACCTGAATTTTTTTAACATTTGTCGCTTAATTTAATGTATAACTCGAAATATATTGATTCTAGACGATAAGAGGTTATAACTTAATTTGTAGATAAGCGAATTATCTCTAAAAAAGTTTTAATCCGTTAAGCCTAAAAATCAATAATATCGGAGCTATGGTCGTTTCAAATCAGAAATTCAAAAATTTGCTTTAAATGGAGGTACCCCGCAAGGGTTTGGACTTGGATAAAAATTTTATTTGAAAATTTGTCTTAGAAAAGTGCCCTTTATCATCACTTCGAAGGTTCTCCACGGTCACGGGGTGACGGGGACACTTTGTAATAATAACAAGAACTTCTGAACTAAACACGATTTCTGTTGGTTTTATAATATTTGAAGGACTTGAATCAAGTCTAAATGCGGCACTGTGATCTTCTAATAATAGTTCTAATTTTTCTTGCAGTTAAAGATTTTATATACTTTTTGGTGAAATTTGTCGACTCTCAACAAGAACTATTAAGCAATAACTTTAACATGGCATAGTTAAAAAAGGGGTTGTTAACAGTGGCGGATAGTGAATTTTTGGGGCCTGATGCTAATTTGATTTCAGAGGCCCCTGGTAGAAATATTATGGGAAGGGGGGGGGGTTGTTTTTTATCTAATATCAAAATAATGATACATTATTTTGTAGAGACAAAAAGTAAAAATGTAGAATTTTCGAAAACTAATTAACTCCGTTTCCTTAATAAATCACTTTCCGAAAAACCCTCTTCTATTTTCAAAAATACCTGATGCTGCCACCACCCCGAACAGCATTTAAACAGATTCTCTTTAAATTTTTTCGATAGTTCATCGCCTGATGATGCCATAATATGATGAAAACGTTTGCGATATTTTATATTTACAGTGTATTTTATTTGTGATAACTTTAAAACATTTCAGTTCTAAAAGTGTGTGTACATTATTTTATAATATGTACGCTCCGGATAAATAAGCACAAAAAATCCGGAAAAAAGAGCTTTAAAAAGCACGAAATTTGACTCTAAAAAGCATAAACTTCTGCAGAAAAAGCAATAAAAATTTTTTTTAAAAACGTTAGAAAACAAACAAAAGTAACATTTATTTTTAAAAAGAAAATACAAAAAATTAGATACGGTGGCTCCAGAAATTATCAATGTTAAACGGACATTTCCATGATCTTTTTTCTCATATAAAAATCGATTTTATAGCAAAATTTTTCAAACATTTTTTGTTGCAAATTGCATTCTCTTTATTTTTGTTTCTATATATTTTTCTATTTTATCGCACCGTTTCTGAGTAATAGTGACTTTAAAAACACTCTGTAAAAATTTAGATAAAACTCCCATAAGGGCAATGTTAATTTTATTAAATTTTTTACATAGTGTTTTTAAAGTCGTTGTTACTCAGAAACGGTGCGACAAAGTAGAAAAATGTATAGAAACAAAAATAAAGAGAATGACATTTTCAACAAAAAATGTTTGAAACATTTTGCTATAAAATCGATTTTATTTTAAATATGGAATAAAAATTCACTGAAAAAAGCACAAAAAAGCATAAAAATTGATAAAATGCGCAAAAACTTGAAAAAAGCAAAATAAGCATAAAAAAGTAGGTGTCAAACGATTTGTTTTTTTTTTTTAATCGCGCTCATCATTTGTTAAAATTTTTTGAATGCTTGTAACTGCCGTAATAAGCATAAAGCTTAGAATTCCGGTCCCTAATAATATGTATATAAGTAAATAATGAGTCGAGTTATTTACAAAAAATATCTAATCATGAAACTGATATTTTGTTTATAAACTTAGGTGAGATAAGGAACAAATCTCTATCCACAAGAAAGTTCTGCTAGTACACGTCAGTATAATTGTACAACACGTCATCAATTACCTTTATATACGTCTATCTTTTCTTGAACTTGACCGCTTTCACCAACAATATTTTACATAGCAGGAATAGTAGCGCCTTAAAAATTATATCGCCAACTTGACAATGGCAGCGCCATCTCTTCCAATTTTCTTAATTACACAATTGGTTTCCAAAACTTGCATAAGCTTTGCTTATCTGAATATACATAATCAAAGGCTTTACTAAACCTCACCTTTAAGGAAAGTTGGTGCAATCGGGCATTATTGATATAAAAGCACTTTCACAACTGAGGAGGTTGCGTGCAAAACCGGTTAAATCCATTCTTGTAAAATGTATAAACGGTTTTGCAGTAAAATATGGGAAATAACCGAATTTGCCCCCAAACACCAACTTTTATAGCCTTTTTAAACTATATTTAACCGATTTCGCTCACAAATAACTTCAGAATCGTGTAGGAGGCACAAAATTTATATAAAAACATGTTATATTCCGTTTCTTTTAAATATGGATTTAACCGGTTTGGCACGCAATCTCATCAACTGTATTTCACAGTGTACTACCTAATACGATATTTAAAATTAAATCTTATTTATTTATTTTCTCAGTAAGTGTTTTATTGGGTTGGTAGGTTTCTGCATAACTACGTCCAATTATGACAAATACTTTTGAACCAAACCCGATTTATGATGTTTAAGATCGTTGGTTTTATAATATTTGAAGGTCTTTCTGTGCCCATTTGTGTAAAGCTTGCTTACAAATTGTCGCGCAAAAGCTGCAAAAACTTAAATTTGTTCATATCATAATACTGTTTATTACGATTAAGCTACCCACTCCACTAAGCAATATTACATTCCTACCTCTGAGCTTTACAGCTCCGCGCAACTTCTGAAAATCTATTTATTAAGTGTACGTCAGACCATCGGACCCAAATACGCTGCATTTCCTTTCATCAGCAAAACAATTTTATCCGTTGGTAGAACGATAGTCTGGCGTATACACGATATTAAATTCAATTTTCAGAAGTGATGCGGAACTGCAATCACAGAAGTAGGAACTTTCCGATTTTCAAAGTAGATAAAATATAAACTATAAATTATTTAATATTTTTGGTTGTTTTTGCTTTTTGGTGTCTATCTTTGACATTTACATAACTAAAATCCTTAAATATTACCAACTTAAAATTCTATTTTTAACCAAATATAAAATATTGCCAGATTAAATTAAAATTTTGAAATTAAGTTTTGGATTTTGATGCTTTGGAGAAAAAGTAACATGTTTTATTCGGATGGGAAGGTAATGTTTTTTTTAATAAAACAATATACTACTTTTTCTATGGAGGCCCTGTCAAAAGCAAAAACCTGGTTTCCCCACATGGCTGTTGCCACCTCAACTAGTTGGTCAGAAAATTTACAAAATTATAAATAATAAATAATTATAAATCTTACGAAACAAGTTTCAAAAATCGCTTGGCCAAAATACAAATTTGTTTGATATATATAGTTTGCGCACCATTTTAATGTACCAAAGTCTTCGGATACTTGGTAAGTTTGCCGGATTTTTGTTATTAAAATATTTTTTTATTTAATTTGATTAGATATGCAGTAAAGTCAAATAATACAGTTCCAAATAAAACAATCCCACAGACCACATTCTTTTTCAACTGTTTCATTTGTGAGGTAAAACGGTTTGAACGTATACAGGTAGTTTAACTAAGTCGATCCTGGGACACTTTCTGTATAAAAAGTATATGAAAAGTAATTCACAATTATTTAGTAAAAATTGTTATTGTTTAAAATGTTTAAGTATTTTTTACTTGACAGATAAAAGTCTAATATTTAACGTTTTTTCAAGTTTTATTAAAATTTACATGTTAATGAATACTAATCCATAGACTTACTTATGTATGTATAAACCCCTAGAAGTTCCTGTTTAAATCAAAACATTTTTTGTTAGAGCGTAAGTTTTCATATAGTTTTTTAATTTATATTTCCAAACTGATAAAATGGATAAATGAAAGGAATAAACCCATAAAGTGCAAATATTAAAAAATTAAAACGAAAATCCGAAAAATTTCAAGTGTTCGACGACTTTCTTAATAACTGCATTAATTAAAATATCAATATTTTAGGAAACCGAAAAATGCAGTCTAAAAAACTAAAAGGTTTTTAAGTTATGACAAATAAAATGTCTAGGTTTTCTAAAATATTAAGTTTAGTTACCTAAACCACGTATCAATCGATTATTGTATTATCTAATCTTAATTTTCTTATATAGATTTTTATTTTTATAGAAATTAAAATGCACTATTTACTTATCATCATATTGGCTATTGCAGTAAATAACACTATAGCTGACGAAAGTGCGTGTACACTAAATGGTATCTCGGGAACATACTATAGATCTATTGATAATATTGGTAATCATTATAATTGCTACATGTATACAACAATATGTGAAAATTTAACTTCGCCCAGATCTTTAGTGAAGGGTCGTGAAAGGTGCTCTTCTAATACTTGTGATGAAGTAATAATATCGAATTCGTTTATAACAATATTTGATGATAAAGTAATTAATTCGACTAGCTTTTGTCAATTAATCAAATTAACAATTAATGTTAGCAGGATTACATCTATTAACGAAGATGCATTTTATTTGATGCCTCATCTGCATGTGTTAAATTTGGACAACAATGAAATTGTATATTTAACATTTTTGTCGGATCTTATAAACTTATTTTCTTTGAGTCTTGAAATGAATAATTTATATGAAATAAATGCTAAAGATTTTAGACAGTTAAGAAATCTGCAAAACTTAAATCTGGCACACAATAGCATACAAACTTTAGGAAATTCTTCTTATACTTTGGGAAATCTAAAAGAGCTTTATTTAAATCATAATAACATCAGCATTGTAAACCCTAACGTGCTAAGTAAGCTGACTAGTTTAGAAATTTTGAATATGGCGTATAATGAATTTACATTTATCGATGGAAACTTGTTGGAACCGCTAACATCACTACGGTATGTGAATTTTGAAAACAATAAAATTCATGCAATAAACGATTGGGTTTTTTCCAAATCAGTCAGAGAATTATATCTGCAAAATAACCCACTGAGCTTACCCAATGCGGAAACAATATCTATTAAAAATCACATGTTGGATGTGATTGATATAAGTGGGTGTATCATAAAGACATTAAATAACATCTTTACCTACACAGCATCCATAACCATTTTGAGAATTTCCAACTGTTCAATTAATGAGATTGCTCCATATGCTTTTAATTCGCTGAGCAAACTGAGTTCGTTGGATTTGAGTAAAAACAATCTGAACTCGTTAGGTATTAATTGCTTCGCTGGACTTGAAAATTTGAAAGAATTAACTTTGAAACAAAATCCAATCAAAATTATTTTTTATCAATCTTTTCCTACTTCGTCCAAGATGGTAACGTTAAATATAACTGTCGAAAATTTTACATTAACAAATTATACTTTTAAACGATTAATATCGTTAGAAAGACTGGAATTTGTAGACTCAAATATTTTAAAAGTTACTAATGGAAGTTTTTCTTCTTATGAACATTTAACTTCTATTAAATTAGTAAATACAACTGTACAATATATCGAAGGAGATGGATTTGCAAATATACAATCAATCCGATGTCTAAGTTCAACATGTGAAGAGAACCCTTGGTTAGATGGAAGTATATTTAATTTAAGCAGCTTATCTTTGCAAACTATTGAAGATTTTGGTTTTCAATCTGTAAGGAAACGTACAAGCTTTTATTTTAACAATAACAATATTGGTATAATTCCCAAAAACTTGTTTTTTAATTCTGTAGCAAATATTATATCTTTTGATAACAGCGGTATTTGTAATATAGAACCATATGCATTTCAAAATATATATTTCAATTATTGTTATAGCAGTAAAGATTTTTATAGCAGTGATAATCATGATTGTAGTGGAATCCAAAATTCAATTTTTATTAATAATAATAATATTTCTATAATAAAACACCATTCTTTTAGAAATATTACTAATTTAAATAGCCTAATAATGCGTAACAACAGCATTCAAATTATAGAAAAATATGCGTTTGACAAATTACAGTTTACCGAAGAAAGAGAATATAATATAATTGATTTCGGCAATAATTTACTGTCTATAATTCAAAATTACACTTTTATTGGTATTACAAATGCCTACATCTTAGTATTGGATAATAACATTATACAAAAAATTATACCAGGTGCATTTAACAATTTACTTGGGACATACATTTTAAAGTTAAGTTACAATAATTTGAAAGTAATTGAAGAAAATACTTTTGTGGGTTTGAATAATTTACAAAAGCTTCATTTGGACAATAATAAATTACAAACTATTATGTTTAATTCTTTCAATGGTTTAGAACGCTTGATAGAATTGAAATTGGATAATAATCAACTGAAGAGTATCCCATTGGGAACATTTAGAAATGTTTACTCCCTTAATATTTTGATGCTGAATGGAAATGAATTAGCGAAATTAACGACAGGAGTATTTACAAATTTGACAAAATTGACTGTTTTAAATTTAGGAAATAACAATTTTTCAAAATTAAATAATAACATTTTCTATCCTTTAACCAGCCTTACAGATTTATATATAAACAATAATTCTATTTTCGATGTCGACTATGTATCGTTAAAGTCACATTGCTTTTCATTGAGTGGCATAAGTTTAAATTTTAATAACTTTAGCTGCACATTTTTGAGGAAAATGTTACATTATTTTAGACAAAAATCAATCTCTGTTGAGTTAACTCAAGACAAACTTTACGATAACGAAAATGTAAAAGGAATATTGTGTTTTGAAAATGAATCTTCAGTAGAAGTTGAAAAATCAAGAAACAATTCCCATAACTTCCAACCCAGTATTTTTTCAATAAATGTTAACTCAAATGAAAAAGATAACAGTAATGAAATTAAATTGGAAAATATTTTGAAAAATATTAGTACCAACTTGTACTCCTTTAACAAATACTTGAACAAATCAAGCGAATTTATGAAAAATATGACCGATCTCTTTAACAGCAGTATTTCAATAATGAATTTTAAAAATGCTAAAAACCATTTAACTACTGACAAAGAATCAAAATCCGATCAGTTTAAAAAGTCTGACAAAAATAATAGCGATTATTCAGGTGTGCTAGTTTTTATTTCAATGATTGCATTAGCTATATTATTGTTGTTGTTGATCAAAACATTTAACAAAACATATTTTTATAGAATCAAATCAACAATTTGTAAAAAACATAAACCTGAAATCGAACTCATTGACACATCTGAAAATTAAAATCATCCTTACTCGCAATATTATTCTAGATACTAGGATTAAATTAAAACTATTTAGGCGTCAATCAATATAGGCCATCTAAGAGCTATTTTTATAATTTAACCCTCGAGGACGCGCGTCCCTTTTTTTTACATGGGCGCTCGCGTGGTATCAATTTTGCTACCACCGCGAATATGCAGATAAAACGAAGAAAATTCACACAAATATTTATTAAATATTATTTATTAACCCAAATAAATAATATATAAATAAATATTTAATTGCTTTCATTAAAAATAAGAACAAAAATACACAAAATTAATTTTCAACAGATGAGTTTAAATTAGTACAATCGATGCTCATAATGTTCATATTACTGTTCTCTTTGCACACAAAATTGTCACTGGTATCACATCTTATTGGCGTAAACCTATTTTTTAATAACTTATAATAATAAGTGTAAAAACAATATGTGCTTATATGTAAATTGATAATCTAATAAAATTAAACGTAATTTTACCAAGAAGAAAGTACGAACAAAGTATGTAAAATAATAATAATTCTTGCTTGCTACCAAACGCGTTAAATTAAATTGTGTATACCGGGTGCTGAATGAGTTAGCCGAACATAGGAAATTAACATGTAAAAACTTATTTATGTAAATTCCTGCTTCCCTAATTATTTTAGAGAAAAAATGAAAGACACAAAAATGACGCAGAAATATAACTTACGAATGATAATATCATTACATTTCATCTAACTTTTAGTTAAAAGGTCAAAAAATGCTTCAAAATTTGTTGAAATTTTCATTTATCGCACTGGCCATGTAATAAATTCAATTTAATTTCTATTTTTAATAAGTAATTACCATGGAAACTTGCATGGCCAGTCTGATAAATGAAACTTTTAACAATTTCAAAAGCATTTTTGGACTTTTTAAGTAAAAGATACATGAAATCTAATGCTGTTATCATTCGTAGTTTATATTTTTGCAATATTTTTGTATCTTTCATTTTTTCTCCAAAATAATTAGGAAAGCAGAAATTTGCAAAAATAAGTTTTTACATGTTAATTTCCTATGTTCGGCTAAGTCATTCAGCATCCTGTATTTGCAACACTTACAAAAATTGAATATTTTATGCTGAGATGATCGGCGTTTATGAACATATTCAAGCGCAAAAGTTCGTCGGTCAACTCAAAATATCCCTATTTCACAAATATATTTTTTTGGTTGCAAATTTGCACCAGCACGCGTCCTCGAGGGTTAAGAATAATAAATCAAAAATTGTAAGTCCTTCATCTATCATTTAGATAGATACACCAACCAATGACAGTAGCAGTCTTCCTCTTAAAATGCAAATAGAGATGGTTTAACAAAAACAAGGATCAAAGATTGTTAAGACATATTAAGTAAAGTATTCAAGATTCCGAAATTTGCACATGGACTTCTTAAATATAACAGGTCTATGCACAGCCACAATGGATCAAATAATTAATTTCTACTAGTAAAACTGACTCACCAGTTTGTTCTTGTGTTTACCTAATTATGCTGCTATTTAAACTTTTTCTAGTCAAAATAATACAAAATACAAAATCAACAAATTTAAAGAACAGGCTTTTTATTTAACCCTGCGGCAGTCGCGCCATTTATTTTAGCACGAGCGGTCGCGCTGCCGACCGCTTAGGTTCGCATGATGAGATATCAGTTGTTTTGTGAGATTATGTTGCATATCACACAAAAACTATTAAAAGAAAACAAATGTTATTCAAAATATTAATGATTCAAAATTAAAAGTTTACTAAATAAACTGTATTGATTCAACAATTTAGCAAATAAAAACGAAATTCTTGTTTAGTACTTATAATTGTTAAACTTCGGTTTCGAGGGAGGTAGAACAGGTAACTTTTCTGTAGCAATGCTCTAGACAAACAAATTTCTCACAGGAACCGCAAATAATTGCCGTTTTTCTGCTTTTGTGAGAACCACACTTATGGCAAGAAAGCATACCTACACACACATCCATTCGATATAATGATGAATATGTAAACAATTTCATATTTTATCAACAGTGCGGACCTCTGTTCCCCGACGCGACTGCCGGAGGGTTAAAGCATTCTTAGATGGCTTAGACATCCTATTAACTGAGCTTTTAATCGAACAGATTAAGATCAACATTTCACTTATTTCTCACAAAATTTTTTAACGCTATTGAATTCATCGAATTCAAAGTTTTCATCATAACGAAAGTTGACTACGATGTTTATAAATGACATGCGTAATGATTTCATCATCGCAACGAACTTTAGCAAAATAATAAATGGAAGATTTTAGGATCCACCATAATATCAGCATAATGATACTGTCAGTTTAAAAACAACTAATGATTTTCAGAGGATGGGGAGGGGTGATTTTCCAATTTTTTTCTTAAGACAGCTAAAATTGAAAAAAAAATAAAACAAAAATTAAATAATAGTTTATTGTTTTATTCGGATTAAAAGTGAAATTCCGTTCGACACTAAATTTTTGCATTTGCGTGGCAAAACGCCATGGGAGTCTAGCGGATACAATAATTCCACGTCAAACAAAACCACTTTTAATCCAAAATTTGCATTCGCTCGTTTCACTTTTAATCCAAATAATACAATGCACTATTGGTGTTTTTACTGAAATACTAAGTTTTAGAATAAAAACTTGTACGTTACCTACCACATTAAAATTAATTTGGATCCTTGGGAGGGGGGTAGGGTAGGAGCGCCTAAGAATACGCACTTAACGTACTTAATTTTTTTTGCAGCAAATCAAAGAGTTATCTCTCTAGTATAATTGGTATAAAGGAATAATTGTTCTTATAATTACAAACAAAAATATGCAGCTTCAAGTAAGAAATCGAAAATGCGTACTCTTGGAGCCATATGAGTCTAAGAGTACGCAGTGGTGGTCTTAAGTGTACGCATTGATTATGAAGCTGCTAACCCCTTATTGTATGAATTAAAATATGTTTCGTTACACCAAAATTATGATTAGAAGTTGGTTTTATAAAATAAAATTTATATCACACAAAAATATGGCCATATATGGCTTCGTATGCGGTAAGGGGTTAAACGTTTAAATATAACGAAAAAAAAATGCTAAAGATTACGAAAATTAAAAAATAAGCAAAACAACTATGTTTTATTATTCATAGAGCAGAGAGAAATAATAAAATTGATAAAAATACAAAAATGTATCCTAAGAGTACTACGCAGGTAGTAATGGAGTATGCTGCGTACTCTTTAGTTCAACGTTGAATTTATCTATTTTATTATAAATTATCAATATCGGAAACCTTTCAGCGTCAGATTGATATATGATTGTATAGCTTAATGACAACGTTAAATAATAGAAACTTAGTAATTTAAAATTGAAACACGTAGTAAACACAATGGCTTAGTTCGTACGCTCAAAATGTTACAAAAATACTTCGAAAATCTGTTTATTTGTTACAATTTCGGCGTAATAATCGACAAGATGAAAACGATCTAATCTAACTCGTCCACTTACTAACAGCTCTCAACTGGCATTAAAAAATTTTTTCTAAACCAATTGTACCAACGGTAATTTCCTATGCGTACTCTTAGGGAATGCGTACTCTTAGGCGCTCCTACCCTATCCCATTACCCTTCCTCTTTTGGGTCCGCTATTGATATATTATTAATCAGTAATGTTATATTATAATTAAAAATTAAGGACTCTATAATAATAAAGTAAAATAGTAGTATTAGTAATCACTTTTACATAATTTATAAGGAATGAACGGAATGCATTCATTTCAATTAATATAAATGTGAGAACTGTTATGATAATCTGTTATGATAGTTTCATTATCACTATACTACTTATATGTCAATAAAAATTTTATCTGCATAATTTATCTTATATCTCATCATAATTATTTATTATAAGTTCCTAGTGTTTTAATATTGTAGAAAATATGCGTTTTCCATTAATAAAATTATTGTCATAAATTGTTTTTATTTTATTCTATCATCCCTTGGTTTTGCCGAATCACTCATATAGAAGTTGCACAAACACAGTTTTCTCATGTATGTGTGAACTACGTTCAGTTTCAAGATTTTCATTTCAAAAGCAAAATTACAAAATTTATACCAAATACCGAAATCAACTGTTTACAAATCCCCCATTCGCTATTTATCAATTAAAATTTTAAACAATATCTAATCAAGTTTTAAATATTTATCTTCAACACGTAATAATCATTCTCAATAATAAAAGCCAAATCCACAAAATATTCGATATTGTTTTTCCAAACCATTATGACATGTCCACGGTTTAGTCGTTTCCATCATTTTAAATTTCCACAGAAAAATCTTTACTGCTGGGGTCAATAATTCGGGAAGTAACTCATTCGTCCCCCCTATTTCTTTCCATGTCACCAAATCTTCGATTACAACATAATTTAACACATCTTTTATAAAAACATCCAACTTTCTATCATGGAAATGTATATTACGACTAAATTCATTTTTGTTATTATTAACAAGTCCAAATTTTATTATTTTCCACCAAAATTGTTTTATTTCCACGTTTTTCTTGAAACCCATTCTTTCTTTCTCATTTTTTTTACTTTAAATTTTCCATATTTCAAACCTTTTGTCATAAAACCATTTTTATCTTTCAATTTTGGAATTTCCCTTGTTTTCCAGAAACCATCCTGTGAATTTATTGTAACTTATTGCTATTTTTTTCTTCACAATATTCTAAATTTTCCAGTTTAACTTTTAACTCTTGATCACACTTCTCTTCAGATATTAGGTTTCTTGTGCATTCCTTTAAGTTCTCAGTTATTTCTATAATCAATTTAATTTTATGTATTTCACCATCTACTTCCTGATTATTATCAATTATTATATCCAACTGTTTATCTTCTTCACTTCCAACTGAATATTCAATGTTTTCTATTTGCAGTTTTTCACAATTTTCTGTTTTTTTCAACTCTTCTTGTATTTCAAACAATTCCCTTTGTTCTTGCTGCTGCTTTTCATAAGATTTTTCAACTTGTAGTTTTCCTAATTCATAATTTTCTTTCGCCTCGGTTAATTCTTGCTCATACTTCAGATCATGTTCTCGCCAGTATTTCGTAATATTGTCTTTCTCAACATTTATGCTTCTCCAATTTTCTATAAGTTTTTGATAGAGTCGCTCTTGATGCAGTTGTAATTGTTCTTGCTTTCTTTCACTATCATGCAAGTCGCTTCTGAAGTCATATTTAAAGTCTCTTAATATCATTAGCATGTAATTGTTATTTTCCATTTCTTGCTCAACTTTTTCAATTTCTTCACGATATTCCCGGTTTTTTTTTTCAACCGTCATAAATTTTATTTTTGTATTCCATTTCGAATATTTTTACTTCTTAATAATCTCTTTTTTTTTCGATTTGTCGTTTAAAATTTATCAATTCATAACATTCATTGCAATTTATCAAGGCCATTTTTATACAGCATTCTTTTCTTCGATAAAATGCTTACCTGCCCCACGTTGGGCGCCAAATTAATGCTGTGTTTATCTTCATTCCAATTTAATTAATAACTGTTTTATATATTTTCTTTCCAATTCCAATATAAAAAAACAATTAATTACCATTCGATCACTTATTCAATTTTATTAAAATAAAAAAATATTTAAGACTTTGAAAAATCACGTCCAACTTCTTACAAATTCCGAGGTGAACTTCTCTCAAAATTTTAACTGGTGGGGAACCGCCTGCGCAACCAAAACATTCAAAAATATTATAAATAAATCAAAATAAAGGTTGCTCTACAAAACACAGCAGTACATATGGGGTAAATTGGTATTTATGCCCCTGTAGGATATATGCCCTTTAAAGATTGTAATAAAGCTAATGTAAGTAATGAACTTTTTGTTATAATCAAAATAATTCAAAATCATTTTCATTTTCAAAAATTACATATAGTTCTACCGATATATTTTTATTCAAACAAATACATAATATCACTTTTAGCCATATGAGATGGTCTCTCTCTTAAATCTTGTCCGCGTCCCTACACTTCGATATGTGCCTCTTTGTTAAAAGAATGGTTTGGATAGCCCTGGTCTAGAAGAGCAGAAATCTCTCTTTCTCTAATATTCCACCCAATCAATATTTATTAACAAAATTATTACTTTATAAATTTTTGTTGTATTTTTGTTAACAATTGCGGCGTGCGCGTGCAAAGGGGTATAAGTTCATTTTTGGGCAAATTGAGTTAAGTGCATAAGTAGGTTGCTTTTATGATTCTGCACATGTGTGTAAAACAATATTAGTCTAATCGGATTTTTAACGGTCCAAATTTGTTTGTGAAATTCGGTATAAGTTCAATATTTAAACAAATATTTTGTGCAAAGGGGTATAAGTTGACTTATACCTTTTGACACAGGTATTATATAACAGTTTCGTTGTGCAAATACAACATACTTATACCATTTTGCACGTTTAATTTTTTTTTACTTATTTAAAAGTTTTTGTAATATTATTTATTAATAAGTAAACTATTAAAAACTGATTTGATTCCTTTAATACAAAAAATTAATAAAAATTAAGTGAAATTTTTTGTGCAAAACGGTAAGTGGAAAAATATTTTGTGTCCAAAGGTATAAGTCAGTCTTTTCTTTATAAATTGTACTTTTTAACTAATTTTAATTTTGAAAAATTGTAATCGGTTTAGCATAAAATTGTCTGCCAATATGTGTTAATAGCTTTGCAAGTTGTTATTTGGCCGATTTACAATAATTGATTAAATGAGGGTAAAAACCTTAAAACTGCGATATCTCAAAATGCCAATTTTGGACTTATACCCCTTTGCACGCGCATGCCGCAATTAAGCAACGGAGAAGAAAAAATGCAAAACTAACAATAAAATAAACTTGTGAATTAACTAATAACCTAATTACAAATTCACACAAAGTGCTGTCGAATAAAATCGAAGCGGGTCCCCCCTATTTTTGTAAATTAATGATTTACCATGCAATTAAAGAAAAACAACTTAAAAAAAAGTGCATTAACCAATAATGTCAAAAATACTGCAGCAAAATGTCAAAGCAATATCTTCAGCGATTTCTCATAATATGACGACTACGAAAAGTAAGAACACATCCATTATTTTTATTTTTCGAAGTCATATCTATGACATCTCTGAAGATTTCGTTTTTTTAAATTGCAATCTATCTATTTTATTAATTTACCAAAAATAGGAGGAAGGCCCATTGACCCTACCCATAAATGGGATTTTTTTTATTCGGCTTCACTTAGTTTGAGTTTTGTTTGCAATTTGCACAAACACTTAATGCAATAATAGGCCAGTCAATAGGGATAAAATTTATCAATTGAGGTACAATAATTGCAACAGTTTTGATAATAATTGGTGGAAATCCATAATCTGATATCCTGATCAACATACTAAAATTCTCAAACTCCATCAGCTGAGCTTCAGCCCCCATATTACGTAAAAAGCACGAAAACTACATTTTTTCGAATGTTTTGGTTGCCTTGTTAAGTTATCATACCTAGTCGTAACTTGCTTGCTTGTAATTTGAACTTCTTCGAAGATTCACTTGACAAATATTTTAATAAAATTTGTATAATATTAATTTGGTTTATTGTATGATTGATTACAACAAAATAGTTGTTACATTAAAAATTATTGAATACAGATTGATATAAAGAGCATTAATTGAGAACCAACATTTATACGTGATGTCTCTATGAATTGCAATGCCGGCGCTGGGATATGTGACTAACTTTTCTGGCCTTTTTTCGGCAAAAATTGTTACAAGTTCTTTTTAATTTTTGCACCTCCATCTGGTTTGCGTCCTAGGCAGTTGTTTAGTTTGCCTAGTGCCTAGCGCCGGCCCTGATGAATTGGTTGTAGGAACTCTGTTTATGTCCCAGTAACAGCCCCGGCCGAAGGGCGAAGCCCGAGAACAGGCCGGGGCTGTTTTCATTGGTTTTTGAATTATTGCAATTTTTAACCGATCACCATCCCGGGGACAGGTCCCAATGCACTTGTTTTCAGTTTTTTACTTTTTTTTGTTTCCGTATTCTCGTTTCGAAAAATCGGTTTTTTTTCAGTTTATTTTTATTTTTTTTTATTTTTCGGGAATCTCGTTAATCCATTCGAACGACGATTTTTTTTCGAAATTTTTACCATACCCCGGCGCAGATAATCTGTGGGGCTTTACTTGATGGCAGGGGGAATTTTTTGCTCATTTTTTCGATATCTCACACCGTTTTCGAGTTATCACCATTTTTAAAGAATCTCGTTAATCCATTCATGCAGGTCATGAAGGCTGTTCCCAAGGGATCATTTCTGCGGGTTTGTACTTTCGTTGTTATCTCGATTCACACCTAATACCTTGTTGCCTACTTGCCAACCGACAAATTTGTCGGTTTTAATCTTCAGTTTTACTTGTTTTCCATTTCCTAGCTTGTGCGTTTGGTCTTTGTCCAGGGGTTTCTTAGGCTACGCGATCTTTGGCGCATTTTTGGGCCTACCAAATGGCGTTCAGTTTTTTTTTCTTGTTTTATCTTCCCTGTTAGGGGATATTCTTGCCTGCCTTGCCCGGATAGAAAAACTTTTTGAAATGCCCTTCCTTTATTTTGGTACCTTTGTATCCAAATATCTTGATGTTTAGCATCCTTCTTGGATACAGGGTTTTCTAAATGAGAGATGAATCTTCTGAAAGTTGCTGAAGTTGCCTGGGTGGACAGACTGATTCTAAGTTTCTTCTCTTAAGGATAACTCGATATTCCTCGGGAGGGTTCTAAGAATGTGGCTACTTGGATCTATCTCCAAAACTTTCAAAACTTCCATTTGGAGTAGGAGTATGACTTTGGATTTTTATAATTCAATAATAACAAAAAAATAACAACAGATTATCATATAAGAATGACCATGCATGATCGTTTCATCAAATGAATCATCACGAATAAGTCATTATAGATACATTAATCATCAGCAGTGAAAGTATAAGGTATCCGCCATCTTGAATAGTGCAAGGTCAACCCAATGGTCAAATTTCAAGGTTGATGCATACGTCACGAAAGGTCGATGCATACGTCACACCCACCATACAAAGTCAAGGGACTGGTATACTGATGTACTGGTATACTGTTATATTTTGGTACCGGTATACCAGTATACCAGTCCCTTGACCTTGTATGGTGGGTGTGACCCCTGTGACGTATGCAACGACCTTGCGTGACGTATGCATCAATCTTGAAATTGGACCATGGGGTTGACCTTGCACTATTCAAGATGGCGGATACCTTACTATTTCACTACTATCATCAAATATAATTAACCATTATTGTTTCGTATCAATAGTAATAATAAAAATTGAAATAAAAAAATTGAGTGACTGACTGTTGTTTAGGATGTTACTTTTTATTAATAGTTAGGTATTGAGATAAGAAAAATTATAGTTACTTTATTGTACAATTTTGAACTCTTCGCTAACCAAGGCAACCACAATGGAACTATTAAACTTACGGAAAAAATGAAAGATACCATTTTTGTAAAGAATTTTACAACAATCAATATTGGTAATAAGTATTTTTACGATCAGACTACAGGGATCCAAGATATTCGCGAAAATATAATTTTTGTAATTATTTTATTTGTTAATTTCTAATTTTTAAATATTGTACTCTATGCAACACCTATGTATAAGCAATGTGTTTTGCGTTCAATATAGTAAATTAATTTTCTTATAAAGACTTTTATTTTTAGATACATAATGTACCGGTTAATAACCATCATCATATTGGCCATCGAAGTAAAAATCAGTATCGGTGACGGAAATACTTCTTGTATTCCCGATTTGGATGAATTACAAAAATTGGGAATAATATTAGGTGTTGGAGGTTTTAGTCAAAATGGTTGTGACTTCACTCAAAAAACAATATGTAAAAATTTAATTTCATTCTCACCTTTACCAGTAAAAAGTAATAAATTCAGAAGATGCGAATATTATGACTGCGATGAACTAATAATAACGAATTCGCTTTTTAATAAAATTGATAATAAATTATTCGATTCAAGCAATTTATGTAATTTGATTAAATTAACCATTAACACCAGCATGATTGTATCTATTAGCGACAATGCTTTTGATTCATTTTCTAGACTCGTTTTGATAAATTTAGACAAAAATCAAATTACGAATTTGACATTTCTGCCGAATCTTATAAACTTGTATTCTTTGAGTCTTAAAATGAACAATATACGAAAAATAGATGCTAAAATTTTCAGGCAGTTAAAGAAACTGGAAATATTAAATCTGGCACATAATAAAATACAAACTTTGGGAAATTCTTCTTATATGTTGGAGAATTTAAAAGAACTTTATTTAAATAATAATAATATCACCACTATACAATCTAACCTACTAAGTTTGCTGACAAGATTAGAAATTTTGAATTTGGCGAATAATGAAATTAAATTTATTGATAAAACGTTGCTGGAACCGTTAACATCTCTGTGGTATGTAAATATTGGAAACAATAGAATTCATGCAATAAACGATTGGATTTTTCCCAAATCAGTCGTAAAATTATATCTAGAAAATAACCTACTTAGCTTCTCTAATAAGGAAACAATATCGATTAAAAATCACATGTTGCATTCAATTGATATAAGCGGGTGCAACACGAAGACATTGGATAACATCTTTACATCCGTAGCATCAATATTTTTCTTAAAAATTTCCAACTGTTCCATTAATGAGATTGCTCCATTTGCATTTAGTTCGTTGAACGAACTGATTTTGTTAGATTTGAGTAAGAATAATCTAAGCTCAATAGGTGTTAACTATTTTGCTGGACTTGAAAATTTACAAGAATTAAGTTTGGAAAAAAATCCAATCAAAATAATTTTTTATCAATTTTTTCCAGCTTTAGCTAAGTTGGTAACTTTAAATATAACAGTCGAAAATTTTATTATAACAAATTACACTTTTGCAAATTTGAAATATTTACAAACTCAAAATTTTATCGACTCGCACATTTTAAAAATTACTAACGGAAGTTTTGCTTTTGGTACTTATTTAAGAGATATTCAACTAATTAATACGAGTTTACAATATATTGAAGAAGAGGGATTTGGAAATTTAAAATCATTACGATGTGTAAGTTCAATGTGTGAAAATGAAGATCTTAATTCGGGAAATGTATTTAATTTAAGTGGCTTATCCCTTCAATCAATTAAAGATTACGGCTTTCAATCTGTAAATAATAGTACAAGTTTTTATTTTAACAATAACAATATCAGTGTAATTCCCAAAAATATGTTTTCAAATTCTGTGGCCAGTGTTATTTCTTTTGATTTAAGCGGTGTTAGGAATATAGAACCAAATGCATTTCACAACATACTGTTTCATGCTGCATTTTCAAAAATTGATTTATATAATAATTCACTGTCGGTAATTCAAAAAAATACTTTTTCTACCATTTCAGGCATTAACCAAATAGTACTCGATAATAATGCAATTCAAAAAATTATACCGGGTGCATTTAATGATGTTAGCTTTTCCTTGTTTAATGCTAATTCAACACTAACCTTGCAAAGAAATGCACTCAATTCCATCACTAAAAATACATTTGTCGGAATTTTTAATCTATATTGTTTAATATTAAGTAAAAATAAGTTAACAAAAATAGAAAAAGGTGCATTTAACTCTTTAAATGAAACAAGAACTTTAAAGTTAAGTTACAACGATTTGAAAGTAATTGAAGATATTATTTTTGTGGGCTTAGATAATTTAGAAGAACTTTATTTAGACAATAATAAATTGCAAAATCTTAAGTTTAATTCTTTCAGTGGTTTGGAACGGTTAATATATTTGAAGTTGGATAATAATCAACTGAAGAGTCTTCCATTGGGAACATTTAGAAACATTCACTTACTTAAAATTTTGATACTCAATGGAAATGGGTTAGCAAAACTAAAGACGGGAATATTTTCAAATTTGACCAATTTGAATGTTTTAGATTTGAGTAATAATAAATTACCTATATTAGATAATTCCGTTTTATATCCCTTACTCAACCTGCAAGATTTATATATAAATAATAATTCATTTTTTTATATTGATTATCTCTCCTTAGTATCACATTTACCAAACTTACGCCGCATAAATTTGAATTTTAATCTCTTTGACTGTGCATTTTTAATAAAAATGTTGCAATATTTCAGACTACGATCTATCAATAATTATGAGTTAATACAAAATAAAAATTACGATCACGAAAATATAGAAGGAATATTATGCTTTGAAAACGAAAATGCATCTTTAATAGAAAACAAAATATCAAGAAATTCCTTAGACTGCAATGGAACTAATTATTCAGGTTTGCAAATTTTTACTTCGATAACTACATTTGCGATATTATTATTGTTGTTGATCAAAACATGGAACAAATCATATTTCTATAAAATAAAATCGATAATATGTAAAGAACGTAAATCTGAATTTGAACTGGTCGATAATTCTAAAAAATAAACATAAATTTCATAGATTAGTTTAAACAGGGTGTTGTGGTGACCTTGGAGATCTCTAAGGTGGTGATAGAAGACAATTTTCTAAGATAAATTATGAAATCAAATTTTTGTCCAAAAAATTTTTCAAAATTTCTTCCTCAAAAGGGCAATAGTACCTACAGAAACTATTGATATTTTAGTGTTAATTCACTAAAGAATTGAAACTAAAAAATCAATAGTTTCGGTACTATGACCAGCGGCGGCTCGTCAGAGGAGGCAAGGGACTAGGCATAGCCTTTTTTAAAAGTCAAAATTTTTATAAAAATAAAAATGGAAATTTTCAATTGTGAGAACTATCTAGAGATAGTTCTTTTTACACAACAACGCTTATTTAAAAAGTAACACTAGGCTACCTCAAAACCATAATCTTCAGCCTATCACCTACATGCACATGATGTAGTCATCCCATGAACCGCAAGGTTTTAGTATACTAACTACCGAGATAACTCCGATTGCACAGATTAAACCGTACGTAGGAGAGTATGCAGCAAGAGATAATTATAGAGGCACCGGGGGGTATGGAATACCGCCCAGACCGCCAGGTTTATACACGAATAGTTTTTAATCATGATTCTTCGCTTGAATGACATTATAAATTTTTGTACACCACTTTTTAATTATCTCTTGTGAAATTTCCTCAAATTTCCTTTCACTTAAAACCGAGAAGAGAATCGCTATAGGGATATCTAGTGTATAAATGCAGAAAAACTGGGTGAGGAAATCCGAGTAAATGTAGAAAACCTGTTTTTTTGCTTTCTCAACTTTCTCAAAAGAAAATCTAGTGACAAAAATGTGTCTTGTGACTCGCCCGTCTGAACATCGACAGCTTTCGCCAACCAAAACAGATGTAAAAATTTCCAAATTTAATTTCCGGACATGATTATTATTATTATATAAAGAGTTAGCATTAGTAAAATTACAACTATGTCCTTTGGATGATAATGGTAAAATAATTGCATATTTTAATAGGTGTGCAATTATCGCATCTACCACATATGGAAAGCCGCCAGTGGGATGGAATTAAATTTTTACACTATACTTTATGATTAGCTTCCTCAAATGGAAAAGCCATGAGCCGCCACTGACTATGACTATTTAAAAATAATTAACTACTACTTAGCGTTTTGACTTTGAAATCTTTCTGTTGAAAAAATGTTTTCTATGAACTAAAATTTGATTGGCCGTGATTTCGTAAAAAGCAATCATTATGCAATAAAATCCTTTTTACTTTGCATATCCTACTTTCATTTATCGTAATCGTCTATCACCAACACTGAGATTCTCCACGATGTAAATTTATAGAATATAAATGTAATTTTAAAATAATAGATTTAATAACAGCTTTTATAAACATTAGAGTGATGTGGGGTAACCGTACGCAGCGTGTAAGTGTACGCAGTAGAGATTGTGCGAATGACACGGTTGATAGCTAGTCGGAACCTTCCGAATTTTGTTCGCATTTAACCACATTTGATCAGCACAGCGACTGATTATCACAATATCATCGCTTTTCTTTATATACACATGTTTAAATGGAAACGCGACGTGCCTTGTAGGTTATGTACTGATGCTGTTAGGTAGGCGGGCTTACATTTAAATACATATAAGAAATAAAATTTACTTGTGAATTATGATGGTCAGTCGGCGTTTCTATGCTGTGTTGATAGACGAGTAACGACCTTTAGTTTTCGACGTGCCTACACTTTGACATCGTTGTGTACACTTAACCGACGGCGCGGCGTGCGGACACTTCCCCTCCGAGGCGGGTAAGTGTACGAATTTCCCTTGCTGATAAAAAGTTTCAATGAAAATAACAATTATTATTAGAATTCAAGTTTTATAATTTTTTGTTGCTGAAAAAGGTTTATTACATTAGAATAAACGTTGTTTTTTTTACAGTCAACTAAAACTTTTATTCTGGAAGCAATTTAGTAAAAATTGCGTACAGTTGCCCCACATGACTCTAATAATAATTTTTAACTTAATTAATTATTGTAAAATATTTTTAAAAAAACTTGATTACGGTATATTTTGATGTAAAAACGCATTTAATTTTATATTTTTGAATGTATTAATTTTAAGTTTGGAAAATGCTTAGTGTCTTAAAATATAAAGAGGTCGATTCGAGGAAATAATGTCGGTTCATCTAGATTTTGTAAACTATGATAAATAATTATAATTTAAATGAAAATAAATTGGAAAATTATTTTGAAAATTAGTTTTATTATAGTAATTAATAATTTGTAATCAATTTTCAGAAAAAATGAAGTGAAATTGAGTATTTTGGAAATTTGTTTTATAACAGAATTTGGATTGACAATTTATTATAAGTGCGCAAGATCGAAATTGTTTGAAGATAAGAACGAAGTGATAAGCAGGTATCATTTAAGTTTATCTAGTTTAAATATCACATCAACATATTATATGGTCCTGTTTTTAAATATCTGCAAAAATAATATTCAAAAGGAACTTGCAGAAAAATCCAGTACGATATTTGGTTACCGTCAGTTAAATTAACTGGAAATTAACATGTAAAAACTTATTTATGCAAATTCCTGCTTCCCTAATTATTTAAGAGAAAAAATGAAAAATACAAAAATAATGCAGAAATATAAACTACGAATGATAACACCATTAGATTTCATCTAGTTTTTACTTATAAGGTCAAAAAATGCTTTCAAAATTGTTAAATTTCAATTTAATTTCTATTTTTAGAAGTAATTACCATGGAAACTTGCATGGCCAGTCTGATAAATAAAACTTTTTCAATTTCAGAAGCATTTTTTGACTTTTTAAGTAAAAGTTAAATGAAATCTAATGCTGTTATCATTCGTAGTTTATATTTCTGCATTATTTTTGTGTCTTTCATTTTTTCTCTAAAATAATTAGGGAAGCAGGAATTTGTATAAATAAGTTTTTACATGTTATATTCCTATGTTTGGCTAACTCATTCAGCACCCGGTATAAGTACCATTGCATTCAAAAGAAAACAATTTTTTAAGAATTTTACAAAGAATACGATTTCTTGAATTATCCATCATTAGTGCTTGTTCACAATGTACGTAAAACGTAAGACGAACATAAGACTTAAAAATAAAAATACAAATAAATTCTTAATGGAGTGTGGAATAATATTAAAATCTTATAGTACATGACGTAGAATGTTCTTTTGCATATAACAAAATAACTCCAGTATTATTCAATATTCGATTGAGGTCTTATTTGTATTTGTAATTCTTACCTTTTATGTATTTCTTATGTTTTATGTACAATGCGAACAAGCACTTATAGTTTTCGAGAAAACGGCATTTGAAAATCGAAATTTTCCATTATGTTTAACATAGGAATACATAGAAATTGCAAGTCACGAGTTTTCTGTTGACGGTACGTGTGCTCTGATATAGTTTTATAGTAATTGCCGTCACACGCGTTTTTACCCAGACCGACGTGGTATAACCATGCCATCGTAATTCCAACAAATTTTATTGCCAGCATTCCATCACCAGACGAAGGCACTCTATGCTTCGCAAACCAAACAGCTACGCTACGCTACATGCGTTTCCAGCCCACTCAGACCGAAGTGGTATAACGACGTCAGCGTAATTCCAAAGAATTTCATTGCTAACATTGCATCACCAGACGAAGAAGATCAAAGTGTATTGACACTCTACACTTCGCATACCATTCAGCTACGCTACACTACGCACACGCGTTTTGTAAGCGAATACAGGTTCAGGAAGCCGGCCAGTATTTCAAAATTGTCGTTAAATCACCTTAAACGTCACCTTTTCGGCCTTACTTCTCAATTATTACCCCTCTCCCTCGGTTCTACGTTAAATAAACTACGACCAGCACTACCCAGACCGACGTGGTGAAACCACGCCAGCGTAATTCCAAAAAAATTTATTGTCAAAATTCCATCACCAGATGAAGAAAATCAAAGTGCTTCCGGCACTCTATGCTTCGCAGCCAATCGGCTACGCTACGTTACACGCGTTTCGAACTTTGTCGAGTTCAGGTTTCCCTGGAGAGGTCGGGCCTCCCAGTCGAGGTTCACTGCTTTCAGGGATGTTTTAGCGAGTAAACGCTACGACAAATCACAGATTCATCCTAAAATGACTAAGTTAAATTAAATTTAATTAATTTTTTTCCCACCCAGCTGACGTAATGGCGATTCGATTGCCAAACTACGAGAAAAACAGAATTATTTTTAAAATCAAAATAAAATAAATTTCTACTAAATTTTCAAAATCATCATCATCATCATCAATCCCATCATACATTAGGTCTATGAGCTGTTTCGACCCATCTTCTAAGTTGGGCAAAATCAAATATCAAAAATTCCCCATTGTTTGTGAATTTTTTAGGCTTAAGGTGGCAGCCACTAGGTGGGGAAATGAGGCTTTTTTCCAAAACTGAGAGCCAATAGCGTTTGCAAAGATGTCGTCTTTTGAGATTTATTTAGCGTTTTCCTTGGAGTTTAGATTTTTGAGAATATAAGTTAGGTAATTTACAACTATTTTACGTAACTTTTATTTTTTTGTTTTTAAATGGTCAAAAATTTGGATAATTTTAAAGAGTGATTTTTGGATGATTATTCAAATTGTTCAAAAGCCGATTTTTCAAATTTTTTAATTTAACTAGCATATAAACAACAGCGGCGGCTCGTCAGAGGAAGTAAGGGAGGAAGCAACCCGCGGCCCGTGGCTGTCTTATAAATCAACCGAAATAAATAATTAATTTTTTAATTTAAATTAATTTTTTTTATTGTTTTTCCTCATTTTTGTCATTAAGGCAAACTTGGCAATTTGCATTGCACAGTTGGCAAAACTAATTTATTTTTAAAAAAACGCAGTGCGGCCCCGCCTTTATTTCAATTTGCACTATGTGGCCCTTGCCTGCCAAAAGGTTGCCGACCGCTGAATTAAACTATTAAAATTTTTAAAAAAGTGGAAACGTAAATGTTCCATTGTAAGAACTGTCAAAAGATAGATACTCCTTCCACAACACTTATCCGAAAAGTAACACTAGGCTACCACAAAGGCAGAATCCTCAAATGATGTAGTCATCACATGGACCGCAATATTTACTGATACCGATAATTTCGAGATAAATCCAATTACACAGATTAAAACGTAGGTGTGTAGGTGAGAAGTAGAGAAGAAGCCTATTAGACCTCCTGGTCTAAGGTCATGATAGTTCGCTTGAATGACAATATAAATTTTCATTTTCATTATCTCTTGTGAAATTTTCTCAGATTTCCCTTTACTTGAAACACAGAAGAAAATCGTTGGCGAAATCTACATAGTAATAGTATACAAATGAAGAAAAACCTGAGGAAATCCCAGGAAATGGAAAATTCGAGGTAATGTAGAAAATCATAGGAAAATCTTAGGAAATGTAAGGAAGTCTTGAAAAATTAGGAAATCTTAGGAAAACCATAATAAACTATTTGTTTTTGCTTTGTCAACTTTTTTGAAAGAAAAGCTTGAGGCCATCCAGAAGGAAATAAAAGCAATTGCGTCACTTACCTTTAAGGATTCCGGCCAGGATGGTTTTACACTTAACGTGGTAGGATCTGGGATTACATTCAGAAGTTTACGTTGGAAAAGTATCAAAACGCAATCCATAATTCTCATGATGAGATGTGGCGGTCTTCCCAACTTTCTGACAGTTGCTGAAAAAGAATTATGGTGAAGATAATTGAGGTATCAATTTGCAAAGAGGAAATAAATTATTAATTAGCAATTTACAGTTATAAGACAAAATTACTTATTTACTAAGTTTCTATGCAGCTAAATGGTTTCTCTTCTGCAAGCTATTTGCCAATTTGCCGAAAAGTATCAAATTTTTTACCTATATGAGCCTGTTTAATTGTATTTAATGCAGATTCAGCTTCCTCGAGAGCAGGTTTGGCAGCTTCTAATTTTTCTTCTGCTCTGGCTTTCTCTTCTGCAATGCATGCAACCAAGATTTCAGCTTTTTCCTTAACTATCTGCACTTGATTTTTAAATACTTCAGCTTGACTGGCTCGTTCAGTTACCTGAAAGAAAACTCGGATTGATACCGATGAAAGGCCAATTAGAATCGTCTACCTCAGTCAAAACTCTTTGGGCCCGTTGGGATGCTTCGACAAGCTCTTTTTCCATTACAGCTAGATCTTTTTTCAAAAACTCAACGGAAGAAGAAGCTTCTGCAAGTTTTTCTAAACCTGTGTCCATCCGCAAGGCACCTTCCCTTAGTTGGTGACGTGTGTGTTTATAAATGCTTTTATACCCCGCAATAAAATTCAAATACGATTTTGGGGTTACATGAGTAGCTCGCCGAAATCTGAAATGATAAATTCCACAAATTAAAAAATCCACCTATAATAAGATATTACCTTTGAAAATAATCTAAAGAAGTTTCCGAAACAACATCTTGAATGGTACCAAGAGCTTCTACTAAGCTTTTCTTAACGTCCTCCGAGCAGGTGATATCAAAATTGATAATAAAATGCCGAGCAACCGAAACCAAAGCGTCTTTGGGCCATGGTTGAAACCAATCTAAAGTGCAACCCGATATCAAAGCTGGAAACCTTAATGCTCGGTTGCGAAATTTCTCACCTACCTAAGAACACACATGGTTGCATTTAACTATCAAATAAAATGTAAAATTTACCGGAGAAAAACACAAAACAACATGCAGGTTTTGACAAGTCCTGTTCATAAAATATTCCATAACGACTTCCTGATTCAATGTTCTTTTAGGGTTCTCTCTTCTCATGATTGGGCTCAATTCTTGAATTATTTCGGCTTGTTCGTCTTTTGAAAATAAATTAGTTATAACACCGGAAGATAAAATGTTATTTAAATATTCTAAGAAGCCTTCTTCTTTAATGTCAAGATCGGTAAATATAAATGTGGTTCCTTTCGCTTGACATCCACAAGATCTGTATAACGCTTTGATGTCTTCTAAATAATTTGCAATATTATAAGACCGGGTTAAAGTTATTTGGAAACTTTTGTAGCCTGCTATGAAGGATGAGAGTTTGGTCAGCGATTGCTTTCCACTTCCACCAACACCTTAAAAACAACAAACCTGCAGTTTTTGACGATAAAAAGAAAATAAAACTGACCGACAAGCATAACGTTTCCTCGGGGATGACGAATTACGCGGGAGATCTTCACTAAATGTAACATTGCATCCGGAAAAAATACAAGATCCATTCCCGATCCACGCACCATTTCATTAAATTGAGCCAAAAACATATCCAAACGTTCTCTTAACTCGTTATCGTCACTTACAGGTTCATACACCTTCGGAAGTTCCATATCTGCATCTTCTCCTTCTTCGCCGGTTGGTTCAGGGGCATCTCTAAAATAGCAGCCATAAAATGGTTCTCGGAGGATTTCAGACACTTACCTCATAAAGTCGACAAATATTGGATTGGGAAGAGACATGTTTCGGTACTCGACTCCCATTTCTTTTTCAGTGATTTCAAGAATAGTTTCGTCGAACCACTTCTTATCTTCGACAATAGTGAAACGATCGGAAAAAACTCGAGTGCATTCGTGTTTCCACAAAACCATCAAACAAGCTTGTGATTCTATCACGGTACATAATGTTCCCACCTAAGAAAATGTAACCACTTGTAAACTATAAAAGAAAAATTACACAATTTTACCATTCCCTGCCAAATTCTAGATAAATCTCGCAAAGAGAAGACGTAATGGAATTTAGCCGGTGTTGGAAGAAGTTGTGCACGAGTTGCTCTCCACAGAAGTCTTGTTAATGGAACCAATTTTTTTATTAAGTTTCGAACTTCGAGAGAAAATCCACGCTTAACGTTGTAATGACCTTGGCCAATTACGTTAAATATTTTGTCGATAGATGGGTCTGTTGGCAAAGGACAGTTAAATATACAAAACTGCCTTTTCAATCTTGATGGAATATCGTTGCGACCACCACCTGCAATGATTCGAATTAAGAATAATAATTTTGAGACTGTTTGATTTCAAAACCTGGATGTCCCATGGCAGCTACAAATTGCACATCCACAATTGATGTAAATTCGCCTGGTTTCTCCAAACTGTAAAATCCATTCATATCCATAGTTTGGCGCACGATTTCGTTTGTGATCTATAATTTATTTGTAGTGATTGGAACACTGAGAAAATCTGTTAAAAATGTACCTGATCTCCCCAGCAGTTGATTTCGGGTAAGTTTATATCATCAATAAAAGCTATCATCTTTTTCCCACCCGAAGGGCCAAAAGTATTACCACCACGTTTATCTACGTAACTTTCGATTGTTTTTTGGAACTGATACGGCGTGGTGGCACTGGAAAAATTGAAAGAGCGAATTATGTAACTTTCTGGGTTAGCATTTTTCATGTAATTTTTTATCATCACCGTCTTGGCAGAACCTTGCTCTCCAATTAACAATACCGCTTTATCTTGTTTTGCTACGAGGTCAATCAGATAATTTACACGAACGTTATCTGGAATGGGTATTAAAATACTGGCGTAATCTGGAGTGGCCAGTTCAGGATACACGTAATTTGTAACTCTAGATGTCCATAATTCCCATTCGCCGTCATCGTTAACAACATAATCAAAAACTGTTGCCTGGAAAAGAAAAAATTAGATCATTTAATTATTATTTTTTTAGAACTAACATTTTGGTTTTTCGAATCGTTCGCTGGGATATCAATGTTTTCAAACTTTTCTTTCAGAAAACTGTCAAACTTAAATCTGTCGTCAGTTTCCAGCAACGACCCCATTCCCCAAACAATTGCAAAAACGTAAAATTTCTGAAGATGCTCCTCAGATAAAACAGAAATAACTTCGGGGTTTGGAACTTCTTCCAATAGCTCATCATCCAAATCGCCATGATCCGACTTTGAAGCAGTGGTTTCGGCAACTTCTTGTACGACAATTGGAATTAAACCTAAAAATAATAGCTCACAATCAAGTTCAAATTTTGAAGTCTAAGTTTTACCTTCCAGCAGATATAACGTTTGTAAAGTTACGTTGCACTGCAATAAATTCATTGTGAGAGTAAGATTTTGGGTAATCCAAGAATAGAGAGTACTAAAAGATTCATCAAAAGCTGCCTTGAATACTTCTTGCTCTTTCGAGTTTCGTTTATTTAACCATGCATTAACTACGGGTTTCCAATTGAGTGCAGATGAGCTCATGTATACCATACCATTGCGAGAAACGGTTGCTGGAGAAGCATTGTCGATGTTATGGGGTTCAAATATAATTTTACAAGTTGGCGACATTGATAAACGATCACCATTAGCCAAAGTTAAGGTTTTATTGTCGTCTAACACAGAATTTAAATTTTCAATCCATATGCTGTCCACTGGACCATCCAAAACCAACCAAACATTGTCGTCTATAAGAAAGCGATCATTGTTACGCTTGCACGATTGCATTCACACTCACCATCTTTTAATTTCAAAGTTTTCCTCCAAAGGGCCGAAAAAATTCCATCAGTCCAATCGTTTGTTGCTACATCCAAACGTCCAAACATTTGAGCTGCGGTAATAGCTTTAGGATTCATTCTCATTTCCCTATGACTCTCTCCGGTCTGAGTCAAGGCTTTCATTAAGGTGTGGATACATGCGGTTTTTCCGGCACCAGTTGGTCCCAACGTCATAATTCCATGCCTCACTCGTTGAGTCTCATATAACTGAAATTTTATAAATAAAAAAAAAAGTTGACCATCGTTGAATCGTACCTGGATTAGTTTCAATGCCCAAGGAGCATGATTAATCAATCCTGCTTCTTCGACTTGAGTACTGATTGCTTCTTCCAACTCTTGATAAGTGGTTTTCTCGAGACTTTGGTTTGGAAACAAATCGGAAACAAGGGAATTAAACAAAGGTTCGTCTTCATCAATCAGCTTTGACAAATTCATGTCCCGCAATACTCTCATCACGATGGTGCTTTCGCTATCTTTTTGATTTACCCTCTTCGATGCTCCCAAACTTCGTAAAACGGACAAAATATTTCTTAGTCCAAAATCGTAATGCACCTGAAGATATTTAAAATGTAACATATTATATTCTTACAAAACTAATACGGACCTGTTTGGTAAGTTGTTCTTCGCATAATTTATACAAGGTATAAAATTTACGGGCCAGTGTAATATTTTCCAAAAACCCACAACTTGCCAATTTGACGCGGATTATAATCTGGCGATCTGGTACCATCATAGCAACGGTTCTAAACTGGATTTTCAGATTTTCTGGTAACTCTTTGCGACCTGCATAGCCTGGATTCTAAAATATGAATTTTAGATAGGAAAGGATAATCTTTTTTACATACCATGGTAATAAAAATGCCAAATTCCGGACACATTTCTATGGTATCTCCATCGGTAAATACAAAATTTCTCTTCTTTTCTTTTTTTGCTCCTAAAACAACTGCAACTTGTTGCGCGGCTACGGAAAGAACTGGTAATTCGATTCGGTTGAATTCGTCAAAACAACCCCACGCTCCCGATTGGGCTAAACCCTTATAAATTCGTCCTAATCCGCGATAATCCATTTGGTCTGAACAATTAAATACAACCACGTATTTTGCCAACGTTTTGCCCATATCCTTGACCGTTTCTGTTTTCCCCGTCCCTGCAGGTCCACATGGAGCTCCTCCCATACTCATCGCAAGAGCTTGGGCCAACGTTATGTAGCATCTTAAAATAATCAAAATTGCACATCAACGTCTCTAATGCCAAACTTCATGCCAAAACCTGTCAGTTAAAGGTGTGATCACCAAACGATCCGTGCATCCTAAATATTCGTTTTGGTAAGAAAATATAACATCGGTAATGATGATGAGAGTTTTATCAGATTCTTCTTTGAAATAAAAGCGACACTGTTTCAGCCATTCAAAGTCATTCACGTGTCGCACATTCAAACGGCACTAAAATGAAATTTAAGTTTTACGAATAAACCTTTCAGGTAGGTACTTTATATACCAAAATGTCAAAAATATCCCGTTGATGAACGTGTATGGTGATCAGAGTTTCAAACTTCGTTCTTTCAATTTTGGTCAAATCTTTCGTAGTTTGATCGATCAAAGTATTCAGCAATTCCAAAAATTTATTATTTGATTCGGCCATTATTTTTTTGTCAGCTCTTGCTTGCATCAAAGCAAGTTCGGAGTCTCGAGTCCAAATCATTTGTAATCCAAGTAAACCAATCTGAAAAAGTATTCTGAAATTTACTAAAATTAGAATAAAAATCTGGAATATCTACTTGTGCCGGAAGTTTATCCAAAAATGAAAGCATATTAAAGTTAAGATCATTCATGGTGTTGTTGGCTTGTCTGATAATGGAATGAATAGACGTTTGGGAAGTTACCAATAACTGGGTCAGCCAAGTTTCAACGCTACCTTCTGCACGTACAGCTTTCTCCAATGGAATTAGTTCATTTTCGGATGAAATAATTGCAGTCATTTTATTATACTCGATGTCATGGAATTTCACCCAACGAGTATTATCAAAAATGGATAAGAGGTGGTTTTGAATGGTATGGGAATCGGATGCTTGACCAAGAATTTCGAGGAGAGCTGGATCCGATACAAAGAAAAATCGTGGAAACATCATCCTCTTTTTTTCCAAATAACCACTCAAAGATTTTTGGCATAAATCCAATTGTTCTTGAAGATGTGGTAAGAGTTGCTTCAGTAAGTCATCCCCTAAAATTTTAAAAGTATAATGAATGCTTTTTTAGAGAAGTTTTGGCACTAACCAACACAGCATGAAACTACGCCAGGAGTTTCGTGTGCTCTTTGCATAATTTTCTGCCATGATTTGTCAATTTTGGAGAAACGTTTGGCTTCCTTTGGTAACTGCTTGGCAATGTCACCACCAACAAAAACGGCTTCCAAATAAACCCAAAGATTCTGTACCAAAAGCCACCTCTCCAAAATTTCATTTGTGTTTGAAAGGTCATGAACCCATTGTTGGATTTGTTTCTTGAAAGGCGCGTTGTATCTGGAAGGTAAATAATAAAATTTAATTTTTAAAAATTGAAGATTACCTGTTGGATAAAAGAGAGCCTAAAATCATCAAACTGTCTTCCAATTGTCCAATAGTTTCGGCCGTAGTGTCACCACGTAACAGTAATTCTCCTCTGTTGTTGAATGTTTGAAATGTTAGTTCATGAACTGACCATTCGTTGGTCACTTGTCTAAGTTTGGCTTCAATGTCCCGTTCTTTCATTGCAGAGATACAAATGTCCTGTGAATAAAATCAAATTGTTTTTATGTGATGGAAAATGAAAATAATCATTTACTTCAATATCCTCCTTAAATTGCAAAATTGGAGCTTCCAAAATATTTTTTAAGCAAAATCCGTCGCTATCCAATTCAAAAATATGGTGTAATGCGTCCATAATCCTCTGCCAATGTCTAGGTTTCATAGCCCTGTTGGCCATGAGTTCCAATAAAGGACACATATCGTTAAAATCGTCGATGGTTTTCTTCAAAGCAAAAAATGCGGGCCACTCTTTCAGACCTTTTGGTAATTTGCGACATCTATTTTGAAATTCCATAAGTTCGTTATTGATTTCCTCGATATTAACTTCTCCCCATGGTATATCATAATAACTGTTTACTCTGTCGATCACATCATTGTAGAGTTTGTAAAGCTTCTGCAGTAGATTAAGCTCTTTTCGGATTTGTGCCATATCTGGATAATCTGTCATGGGAAGACCAAATAGTTCCTCCCCACTTTGATAAGTTTGGAGTTTACGCCACATCCCATCAAAACGATTCTGAATCAAACGGATTGTGAAAAAGACATTAATTTCGTAATCATCATTTTACCAACCTGGAAGAACAATAATCTGTCGGAAGCTTCTCTTGGTGCCAGTCCAAATTCCATAGGACCTGCGACTTTGTATTCGTGACAGTAATCCAATTTTTCTTGCCGAAATTTGGCCAAATTTGTACGTAATTCTTCCTGAAACTGCGGTTGCATATCCAAAAGATTAGCATTAACTGTTAACGATTTGGACAGCATGTGAGTCCAGGTGTATCTCAAATTATCCACCTGTTCCATTATTTCCTTTTCCACGTACACCTCATAGCGGCTTAATATGTTGAATGCCTCCTAAAGAAAAAATTACAACAACCAATTACAAATCGGTTTTGAGAAGTACAAACCTCAACCGGGTCGATTTTCAATTCCATATCAACTTCCTGTTCTCTTATTTTCTTCAAAGTATCCATTATCAGACGAACATCGTCCAAATCTCGAATGGGTTTATCTAATTTTCGACCCATTTCATTTATAACAGCATAAACGTAATCCATTTCTCTTTTATACTTCTTCTTCAACACAATTCCAATCCTGCAAATTAAAATTGAATTTCGAATTTTGTTGTTGTGCATCAGCTCACCTGTGAGTGCAGGATTTTATTTCTGTTCTTAATGCAAATTTAAGTTTGTCTGTTGATATGGCAAGATAACTTCCGATGTTGTAAATGTCAGGTTCGTCGGTTAAGCGACTTTCTAGTTCCTCATGCTTTCTCAGCGACGCTTCAAATTCGAACAAACAGCAATTTAGGAGTTCTCTTGGTGTTTTTTCATTACGCCAGAGAACGTTATATGGGCGCCACTTAATCAAGAAGTTGTTAACATCCTAAAACAGATTTTCAATACTCGAAAGTCATTGTTGTGCAGACAATCTACCTGTTTCATATTTTGAGTGCAAGTAGATAACAACGACAGTGTTTTGATGACTTCTTTATTTTCCATAACATTGCTGTAAAAATTTTTACATTGCAACGGGAAGGCTGGCTTCTCTTCGGTCGTGAGCCGATAAAAACGGCGCCTCCTGGTCCTAAAATCTTCTTCTTTGTTTTTGATTCCAGTAATGGCGGTAGAAGAATTCTGATTGGCACAACGAGATACAATATCCACGAGGGTTTTTTGGCGGCCTATTACTTTTTTCCACTTTGATGACGGGACAGGAGTCTAGCTTAATGTGTATTATACAAAGCGTTGTGCGGTGTTAGTGTTATAAGGAGAGCGTTGATTTAAACGGATTAAGTCGTGTGTGTTGTTAATATGAAAAATGTCGTGCGCCATGTACAAAGTTTCATTTTTACCAGTGTATTTACATTGTTAGTTGCATGATGTGTGTGTATGATTTGTGCGTCAACAAGAATAAAAACATATTGCAATTAATATTTATAGGTATGTCCAAACATGTAAGGATTACACTGTTGAATCAAGAAGTTGAATCACAGTGTAATTCTTAAGAGTTTTGTTATAGTTTAATAAAATTTAGTTTATTGTACTGCACCCCTCTTAGGGGCACTTCATTTGTTTCCCCACTTATCTTAACAGTACGCAGTAGCGTATTTAAAAGGGGGGGCAAGGGACAATTGCCCCCCCAAGAAAGACTCAGATTGTATCCCTGAATACAAAATTAATTAAAAAAATTAAATAAAAAAAAACAAAAATAATGTTTACTACGAAGTTTTAAAATTTAAATAACTTTAAATTATTTTTATTTATTTGCTTATTATTTATTTACTAGCTAGAAAGCCCGTCCGTCGACAGCAGCATATTTAAGCTGTTAATTTCGTTTCCCACTACTGGGGGATTCCCCGTTTTTCTATATTTTCAAAGTAACGTAAAAACTTGTTTCCTCGCGAAATTTGAAAAATTATAAATTCCCTATCTTCTCCAAGTATTCTAAATGAGTGGAAATTCTGGGATATGTACTGGAGGGTGTTCCACACCCCCCAGACCCCCCGGTTTAAAAATTTGGCTTTGTATTTTTATATCCTGATATATAAAATCCCAGAACGCTGCTGCTGTTCCTGCTACAGAAGCTTACTTTTTGCTTAAAAATTCAAATTTCCCGATTTTTCCTGGCGAAATTTGTAAAAATATAAATTCTTCTCCAACTATTCTAAAACAGTTGAAATCCTTCATTTTTTTAAGTAAGAATTTTTAAGTAAACATGAGGGAAATTTTACCTTCGGATAGAAAAATTAAAACTTGGAAAGCATTTTTATGCTCATGGAGTTTAGCAGCAACTTGCTGTGTTACTTTGAAAGTTAATTATAAAAATAATATAATAATATAAATATTCCAAGTTTTAATTTTTTCTATCTGAAGGTTAAATTTCCCTCATGTTTACTTAAAAATTCAAATTTCCCGGTTAGTCGTAATCGTAGTTAATATATTCAATTTTTCGGTTGGTAAAATTGTAAACCGGTGGGTCTGGGGGGTGTGGAACACCCTCCAGTACATATTGAAGGATTTCCACTGTTTTAAAATAGTTGGAGAAAAATTTATATTTTTACAAATTTCGCCAGGAAAAATCGGGAAATTTGAATTTTTAAACAAAAAGTAAGCTTCTGTAGCAGGAGCAGCAGCAGCGTTCTGGGATATTATATATCAGGATATTGTTTCACATAAACAAACTGGGTTAGATAAAACCTCGAAGTAAGCTTAGAATAAGGTGGGATCGAACCTTTTTAGTTTATCTACTAATTTAACAATAAATTAAAATATTATAAATATTGTTTTCAACGGAATTTTTAACATGAAGTACTTTTGCTTTTCGCTAGTCAATAAGTATAAATTTTTTTTTGCTTTTGTAGAAATTATTACCAATTCTGAGAAGATTCATACAACAAAAGCAGATAAACAAAGTAGATTCTAATCCAATTTCAATTTTCTTTACTTTTAGATTTAATTTTAATTACATTATTTGTGAATTTCACGGTTTTTCCTAAAGAATGGAAATCCTGCAAGACCCAGACACCCCCCACCCCCCCGGTTTACAATTTCGACTTTATATTTTTATAATTAACTTTTCCAAGTAACACAGAAAGTAGCTGCTATAAACTCCATTAGTAAAGTAATTAAATAAATATAGTAGTAAGAAATTGAGGTTTCTATCCCCACCACTAAACCCCCCACTCCATGTACCCATTAGCCACGCCCACTTTTCAAGGTCGAGTTCTTATTGGTCGATAGACACGCCCACTTTTCAAGGTCGAGTTCTTATTGGTCGATAGACACGCCCACTTTTCAATGTCGAGTTTTTATTGGTCGATAGACACGCCCACTTTTCAAGGTTAAGCACACAAAAATACACCCCTCTTCATCCACACCCCGCGGTAATCCAAGGTCATCGAATAAGGTTATTACTCAAGGACAAATTCTAGTTATTGGCTGATGACAGACTCAAGGTCTATTGTTGACCTTCACAGTTGCTATATATTGACTTCACATTGCTTATAATATTAAGTGTATACATACACACATAATCAACTCAACGTACATATCAAATTAACTTGAAACAAGTAAGTTAGATTATTAATTATTTAATTTTTATTATAATTGATAAGTACTTTGTTACAGTGGAATTGTTAAATGAAAAATCTTACCCACTAAACAAATCTCGATCTAAAAACATCTCTATTGGATTATCTAAATTTAATTTACAACCTAATATTACAATTAGCGGTGTAAAACAGAAAGTGATATTAAATGAAGAAGAATGGAAACGTTTCTTTAATTACAAAACTATGCTAACATCATATTTTAGTGATAGTGGTTCAAAATTGTCTCCAATAGTTGATTCATTCACTATTGAATTTCATAACTTTAAAAATAAAAAAATTATAAAATTATATCGAGATAGTGAAAATTGGGTTTATTTGGGGTTTGAAACTATTACTGGATTATGGGAATTGATTGATTTGATAAACGGTTATTTATCAGTATTACATAAACATTCGTTTGATGTATTTTACTTCGACACCATAAAAAATAATTTAAACCTACTAGAAAACCCATCTAATATATCTAATATGATCAATATGGAAACTGCTGGATTCAACGCATATACACTTATGGAGATGTTGCATTTTTTTCCTGAAAAAATTATCGTTGATCTGGAAATTGCTAATGTAATTAAATTATAGGATGTGGATGGCATATGCGGAACAACATTATCCGAAAGCTGTGGATCTACATTCAGCTATCGAACGAATGAAGTGTACTTTATCAGATATGGCATTCGATATTCATCATGGTGCTGTATATATGAAATCAGGGTATCCAAACTTGCAGGAGGCTGAAGATATGGCAGCGAAGTATGGAGCCCAAGAGGAGACATGCGATAAATTTTTGAAAAAGTTAATTACATTGGAAACATTTTGTAGAATATTAAATAATAAAAAGTTTACCGATATTATATGTGGAATAATAGATTTTCTACCATATGGTCTTTGTAATAGAAAATAAATTAGTAGAATGTATTAATGGTGAAATATAATAAAAATTATAAAAAAGAACACGTGTGTATATTTAATGTTAAACCCATTGTAATATAAGTGATTGGGTATTACAAAAACTAATTATTAATCATCAATATCTTAAACGAAATAGACGTGTTTGTTGTTGGTGGTGGTAGTTAAAATGGATATCACACTAATTTATTTCATAGCAGCGATATGGAACAACACAATTACATTAACATGTCCTAGAAATCTAAAAAACGCCATGATTTGCATTCAATATCTGGATATTAGCGAGGAGTCTAAACAGTGTGAAAATTTCGATAAAATGTTTATTGAAATTATGCATTATGCATGAAATTATGAAATTATGCGTGTCTATCGACCAATAAGAACTCGACCTTGAAAAGTGGGCGTGTCTATCGACCAATAAGAACTCGACCTTGAAAAGTGGGCGTGGCTAATGGGTACATGGAGTGGGGGGTTTAGTGGTGGGGATAGAAACCTCAATTTCTTACTACTAAATATGCTTTTCAAGGTTTAATTTTTTCTATCCGAAGATTAAATTTCCCTTATTTTTACTTAAAAATTCAAATTTCCCGGTTAGTCCTAATCGTAGTTAGTTTAATCAATTTCTCGCTTGGTAAAATTGTAAACCGGGGGGGTCTGGGGGGTAGTGAACAACCTCCAGTATATATTGCTGGATTTCCACTCTTTTGGAATACTTGGAGAAGATAAGGAATTTATATTTTTACAAATTTCGCTAGGAAAAATCGGGAAATTTAAATTTTCAAGCAAAAGTGAGGGAAATGAGAGTGGTTTTTTTTTTACTTTTAGATTTAATTTAAATTACATTATTTGTGAATTTCTCGGTTTTTCCTGACAAAGTTAGTAAAATTATAAATTTCCTATCTTCTCCAAGTATTCTTTAAAGAATGGAAGTCTTGCAATATGTACTGGAGGGTGTTCCACACCCCCCAAACCCCCCAGTTTACAATTTCGACTCTATATTTTTATAATTAACTTTTCCAAGTAACACAGAAAGTTGCTGCTAAACTCCATGAGTAAGGTAATTAAATAAATATGTTTTTTAAGTTTTAATTTTTTCTATCCGAAGATTAAATTTCCCTTATTTTTACTCCTAATCGTAGTTAGTTTAATCAATTTCTCGCTTGGTAAAATTGTAAACCGGGGGGTCTGGGGGGTGTGGAACACCCTCCAGTACATATTGCAGGATTTCCACGCTTTTGGAATACTTGGAGAAGATAAGGAATTTATATTTTTACAAATTCGCCAGGAAAAATCGGGAAATTTGAATTTTCAAGCAAAAATGGGGGAAATCAGAGTTATTATTATATTTTATTTATTTAATATAAAAGTGGATAGATTATATTTTTTAAAAAGTAATAATTAATAATGAAATTCCACTACATCACTACCCCCCAAAGCATTTTCTAAATACGCCACTGACAGTACGTATAAATATATTAAGAAAAAAATTTTTATTTACAACAATAAGAATATATAACAATAAAGTACCTGAGACTTTCCAGCTGTCCACTGTCCAACACCTTTTGCAACCGAAGTGATGCATTTTCCAACATGGACCAAAACTTCCTGAACCTCTTCCAAATTTGGTTTTATTACGACTTTCGGAATCAAAAGCACAGCTTTCAAAACGAATACTGGCGTTGCTTCCCCGTAATTATCTGCAATTGCAAGTCGTAAAGCATTATTTTGCAAACAAAAATCATAATCCCACCATCTGTACTGAATCTCTTTCTCAATGCATCCAGTGAATGTCTGGTTACACGTATAAGAACATCTATAATTTTACGGCTGTAGAAACGTCTCATTTCGCCCATGGCTCCTCGAACCAAATCTTGCATCGTTTTAGCCATACCAATACGCAACAGCATGTGAGGTTTTTCAAAGCACTCATATATTTGGCTCCAATCGGATTGTTGCTGAGTTGAAGAACTTTCGCCATCATTTTGACCATTCTGAAGATCATCTGCAACATTACAAACATTACTTTTCAGCTATATCCATTAAGAATAACAGCACCATCGAAGCAAAAATCCAAATCGTCTCCAATGGGAGGGCAATCCTCTTGAACTCTTTGAACCAACTGCAAAATTTCCTCAACAGCTTCTTCCACCATAAGACTTTTTTTATGCAATTCAACTGCTGCTGTACGACAAATTTCTTCGGTGTTTTCACTAAAATATTCTAACGTCCACGTGGTTTTATCGGATTCTGGTAAAGCGTGCAAAGCGACAGTTTGCATGGATGTTAACACTTCAAGTATTCGATTTGTATAAATATCGTGAGCTCTTCCAATCTAAAAAAATTATTATAATATTGCAAAACGTCTTGATTAAAACTGCTTACCAATATTTTAAAATTTTGGACAGCTTCGTTAACATTATCTACAAAGGGCTTCCAGTCGGACGAAACCCAGGTCAAACTGTTTAAAGCTGGCGAAATCATATTTATTAAACGTACCAGCTGCGGTAAAAATAGAGGTCTTATTTCTAATTTTACTTCTTGAACCACACTTAAGAAGTCGTTGATTAAAAACTGTTTGAACAAAACTTTAGAAAGGATTCGAATACCCAAACGTCTATTTTACCTGCAAGGAATCTTTGACTAGCGTAAAGTGGTCCTGCTTGGTGTACAAAGTTAATGCGACAATTGGTAAAGGCAGATCCATTTTTGACATTAAATCTGATTCCCTAATAAGCAACGGAATTGTACGGTGCAAATTGACTTTCAATTTTTGTTGTTCTGGGCATATGGCTATCAGTGATCTCTTCAAACAACCATCAACATCTGACACCTAAAATGGATTTCTAGTCCAAATTGAGCAAAACATTGTATCAGCTTACATGTTGAGACATCCAAATTTGGACCATATCGTTTTCGTACGCTTTCAGCATAGCTTCGACACTTTTGTGCCGCTTGGTTAACTCGATGGTAGCATACAGCGTTTTCAAAATTGGATGATTTGTTACACTGTCCAAAAGCTCCGATAAGTGGTAAGACAAACACCTGGCCCATTTAATTCGTCCTATATGCCGAAAAATTAGATAAACTCTTCAACTTCAAAAATATTTACCTGAAATTGGTGGAAACATATACGGAACTGGTGGATCATCTTTTTCCTTCTTATACATTGTAACAATTCGGTTTACTTCCTTCTCGCAGTGCTTCAAAATGCGTTCATACTTATCTTCCATATTTTTTAAAGGAACTTTATCGCAAATCTAAAATTTTGTAATTAAATGAAATGAAAAGCATGAAAACACGCTAGTAACCTTTTCAAATTTAATGAGAAACTTGATACCTTGAGGAGTTTCCCATACACTTTCGTAACTGTTTTCTATTGTGTTTCCAATCTCCGCTTTCAATTCGTCGATGCGAATTAAAAATATATCGAAGTCTGCATCAAATTGAAGATTTCGCTGATCTAAGTAATTGTAGTTTTTGTTTATGATGAGCAGCTTCACATTTTCGAAGTTTTGGATTGCTTCCTCCAGAACTAAAAGTATTCTTGTACAGTAAAACCAAACTGAAAATTCCAAATGAAATACCTTCTCCCAAAAGTAATCCCTCCATTCGTCTCTTAAACAATTCACTAAAATCCTCGATCAAATCAAAAGTTGTAATGATTTTGCTCAATCGAGCGCAAAACGAATTAAATTTTCCGAAAACATAATTTTCCGAAAAATTAAATTGTTGCTGATCGGGCATATTGGATTGACCTTTGACCACAAGATAGGTACTCTTGTAAGCTTGGTTAAGCGTAATACAATGCAACAACTTTTCTTTAACTTTTGCTCGATCCTGTGACCAGATTGTTTCGTTTCCTCTGCAAGTTACGTATTCTTTGCACGTTTCGATCATTTGGTTGGTAATCTTCACCATCAGAGCTGATGTTCGCTCAGAAGTGTTATAGAATTGCGAAACACTGTGTATTAATCGCACCGTTTGAAGTAGCCCAAGAAGAGAATCTTTCATTTTAACCTAAAATTCAAGAGGAACTATCTACGATGGAACTATAACTCGAGCCATACTTACGGGATCGTCCAAATAAAGAGAGTGACAGTTTTTTTCTAAAGCTTGGATAAACTTTGCGTTATCTTTCGCTTCGTTGTAACAAAATGTAATCTTTTGGTCAGTTTCTTTCCATTCCTTAATTAGCTTTGATCTGGCAAACTGAAGACACATTATGGTTAACTGCACCTCTGTGGCTTGCAATTGAGTAACAATTTGCGAAAAGGTGGCACCTCGCTTCTTCCAATACTCGAGTTCATCTTGTGGACCTGACGAATCGTTTTCCCTTCGAATTTGATCACTCTCTTTCAATATCTCAGATAAGTGTTTCATCCAATTCTTCACTCTTTCTTCAAGATAAGCTACATCCTCTGCTTGAGTGGACATTTTTTTCAAATCTTCAATCCCCAACCCGGCGACTAAAGTCCGATTATCGTCAAAAATATTGCCTTTGCCGCACACTTCTTCGCAAACTGAAAATCACATTAAAAAACATATGTATTACTTACGTTTATTTATGTTACCTTTAAGAGCGCTGCAAAAAGAACGTAGACCTGGAAGAAGCTGATTTTTTACCATCGGGCAATTAGCAGCATCGTCTTCGCTATCAGGACTCGGAAAAGCTAGCGCTTCCATAAAAACGTGTCTGATGATACGTTCAATCGCTGTTACAAGTCCAATTTTTTCGGCGTCAATTACTCCACAAAACAAATCCTAAAAAAAAAATCAACACTTCACATTTTATCGTTTGGCCAAACTAACCTTTTGAAATCCTTCCTCTGGTAACTGCTTGCTTGTGTTTATGCGATAAATGTAAATGCAAATTCCAATTAGAGGATGCTGCCAACCATCGGTCAAAAATAGTTTTTTCTTCTTGACCGGAACGGATAAAGGCTGAGTGCGACTCAAAGTTGATTGAAGCTGCCTACTGGTACTTGGTTTATTTGGATCTACTGTCGGTTCCGGAATAGGTTCCTCCATTTCTTGATAAAACCACATCAATTTATTCCTAGCATGTGGTATAAAAAGCTGGTTGATTTCATCAAGCTATAAAATATTTTGCGATTTTACACCAAATAGAAAAGCGAACCGAAACTTTGACTTACCATATCTCCTTCAAACACATGATCCATGATTTCTTGGCGAGGCAATCCAGTAGCTTCAATGAGAATTTGGAAGGTGAACTCCAATCGAGGATCCATTTCACCTCTTCGGGCTTTACGCTCACATTCTTCCCGGCGTCGCTGGAAAAAATGTAAATTGAAAAATTTGTAGTTGCCCATTGACAAAAATTGATGCTAATGTGGTTATCACTGTTTACCAAAATTGCTGTTTCTGAATCGTCGTCATAATCAGTTTCTGAATCAGATCCTGAAGGATAACAATGTGGACCATACACAAACATAATGACCACCGTTAATAAAATTTCGACTGCGGATGGTTTGAGTAAAAATTAAACTAAACTTTGTTACCGTCGTGCGGATCAGACATCGCACGATGGAATTTCACAGCACTTTTAATGTGATAATGAGTTGAAGTGTTTGGTAACACAATAAGCAAAATTTTCGTTCCTGGCACCATCACCACCTATTTATACCCTCGAGCATGTTCGCTTACAATTTTTCATGTAACTTATATTATAAATTTATCATTAAAAGTAATGCACAAAGATTGCGTTAAGTTGTAAAGTGCTTGTTTGTTCAGGTGAGTCATGCTTTCGTTTTGCATAAAAATGTTATCTGATTGGTGATGAAAACTCTTTCTTATTGAACGAATTTTTAATTTATAATCATTTCGGGCAAATTCTTTATTTAATTTTGCATTAATAAATTGGCTTTTAATGGATTCAAGTTTCTATACCAACTCATATTATCATTTCGTCTACGATATATCCGTTCCGCTGCCAGACGTTGCACTTTTAAATTTTTGAATTTAACCACACCTAACTTAAATCTAATCTAATTGTTATTTTATCACTGCTGATGCTGGTTAAATAATAAATGAAAAAATAAAAACTCTTCTGAAGAAATTTTTCGGCAAAAATGTAAATAGGGTAAACGCTCTGCTATCCGACCTAATAGAACCCATTTTCAAATGTTGTTTTTATCCCATATAATGTAATCAGTTTGTTGGTCTACATGTTTACCTCAGAGTCACTGTGTGAGATAAGGTTCATGTAAATTCTCAAAATTGACGGATATGGGAGCGTCGGATAATAGGGCGTTTACTATATAGAGATTGCCCTCCAAGCTTGTTTTGTTAATTTTCATCAGCTTATAAAAATTCAAACGAGCTTAATAGATTTATTTCTGGTATGCATCTATAGTACACGAGAATTTCATTGTTGATGTCCAAGAAGGCCACTGGTGGTGTCACAGAACATATAATGCTATTTGAGTTTTTAATGGTTTTATCTATCCCCTTTCTATCTAGAAAAAAAGCTTTTACAGTTTTTAAATATTTAGGGCAGTAATTCATAAGAAATTTTAAGTAGAACCCTGCATATCAATGTACCTCTGGATCATTATCTAAGCAAGTGGTTCTCAAATTCATTTGTCTGGCGGCACCCTACAGTCACGCTACCCTTACCCTTATCATTTCCTCTTTTTTAGGTACCTAGGTATAATAGGTAAAAAATTCTAATTCTAATTTTCGAATTCTAATTTTGCAGTAGAGTCACGTTACTCATTGGTAATACATTGTTAGAAGAGTGTCTATATCATCAGATAGATCTTCACGACTGTAAATCCACTAATACATAATTACCTACTTTTTGTAGATTTTACTTTTTTGAATTATTAAATTACGGTTGTATCGTATGTATAAGTGAATTTACTAAGAGGTAATGAACTGTGTTCAGGGACTAACTGTGTTAGTGGTGCCGCGCACCAGGGCCCGGGCCCAAAGGGGACCCGGTGGCCCTTTCAACTCCATTTAAAGTTTATGCGATTTATAGAGTAAAAATTTAAAAAAAAGAAAAAAAAACAAGAAACACAAAAATTCAAACGAAAAAAAATTTATGTTTGGGAGCTTATAATCAAAATCCAGAATATTCAACTGTTTATACTAGTATTGATTGTATGTTAGCAAACACTAATTTAAAAATTAAAACAATATGAACCAGTACAAACATTTGAGAGATCATTTTCGATCTTGAAATTGGAAAAGAACTCTTTGACAAATAAAATGTTATAAAGCAGACTTTCTAGCTAAGCAATTTTATCAATCAATAGAAAATGAGATAACCAGAACTTTAGATCTTAATAAAACAATTTCGTTGTTTGCCAATCAAAGGGCAAAAAAAGTAGATTTTTTTGTATAAATAAATTAAGATTAGTTATGTTTGTTTTGTATTATTACGATTGTGACCATTTATTATACCGGGTGCTGACTGACTGAGTAGCCGAAGATAAAAAAAAATCATTAAAAAACTTATTTATGCAAATTCCTGCTTCCCTAATAATTTTCGAGAAAAAATGAAAGATACAAAAATAATGCAGAAATATAAACTACAAATGATAAGAGCATTAGATTTCATCTAGTTTTTACGTAAAGATCAGAAAATGCTCTTGAAATTGATAAAACTTTCATTTATCAGACTGGCCAGGTAAGTTTCCAATTATTGAATTTATTACATGGCCAGTCTGATAAATGACAATTTTAACGAATTTCAAAAACAATTTTTCACAATTCCGGGAGTAAAGTGCTCACTTTACTCCCGCTTTTGCGGGACTAAAGTAATACTTTTTTTCCCACGCCTTTAATGCGCGCTATTGATCTGAAATTTTGCATATCGCTTCTTGCGACAAATCGCTGGGGGGTCGTTGTTACGGAGGTAAATTTTTTGCTTAGTTTTTCGATATCTAGCGCCGTTTTCGAGTTATTGCAATTTCAAAATCTCAAATTTAGTGATTAACCAATGTAATTCAGCACTTTCAGCGAAATTGTGAAAAATAGTATACACCAACCTTGGGTATATACACACTCGACTAACATCTCGTGCAAAAACCTTCGCACGCGGGATGAAAAGCAGCACCTTAGTCCCATGATGTATTATATACTATTTCGACCCTTTAAGTAACAACTCTAGACAAAATCTGTTGTTCTTATCATTCGTAAATTATATTTTTTATGCAAATCAGGTGTTTCTACCATGAATTTGTCGATCTGTTGTTTTGTGAATATTTTAGATTTCTCAGATTTAAATCCACCTGGGCCGCGATTCTGAACTCGCTCCACTCCAAGCGAGCGCTCCACGAAAGTTAGCGGTTTGATAGCGAGTGGAGTCGTAATTTTGTATTCTCATATACCGCTCCACTTGGGTTTTTAAAAGCGGAGCGATGAAATGTGGCAACATTGTATTGTAAGTTAAATAAAACATTAAACGGTCAAGGGTGCTGTCAAAATCAATCCAAAACAGAAATTGTAGGTTATAAACTTATAAACTTCAACAGTGACGGCGCAGGAATTTTTAAAATGGGTGGGCACAATTTGGGTTACAATATATTTGGGGTGGGCAGGAACACACAAAATTTATAAATAAACTAACAAAAATACATTAGGTATTGAAATAAGCACCTAAAAAATCTGGGTGGGTACTTGACTGGCACTCCAATCAACAGGGTAAGTACGTGTCCACCCCGGTCAACCCCTGGTGCCGTCACTGAACTTCAAGCTGACAGCTGTTAGTAACTAAAACTGCCCCAAAAGCGAGTGATAACAGCGCAAAGCAAGTGCTTCTCACCGCTCCTGTCGAAATGGGAGCGCTGTAACATTTGGCGAGCGGTTGAGAATACGAATTACTTTGATGAGCTCCACTCGCTCTAAATGACAGCTATATCGCTCCGCTTGTCTAAAAAGGAGGACATCAGAATACCGGCACAATTTTGAGAAATTTTTTATTTTAAATTTTCAACGCTTGTATACCAAAAAGATGCACTTTCAGAACAAGATACATAAATAACTATTTAATAAAATGAAAATGTAAATATTCGTATACTTTTATTGTTTTTCTTTTATTTGTTTTCTTATTTGTTCCCAATATTTTTCAATTTGAAAAAGTTCCGGACAGTTAGAATTTGCATTTTTCGACTGATATTGATAGCATTTTTAATTTTAATAATGTCGTGGCAGGCTGATCTCGGAAATTTTAGTAGTTTTGCTAATTGTCTTTGCGATTATTTAGAATTTTTAATATGTTCAGAAATAATTAGTTTACGCTGAGTTGATTAACATTTTTAATTTTACCGGTCAAGAATAATAAAAAACAAATAAATAAAATATTCAAAAAGCGAAGTGAGCCTCATCCTCAAAAAGTTTCACATCAAAAATATTCCTTTAGACGTCGTATTTCTAAATATCTATTGAATTTTATTTTACATCTGTGTATAAAAAATGCCCAAAGCTAAAGAAAAAAAAAAGAGTGCAAATTTCAAAAATAAAACAATAGTTTATTATTATTTTATTTCTAAGGATGAACTCTCGCTGTAACCACAGTTCAGCACTACTAGCCAAACTTCTAAAAAAATAGTTCGTTTATTATGTTTTGCACTAATTGCAATCCAGCATTTTGAGGTATAATAAAAAATTTTTAGCTCATATTTAAGTGGTGATTTTTAAGTTTATAGGGCATATTTTCAAATTTTTTAATAGCTCCAAATCCGGACCCTATTCATAACTATCACCAAAAATTCAAATTGGAATGAAATATTGTAAGTATTCTGGAATAACGCTAACCTTTTCACTATCAAAAGAATAAAGTATCATATATCTAGGTTGAAAATTGAAGATTACATAACATAATATGATATGGCATAATTCGCCAGTGGCGTAGCCAGAAATTCAGTTCGGGGGGTGGGGCCACCCACCCCGAACTATTTAAAAAAATATTTTTGAAAAGCCGGACAACGGGTTTATTACACAAAATTTATAAATTGATCATTTCAAATTTTAAATTAATAATCCCCCTCCCCAGGCCCCCCCCTGGCAATGCCACTGTAATTCGCCGTCCTGTTGTCTTTAAAATCGCATCTATGATTGGTTAATCTTTTAACTGTTAATGTATCGCAAATATGAACAAATTAAGACGATGCAAATAACACTGGTATTGGTTTTCACACTCAAAATCAAACAATTTAATTGGTTTGAAAATCGGATTATAGTTTTCTTAATTAATTTTTTAACAAAAAAAAAGTTAAATTTCTTTTTCAGAGTTGTGATATTTTGAGTTGCCCGCGTCGTATTAAAAATACACCCTTTGTTTGATCGATAAATCAATAATTTTATGTATAGTAATAAATAATAATCATTAATTATTATTAGCATACATTATATTACTATGGACTATGCAGTAGTAATTAATAATTTTTAGAATTTCAATTCACACTTAAAATAGCAAAATTTATTGTAAAATTATTATTTTAAGTATAAGAAATAATTTTGTTAATTAATCAGATAATTTATTTATTTGTGACAAATCGAAGATCAGGTCAATTCTTTTTGCTGATTTTTAATCGTAATTATTCTTATTCAACGCGTAATTATCAATACTCACGTTTACGGTTTCCAAGCTAAAAGACCTACTGGGCATAGCCAATTTTCTAATTCCTCCTAGTAAAACTAACTTTCCTGCCATTTTCGATTTTTTACTTGGAGAATTATTCATAATTACTTCAGTTTTGTTTTGTAGAAATAAATAAATACAATTACAAACAATTTTCACACTGAACTTGAAAAATATTTTCACTTGAAAGCCTAGCAACTATAGTTTTGTCAATATTTATTTATTTGATTTATGAATCAAATCAAGTAAAATAGATTTGAAATTTTTGACTATTGTTTTCAATCTCAAAAAATAAATTTTTGTAAAAGGTATGTACATATCTATGAACACCCGGGGTGCTTTTGCAATTTTTACTTAGATAATAATTTTTTAAATGAAATTTTTCTACAAAAAATTAAAATTTTCTACAAGGGATATTCCGAAATTTAACTTCTAGTGAAAAAATTTTGTAGATATTTAAAAAAATTCTGTGATTATAATTAAAGGAATTAATATTATTATTATTAATTACTGAAAAGAAAGAATATTGTATAACCTACACCGAATATTATCCACATAAAGTAACTTTTGAATAAAGCAGATTAGATAAAAATTTCAAAAGTTTCCATATTTTGACTTTTGCAACTTCATGAGAATCTGAAGAGATAATTTCTAGTCGTCGCGAGATGCGTGTTTTCTCTAAGAAGGTAATTATTGTAATTATTATTGCAATGTTAGATAATATTAATTTCTAAAATTTATATTATAAATATATAAGGGAATGAAAGATCCAAAACTTACTTTACAACTTGCCGAACACCATAAACTAACTACTTTATTGATATTTCTGAGTCTCTAAATGGGGCAATCTTTAATTGTAATTAGTAGCAGACACTGCAATATTTCAGCATAGCGTGGTCGTAATTCCCACTTTTGCAACACAGATTTCGCCAACAGTTTAATTTTGCACAATTTTGATAAACTTAATATTCAAAATTTCTTAACTTTAAAAATTGGGAATGACGAATCCTTCCCTAGTAAACCATACCATTTAAAGAAATAAGAGTATTGGAAATTTTTGATTTGAAGTTGGTATGAAACAACAAATTTTTGCTTTTGAATCAGATTCGTAAAATAGACGGACGTTTTTGCGGGAGTTCTCGTAAAATGTGTGAATATTAAGTCTAAATTGTGAAATTGATAGTTTTGATTTCACATAAGTGATTTTTATTTAATTTGAAGGTGTCCCGAAGTTTTGGACAAAATTTCGCAAGTTTTGAAAGAATTTGATTTTAATGGAATGGAATGGTGGTTTTCGTATCACAAGGAACCTGCTTTGTCTGACTATTTCACGCTTCCGACTTTTAGGTTTAACGTCAAAATTTTAAAACAAAAATTTCACTATAACTTTTGACGTCCAACGTGTAGGGCAATTATTCAGGGTGCTGAATGACAGCATTTCCCAAACATAGGAAATTACCATGTAAAAACTTATTTATGCAAATTCCTGCTTCCCTAATTATTTTAGAGAAAAAATGAAAGACACAAAAATAATGCAGAAATATAAACTACGAATGATAAGAGTATTAAATTGTATCTAGCTTTTACTTAAAAAGCCAAAAAATGCTTTTGAAATTGTTAAAAGTTTTGTTTATCGGACTGGCCATGCAAGTTTCCATGGTAATTATTTTGGAAAATATAAATTAAATTGAATTTAATACATGGCCAGTGCGATAAATGCAAATTTTAACAATTTTGAAAGCAATTTTTGACCTTTTAAGTAAAAGTTAGATGAAATCTTATGGTCTTATCATTTGCAGTTTATATTTCTGCATTATTATTGTGTCTTTCATTTTTCTCTAAAATAATTAGGGAAGCAGCAATTTGCATAAATAAGTTTTTACATGTTAATTTCCTATGTTCGGCTAACTCATAGATAAAATGATACCAAATTTGAATTTAGAATACAAAAGTCACCATATTTTTTAAAAAAGTTATTCAAACAAAATAGAATAAAATGAACATTTGGTATAAATTTATTGAGTATTTTAATTTTCACTGTTGAATGGTAAAATAAATTTTAGAAACAAAAATGGAAACCCTTCATGTTAAGTAAGGGGAAGAAATTGCCAGTACAGAAGAGGATGATCAAAGGATAAGCAGTATAGGCGAATCATGCATACCTTTTCTCATTTAACCTTAACCAGGAGAGATACAGAAAATATGAAGATACAGGATCCGGAGAGGAAAATAAGAAGAAAACAGAAGTAAATAACAAAAATATATTAGAAAAATTAGGTGAAAAAATTGAAACCATGGAGAAGAATTTAATAAATACAGATTTCAAGATGGAAAAGATCCTAAAAGACATTGAAATAAACATAGAAAACAAAATAGAAAAAACAACAGACAATTTTGGAAATGGGGAGCAGCAAGAAAATGAAGAAAATTCTAATAAAATCAAAGAAGAGATATTTGGAAGATAGCGAACAAGAAATAAAAAAATTGGTTAGAAAAGAAAATTCTGATGAAAAAACGGAAAGCTCAAATGAAAACTTGGAAAATGGTACAACACAGATAATGGAAAATGTAGATAAAATTTAATTTATTTGTTTAGGAATTGAATTTTATTGTTTTGAGATTGTAATTTTATTTTTATGATTCTGGTTTTATTTTGTAAATCTAAATTTTGATTTATTTGTGTATTAATTTATTTTGTAAATAATTTTGGTGTGGGTATTGAAACTTTTTGATTTTGAAGTTGGTATGAAACAACAAATTTTTGCTATGGAGCGAGATTCGTCGAAGTGGACGGATGTTTGCGGAGGTTTCCGTAAAAAGTGTGAATTTTGAATCTCAATTGTGAGAATGATAGTTTTGATTTTACCTAAGTGAATTTTATTTAATTTGAAGTTGTCTGAAGTTTTGGACGAAATTTGAAGAGTTGTTTTAAAAGAATTTGAGTCGATGTGGTTTTCATATCACCAGGAACCTGCTTTACCTGACAATTTCATGATTTCGACATTTTGAGCTGGCCGAAGCCTTTTAGGTTTAACTTCGGAGTTTTAAAATCAAAAATTTCACAAAAATACATTGTCGTGTTTTAAAATTTCTTTTTTTTGGAATATTGAAATTTTAAAATTAATAATTTGTTTATCGACCATTTTAAGATTTGAATTTTTGTTTTGTGATTTTAAATTTGTAAAGTAAATCTAAATTTTAATTTATTAGTGTATTTGAATTTGATTTTGTAAATAATTTTTGTATAAATTTTGTAAAGATTTGAATATGTGCGTTTTTTCGCGCCGACAATTTTTAAGTTGGCACGAAGTTAAACAATAATTTTAGCTTTTTGCCAGGTCTGCTGAAGTAGACGCACGCTTTGCGGGTGGTCCCGCGCAAAAAGTATTAATTTTGTGTCTAAATTGTGAGATTATTGGTTTTAATTTTAGAAATAAAGTTTGAATTGCGTAGGTAATTTTATTGAAATTTTTGATATTTGGAAGTGATCCTAAGTTTGGACAAAGTTTGAAAAAAATTAGATAGATTTTAGCCGTTGTGGAAATTGGAAGATAGAAAAATTGAAAAATAAAATTGGATTTATTAATATGTTGATTAACTTGTTATATTGAAGTTTTAATTTATTATATTTCACAAGTTAAGAATTTATGTATTTAAAGGGAAATTGTGCACTTTCACCAATATGAGTACTTTTTCCGATAAGTACACAAACATTCATTCTATTCAGTGCCGGATTAAATAGTTGTGGGCCCCTACGCAGTTAAATTTTCGGAGCCCTCTAGAAAATTATTACTTTTACATACAAGACATAATATTTTATGTCTTTAATTTTACTACTCAATAATTAAAATAAACAGTTTCAATAATAACCAACTAATTTTCCGTTTTCACGAAGCCCCTAAAATAAGCGGGGTTCCTAGGCAGCCGCCTTTTCTGCCTTATTGGTAATCCGACACTGATTCTATTCACACTTCTCTTTGACATTTGTCTCGAGAGAAAATGTATTAACGCGCACATATTACTTATTTTCTTCTGCAGGAATGGACTCTCACCCGAACGTCCTAAATGAACTTATCTCATTTCATAACTTATATACTATTTTCTATATGAATATCTAAACTTGTAACCCCTTTGTTTTGAAACCAAGAGTCTAGCAGCGATAAACTAAGATATATTAATTTTAAAGTATAATCGGTCTGGCATTTTCTAACATAAAAAAATTTTATACTTTAATTTGAATAAAAAAAGTTGAGGCATATCATGGTCTTCCGATGCATCTGAATTTGGTGATTTAAACGCAAAAGTTCATCCTAGATACCATACATCATATTATAGGCAATTCAAAACTTTTGATTACGTCATAGATGGAGTCGAAACTTATCAGTGACGATCGTGAATGGATTTACGAGATTTCTATTGATTTTGAATAAATTATCGTAGTTACCTTAATAACTTTGTTATACTCCTAACACTTTATAATGTTTTCAGTTAAAAGAATACGCAATTTTCTTTCTCGTTTCCTTATTCATTTTAATTTTTCAGGGATCTTCCGAAATAATCCGACTACATTCCGGCCCTGACTGACCTTCTCGTTATTAATATAATACCAATCAAACAATCAATAAATACTTTTGTTACATAAAACTTCTAATTTTAAAATACCTATACGAAAACCAACCTCCATAAATTAAAATATAAATTAAATGAAGTTATAATAATAAAAGTTGATGATAAACGTTCGAACATAAACTCATTCAAGAGGATTACATAATATTGGCACTTATCACGCTATTTGGTATTTTATATAAACAATTATCAACTACATTAATTCTTTATTGCATATTTTTCGTTCTATTTCTGAAATAACTATTTAAGTTCTTTTTAAATCAATATTTCAAAAATAATTAATAATTTTTTTTATAGATTTTATCAAAGTTGGTTTCATGTGCGAGTACTATTCTTTTAATCGGTTATTTATTTTTAAATTTTTGAAAATCACTAAAGAGCAAATGTCAAGTGTTGTGTATGTTTGTATCTTTAAACCTACAAAAATTAAAGTATAATATATTACTGAAATACGGGGGAGTACCGCCGGCTGATCGGAGGTTGAATCTCTATCACTTATGGTTAAACATTATTTACTAAATCAATACTGTTATTCTCAAAGTTTTTCCACCTATAAAAACCTGCCAATAAAATACTATCAATATCAACTTTTGCAGAACGTTCTGCTTGAAATAATTACACCAATGCAGCTATTTTCATATTTACTTTATAAGATATTTAAAGGTAGATGGTATCAATCAATGAATAATAAAATAATTGATTGCTTCAAAGGTTCAAAGCACATCTAGAAAACTGAATTCTTGTACTACTGATATACCTAATATAATTTTTATTATATTTAATTTTATATAAATTTTATTTTATTTATTATAGGTAATAATTATATATCCTAATATATAAAATCCCAGCACGCTACTGCTCCTGCTCCAGCGTGTCATTTTTTGGTGAAAAAAGGACCACTCTGATTGGTCGATTTTTTTTACCAACCAAGAAATATATTAAACTAAGATTAAGACTAAAAATATTTGAAAAATAAAATAATGAATAATTCCGGTATAAGAGGAAATAATTGAAATTTAGCAATCATAGTAATCAAAACTGAATGAGTTAACTGAACATCCTAATACATAAAATCCCGGCACGCTGCTCCTGCTCCTGCGTGTCATTTTTTGGTGAAAAAAGAAACACTCTGATTGGTCGATTTTTTTTACCAACCGAAAAATATATTAAAGTAAGTAAAGTTAGTACTAAAAATATTTGTCTAATATTCTAAATGAGTGGATATCCTGCGATATGTACTGGAGGGTGTTCCACAACGCCCAGACCCTCCGGATATTATAGAAATAATATAAAAATATAAAGTCAAAATTGTATACCGGGGGGTCTGGGGGGTGTGGAATACCCTCCAGTACATATCGCAGAATTTGGAGAAAATAGGGAATTTATAATTTTACAAGTTTCGCCAGGAAAAACCGGGAAATTTGGATTTTTAATCAAACGTGAGCGAAGTTTAAACTTTAACTTAAAAAAACATTTATTTAAGAGCCTTACTGCTCGGAGTTTAGCAGCAACTTTTGCGTTACCTTGAAAATTAACTGGAAAAATTATAGTCAAAAATGTAAACCGGGGGTTCTGGGGGTGAACATATCCTGCAATATGTACTGGAGGGTGTTCCACACCCCCCAGACCCCCCGGTTACTTTTATTTTATTTATAATAATTATAAAAATAATATAAAAATATGAAGTTAAAATTGTAAACCGGGGGGTCTGGGGGGTGTGGAACACCCTCTAGTATATATCTCAGAATTTGGAAAGAATTTATAATTTAACAAATTTCGCTAGGAAAAACCGGGAAATTTGAATTTTTAAGCAAAAGTGAGAGAAATTTAAACCTTTGGCTAGAGAATATTAAAGCTTGGAAAAACATTTATTTAAGAGCATTACTGCTCAGAATTTAACAGCAACTTTTGTGTTACTTTGAAAATTAACTGTCAAAAGTGAAAACCGGGGGGTCTGGGGGTGAACACCGTCCAGTACATATAATAAAATTCCCACTCTTCTAGAATACCTAACAGAATAATTATATTAATTTCGTCAGAAAATGCTGGAAAATTTTTTGTTTTTGAGCAAAGGTGAGGAAAATTAAAACGTTCGGCTAAAGAAAATTAGAATTTCAGAAACTTATTTATTTATAAAATTTTAATTGCCCGTCGGATTAGCAGCAATTTTTTGCGTTACTTTAAAAATAAGAAAAACGGAGAATTACCCAGTAGCGGGAAACGAAATTAAATGTTTAATATTATACCACTAAAAAGGAGATCCACCGTCTAGCTGCCCGTCCGCGGACGGGCTTTCCAGCTAGTTTTATATAATTTATAACTAATTAAAATATTATTAGAATTGTTTTTACTAAAATTATTTTAATTACTAATTTATTAGCCTGCAGTGACTATGTCTCGACTGAAACGCACTTCTTTATTGTATACATACAAATAATATATCCCTTTTATATTTTGTTTATTTGTTAATGTTTTGTAAATTTAAATACATTATCAATCTAGCGATTTTTAATTTTTTCTTTATACCAATACTTTAGTCATTATATTATTATCTATCTAACTCCATTAAGTTAAAACACTACCCAAATAACACAAACCTATCTTCTGGATGTCTACTAGATGTCTTAACAGATAATCCGATATCCAGACAATATCTATGTTAGACTGCTAAATACAGTGGATATCTAATAGTGGACATCTAGATGTCACAAATTTGATTATCTAGTGGATGTAGTATATCGATATCCAATGAATAGTGACGTTCATAAGAAGATGTCTACTAAATGTCGGCTACATACATTCACTAGATGTTGTGCAACGTATATCTAATAGATATCCAGATAAATTCCTGGATATATCTACATGCATTATCTGGGCTGGAACTGGATATCGAGTAGATATTGAGTGTAACGTACAATTGCCGACCCTGGTAAGTCAAGTTATTCCAAGTTGGCAAATAATTTTAGCTTCATGTTAATAAAATATTACCGATAGTTTAAGTGAAAATGTGAAATTCCATAACCTACCTAAACAAGGAAAAATTCGTTTTAAGTTATAGATAGTAATGAATGGCATTAATTCGATTTTTAGCAACTGGCTTACTAGGTTCTTCGTAGTGAGCTACACCAATAGCTATATATTTCTTCAGCAGTCCAAACCATTTTGAAACTTCCAGATACCCGCGCAGACTAAAATTCGTAAGTTAAATTGGAATTCGTGAATGTCTGATAGTTACAAAACTGTTTAAACTGCTGCAGAAACACAACTAGTAAAATATTGTAATATATTCTACTTACTCTATTCATTTCCTCGTCATTCATTTTGATATTAAGTTTCGTATTCTACTTTTCACTTAAATAATATTATAACAAAACACAACCCGCAACAATTTACATAAAAAAACTTTAATTATATAAACAGTTTTTTGCACTATCTACTATAAATAGTTTGCGTTTGCTTACACAAAATTAAATGACGATGCTATAGGTAGGAAGTAAATCTATGACATGCCTCTAATTCGAAAATAATTTATCAGATTGGCTTATGATAATAATATGCAAAATAGTATCGTGATTTTGGTATTTCAACTTATAATTTAATTTTTCGTGATTAGATCGGTGTAATTTGACAATATCACGCATATCTGTGGTATTATCGAAATGTCGTGATTGTATATCTCTAAAATGATGTTTATTAATGTTGGTTTCTATTTACTCCTATAGAAATTTATATTACGTGAACGATAAAACGTCTAGTTCAATTTTAAAAGCAGAGTTTAGTTTTTTATTACCATTTTTCTTATGATGGATGAACGACATAAAAGTTATTAGCTTTTAATAAACTGACATTGTTTAGAATTAAGTTAGCCAATATTGGATCGGAAGTGCTCTTTTTTAATAATGCTCTCATGTCAATACTTTAAATTTTTAAGTAGCTAAGGATTTTAATTATAATTTATTCCAGTATTTTAAGTCTAATATGGATTTAAGATCTCGCGCGCTCTTTTTCGTAGCACCAGCGGGCGCGCAACAGTAATTTACAATCTCCCTATTTTTTTTGTCTAATTTATACTAAAGGGTAAGAAAACCAATTCTAATCCAAAGATATCAGAGATATCTTATTATTCCTACTGCTTTTTTACGTTTTCATGAATAAGACGGTAAACTACCGCCGAAGCGCCCAGACGAAAGTCAAATCAGGGCTACGTGAAAACTATATCATATAACCTCATCTAGATATCAATAACAGGTATGCGATACTGATGACGACTAATGAGTCAGAAACACATGGTGTGATGGCTAGAAAGTCGAAGAAACAGTACATGTGTCTATCGCTCTTTGCTTTAAACGTGTTTATTAATTGTGTTTCTAAAGAATTTCATTGATCTACAATGAATTTCAGTAGTTTTCAAAAAATTCCGGTGACTTCCAAGGACTTTCGGCAATTTCCAAGCAATTCTAGTAATTTAGATGTTTACTAATTCCACTGAATATTGGTAGATATCGTTATCTACTGCTGTTAGATAACTAAGATTATCTAATTCTGACCAGTCTGAGAGACCTGGAATTTCCGCCCCGTAACTTAACCAATCCGCTGAGGTGGTTACTTGTTACACTGATTTAAGTTATATTATGAGCCACTTTAACGCACTTGTGCGGAAAATTATTTGTTTTCTACACCAATCTGGAAAGTAAATTTGCTGTGGTTTACATTACTTGACAAATGTAAATCTATAGAAAATTAATAATATTTTCTTCTTTTTCAGGTGCCCATTCCGGATTTTGGCCATCTTCTTATCTATTCTGTTTTTAGGCCATTATATGGCAAAGATATTGCAGCTTCCTTCTTGTATTGTAATAATTTTTATAATTTCCCATTCGTCACGTGCTCATATACAACACATCTCCAATTCTTAGAGCTTTCTTGTTATCGCGTGTGTCAGCCTCCACGCCTCTACCCCTTAAAGCAGTGGTTCCTGAAGTGAAAGTTTTTTCACTTGGGGCTCTCCATGAGGAAGTTTTGAGTTTTGAATTTGGGAACCACTGCCTAAGAGAAACACAGAAAAAAACTTAGTATCTCGTCATTCTTTCGCCTCACTCTTCTCATAATCAGCACCTTTTCCAATTGTTCGTCTTCACTACTTCTTGATTCCAATCGAGATTTGGTATTGCTTATTATCCTCAAGTTCGTTCCACCTAGACCGTCCTTCAATGTTTCTAACATTTTTTTATATTGAACTCTGTGAAACGCCTTCTGTTACATCATACATCGCAGTTCATGTCCGTGCATCTTTGAATCAATACTTCGATACTAAACAAAACTTATCTTATTCCGAGATTCCGACGCATTGCGGAATCCAAATTGTGTTAGGCGCATTGGTTTTTGCAGAACTTGTATATTCTTCTGTGTATAATTTGAAGTTGAATAATGAAGTTTTGGAAAATCTTCACGCTTCTTGGCATTTTTTTCTTTTTAGTAAAACATTCTGATTTCAGCCACTTTTTTTATATTTTTCCGCTTTTATATATGTTACGGTCAATGATGACAATTCGGCTATTAACATTAATGGCCGGAAAATGACGTCAATGCCCTGCTGGACATTGACGTTAACACACCTATTATATACAAACATAACTATTAGTCAAAAAAAGTAAATTAAATTTTCACTTTTTAAGAAAAATCAGATTATTTATTCAAAGCAAATATCGGAAATGCCTATATTTATCGATATTTAAGTATCGTGGGAAAGTTTGGACGCAATCCTAATTTTGATTAAAGCATATAGATCTACTGATTTTATTCAAACCAAAGTATTATTATTTTATAATAAATTAAAACTTCGATATAACAAGTTAACTAAATTAATGTTTAATTAACTAGTTATATTGAAATTTTAATTTATTATATTTCACAAGTTAAGAAATTATAATACTTCAAAGTCTAATTGACAACTTACAGCTGCAAAACCATGCATGAAATCCGCGATAAGAAGATGTAATGCCAACTGTCGCTCCATTTCTGAGTTACATTAATTTAAAAAATACTTTCTGAAATACAAAAAAAAAATGTCAGCTGTAGCTCGAAACCGATGCAATTTTTCTTGTAAATTTCATTCCCTACATTTTTATTCATATGCATTTTACTATTTTATCGCACCGTTTCTGAAATATGTACAAATGATAATAGTTTTTGTATTTTACAGAGCATTTTTACAATCACTGTAACTCGGAAATGGTGCGAAAAAATGGAAAAATATACATAAGTATATAAACAAAATTGAAAACAATGAAATTTGTAACAAAAAATGTCTAAAAAGTTTTGCTGTAAAATCGATTGTTGTGTCAACAATAGTCTTGAAAAGGTACAAATTACATTGCTAACATAGAACTGTGCCATCAATTCTGTGAGCCACTGTATATTGGCTGTTACTGACTCCACGCAACTTCTTGGTATCCAGAAATTTTAGTATCTTAACCTTCTAGCATCTAGCTAGTCCAAATACAGCCCTGAAGTCAACAATTGAGATCTCCGCATTTTCCTCTAGACAGGGCAATATTTACGCGCAGGCTACCTATGGGCCCGCACCACAAAAAAAACTTGTTTAAAAATTTCAATTTTGAATAGACTAAAATAAAAAAGTCAGTTGATATTACTTAAAAATTTACTTTTTCCACTTTTTAAGCTAGGATAAATCCTGTTTGCCTTAACCTCGGGCTGTCTTCTCTCGAAAACAGAGTCTGTGAGGATATTAATTGCTTTACATCTGAGATAACTTGCTGGGCTCGTCTCAAATGTGCCCGCAACCCTGGAATTTTTGTTAATGAGGATAAATCATTAACCCAGAGAGACCGCCGACTTTACGTGCCCTCCGAAGCACGGAGACGATCATTAGAAATTTTAAACTCTTTCCAGATTCGAACCGGGTGCCTTAGCGTCAGCAGTTATTCAACTAACATACTAGAGACTCTACCACCAACTATAGCAGCTGCAAGCAAGCACTCAATGAGAGTGTACCACCCAGTGCCGGATTACCCACAAGCGTTGACTGACAGAGTTATCAAGACACGCAGCCATATGGAAGAATTGTAAATTCTATGTCCCTCTCACTCGAACGCACTCCGCGCACTATACTGTCCACACGTTCTAACGGAATGGATCGCGAGATTAATAATTGTTAATGAGGATTTACATTGAAAAATAGCGCCATCTAGTTGTCGCGACAATTTAGTATTGCATTAAAACATATATGGCTGCGTGTCTTGATAACTCTGTCAGTCAACGCCATAAGGCAGAAAAGGCGGCTGCCTAGGGGCTCCGTGAAATTTCATTTCTTTGTTTTTATCTTTCTATACTGATTCAGCGTCTAGAAAGTATAAAAATATTAATTAATTAATTTTTTGTGTAAATGAATAACTTTTAGCGAATTAATTTAATAAACATTGTTTTATTTTTTAAATATTATATGTGCATATTATGCAAGTAATAAATTTCTACAGGACCCCGAAAATTTAACTGCCTAGCGGTTCACAAATGTTTAATCCGGCACTGCCTCCACTGCACTATGTGCTATTTCTTCACGCCAACCTAGAAAAACGCATACTATTAGTACTCGGAGTATATTATTCTGCTTTATATCTGAAGATATGGCAATAATTTTGATTTTTAGTGCCCGAGTGTACTTCTAAAAGAAATTTAGAAAAACGCAAAACGTACAAATTATCCGGGGGGTCTGGGGAGCATGGAATGCCCTCCAGTGCACTATTTGCTCTTTTACAGGGGTTATTCAGTTATCAACTTTTGGAGATATTTTTCATCGAGATAATTACAAAGAATGCACTGGGGGCAGTGCCGTATTCTAAAATTTGACGCCCTGGGCCCAAAAGGTTTACCGCCCCATAAATTAATTTAAAAAAATTAAAATTAATTTTTATTTGTTCTCTCAGTGTAGGTAACGTTTATAAAATGCGCCCCAAGCTGAACGCGTGGGACGACTTGCGCCGCTCCTCGAAGCCTTGCGTCCGGAGCCATGGCCCTCTTGGCCCTTGGGTAAATACGCCACTGACTGGAGGGCGTTCCCCGCCCCCCAGACCCCCGGATTTAAACCTTCATTTTATATTATTTAGAAAAACTCATACTATTAGTACTCTGAGTATATTATTCTGCTTTATATCTGAAGATATGGCAGTAACTCTAATTTTTAGTGCCCGAGTGTACGTTATTGCAAAAAAAATTTAGAAAAACTCAAAACGTAGAAATTATCCGGGGGTTCTGGGGGGCATGGAATGCCTTCAGAATAAGTGCGTTGCACCGTTGCAGTGCTCATCTATATGCACCCACTGTGCTGGTTACGGTCTAACAGTATAACAGTAAAGACATACATAGAAGTAGATTTGAATGATGAATAATGAATTATTTCTGTTAGACGGCGAGAATAGGAAGCAAACCTATAGAGATGGATTCAGATAATGATGGAAGTGATGGAGAAAAGAAGTGATATTAATTAATTTTGTGTGTTATACGGGTACCTACTTAATATTAGTTAGCATAATGATCTTTGATTTCTTATGTTATTTCTTGGTAATTTTCATTAATAGTATGTTATGTTATGTTACATATCAGCCTGTGTTTTTCTCATATAAATATAATATCATTGATAAAAAAAATGCATTGGGTTTTGATAGTTCACAATGTTTTAACATTTTGTATCGGAAGGCAAAAATTCATTAAAACTTTCCCCCCTCCATATTTTCTAATCTGTAGGGTTTACCAAAAACATGTCCAAGATTATTTTTGTAGAAAATTTAATGGCCTTTAATTTTGTACATAATGGTATTTGCTGTATCTCACATCATTTTCGAGATATTTCACAAAAACTGTGGAAATGCATGGTTTTGACTCCTTCCACCCCTTCCCTATCCAAACTCGACGCTGTTGAGCAGAAGACATTTTAGTACTTATAGAACAACAAATAATAAACATTTTGTGACAATCAAACCTATTGTTCTCAAAAAAGAAAACCATTAGGACCCGCACCACAGATTCAGCCTAGGGGTCTCTGGATTCTGGATAGGATGTGGAGGGCAAACCAAAGCTCGCATGCACTCAGGCCACAAAGCGGGCCCATTATGCTACCTCCGAGTTTTGTAGCAGCCCATACCTACCCCTCTATTCCTCGAGCCATCCCACACTTACGATAAACTCAAGTATTTTGGAGGGCGGTGTGCCGCCAATACTGGCCGTGCTAGGCCAGTAGTCCCCCAACATGGATCCTCTTTTTGACGCCAACGCTGGGCAGTTACAGAGCACATGCTCCATTGTTTCGTCTGCTTCATTACATCCTCAACAGGTTGGGCTATCAACTAGCCCCATTGTGTACAGGTGTTTATTTAGCTTACAGTGTCCCGTAAGAAAGCCAGCAATGGTACGCAGGCTGTCCCGGGACAGCTGTAGGTAGTATTTTGCATGTTTCTCAGAGGGAGAACGCATTGTTGCCCGCGCCTGCCGACATCCAATCACATTCGTCCATCTTTCCGCATGCCGTTTATGTGTTTCTTTCTTCATGATGGCATCTAATGTTCTAACGGCCGGCGTTATGAAAGGCTCGGGACCACAAGGTGGATTACCCGAGCCCAGCCTCGCCAACTCGTCAGCCCTCTCGTTGCCCTCATTACCTTTGTGCCCTTTTACCCAGCTAAGGGTTAGAGCATTGTGTGTTGATATTACATTCAGTGCCCGGATACATTGCAGCACCAGGCCCGAGATGATCTTATGACGACCAAGTGCCACAAGAGCAGCTCTACTGTCTGTGAATATTTGAATTGTTTTGCCCGGGATATTTCTTTCCTGGACTATTTCCGCACAGTGTAGTATGCCCATAAGCTCCGTTTGGAAGACGGAGGCATATTTACCTAGCGTTAAACTTATATCCAGCTGAAGTTCAGGGGAGAAAATCCCCGCCCCTGAGCCAGTATTACTTTTGGAGCCATCCGTGTACAGACAAATGTCCGATCCGTCGGGTTCTGTTGCATCCGGCAAGATGTTGAATTTCTTGTCAAACACATATTTGGGAGAAATTCTGTCGGCATCTAGACCCAAAAGAGGCACTCTTCTTGAGCATTCCTCAAGGATCCGTGCCTGCCCACTGGCTCCCTGTCTGTGAGTCCAAAGACCCCATGCCCGCATCTTAAGAGCAGCTCTCACCGCCTGCTCCTCCACATAGAAATCCAGCGGAGGAAGACAGAGAAGAGTCTCCAAGGCTACAGTCGGTGTCGTTCGCATCACTCCCGTTACAGCCAGGCAGACTGATCTCTGCAGCCGATATAGAGAGGACGCTGTTGTTACCAGTCTGGTCCTGGGCCACCAGACTAGTGCACCATAGCATAGCATTGGTCTTATTATGGCCGTGTAGAGCCAGAGGGCTGCAGCGGTCTTACCTCCGCTTACAAACCTCGGCCGTATTGAAGCGCTTCCACCTACCTGTTCCGCTGGCTTCTGTTTTTGGCGATGCTCCAAAATGTAATTAATTACGTGGTCGATATAACTATTTTTTGTCGATTTGGAGTACGGAGTCGGTCTAGTTCGACAACCTAGACGCGACTCGGCCCGTTTCCCGGACGCCTGCTATGATATCCCCTATGAGCATCTCTACCCCTTCGCGTATATAAATCTGCATTGTTGCAGTCTGAGCAGTTATCTCGCGTTACACCCGCTTTCCTACAACGAGAACAGTAAACCCCCTCGGTCCCTGCCTCACAGTCTCTCGCGTAATGCCCTCGCCTACCGCATCTCCAACACACGGGACCGGTAGTACCCAAACTACTAACACCTGCTGCCCTACCGGAGGTACTTGGACCTACAAACGCCAGATCCGGCTCCAAACAACTAAATTTAGATGGCGGTGGGTTATAACTATTCGCGACATTGCGTTTGTCGTCAATCTTACGGCAATATTCGGTGAGGTCAGCCACCGAGGTAACGTCGGCGAACACAAAATAAGGTTGGTAGTGAGGTGAAATGTTTCCTAGCAGTATCTCCAACTGAGTAGACTCGGGGATTTTTACTTGGAGGCGCGAAAACATGGCATGCATGGCCGCAACATACGCCCCAATAGGCTCACCTTTACCCTGCGTTCTCTTTTTAATCTCGTCAAAAAGTTTTTGGTCATATTTGGCAGGAAGGTATTCTTCCCTTAGCGCGGCAACTAAGCCATCCCAATCATGTACCCAAGTTTTCGCATACCGGAACCAAATTTTAGCATCACCTGTAAATAGCTCGGTAGCTGAATCAAACAGCTCAACTCGCGACAAACCACATGGTACGCGTTTTTCCTCTACTAACTCTAAAAAGGCATTAAGCGATTCGCCCGATCGCTTTCCCGAAAACTTCACTCCCCAGTCTCTTACTGGCAGTGGTTTTGGGTGTCGCCGCTTAGACGTATCTACCTCGACCTCCGAATCTGACGACTCGTCAGGCGTATCTACATCGGTCGTATCCTCCCGAAGCGATGTTCTAATTGTGCTGAGGTCTAAAATACTCTCGCGAGATTTTTTTACATTTTTACATTTTCCTTGAATATCATCGGAAAGGAGTAAAAGATCCGTATTAAAACCTGCTTTGGCTGTAACGTCGGCTTCGGTAGCCGTAATCGAGCGTCCTAACCTCCCTAACGCATATGTTAGCTTTGTCGTTATTTTTTTTAATTTACCGTCCCGCTCATCACCGGAATATTCGTCCAGCAACAAGCGTATTTCCGCTATTGCTAACTTTACCGCCGCTGCGTCTTGCTCAAAGATATACGGGTAAGTTGGTATCGAATTGTTCAACAGCTTTTTGTTAGAGAGAGTAGCTCTCAACATTTTACGCAGCGCTTCTACGTTTCTACCTGTACAATCTGCCACCGTACGAACGCTAATCTCGTACACAAGCTCGTCTCTCGACATCCTGTTGATATCGATCTGGGCTCCGGCCATTGCAACAAAACAACAGTTGCTTCAATAACTTTAAAACTAAAAAAAAATTTGGAAAATACCAGCAACTGCAGGCTACTTCCACTGGCGTACACTCTAACGCGCAATATGAGCTTTTTTTTTAAAAAAAATATGAATACCGTACACTTATATACCTGAGCCCTTAAACAAGAAAGTACTCCCGCAAAAAAATATTCTACTACAATAAGCCCCCTGACCTTTGCTTGTACCTTAAAACTTGTTATTTTATCACTAAAGGGTTGTACACCAATTTCCCCCAAAATAATTGGTGACCCCGCAAAACTATTTTGCCTCTGTCTGTTAATGAACGCTCGCCCCACGTTGGGCGCCAAATTGCAGCGATCTTACCTCCGCTTACAAACCTCGGCCGTATTGAAGCGCTTCCACCTACCTGTTCCGCTGGCTTCTGTTTTTGGCGATGCTCTAAGCTAGCTCTCGTAGAGAAATTTAGGGGGGGGGGGTTAGGCGATCGGGAGTGAATACCCGATCCCTCAAACTAATAGATTTAAATATCTCAAATTAACGGCGCCATGCACTTTTTATCGCCAATAAAAGAAAGGTGTTCGCCCTAAAAGTGCAAAAAAATATTGTGCAGGTAGCACAGCGTACCGTAGGAACGCTCAATACCGGGTGTACTATAAAAACTCAGACAGAGGCGCAAAAACAAGTTTAATCAAAAACAAATAAAAATATGAATTTAGTGGTAACATGCAAATAAAAATAAATAATCAGGCGCAGCTGGAAAAAAAATTAACCCGATCAGATCTGATTTGGTTTTTCATCAATCTTACAATCGAAGTTATGTACTTCGATTCTTGCAAACAAAAAAATGATCTTATGATGGTAAAATAAATCTTCTACGCCCCACTATCGAATAACAGCTCACACGTAAATAACTGTAATCGCGTCACACACTTTGCGACCAAACAGTAACAAGAAAATGTTATATAAAAAAAATATGGGCAGCTCACCCTTTTACCCCGCAGCACTCCACTGGTTCGTACGTCCCTGGGTTGGTAAATCTTCCAAGCGTCAACCAATTCTTCCCGACTTAACCTCAAATTTAAGATCGTATTCAACAGGTTATCGCAAACAGTAGCTTTCCAGTATTAGCAGATAAATAATCGTATTGGCAGCGAAGATAAAAATTATACGAATGTAAAACGTAAGTAGAATTCGATAACTTGCAGTAAAACAACAGAAGCGGATCCAAACCAATTTCGATTTCGTAGATCGTGACAGATTGATCCTACCGAAGCAGATAAACGCTCACGAAAATCTTCGGTCTTGCGAAAAATAACCACTATGTGATATAAACCCGAATTGACGGTAAGTGAAATATCAACAACTAATAACACTTTAATTATCACTAATGATTTGTCGACAAAAAACTTAATCTAATTAATTTTTAGACTCTTTAATAATTTTCACTGTCTTCGCAATCAGTGCTAATCAGGAAGTTCCGAAAAATGTGTCCTCTTATCTCCCCAGGAACGCCAATCGTCCCAAATAAATTTTACTAAATTAATGTAAACAAAATAAAGGTGTACCTAGGTAAAATATCGAGCTACGATTTAAGTAAAACTACTCCTAATTTATGATGGTATACGTAACCAAGGCATTCTGTAACCGCTTGGGAGCTAAGAATAAAAGAGAAGGTTACAGGGCAATCTTCGGGGAAAACCCCCACGATCTTCCCATTGCCCTTCGACACTGCCAGAAAGCCATGCCAGCCTTGGTTATTTTTGAAGTGATATGTTTGCCCCAATTTAGCTTCCTATCCAGTATAATTCCCAGATACTTGACTTCGGATGCTAATTTAAGAAGGGTTCCTTTTAAGCTAGGCATTTTCATGTCTCTTAGCTTTCTTTTTCTAGTGAACAGAACAAGCTCCGTCTTGGTCGGGTTGACCGAGAGAGACTGCTCCGTGCACCATTGCTCTAGGATTCGTAGAGCATCCTGCATCAACTCGCACAGGACATTCTCGAATTTTCCTTTAAGCAGTATGTTTATATCATCAGCGTACCCAATGGTATAATAACCGCTTTCATTAAGGAGTCGCAGAAGGCTGTCTACCACAAAGTCCCACAAAAGTGGGGAGACTACACCTCCCTGCGGGCAGCCCCTTATAACAGCACCTCTTATATGCTCACATCTCCCACCCCGATCATAACAGCCCTGGTGCTCAGCATGGAGCTGATCCATCTTACGATGGTACCAGGAACGCCGTAGGGACGTCATAATGCTTTCAAAGGTGGCGTTATCAAAAGCCCCTTCGATATCTATAAATACTCCTAGAGTGCATTCCTGAGACTGTAACGATTTCTCGATACATTCCACCACTTTATGAAGTGCGGACTCAGTAGATCGCCCTGGAGTATATGCATGCTGATTCGGATGGAGTGGGTTATGCACCAAAACACCATCACGAATTTCTCTGTCGCACAGTCTTTCCAGTGTCTTTAAAAAGAACAAGGTAAGACTTATTGGCCTGAAGGATTTAGCCAGTGAGTAATCAGCTCGGCCTGGCTTGGGTATGAAAATAACTTTGACCTTCCGCCACTCTTTGGGTATGTAGCCATGCGCAACACATGCTTTGAACACCCTCACTAGGGGACAGAGTAAGCAATCCAGACCCCATTGAAGTAGGGCCGGATACACTCCATCCAGCCCCGGCGATTTGTAAAGGCTGAAGGTTTTGATGGCCCATGCCACTTTGATCGGAGTTACGATCTGGTTTGCAATTTCCCAATCCATCTCGGTCGGTGTCCGGGCTGTACGCTCGGTCCACTCGTAGTCCGAGACGGTTTTGCTATCAGGAAAGTGTGTTTGTAGCAGTACTTTGGCTGTCTCCTCGAGGCTCTCTGTATAGGAGCCGTCGTCCCGGAGAATCGCTCCAAGCTGCTGGTTTAGGTCTTTGGATATGATCTTCTTCAGTCTGGCAGCATCCGTAGTGGACGCGATACCGCTGCAGAAGTCTCTCCAAGACTTGCGTTGTTTTTGGCGAATCATCTTCTTGTACTCCAACTGGAGGGCTTTAAATTCCTCCCAGTCAGACCCATTCTTCGATTTTTTGGCCTTATTGCAAAGTTTCGTTACCGCTTTCCGCAGCCGATCCAGCTCGTTGCACCACCAAGGTGTTGCACGTCTCCCCGAATGAATCACAGTCAGCGAGCACGACGCTTCGAAAGCTTTAATGAGGGATTTCTGCAGTACATTACTGCATATTTCAATCTCCTCAGTACTGTCTAAATTGACCTTCGTGGTAATTGGCCTTGGCATATCGGTCTCCAAGGTGCTTGACAGGACGTCCAAAAAGACTTCCCTGTCAAGCTTCCTAGGATTCCTAAACTGCCTAGGCTCCACTTTGGTTGCTTTAATTTTAAAGCATATCCATCTGTGATCTGACATGGTCAGCTGTTTAGACACATGCCAGTCAGTTATTCGTGTTGAAATTTCTAACGTCGCCAGAGTGATGTCAATCACTGAATGGCGTTGGGGCGACACATAAAACGTTGGTGTATCCCCTCGATTAAGAATTTCTAAGTTTGTACCAATAAGGTATTCAAATAAAGACTTCCCTCTATTGTTGCAATCTCCACTCCCCCACGAGCTATGATGGGAATTGGAGTCGCAACCTATAATGAGGTGTCTCTTGTGTTGCTCGCAATAACTCACCAGGTCCACCATCCTTTGTGAAGGTGGCAGATCCTGGGAGTCAATCGGGAGATATATAGATGCCAGAACGACATCTTTCGGACCTTCCCCATAATCACAGCTCAGTCGGACAGCTGTTAAGTCACAGTCACCGAACTGCGGTAAGGGGTCTGCCCGAATATTACCAGGTATGAAAATACATGTCCTGGGTTTGTTTGAAGGGTTGCCCGTGAAGGCAACCCCTAGGGGTCTACAGATTTTTAAAACGGGCCTGCCTTTAGACACCCTTCATTTCCTGGACTATTAATGATTTTTTTGATTTTTTACGATAGATCTTTGTGCTCTTAATTTTAGATTCAATCAGCAACTATGCAATTCAGTATTTTAAAAATTTAGAATTGCAGAACTCTTATTTTAATTTTAAGCATTTAGAATACATTTTACAATTTCAGGACAACTAGAAGGCATGTAATTATTATTATCATCTGAAGAAATTATCCTAAACTAGAGGTCGATATTTAGTGTGTGAACTACTTCCCACTTATTTGTAAAAAAAGATTTGATCACAAATTTGACTCTTTCCTTTCTGCAAAAACTTTCCTGTGAAGATGGAAAATTAAAAAAAAAGCTAAGAATTAAGCAGGGACAAACTTTTTAGAGGGAAACATTCTTGAATTTTCTAACTTTTTTGCTCTTCGCCTCATAGTATAAATGAGCTTTATTTAGCTTTTCCTTTTTACAGAATTGCTATTAATTTCCAACAATATATGATTTGTGTCAACTTATGGTTATGCCAACTATTCAGTGGATTTATCAACTTTTGCCAATTGCCGAAGATAAATGCATTATAAGCAAACTTATAATCCATTTTTTTTCAAAATAAATTCCATTCAACCCCATATGTGAATAAAGCGCTTAAGAACAGAAATATTTCAATTTCTACAAACCCTTTAGATTGCAAAGAGATTGCTGAATTTTGTAAAACAAATCTAGCCACAGCAGGAAATCAAAAATCAATCAAATTTAAATATCTATCATTTTAGAGTTTGACCTATGAACATGATGTGTTAAGATTACAATGGAAGTACGGAATACATAAATTAATGTATAAATCAATTTTTGAAAATTTTACCATCAATCTTCTAACTTACGTTTACAATCTTTGTAATATTTCCGTTAAAATAAATACCTCGATATTGAATAATTGTGTTCATTGTGTTTATTACAATGTGTTTCACCTCAAACTAAACGAAATTCAAATTAACATAGTAGAAGTTTTCCAACTGTTCATTTATTATTCTCATTGTTAAGTTGTATGAACATCCAACACTCCATGGTACTTAAAATGATCAAAATGTACAAAAAATTACATATATACTTCTTATTTTCCTATTAGTATCAAACCGTTGTTCGCCCCGAATCACCAGCCAATTTGTCCACAACCTACAATAAAAGATGTAATTATTTACATAAAATCTTTAACAGAAGCAAATTACTAACCATACTAACACCAGGAAAATTTAAAAAGGTACCCAAGAGTGGAACCCTCCGTAAAAAATTAATAACTACAGGGAAAAATCCACTGAATAATAAAACAAAACCATACGTTTCCAAAATCATGCCAACAATTGGCCAACCAATTAATACTATAATAATTCCAGAAAAGAATGCCAGCGATGCTTTTACTTTATGTCGCTGAAAGAAAAATCTGAATGTTCGTTCTAATCCTATCACACACGATAATCCACAAATAAATAAAATCTAAAACAAACAGACAAAGTAGTAATTTATTTATTATTCAAATTTAAGGCGTACTCACATTTCCTAGTGCCAGTAAACTCTTATCAAATATTAAAATTACACCTAAGAATAAGAAAAACATGCCGAAGCCGGTGAGACCAACTCCAATCTCTGAAAGGTACACAAATTAATTATAAACAATGCTTATTCGCTCGACTTACTTTGCGTGTCGGTTATTTCAAACATCTTGTTTAATCTTCAGTAGCCTTTAAATAAAAACAAATATGTGCAACATAACCTCATTCCACGTCAGTAACCTAATTTTACAATGTACAAATTTGATACATTAGGAGGAATTTAATTAATTAAATTACGTAGGAAATTGGTTCACACAATTATAAATTCAGCATGGCAGAAATTAAAGAAACTCAAATCACAACAATATGGTACACCTCATTGGGAAATGTACAGTGTAGTGCAAAAGTTTTCAACTTTCAAGCTGTCAGTATAATGCTTTTTTACTTTCCGAACTCCTTAGTAATTACTTTCCGAACTCCTTAGTAAGGAAAGTACTATTGTAATCTGAAATTGAAAAAAAAATTGACCCCCATTTTTTTATCAAATTTTTATGTTTTGAGGTTCCCTTAAGCCATTTCCAGTATTTTTGAAAAATGTCTGTATGTGTGTATGTATGTCTGTGAACACGATAGTAGCCAAACGAAGTAACGAAATCACTCCAAATTTTAAATTTATGTTTTTATCTGTTGTGGCACGAAGCCTATTGAAAATGGATGAAATCGAAAGAAGGGAACGGGGGGTTTACTTGAAGCAATAAAACATAATCCATCATAACTCCGAAACGCAATGAAATAGGTAAAAGTTTATTATGACAAAAATTATCCGTATAAAATTACCTACAACTTTTGTTCTATAAAATTTTTTCTAAAGTAAAAAAAAAATTTTAATTTTACAAATTTAAAAAATTAAAAATTTAAAAAAATTTTTTTTATAAAATTTATAAATTACCTATAAATAAGAACAAAATTTTTTACATAAAATTTTAGTTATTTATCATAAGTATATTTTTTTATTTGTATTTTGGTTTTTGCTTATTATTTCGATTTCCTGAATGTTTTTGACGATTATTGCTGATGCTCTGATAAGATTTAGTAATTTAGTTTTTTCTATCCGAGGTAAATTGGGAGTTATTTTTAATATTCGGAAAGTTATGTGATGGCCCCATCCGATTTTTTAAATTTATTCTTATTCATTTTTTTTAAATAAAATAAATCAACAGTAGCCTATCAGCCACCAAACAAAAGAACTCCTACCATATTTAACAAACAAAGTGACTTTTGAACTTAAAATTTTTAAAAACTTATAAGCTGCTTTCAGGGAGGAGCCGTCAGCCATGTGGATATTTTAGGTATTTGATTATATATTTTGTGTTTGATTTTATTAAATGGAAATAGAAGCCTCTTACTTTTTCAGAATAAATATATTAATTAGATAAATAATAATGTTGCATTAGCTCACACTGGGGGCTCTGGGGGTACGGAACTTAAAAATCCTGTTAGGGGCTGTCCATTAATTACGTAAAGACAATTTTTGTAATTTTTGACCCCCTTTCCCCCTCACATAAGGGAACGTAAGATTTTGACCCCCCCCCCCCCCGGTACATCTTACGGCCCCCCTTTCCCCGCTAAGTACATTTATAAAATATGAATAACAATAATATTTTTATTATACAAAAAATACAAAAATTTAAATTAAATTTTATGTTTATATAAATAAAAGTTAATAAAAATTAATTAATTGCATAAAAAAGTTAATACAAAAAATTGATAATTCCTTAATATTCAGGTAAAAAAACTAATTTAATTTAAAAAAAAAGTATTTTACGAAACTTACGTAAGGAATACGTCGGACCTTCCTCTCCCCCACATAAGGGTCCGTAAGATTTTTGATACCTCCTCCCCTCCCCCAAAACTCTTACGTAATTAATGGAGGGCCCCTTAGCTTTTTATATTTTCTTAAATATTTTCTCTGACAGGAAAACCGTTCGCCCAAGACAGTTGCGCAAAAGCTATTAACGAAACTATTTATGCAGTTTAAAAAAAATAAATTAACAATAAAATTTAGTTTTTTTGGAGCGGCCATTCTGAACTCTACAGTTTTAGTTCCTTTTGGGGATCGCTTCCCAAATAATAATGTTTTGTTAATTTTTATTTTGAGATGTATTTAAATCTAGCCTTGATTGACGAATTGCTTGATGATTTCATGATGTCATTTGTTAAAAACTTGACGAATTAACCAACTGTCGAGCAATAAAAAAATCTACGGGGGAAAAAATTAGTTACGTGTAACCTGTAATTTATTTCAGTCTACGCAGAACAAACTTTTAAAAGAAAAATGCAGTTTTTCACAGTTTTAAACATTTCAATGGCTACATCACTGGAGTGAAAAGGTTACTAGCCTGAATTGCTAATTGCTGCTAAACCCACGAAGTGTACCCTACCTGCAATAATAAAGAAAATTCTTCGTTAGCTATCATTTCAGATGAGAATGATTTTCGTCAAATTACCTTTAACACTGTAGTCCTTTCACATTATTCATCTTGACTATAATAGCTTTTCCATTGTCCACAACTCACTAACCCCGGACACTTGCACAATTCTTTAACGATTTCGAATGAAAATTTTTATAAAGAAACACTTGGAAGCACAAATTTATCACTCAAGTATTTAAAAAAGAATGATACAGAGAAAATGAATTTATACAGGGGGTACATTTGAAAACGATCCACCTTAAATTTTTCGTAAATTATGTACACTAAATACCGAAAAACTGGAAAAGAAGTTTACAGATAGGAGAGAAGCAGTGGCGGCTTGTCGCTTTTTTATTTGAGGAGACTAATCATAAAGTATAGTGTAAAAGTGTAATACCTCTCAATGGCGGCTTTCCGTATATGGTAGATGTGGTAATTGCATACAATTGCACAATTGATTATCCAAAGGACATAGTTATAATTTTACTAATGCCAACGGTACAGGTAGTAATCACTAATCAGCCCGTACTGAAAATAAATTTTAATTTTTCTCATCTTGTTTTGAAGGTCTAAGCTACCGATGTCTCACAAAGACAAATTTTTGTACACTATAGATTTTCTTTTGCGAGATATTTTAAATATAGCTTCGGATTTCCTCCTGGATGGCCTCAAGATTTTCTTTATTCGAAAAAGTTGAAAAAGCAAAAAAAAGTTGTATTAAGATTTCTTAATTTCCCAATACTTCCTTAAATTTCCTAAGATTTTCTCCGACTTTCTAAGATGTTCTTGAATTTTCTACAATCGCAATCGCTCGGATTTCTTAGAATTTCGAATAATCCATTTTGTTAAATTTTTCCGAAATTCCTTAGATGTTAGAATTTCTTTAAAATTTTTTTTTCAGTTTCAAGTGAAAGGAAACCTGAGAAAATTTCACAAGAGATAATGAAAATTCAGTGTACAAAATACATTTGAATTTTTGAAGTTGGGGTAGCTGGGAGTAAAGGGGAGTCCTCGTGCATGGTAAAGTACTCAGTTTAATCACTTTTTTCCTATTTAAAAAAGCTTCTTTTACAGTTTTTCGATATTAAATGATTCTTCTTCAAGAAAACAACTGAATTTATAATTCCACCCTTCAATGGAATTATTCGTATTATTTAGGAAGATCTCCGATACAGGCAGTTCCAGGCCGAAATCCCGAAGGTCACGGGTTTTTGCACTGGATTGCAAATGTTCTCAAGGTAAGACTGTCGGCCAAATGATTATCGGCTAAAAAAATTTGGCCAAATGACTGGATATCCCTAAGAACACTCTTTTAGGGATTAAAGGAAACACTGAAAGTTTTTGAAATGATATTTGATAGAAAATTTGTTATCTGCCTTGATAGAAGCTGCAGATTAGGCACAGTAGCGAAGCTACAGGTAAATGAAAAAATATTTTTACGAACTTGTAACGCGTCAGAACCTATAAGTATTTCGAACCACAACTTGATGTTCACCAGAGGGCTGAGTTAAGAAATTAATTCTGGTTTGAACCCAGAATCTCCGTTCATAATTGCAACTAGAGATCACATGATTTTGAAATAACTCTGATTGCACTGATTAAATCGTAGGTGAGTATGCATCATGGGATTAACAAACACTGGGGGGTATTCCATACCCCCCAGACCCCCGGTTTAAAAACAAACCATTTTTGTTCATTATCTTTCACTTGAATGACAACATAATTTTTTTTACACCGTATTTTCTTAGATGTTCCTTCACTTGAAACGGAGAAGAGAAGTGAAGAAAACCTGAGGAAAGTTGAAAAAATCCAAGAAAATAAAAAATTCAAGGGAATCTGAAAACCGTAAGAAATCCAAGGAAATTTAATTTTTTGAAATTAGGAAATCTTAGGAATACTATAATAAACGCCTTTCTTTTGCTTTTTCAACATTTTTTTTTACCTAACGAACTAGTTTAGTCCTGGTAAAATATGGAAAGCCACCAGTGGGATGGGGTTAGATTTTTACACCATATTTATTAGCCTCCTCAAATGAAAAACCACGAGCCGTCACTGCTCACTAGTCTGAATTACTACTTATGAATTTTAATTTTCTTCACATATACAGGTATTTCTCACACATTGGCAACACTGGGTTTTGTACTTTCCGACAAATGATTCTTGAAACTTTATTGAGATGCACCGGTAACAAGTGTGATTTTTTAAAATATTGGTATTATTGTACCTACCTTAAGGAAGTTGGGCCCACCCGAACCAGAAAATCTGGCGACGCCACTGGAATAAACAGTCGATGCTAAATCACATTATCAAGAATAATTGTATAGGGGAGGCTAAAGAACCGTTGCAAAATTGAATTGTAGTGTAATTTAAGTTGCCTAATCGACAGGAGTCTATTTGTGAAATTTCTATTTACGCATAAAATATCGACAAAAAATAGTAGTTTTTGGTTGGTTGGTTGATCACAAAAATTTATTTAGAAAAAATTTGAATCTTCCGCTTAATTTGCAACAAATAAATTTGAAAGTTTCGTTGAAATTGAATAAAACAATTGAACAATAAGAGCTTAGATAGTCTTTTATTTAGAAAAAATAACTGTTTAAACCGAATACAAAGAAATTAATAAAAATAATAAATTAATTGAAATTAAATAAAAATTTCTTTATAGATAATGAAGCCCATAGGTCAATGTCCAACAAAGATGCAAAAAGGGTGGGGTCAGGTTATGCATGTGCATGGCAACAAGGCCTAAATTTACGGGGGTGGGGGTGCGCGTCGCTTGACTACGAAGAGTGACGTCACATTTCAGCCCGGCGTTGGCTTCTCTTGGTTCTTGTGCTTCTTGCCACTTACTAGTTGTATACCTGCGTGGTTGTGAATACAGTACCTCGTGTGCTTTCATCGCGTGTTATTAGTTGTGTGTTAGCATTTAACTTTTTTCTACAATGGCAACCGAAGTTGAAAATAACGTACCAATACCTACCGAAACAAAAGAAGTTAAAGAGGACGCTCTCACAGAAAAAGCCGAAGAAGCATCCAAAGTTGAAGCCGCTGGAGATGCTCCACCGGCAGCGACCAAGGAGCCGGCACCTCCGAAAGTCTTGGTCCACAAGGCTAATTTTGAGAAGGATATTGTGTATTTGTATCAATTTTCGCGTACACCATTGCTACCCTCTTTATCGCCTTATTGCTTAAAGGTAGAAACCTGGCTGAGACTCGCGGGAATAAAATACGAGGTGAGATTTTTTATTTTGTTTATTATTATTTTTTTAATTTTTAAATAATTTAAAACTCCACGCACTTGATATTAAGCGGGTGGAATTTCAACGTTTATGCTGGGTTTCACAAAGGTTAGTTAAATTTTAATCTATGATTAAGGGTTTTCAACAATAAAAATTCATTGTTGTGACATTGTTGAAAATCCTTAATCATAGATTAAATTTTAATCAGCCTTTGTGAAACCGAGCATTAGGGTTGTTGCCCTCTCCTTGTCAGGTCAGGGTTGGTTCTTTCGCACACCGGCGGCCATTTTAAATTGCTAGAATATTTGCACCTCTTGCCTTTTTTGCTAACCAATTTTATAATTATATTTTTTTTTATTGGCCTGCGGCTTTTAAACAACCATCGTTTTAAATTACCCACGCAATTTTTATTTACATTGCTTTTCTTATAATAATAATTGTAAAATCTCTTTGTGGCTAAAAGGGCGTTGGTGTGGTAGTTGTAAGGGATTAACCAGGTTGACAGCGACTACATTTTGTTGCAGGGCCGTTATAGCCAGACTCTCGTTTTCTGACCAATTATATTATTTTCTTGTTGCCCCTACTGTGAATTAAATTCCGATCTCGAAACTTCCGGCTAATCGATACTTGAGAGTTCGAAACTATAAATTTTAGGAACGCTGAAACATGGGTAAGGGTTGATAACCCTTTTTGTTTGGATCGAGTTTCAAATTTAACTCTCGTAATTTGTAGTTGAGCCGAGTGGGCGTAAATGTGTTTCGAGATTTTTCAAGTTATTTACGGTACCTTTGAATCCTTTTAACTTCAGGTCAAGGAATTTTTAATCCCTAAACAGTTTTAATAATCCGCCTGCAGAGCCGTATTTCATAATTTTAAAGAAAAACCAGCGGCGTTGTAACCACCTACTAGAGAGCTGATTTGAATTTATATAAAATTTTCAATTCAGTTTAATTCGATCCATTAGCTCTTTATTGCCCCTGTTTGAACTTCGCCCTGGGAGTGAATTTTCTTGAAATTCCAATTAATCATAAATTTCTTTGGACATTTGATTTCGAGTTGCCGGATGAAAACCAACTCTTCCTTTCTAAATCACTTTTTCGGCTGGAAATTTCCACCCTTCTTAGCTCGGCATTAAAACTTTTGATCAATAAATGTTACATTTGATGTTATTTACCCGAGATTTATGTTGGAATATGGACGCGTCCGGAATGGGTTTTTATATTACGAACTTGGATAACATTAAGCGATACACATTCGTCATCGTGACTGATAGGAAGTTGAAGTAATTTATCAAATTCCTAGTTCTATACACGAATCCCTTTCAGGAAACCACTTATGAAGTAATTTTCTAATTCGTTACGAAGTGGGTTTGAGTAATTAATTTAATAATTAATATTCTTGGTTCTATTTTCATTCGAGCTTCGTCATTAACTTGGAGGGTCGGAGGTTTTTTAAAAAGCGCGTTTGGATGTTTCTGTAGCTACGAAAATGCTAGTTTTTAGGTGCATTCACCCAGCACGATATTTTATTTAATGTCACGCATCAGTGGCGGAGCTCAAATACCGGAGCCTTACAACCGTCAATTTACCTTCTTTTCACTCAAAATTCGCGTAGGCGAATTTAACGCGCTTTGCAGCTGCAAGCTGGGATCTTTTCTCGAAGGATAAAACAAGGACGAAATATTAATTTCGAGCAGTTTACTTTGCAGTTTGTTCCGCCTATGGCGGAGCTGATAGAAACAATGGCATAACTGGAACCGGTGATCACCTTGATTATCATCAACAAACAAAGAATCACACCTACCGTAATTTGTAACATCGAAACTTGAAATTAGTTTTTTTACCGTAGTATCTTATAATTTCTTCAGGGTTTCATCTTTCTATAGAATTTTGGGAGACAATACGGCCTGTGTTGGTATATTTGTGTACCATTTCGCAGTTGTTCGTCTCCAAAATGTGCACAATGCAAATGCTTTTTTAATGTTTCCCTTTGTTTAACTTTTATGATGGATTAGTGTGCGAAAGTGTTCTAGACCTTTCTAGAGATTTGGTCGAATTTGGTTATATTGCACTATTACCTGAATGACTATAATTAAACCCGATTGGAATCTCATTTCTGCTTTTATTATGTTATTTCTAAAATTTTTCCAAATTAGTTGCAGGAAACATCCAAATGTGGATATGTTTTTATATTTCCATATACATATCAGCCAATGGAATAGGTTAAGAACCGCTGATTAGACCAGCAGGTTTATCCTAGGGTTTTACTACATAGTTTTTTTACTGCGGTTGTTTGGGATACAAAGGTCTTTGTAATTTAATCCTCATTTAACCAAGTTTGTACAAGTTTATACAGAGTCCTTTTGTGATCTCGCTTGTAGGTACTTCATTTTTTTTTATAAATGAAGCTATGTTGAAGTACTTTAACTAAAATAATTTTTAAAATCGCTCTTTAAATATTTGTTTATCTAAATTTAAAAGAAAATTCTACTTTCTCATAGGATTTCTGCGTGTAAAAAAGATATTTGAAATATTATCCCATTCGGGGATTTCTAAGTTGTAAATTTCATTTACTATATACAGTATAATTAGATGTGAACTCCGAAATCCAAAAAATAAGAGGTTGGATTGTCACAAAATGTTTATTATCAGTTGCTCTATAGGTGAGGCGAGGGGGGGAAGAAGTTAAAACCATACATTTCCACAGTTTTTGTCAAATATCTCGAAAATGACGTTAGATAGAGCAAATCCCGTTCTGTACAAAATTAAAGGCCGTTAAATTTTCTAGAAAAATTGTCTTAAACATGTTTTTGGTAAACCCCACAGATTAGAAGATATGGAGGAGGAAAGTTTTAATGAATTTTTGCCTTTCTTGAATACTTTTTTCAAGGATTAATATATTTATATGAAAAAAAATCTTTGTAAGTTACAGAGTGGCATTTTTAAAACGCATTTTAATACATTTAATTAAAATTACATAACATACAAATTTATATAATATAAAAGTGAAACGTAAAAAATGTATGTACGCTCATCACTTGAGAACGACTCTAGCGATTTGGCTGATCTTTTTTTCGTTGTGTTTGCAATTGTCAGGAGAAGGTTTCTATGTAATAATATTTACGAAAATCCTATCTGAAACAGATTTTAGTACAGATTTTGGATTTAGTTTTTGACGCGCATGAATGGGTTAACGAGATTCCATTTGAAATGTGCATTACAGGGTTTATATAAATTCTCTTCTCCATCACTTCCTTCAGTAATTACAAAATTCTAAAATTAATTAAAAATTACAATAAAAACAAAAAGTAAGTAAGAAAACTGTTCCCCCCCCATATCTCTTAATCTATAGAGTTTACCAAAAAAAATTTATAGAACTATTTTTGTAGAAAATATCACGGCCTTTAATTTTGTATACAAGGTATTTTAGGTATATTTCCATCTATCGAGATATTTGACAAAAACTGTAGAAACGTATGGTTTTGACTTCTTCCACCCCTCGCCCCACTCAAACCCGTCGCTCTAGAACGGGAGACTTTTCAGTACTTATAGAGGAACGAGTAATGAACATTTTGTGGCAATTCAACCGTTCATTTTTTGGATTTCCCTGTTTGGGTGTTTTTTAGTCTAATTGTACTGTACTATTAAAGCACTGTCCGGTTGAAAAAATTTAAAAGTAAATAGCGTCAAGCACGAATTACCCTCTAGTACCGGTAATCGCAAAAAACGCGTAAAAATAGTTTTCCATCAGAGAGCTATCTCTATTAACTCATATCTGTTTTTTTAAATTTTTTAATACGAATTAACGTGTTTTTGCCATTGTAGAATTAAATACGGATCCCACTCGTCTGGAAAACCTGGGTAATATGGAAAAGTCGGGGAATTTCCTAATTTTGTCAGAGAATTTCTCATTTTTAGTGAAAAGTCAGGGAAATTAAATTTTCAGTCGGGGAAAACAAATTAATTTAAAACAATTGTTTTTAATTTTAAGATTTTTGTACTTTTTTATCTTTCGATTTATCGAAATGTGAGAGAAAATTTTTATCCTTTGTCAGAGAAAACCCGGAAAAGTCAGGAAATCTTGTATTTTTAATTTAAACGTTAAATTAACGTATAATATCCGTTAAAATATACAGTGTAGACTGTAGAACGTGCTGTATACGTCTGTCTTTTTTATATCAATCGTAACACGTTAAAAACTTGTTGCTTCGAGCAACATTTTGGTTTTCAATTTACGTGTATACGTTCTTCTTATTATACATTTTTACATTTCTCAATCTAGTGTTTCCTTAATTATTTTTATAAAAATAAAATTTAATTTTGAATTTATTGTTTTTATTTAAAAATACTTGAAAGAATTCGTGTTTGGTAACAATCCTTTGGGGTCATAGCTGTCTACTGCAAGCATAACATGTGTTAGTGATCGTGTGGCTTCTAGAAATTTTAAAGCAAAGCAAGAACGCTAGCGGTCCATATGACCTCTGTGGCGACGGAGAATTTTGTGAAAACGGTCCATAGGGACTGCTTCGGTGGTTAACGTGTTAATATTCACCTCACTTAGTTGTACTAAAGTCGAGTAATATGGGAAACCCAAAGTTTAACCCCGAGAAATTTTCGATATTGGACTGAAAATGCATCCTGGTAGTATAATATATTTTATCGATTTTTGCGTTTACTTTTCTTTGTGACTTTGGACTAATATTTATTTCCGTGACCTACAGTGGCTCACAATATTATTCATTCAGTCCAATGTCAGCATTGTAATTTGTATTTTTTCCAGACTATTTTTGACACAACGATTTTACAGCAAAACTTTTCGGACATTTTTTGCTGTAAATTTCATTGCCTTCAATTTTGTTTATGTACATTTTTCTATTTTGTCGCGTCAGTCTAACTGACGGCGATTTAAACAAGACTGTAAAATACAAAAAATTATTTCAGCTGTATTTATTAAAAATTGTATATGAACAAAATTGAATGCAATGAAATTTGCAACAAAATATGTCTGAACAGTTTTGCTGTAAAATCGATTTTTATGTGTCAAAAAGAGTCTTGATTTGCCAATAATTTTGTAAGCCAGTGGAAATAAAAATTAAGGAAATGAAAATTGCAACAAAAAATTTTAAACAATTTTTATATGACAAAACACGTCTTCAAAGCGTACAATTTATATTGCTATTATAGGACTATTTTGTACAGTAACGTTCATGACGTAACGTTCATCACGTTGCTGTACAAAAATGTTTCAATTTTTACTTATTATTATTCCTTAAATATTCAGAAACTTAAACTACAAGCTTTTAGGTCTTCCTTCAGATAACTGTTCTTCTTGCATTGATTTAAAGCATAGAAATCGACGTTTTCATTACATCAATGTCATGAACGTTACATTTTTATCGGGACACGGAAAGTGCGAATGTATTTGAATATGACTCAAATATGTATTAAAAACTAGGCAACGAACATAGATTTTTAAAAAAGGATCTGGACTTCACTAGCGTACCTAGAGGGGGGCGCCCCGGGCGACACATTTTTAGGGGCGGCATTTTGCTTCTTTTTGTACAAAAATATTTTTATTAAAATAAAATTTTTAAATTTTTTATATAAGTGGGTAGGGGGGTCAACTTTTAAGACCGCTCCGGGCACCAAAAGCTCTAGGTACGCCAGTATTGAGACGTATAATATAATATATAATTTATTTTACCCGTTGGCTGGAGGGTTAACAACAGAGGTGGAACTACCGGGGTGCGGTGGGTGCGATGCACGCGGTCCCCTTGCTAAAAGGGCCCCCAGTTGTACTGTGACCTTTTCAAGCTTAATAAAAATCTCAAAAATAGGAGGTGCACAAGTAGATGCTATTTGAAGTCTTTCGTACCAGGAATTTTACTATATTCTGTAGGGTGTTCCAGACCCCCCGGTGCAAATTTTTACGATACATGATATGTGAATATGCATTAAGACTTTTTGTTTATAAAACTGGGGGTAGGAATTGTATACAAATGACGTATAAACGTACGTAAATCACAGAACGTATACACATCCTTTTGGGTTTTCAAACCGGGGGGTCTGGGGGGTATGGAATACCCTCCAGTGCACCGGCAATTATATTTGTTGAAAAAATAAAGTTAAAAAAATTATAAATTTTTAATTAAAAAAAATTAATATTCAAATAAAATAAAATGCATAAAACTCGAGAAAATCTAGAAAACTTTAAAGTCAATGAAATCTCAGAAAATGGAAAAATCAAAGAGAATAGATTTCCTCAAGTTTCTCTTGAGTTCTTCATATGACAATTTCTCCATTATTTTTTCACTTTTATTAGTAAACAAAGAACGGGAAATTTTAAGAAATCCCAGAAAATTTTAGTAAATCCATAAAAATGTAACTAATTTTACATTTAGGAAATGTAGAAAATTTGAGGAAATAAAAAATTTTAGAGTTTAGACAATCTCAGATAATTGAAAAATAAAAAAACTCTTCTATTTATTTTTTTAAATATTAAATAAAATGAAATAGGGGGGGGGTAGTTACTCGTCTCTATATCCGCTCTTGTTTGCAAGGAATTCTTTGGAAATCACTGGAATCGCATGGAAATCGTCGGAATTTCGAGTCCTGTATACAAATGTTTTTCTGTTTTATAAAAGTAGCGCCCCCGTTAACAACTTCACACACGGGTCGCTCACCTGCTTGTTACGCCACTGGTTAACAATAATGGTTGTTGTATAACACTCAAAACTGAGTTATCTCCAGGTTAACTAGAGTCAAAATCTCTTACTTACTCCCGCAATTAAATATGGATACCAATACTTGCAAGTAAAATAACTTTTACATCTACTAGTGAGCAAAAAATCACTTTCGCTCACTAGTGGATAAAAGTCCACTTTGACGTTTGATAATGTTAATGTAAAATTATATTATAATGTAATTTCAAATTTTATTCGATTTTGGAATTTTAATTTTACTTGCAGGTTTTGGATAAAATGTTATATGCGACTCTTGAGTAAAGATATTTGTATCCACTTATGGAAGATAGCACACTCGGCGTTGCCTCGTGTGCTAAACTTTCCGTTCGTGGATAAAATGTATCTTTACTCACTAGTGCCATAAATTACTATTGTATTATTTGAAGTTTTTTTTAGTTTTTATATAGTTTATCTTTTAGTAACTGCTCAATTTAGACATTATACCATTTATAAGTAGGTAGGGCGCCAACTGAGGGGTGAATCGTGACCAAAAATTGTTGTGTAATCATTAATTAATTACACAATTAAATAATTCATGTAATTAAATAGTTTCATGATTTTCAAATATTTACACTATTTTCTTCGCGACTCATCCTTCGACGGCGATTCCAACCTTGGTTTTAAGATAAGGGTTAATTAATTTAAAATAATCTTAACCCTTCGTTAGTGTTGTGGGGTATAACATACCCCAGTAACTTGAAGTCAAATTCTTGTTGCTTTGAATAAATACTTAAATCTCCTTTAATATACTTTGTTTAGCGGTTTTATTTGTTTTATTCGACATACAAATACGTACAAATTGTATTTATATTACAAAATTACCAAATTACCAAATTATGTGTAATAATAACCCAATGAAGGGTACATAACTGTTTCAAGCTGTAGGGGAGAAATAAAGTTTCTGACTTTTTTTTGGAAATGATATTAAAGTTATCTTATGAGATATGAATTATTATGTACACACAAAGTATGTTGAAATAACAAAAAACATAAAACATTTTTTTGTTAATTTATGCATTTTGTTTTGCTTTGTTAACGCAATTCGTTACTCGGTAAATTCAATAACCCGAACACGAATAGTCCGGGGTTGTTTTGTATTTTATATTTTTTAATTTATACAATTTATACAGATTTTTAATTAATTTTAACAGCCAGTTTCGCGTATACAAATCATTTTTATTAAAATCGCCGCAGAACATAATTTGGTAGGATTTATTCCTGGGATTCGAACCTATGATTTCCCAATGCACTTATTGGTAGATATACCAAATACCTGCGCGATAAGAATTTTGTGTTGTAAACATGTTCAGAATGCATCATTTGTATCGACCCTTCACCTCAATGAAAAGCGTCTGAAACAAGTTCACCATCGAACGATTTCATCACATTCAACATCGTGATAACTTCATTGAAAAAGCGATCGACTTGTCAATAATATTGGCAGCACGACCTTTTGATGGAGGAAATTGAAAACAAATTAAATTAGGTTCAAGTTTAATCTTTATTGTCCGGAATTGAGGAATCATCTTTCAGCTTTGAAATTTATATTCGAAAATCACTGAATTTTTGTTCCTTCGTGCGGTTATTCTTGATGCAAATGGCTTGTTGGAAGAGAACGTGAAATGGGCTGTTTATTTTTATAGGCAATTGAACCCAATTATTTATACAGCAAACCCACATTCGGTGGTTTTTTTTTATACGCACACATACCACCATTTAATCAAATAAAGTGAACTTGGTAACAACGCACCATACTGTAGATAAATTAAGGGGACATCTGCTTCTTGATGAAAACTCGCGATATGTGAAACGCTAACTAAATGATTGCAATAAAGATGAAATTAAGAGGCCGTGGGACTGTGGCGTTTTAATTGTTTTTTTTAAGTGACGATTAACAGTACTAAACTTTCATGTTTTGTAATAATTGATTCGCAAATGAATTTCGGTAGCCTAGTTTGATGGGAAATTATGGAGAAGAGGAGAAGGAATGCAATTTAAATTCTTCAGAATCTCACTTTTTGACTTACAATATGTCTTCTCGTCACCCTAAATTCATAAATTTAGCCTGAAGATGAAAATTACCCAATAAAGAGAAATATTCTGTCTAAATTTGTAACATTCCATTTTGATTATTTTTATCTTACTATTCCTAGCATGAAATTTGTAATATTGCTGATAAACTGTTAAAAGTCTTTCTCACATCATTATGAGTCATTCTATAAGAATTTGTGTATTTTAATCCAATTTATCGAGTGCATGTTCACATTTTAAAAGTCTGTTGAGGTGCATTTAATAAAATCTAAATTTTCAGCTCTAATTCTATAAAATTCTGCTTTACGTTCATTAGGAACACGTTTACTACAATTATCACTTTCAATTGCGGTTAAAATCATTATTGCTAAGGATCAGCGCCTACGCTGTTTAAAATAAATTTTTATTTTTAAATTTTTTGTCAGTCTTTTTAATTTGCACTTTCACTGATCAAGCCTTTCATCTTCTAAATTGTTGCTTCCCAGAGAAGGAAACATGCAATTCCTTTGATTTATTAAATTATATCTTGAGAAATTATGAATCTACCGGATACGTCCGTCTGTCAGCCTCTTAAAATTGCACTTGCATTAACAAACGATTTTAATTTGACCAATTTTGCGCAGAGATTTTTTTAATTTCAGATTAATGTTAGTGAAATATTTAAAATGGAAGGTCCGCACCCTAATCAGGAGCGCTTTAACGCCCAATTGCGACAATATTATGAGCGAGAAAGGGGCTGTAGTAATTAAATAATTAAAGCCCAAACAACTGCCATGCGGGTTAATCTATGGTTTCACATTTTCGTTATCCGAAAAAGGATCTAGGCGTCCGTCGAGGTAATTTAATGCAGCCCACACAAACTAAGTGAATCAAATATGGATGGATAGTGTTTTCGCATTATGCAAATTGGCGAAATTGTATTGTAAGCTAATTTTTTTTGGTTCATTTTGCACAGTTCAATAATCTAAAGAACTTTCTTTGTTCAGATCAACTCTCGGTTCGACGTTATCCATCTTCCATATTTTTGATTCGCCCGATAACGCTTGGTAATTAAATTCGTATTAAAAAAATACGAAAATTGAAAGCGAAAGGAAGCATCGAAGAGAAACAACTTTGCAATGCCTCAAGCTCATTGGCATGCCGAAGGTCGGGCTAAATTTCGTTCTCATACAACTTGGACACATTCGGGAATCCAATAATTGAATAGTTTTCCCATTTCGAGTATTGATCTTTCCGATTACCATAATTATTTTTAACCGTGGGTCAATGTTCCGAATGACATTAAGATTGCTATCGGTGATTATTCAAAAATGCTGCCTGTGTGTTTGTTTATGTAAATTTTAACATTTCAAAGCTGCGATTTTCGCGGAAATCTATGAATTGCACCCTTGAAACAGTTAGTTTGTGGGCCAGAATTAAAATCGATAAATGTTTTATTATTTTTTTTTATTTTTAGTTTGTATTTGCTTTGACAACACAAACTTACAAGATACTACCAGACACACAAGGTCGCGTGTAGGTAGAATAAATGGGTTCAGACACGCTCATGGGTTCAGGTAAACTCAAAATGTTGGTAACACACAGGTGTCCATGTATTCGAACAATAACAAAAAATTTACATTGAGGAAAATGGAATTTAAGGATATAAACACAAAGGAAATGAATCAATTGATTCAACGCACAGGAAGCTTTTAAAGCTTTATAATCAATTACGTCTTTTTTTATCACCGATGATGGTTTCGTAATTACAGATTTGTCATATATATTTCCACATTAATCTGGGCTTACTCACTGCAATGAACAAAACTTGGGAGGAAGATGTTCCGATTCTCAAGAAAATAAAATGCTCTCTTATCGTGTCTTCCAGATACCAAACTTGGTAAATAGAGGTTCATAATCTTTTGAACTGCATATTTGTTCACATCAAAGAACTAAACCGCTTTAACTTTTCACAATAATTTTGTCATTAAAGTTGTTTACATCTAACCGATAGTTAAACGCATTCCAAATGTGTTGACATAATGGTAATTAAACATTTGAACAACGGATCCACGCAACGATGCATCTTAATTTCAACGTGCTGGTACGCATGTTCTTTTCATTTTGTTATAATTTGTGTAAAACGGCAAAATAAAGTACGCGAAACTAATTTGTACCTATGTGCTTTTCTCACATGGATTTTGACCTCGGCACAAATTTCTGGGAATACAGTCCACTGATTTCCGTTTTGAATTTACAATTAACTTCCTCTCAATTTACTTTGCCCTGGAAGGACTTCTGTAACCCATAAGCTTCGGTTTTTTACTTTGTCATTTTTTGATGTGAAAACCACTCTGGGCGGATTAACCGGATATGCAATACGTGCAAGCACATCCTTCGATTATTCATTTCCTACTTTGATATAGTCAGAAAATCCTTATAGGGAACCACAGGTTGCACCTATATCCTATATGGATCTTCTATACAGGCATTTCGATATAATATCAATATTTGAATAAAGTGAACAATCAGTCCAATAGCTGTGTTCAGATGCCATCTCTTAGACAATAATTGGCCATCTAATATCGGAGATCCCTAATGTATCAGTCGTTCGGTGCAAAAAAAAATTTTGAATACAAACATATTTTTAATTTATTTATTTTATGCTTCGACCTTTAGAAAATCCATGTAGGAAACCATCAGATTGCACGAAACTCATTTTTGTTCAATACAAACACGAGATAGGTATCGCATTATCAATATATCGATAGAATTGTTGGTAATTATATGTGTAAATCCGTGGTTCTAAATATTTTTCGTATACCTCGGGGTCAAGGTTTCGACCTGATTTGGATGAATCTCCAAAAAAGCAATTTGTGTTTGACGATTACTAACATCATCGGTTTCGTTAATTCTTGTTATCATATTCTGATTTAGGAAAACGGAAATAAATAAAATGTGACGCATACTGATTGCATAAAACAGTTTGTTACTCGTCTGTCGTATACTCTATTCATTCTGAGCTACGAGGTACAACTTGGATTAGCCAAGATATGTTTTATTGTGATAAATTCGACCTAGTTCGTCTTTCTTAGTTTAATCTCATCTAATCCAACTGATCTCGTCTGACAACTTTTATGTTGTTGTTAATCTAGGAAATGAGTGAAAGAAATCCTAATTGAGATTTGAACGCAATTCGATAATCGAGTTAGTTTTACTTGATGGTTGGGAATGGAACCTCTTCGGTTGGTCGATTTTCTTAGCGAAATCGTGCAGAACGAAAATAATTTCTCGCACCCGCGTTTATTTGCTTTTTGGATTTTTACAATTGACTTTCTTACCTTGTTCACTAGTTTCCTTCTTTCATTTTCTAGTTTACTGCACTTAACTGCCTCCATTAAAACGCACTTAGAAAATTTCATTGTTTTCGATTTCACCACAATAATTACCTTGTCTACGGGACATTCTTTTCTCTCAAATTTTACCAACATTCTTGCGGTTTATATTTGTTTAAGGTATCGGATTTCTTATCGCACAGTAGAAACCTCATTAGTTATATTTGCTCAAAATTGTTTTGCTTTGCCTGGGTGCTTTCGTCTTTTCCTCTCATAAAAGCAAGAATTTTTACGTGCGAGTTAATTTTGTTCTTATCTTACACGTCAAATTTTACAACTACCACAATCAGAGTAATTTAAGAAAATGACAAGAGCAAGATTACTTCTGTCACTGTACTTGGAAAGCGCAGAGATAATACAATTTGGAAAGTTGGTTTTGCATGATAAATTCCGGTGATTACCATGTTGGCTTTACGGAATAAATTTTGAAAGTTTTATCTGACTTGAGACGCATAGAATTTTCATGTAACTTGTTTTTTCTAAGTTCGTATTGCTGATTTCCAATCATGGCGATAAAAAGGTCGCCAGTATGATAACTGCATCTTTTTATTGCTTATTTATTTGTTCAGCATTTTAGTGATTTATCTGTGCATTTTGTCAATAGAAACCATTGATAAGCATATACAGATAAGATAAAGGTATATCAGGTACCTCAGCCCTTCATTCCTAACATTAAGAATTCCATTGTGGGATTCAATATTCACGTTTCTACCCTTTGGGGTGTACATCTATCCTCACTAGCTTTCGTACCCGGTTTTATTTCATGGCCGACTCAATGGGAACTTCAAACGTTCATATCTCGAGACGGAAGTGACATTATGAGCTGAAAATAGTTGTGTTGGCTTAGAAATTTACGACAGAACGTTCTATGAAAATTTAAAATATTTTGTTTAGATGAAAGATTCAGGAAAATTTAACTCGGGACATGCCGATAAACATCTCTTTGTATCAAGTAGTTGGCTGCAAGAATTCAGGTATCTACTTCCTGGTGAGGAATTTGAGCCGATGTCTTTCGTTAGTGATGTTCTTAATTGTACAATGGATATTTTGCTTCTCAAAGCGAGATGATTAACTTTTATTTGCCATTAATGGGTTAACGTATGGAATTTTTTAAATTACTCTACATAATAGTTCTATTGATAGCGAACCGTGTTCAGGAAGTTAAAACTGTTCAAGACTGGTTTTACAGTTACACTTTATTTGTCCTGCATCTTTCTAGCACGAGTGACGATGGAACATTATGAAATATAAATTGATATACCATCTGTCCAAATTAGTCATTTTAAGTTCAAAAATCCCCAATTAAGGCTTAGAAGTTAATAGAGCGCTTATTCCATTCAAATTATTGTTTGTTTCCCTCGTAAGCCATCAAAAGGCAACTTCTGTTGTGATAAACTGGTCGTGCAAGTTGGTACACACTCCTACTAATTTTCACCGCAAGGTGAGCTTTATATCTTGGAGTTGTATGCATTAAATGTAAAGCATATCAATCGGTTAAAAGAATAGCACCTGTAAAGAATTACAAGTTCTTGCAAACCGGTTATACGTCTAATTTTAAAAGACTCGAACCAGTTTATTATATTAAAATCTTTGTGAGCAAATTGCACGTTTTTGTTGTTAATTGCCACTTCAATGATGGGTGTACATTTCCTTATTCGGTTAAAAATCTACGCATCCAATTTGGGTCTTCCAGAAGAACAAATTGCCTACCCAACTACTGCCTACTACCTACTTTCAAATTTGAAAAAAAAATTTACGTTGGTCATTCGAACCGGAGTCAATCTGTAGGTCCCCCATACTCCGTCAAATACTATGAATCATGCGCTTTGAAATGCGGAAGCGGACTTCTTCCAAGACTGGAATTGACTTTGAAATTAGGCAAAAAGCCTCCTAACAAGGTATTTCGGCAACGCTCAAGGCCTGAAAATGTATAAAAATACTTTTAAGTGCAAATTGCACTAAATTTATATAGAGGTTAACCGCAATTTGTGATAAACTGGTTAACTTCGGGCGATAAACAATTTTATTATTTATGAAGTGAAAACGATTCATAGTGATTTTTTTATGGAAGTCAATTTTGTCGTGGGGCTAGGAAGCTTAAATTCTAGTTTTCCATCCTCTCAAGCCCGAGAAGGTCTATTGCGATAATAAAAATATAAGAATTCCAGTTATCTTTTCAAAATACCGCATTTTTATTTATTTCTAAAAATAGGATATCTGATAACCAGACGGGTCAAAAGTCATTGAAAATAGCACTCGAACAAAATGGTTCATTGTCTCGGCTCTCGACGACTGTCTAGTTTAATCCAGTCGAGTTATTTTGTTAAAATTTCATTCCAAATTGTCGGAGGAATTTCTGGAACTTTATTTTTGTAATGAAGCAATTGAGAATTTTTATAGCTCACTTACGAATGACCCTTCTTATTTGACCCCGGATGCTGCGGGGTCTTGGAATGTTGCGAACAAGCACCCTCGCGTTTCTTATGTCATAAAATTTTTTAAAACTATTTTGCACAACTGCATTATTAATTTTTTATTTTTTTCAGGTGAGTTGACTAACGTTGTTTCTAAATGGCGGGCACTGCGGTGAGTACTGAACTATAGATGGAGCTGTTCATTTTGACTTTTATTTTTTAAATTAGATGTTTAATCTTTGAAATCTCTATTAAGCCACAAATTGAATTAAATGTTAATTTATGATGGAACTAGCACGTGCAAGTATAAATAAGTAATCATTAACTGTGTGCTGGTATCATTACAAATTAACTTTCGATTAAGTCATTTTGTTTGTATTTAAATTTATTAATATATTCATCTGTTCTATTTCTGTTGAGATTCATTCAAGACTTTTGTTTACCTAATTTATTCTATTTATGATTGGAATTTCAAGGAAAACCGTGACACGTATCGAAAATTGATTTTTATTATGGAAAACCATTGTTTGCGCAAATACATATCATTGTAATTTCGATCAATAAGCTTTTTGAAATCGAGGTTATATATCTAACTGAACTTGAAGTAACGAAAAAGCAAGGAACGTACTAAAACTTGTTGAACGACCCTCGCGACCAAGTAAATCTTATTTTATTAATATGACGAAAGAAATACGGTTATTGATTGATTATTAACTAAATGATAGTTGGCCTATCAACTCGAGGAATTTTATCGTAAGAAATGAGGTTATTAACCAGTAGAATAGTAAAGCTATATTAATTTATTTATTGCCCAGATTATGCAATGAAATAGTTTTCTTATCTAATTTATTTTATTATTTTTTCTATGAACGAGAATCCTTTGATAGAAAATAAATTAATTGCTATATAATATTATAATGATGACTTCTGTTAGATTATGAACAGAGCGACACCAGAGCTACTTGAAAGGCAACTAATTCTACCCCCCCCCAATATTATCCATATTATAGGCAAGCTTGTTGGTCAATTTTTGATATAAACTACTTATAATATGTAAGGGAGGTTGATATAAAGGTACATAAGCTAGTGATTATTTAAATTTATGTAGAGTCGGAATGACTTAATCACCAATAGACATTGCTTGGAAATCTAATAGTTTTCTTCTGAAAGTTAATTGTTACATCATCTCCTGAACGTCAAAATTTCTAGCTTATTGTTAATCTTAATCTGTATGGCATTAGATGACTTTCCTTTCATTGAAAGAGACTCCTCTCTCATAACTAGGCTGATTCAGGATGATGTGAAAAGTTTTTCCCACAACTGTAACTGTTCTGGAATTACCCATAACTAAACTTCCACCATGAACTGGGGAAATATTGAAATCTTATCGGGGTGGCTGACTAAATTCATATCAATCAATTGAAATAATCCTATAAAAAATTTTCCTTATCGCAATAATAATAGTATTTGGGTCATCTTCGCCTCTCGAACCTCATTTAAAATAATAATATGTGATTCATTTATGGGAGATTAATTACAACTTTTAATTACGATGTCGTTAGTAAAGCAAACACAGGAATCCCTTTGTTCTCTGTTTATTAATTTTCTATTTAATTTAAAAAAGATAGGATTGGTGCATATAAATAAGTTCTTTGTTTGGAACAAATATGCGAAATAATTTTATGTGTATGATTAAATAATGAATAAATCAAAGTAAACTAAACGAGCTGCATTTTATAAAGACGTCGTTTCGAGATAGTTAATGAGTTATTCTTGGGGTTCATGGTCGATGTCCTAGTCTACTGTAGAATTGCAATATTCAACATCTGCTGTGTGTGTGTTCCACATTTTGTTATTTCCGTTTACATTCTTTCTATTTTTAAAAATTGTTAAGCTTTAAAGAATCTCTTATCATTCGATTTCTTTTTTCTAATTATTGGCACTAATTAGTCAGATAAACAGATATCAAGAGCAGTGGCGGCTCGTGATTCGGTAAAATATGAGGGCTACAAGGCGAAAACTGTGATTTTACATTTTTTGGTTGTATTTTACTTGTTTCTTTTTTTCGTTTTCCTAGTTCTAGCAAAGATCTAAGAAATCGTGAAAAAGGGCCTTATATCGCATTACGACTTACCATGAAAGTGTCTTCATTCCAATCTTATACGGGAACGGAAATGCAAACTATTTTCGCGTATAGATGTAGACGTGCAAATTTGCAAAACAATTTATATTGTGTGTTAAAGTTTTCCATATCTTTGCTTCCAATTTGGGGCAAGAATTCAAGTTACGCATACTAAATAGTTACGGTTAATTTAAATATGGTGTCACGATGTTATAAATTTACCAATAACAACTAACATAATCACGAAGATTAGCTCTTATCAATGAAAAATAAAGCAGTAACAATGTTTCAAGTTAATCAGTGAATGAACAAAACAAACAGCTTTGTTTTTTAATTACTAATTTGCATTTAAAAAACATAATTCATAAAGCGGTAAAGTATTATTTACATAGTTCGGCTATGATTTTTCTATAATTACCTTTGGGAACGAAAACTTAGTTAATGTAGGTCGAGATATTTCTGTTGCTTTATTATTATTGTTGTTATTTTATTATTGTTTCTGCTACTACATGCCTGAAATGGAGTGAAAATCGTGCTTTATCTTTGCAGTGACATTCTAGTGTCTCTAACGGCACGTATTCGTCTGTACCATGCCATAAAAGTTAGTTGACTCGATTTGTTCTACTGATTTACTGAAGGTGCTATCCTGTTTTGATATCCGTTAATTTAAGTGCTGCACAGGGAAGTAGTATTTATATTCGCAGTGCATAACAAAATGCATAATTTAGTCGATGGAATTTAATAAAGTCGTTTGCGTTTCACGATTAACTATAATTGTACGCTGGAATTTTACAAAGAAAATCGATACCTTGTTTGAAATTATTAATTAAGTAACACGCGACATAGCTTTGGCTTTCTAAATTTGGCTCATACTCCAAATATATCCGTATAGGATATATTTGAAAATATGTATTCTGTTCAAGTTCATCTTTCTGTTTATATATCGTTTTTGTCTTCACGAATAACGCTGGTGCGATACGAAATTTTACCAGACGTTCTGCTGTGAATTTCTGGGTCAGTGCAGCTATTTTCACCTCATTCGTCGATGTCAGTAAAGGCGAGATCCTAATGGTGCATGTGCTTGCATGGACTCACCGCTAATTTTAAACTCGAAAGTATAAACATAATACGTGGTGTAAGGTAATCTTCAAATTTTACCTTACGGCGGAAGGTAATAATTAAATTTTGAGATATGACGTAATTTTGATAAATTTTGGTATCCACTTTTCTAAAAATTATTTTAAGTTTATTCACCACTAAAAATATGTATATTATCGATCGGCTGCAATTTAAAAAAAAATTAATAGATACAAACATTGACGTTGGTATTTACATAACTTACAATTTTTTAACCCTCCATTAATCGCGTTATTTTAAGCTCTATAAGAAATAACGGAGGGTTAATATGACAAAATTAGTATTTTATTTTTAACAGAAATCCCTAGAATAAATAAAAATGTTCAGTCAACTTCGGTAGCTATGAGTATAAATATTCAAATTAATAAGCTATTAAGTTGACTGCATACTTCTGTGTGTTTTTACCTCATAATTTTCTAAATAATACATTTCCAATAATTTATACCGCCTTCTTCACTTCCTATGTCGAGGATCTTGTTTTGGTGAATTCAAATTGATTGTCCAGAAAGTCCCCGGTTTTAGGATATGCTCAGTAAGTTCCCGATATGGTTCAGGAGTGGTTTTAGTATGAATTAGTAGGATTTAATATTTTTTTTGCAAAATATCCAAACTTGCTATATTCATTTTCGTCTAGAAGATCTGGAAAAGTCGGGGAATTTAATATTTCTCTAATTTTGTCAGGGAATTTCTCATATTTAGTGCCAAGTCGGGGAAATTAAATTTTCAGTCAGGGAAAACAATTTTAATTTTAAAATAAATTTGTTTTTAAATTTTAACCCTCCAGTCCACAGGTTGAATAAATTACATATAGTTTACCATGTAAGTGAAGCCTGATAGGCTTCACCCGTGGACCGGAGGGTTAAATTTTAAACATTTTTTTAAATTAAAAATGTATTAATTTTAATTTAATTTTAAAATCAAGATTTTTTCACCTTTTTATCTTCCGATTTATCGAAATCTCGGGTAAATTTTATTCTTTGTGCATGCAATGCAGAAATATAAACTACGAATGGTAAAAGCATTAGATTTCAACTAGCTTTTACTTAAAAAGTCAAAAAATGCTTTTGAAATTGTTAAAATTTTCATTTATCAAACTGGCCATGAAATAAATTCAATTTAATTTCTATATTAAAAAAAAATTACCATGGAAACTTACGTGGCCAGTGCGATAAATGAAAATTTTAATAATTTCGAAAGCATTTTTTGACCTTTTAAGTAAAAGCTAGATGAAATCTAATGGTCTTATCATTCGTAGTTTATATTTCTACATCGTTTTTGTGTCCTTAATTTTTTATCTAAAAACAATATCCGAAACAATCTACCGAAAACGTAGAAATAGCACCAAATTTGGTATGGGAACTTTACAACCTGCAATGGTTTGTTTTCTCCTTTTCTTCATTGCCCAATTCTTTTCACGTATTACATAGGTAATCTTAAGCACCAAATTACTTTCCGCTTCTACTAATTATTATCAGTTTCAAGTACATCCTTGAGTTAAATTGAGATCTTAAGTTGCTATTTACCCAGATATTAACGTCAACTCAATATTGATATTAACACTAAGGACTAATATGACAAAGGAATTGAAATGATTAACCAGCTTATTTTCTTATTGTTACATGTTTGCGCTCATCTCGAGGGATTTCACAAGTAGATCCTATTGTTTATTACTTTGGTGCTATGTAGTTTATTATGATGGTAGTAGCATTGTAACTCACTTTTGATCTGCCGCTTCTCGAGAGAATCGGGCATCCTTTAATACAACCAATTGAAGACATCGTCTGGTAGTCGATCGTGAAATTAAATAAAAATTTTAATTTGGAATTCCGTCAATAAATTGAAATACAAATAAATAGCCTTACCACATTGGATGAGGGCTATTAACATATTTTCATTCATGTGGGAATAAAAATCTCATGCGGGGATATTTGAACTTAATTCGTATCGAATTGATAGGTTAAAAAACCCAAAGCGAATAAATTAGACCGAAGAAGGATGCTGTGAATTGTTTTTTGAGTAGGCAAAGTAAACATTTTGATGAATTAGAAAATATGGCAAGGCGTTAATGAAGACTTTCCCCTAGATAAGTTTTCTCAAATATTTGCTCGTTTCTTGCTCAACATAAAACCTTTTAACGGGAACCGAAATTTTAAATGGATTATCTTTTTTAAAAATTTATTCTAACAATAATTATCTAAGCTATTTGAAGTTGCGATATCATTAATTATGTACACAAAATTAGCATTTTATTTAAATTCGTTTTCTTTAAGCCTACAAACCGAATTACTCCTTAATTTACATATTATCGTTCCTGTAAATTATAAATAGCCTGCTAATTAAATGCAAAACTTTCTTCTCTTTTTATTATTACCGAACTTTCAATAATTTACCGTTGTTGTTGCCACTATCACTCTAATGTAAACGTTGCAAACTCTGATTTTTCAGAGCTGTTCAGATTTGCCATTATCGGGTCTCTTCAGAAATCGTAATTTATCTCTGTTGAAATAACACCTTGGGGTGAAATCGTGGAAGTTCAATTACAGGAGGATTTGTTAACACCGTAAGGGTGTGATGAGATAATTTGATAGAAGAGTTAGTCGATTACGATACCTGATGGAAGATGAAATTTAAATAATAGAAAATTAGTTAACGCCTGTATGTTCAACATAGGCCGTTTCGTGTAGGTTGTGGGAGCTTTACGAATGCAATCAGATGTGCCGGAGTGTAACCCGGATCGTTGCCATGGAGCCTGACTCCGGGAACGCTATAAGTTGCTAGGCAACCATCTGAAAGGTCTTTGTTCTCTAACTTGTACAATGTATTGCCAATTTTGTATTTATATTAGGACCTTGTAACTACAAGAACGTTACATGCAAATTTAAACTGTTTAAGATGTTAACACATTGCTAAAATTGCATGTAATGACTTCATTAACTTTTTCTTAATTCAAACCTAAATTAGTAATGCTTCTGCATTTTTCAAGAGAACTCGGTCTTACAAAATTCAAAAGTTCCTAATTATGTTCTGGTTCAACTCCGACTTTAACCTTCAATAATGTCACAATAAATCAATTTATCTTTATCGAGTTTTAGATTTCCTTCAGGAATTTGAGTCAACCTACTTTCTCGCCAACCCCTTACGATTGGAACTACATGATCATCGAGAAAAGGCAACTTTTTGTCATTTTTAAATTTGCACAAAATGTTAAATTTTTCTACTTGCTCCGCCCCATCAACTTTTAGTGCTAAAAACCTTTTAGATGCGAAACGAAAGGATAAAGGCACTCAACTTCTTTATTTTAAATTTTCCTTTTCCTCTCAGTTCTTTTTAATTACCCATTACATGGGACTTATTTATACTTAATATTGTGTTGTTAATAGCCCAGTCATTATGTACTTTTGCGTAGAAGTTACTCGGAAACTCCTTAGTTTGGAATCGGAAATTCCAATCGAAGGATTTTGCAAACAATATTTATCGAAGAGGTTCAAACTTTTCAGTAACTTTTGAATTGGCCGTTTCTTATCCTTTCCACGCCCGAAGTTATTATTAAAATCTAAACTAAAATATTTAAAAAATACTCTTCTGAATGTTAGCTAAATTAAAGTGGTTCTATTCTCTACATACGGTTGTCCTCGGGGTGCGCAGTTAATAATATTCGAAGTAGGTAAAACGTAGATTTTATACAGCCTTTTGAGACGCCCAGTCCTATGTACATTCGTAATTGCATTAATTCGATTCCATAATCCAGATTATCGGGAATTTTCTCCTGTCTCGCCAGCAGTCATCTTGAATTTTACGATGACTTTGTTTTTATTAAATAATTCCCTTACTTTCAAGCTTTCGCTAAAAATGATCGTAGCCAAACAGAAGGAAATTTAATCCTGATCTATAAAATGCCAGCACGCTGCTCCTGCTGCTACAGCGTGTCATTTTTTAGTGAAAAGAAGCACTCTGATTGGTCCATGTTTTTTACCAACCGAAAAATATATTAAACTAAGATTAGGACTAAAATTATCTGTTCAATAGTAATCCAAACCGGGAAATTTGAATTTTTAAGCAAAAATGAGGGAAATTTAACCTTCGCCTAGAAAAAATTAAAACTTTACTGCTCACGGAGTTTAGCAGCAACTTTCTGTGTTACTTTAAAAGTTAATTATAAAAATATAAAGTCAAAATTGTAAACCGGGGGGTCTGGGGGGTGTGGAACACCATCCAGTACATATCGTAGAATTTGGAGAAGATAGGGAATTTATAATTTTATAAATTTCGCCAGGAAAGACCGGATAATTTGAATTTTTAAGCTAAAGCGAGGGAAGTTTAAACCTTAACTTAAAAAATCATTTTCAAAATTATAGTCAAAAATGTAAACCGGGGTTTCTGAAGGTGAACATATCCTGCGATATGTACTGGAGGGTGTTCCACACCCCCCAGACCCCCCGGTTTACTTTTATTTTATTTATAATAATTTATAATTACTAATTTAATCTATAATAATTTTTAAAATTATATAAAAATTAAAAGTCAAAATTGTAAACCGGGGGGTCTGGGGGGGGGGGGGGTGTGGAACACCCTCCAGTACATATTTCAGGATATGTTCACCCCCAGAACTCCCGGTTTACATTTTTGACTATAATTTTGACAATTAATTTTCAGAGTAACGCAAAAGTTGCTGCTAAACTCCGAGCAGAAAGGCACTAAAATAATTGATTTTTTAAGTTAAGATTTAAACTTCCCTCACTTGAGCTTAAAAATTCAAATTTCCCGGTTTTTCCTAGCGAAATTTGTAAAATTATAAATTCTGCTATATATTCTGCTAATATGTACTGGATGGTGTTTATTTCGGCGACCCGATATTCGGCTATGCCAGTTTCGGCAATTCCAATTCGGCACTTCGGCGATTCTCATTCGGCGACAGAAAATTCGACTACGTCGATTCGGCGACGGAAAATTTATTTAAAATATTAAAAAAATCTTTTTTATTTTTAAATTAAATATTTATTTACATATAGGTACATCACAGGTATCATAATATTTAATTTAAAATAAAATATAAATTTTAACACTTAAATAAATTTTCCGTCGCCGAATCGACGTAGTCGAATTTTCTGTCGCCGAATCAAAATGCCGGTGCCGAATTGGAATCGCCGAAACGACGTGTACCGTTATTCCTTTTTAATCATTCTGAAGGTTATTATATTCTAAATCCAGATTTTCGGGAATTTGACTAAAAATGGTCATAACCTCATAACCAAATACCGGTACACGTCGTTTCGGCGACCGCAGTGGATTTAGAATATAATAACCTCCAGAATGATTAAAAAGGAATAATATGGTGGAATCGAATATAAAGTTTTGTTTTTATCCCAAATGCAGGTAATTTTCTATTTTCTTATTGATTTTGTCAGGATCGAGTAAAGGCTCATGCACAATTAGTCTGTAACAGTAACGAGAACGGAAACGAGAGCGGGAACGGGAACGAAATGAATAATCGGTTCACAATAAACCAGACCGGGAACAGTAACGATAGCTATTAAGGATATTTCATTGGCTAAAATTTTGACAGTTTACGCATGCGCATAACCATAACAGTAAAGGCTCATACACAATTAGTCTGTAACGGGAACGAAATGAATTGTCGGTTCACAATAAACCAGAACGGGAACAGTAATGATAGCTATATAAAGATATTTCATTGGCTAAACTTTTGACAGTTTTGACTTTTGACAGTTTACGCATGCGCATAACCAAAGCAATAAAAGTTAAATCGTTTCTGTTCCCGTTCCCGCTAATTGTGAATGAAGCCACCTGAATACATGTATTTTATCTTTTTATTGTTCCCGTTCTCGTTACTGTTACAGACTAATTGTGTATGAGCCTTTACAATAGAAAATATATTTTTACAAATCGCCATAGACAAACCCATTATCTGTTGTAGGACCCCACCCCAAAATATATCAAATTTGTTCTAAATAAAATTTTTTTTAATTATGTCAAAATTTAAGACGTCAGAATAACATTTCGAGTTAAAACGTTTCTTTGGAAAACCGCCCCGGAGCTACAAAGTTGTTCTATACGGAGATTTATAGAGAAAAATTGATTTCGCTCATCTGCGCACCACTTTTTCTTTAGTAATTGTGAAAAGAACTCACATGGCAAATAGCAATTGATGTATTTTTTCTGTATTTTGGCATTTCGGAATTTCTTGGGGCGGAATAACATTTTGTTCGAAATTGTATCTTATTTAAATTTTGCTACCTATTTTGAACGGAAAATGATCAATCCATGCTTCTCTGTCATCTGAAAACCCGAGAACCTTTTTGCGATACCAAGAAGAGCTTTCTCTTGCTGGAGGAAAAATACGGATTATAAAATTCAAATTGATGCCTTCGATATTATGTGGTGAGATTTTATGATTGTAAAAATGTATCAAAATTGTTCTAAATAAAAATTTTAATTATGTCAAAATTTCAGACGCCAGAATGACATTTTCTGAGGAAGAAACGATTTCTTTTGGAAAACCCCCACAAAGCTACAAAGTGGTTCTGTGCGGAGATTTATAGAGAAAAACTGATTTCACTTATCTGCGCACCACGTTTTTTTCAGTAATTGAGAAAAAACCCACATGGAAAATAGCAATTGATGTATTTTTTCTGTAAAAAATTAATTAAATCTCTTGGAGCTAGAATAACATCTTGTTCGAAATTATATCTTAATTAAAATTTGCTACCTATTTTTGACATGGGATCGTCGGAAAATGATCAATCAATGCTTCTCTGTCAAACCTGAAAACCCGAGAACTTTTTTGCAAATTGCAATACCAAGAAAAGCTTTTTCCAGTAACGAAAATACGGATTTTTGATTTAAAGGGTATAACTACCTAACAGGATAGACTCGGAAAGTCGAACATTTGGATAGGTAGGATTCTATTAGGACTAGAAAGTTTTGCTATTCGTAAATTTAAATTTAATATAAGAACAATCAAGAAAAAGTTTTACGAAAAAAACCAATGTTCTTTGGGGAACCTATTTCAGAATTGACAGCTGTCAGAAAAATTTTTTCTTTTATAACGCAGATTTCTATTTAATTTAGTTTGTTGGTACTGATTTATTTTCGGCATTGAATCCATAGAAAGATCCATTCATCCTCATCCATATAAAGTTAATTTATGACTTTGGCCATCTTCCGTAGGAATTTTTTGCGATTCTGGTGATAAGATTATTTTTGTGGCTCGAATAAAAGTCATCCAAATTTAAATAAATTGAGAAAATAATGCAATTTTAATTAATCAATTGAAATTTTCAGTTATGTCAAAATTTACAACTTTTTCCAAAAATTTATTTCAAGAGAATTCCACTTTTTTATTCCGCGATAGATAGACTTGGAAGGTCTAATATTTGGATGGGTAGGGCTCTATTTGGACTACAAATTTAAATTTAATATAAAAACAATCATGAAAAACTCCACATACATGGAAAATAGCAAACTAGCGTTTTGGTTTCAAAACCAATGTTCTTTGGGGAACCTATTTCAAAATTTACAGCTGCCAGAAAATTTTTTCTTTTGTAACGCAGAATTGTATAAAATTTATTTTTTTGGCATTGAATCCATAGAAAGATCCATTCATGTCCAAAATGGTCATCTTCATCTTTTATCCAAATTTTACTATATTGAGAAAAGAATGCAATTTTAATTAATCAATAAAAATTAAATTGAAATTTTCAATAATTATGTCAGATATTAAGATGTCAAAAATGACAGCTTTTTCCCAAAAATGAAATTCTAGAGAAACTACGGAAAAAAATAGAAGACAGAATAATCGAAATAGTGATATTGAGACCAAACGCTAAGGGCCCCCCAGGATGACCTCACAAAAAATGGCAAGGCCAGTTGGTCGTAGTTGCAGATTTTCAAATTTTCTTTCTACATCGAAATTGCAAGGGTGCAAACTCCTTAAGCAGAATAATGTAAATGTCACCCCAATATAATTTTTTAAACTCTTTCATTTAACCAAGAGTACATACCTAATTCTAAAAATGATTCAACTTCGTAAAAACAAACCCATTTAATTAAAGCTTATTTAAAGATAAACGAGAATAACAAGTCCAGCTGAAAATTAAAAATCCTTCGGAAAACTTTTGTATTAAATAAGACAAAAATAAATAAATTTCGTTTATTGCAGTTTTTCAAATTATATCTCAATTTAATTTATTGTACAATTAGAAAAAATCGATGTTGCGTTGGATTGCTCCAGTCCACATGGCGTTAGAGAAGGTATACTTGAGGGTTCCCCCAAAAATTCACTTTCGAGACCATCACACTTCTTTTTGCACGGATTCTTCTTCTTCTTCTTTTTGCAAGGATTCTTCTTTTTACAAGGATTCTTCTTTTTCTTTTTGCACTTCTTCTTCTTTTTACAAGGATTCTTCTTCTTCTTTTTGCACTTCTTCTTCTTCTTCTTTTTACAAGTAGATTTCACCTTACCGCATGGACCTTTCTTTTTCTTCTTGCATTCCATTGCCGATAAACTCTCCGCGAGTTCTTTGCTGATGTTTGATTGAAGAATCTTTTCAAGAATGTTTGATTGAAGACCGCTATTTGCACAAATTTTAACGAACGAGTTGGGTATGTCGTTTAAACCGGAGCGTTTCGTTGGTCCACTCGAAAATTTATGTCGGTACTTGGGGCACACTTTGTACACCACCGCATGTTTCTTGGCCGTCAAATTCACATTCCGAAAATTAACTAAACCCGTCGAATTTGCATTTGAATTCAGAAACGGATTCACCGAAGCACATAATTTTTTACACTCGGCTACCAAATTCGATGTCTTTTGTACGATCTTCGGACTGAAGTCGATTTTTTTTATAGTCGACAAATCCGGCGTTATATTTCTTGCCAATATTTTTGATTTAACCAATTGATGCTTGGGAAAATTTTCTGTCGTCTTCGATCTCCATTGCTTCTGACAAATGGACGATGTGGTTCGCCGCGTAGTATCAGATGAGATATAAAATTTAAATGTAGCCAATAGGTTATTTAACTGTAGATTTGAAAGTTTTTGTAATGGATTCATGATTGGTCACTATTAATTTTGATTTGAACTTTAAAATCTTGAGCCGCAAAATTACATGGTTGTTCCCGTGAACAAATTTTGTGAACTAAATTTGTTGATATTGTTTATACTGGCAACGGTATCCAAAGTTATTGAGATTTCAAAACTAATGGGATTTGATCAAATGTTTTTTTTTGCTTTGTTTTATTACATTTAAATAAATTGCATCGACCACCTGTAGGGACACGCAGAAATTGCCGAGAAATGAGTGCAAATATTGGTGCGATCGTCAAATTTACAAAGGAAATTTGGGTTAAGTGCTGCTCGATCGTTCTTGTGGTGAACAGTAAATTTATGGCTACTTAAAATAATATTTATAGTTGATTTAATATCTGTTTGAACATAATTTTTACAATTACCTAAAATATTATGGTTTAAGGACCAGTTTTATGCGCTAACGGACGATTATTGTTTGTTTCTCTCCTGTGGTTTTGCTCTGCTTTACCAATAAACCAAAATGCAGCTCATCCAAAATTCGTTCGAGAATTATTATGGCAGGGTTTTCGCGAAAGCCAATTGTATAAACCCAAGGGAAAGCTCTCTCTTCAGTCTGGAGTTACTGGTCCAGGTTTAATTTTTGGGAGGGAGGCATTTCTGAAAAATATAGGTATTTAGTATGAACGCTCTCGTACTGGTCGAGTACTCGGACAAAATCCAAACGTGTTCACCGCTGGAGGAAAGTAAGAAGCCATCATCAGCGATTCTATTTTTGGTTAGGCTGCTCAAGAGTTACCTCATAGCTTTTCCAATTTTAAATTCGAAATATTTCCAATGCAATCAATTTTTAATTGATTTTAGGCTAAAATTTATTTTTTTGAGGAAAATTAAGGAATCTTCCAGATAATTTCTTTTTTTAAATTTAAATGTCAAGATTTAAAGTCAAAGAGAATTTATTAATGTAAAACTTCTTTGAAGTCCGGATAAAATGTACTAATATTATTATTTTTGTTTTAGGTAAATATGTTCTGCAGTTCTTGAAAATAAAGCGATGCCAATATCGTAAGTAATTTAAAATTACAAAGCTCTGGCGTTTGAAATTTTTTTATCGAATTTCGTGGCTTGAAAATGTATTTCGAGTTTACCATTTTATAAAAATTAGAAGTACCGAGGTTTTGTTGAAATGAAATTTACATTTGGTCTTTCATAAAGAATTAATGACATTTACGTGCTTGAATAAGCGTTTTATAATTTAAGTTTTAGTAGTAGACGGCGCCCATGAGTCAGTCGTCCCTAACTTCCGCTTTTCACCCTTTCACTTTAATAATTGTTTCATCAATCCCTTGCTTCAAGGATACTTCAACACAGACAGTAGATGTAGATAATACACCGATGTTGCTCTTATAAACTGCTCAAACAATTTAACAAATTGATGACGTTAATGATGGAGTTATGGACGATGGATTCGAAACTGAAACGTTCAAATTTTCATTTGGGGTATTTAAGGGGAATGCTTTCAGTTTCAACCATCGATTTTCACGCTACGTGTAAAATTGTCGTTTGAACTGTAAAACTGGAAATGGGGGCCGCATTATCAGAGAATCTACATATTATATGGGAAGTGCGTCCAGTCGATATTGTGTGATTAATGCGAATTATTTCGATTTTCTCTACCTGATGACTAATTCAAATTTTTATTCTGCAAATTGAGAGTAACCCATATAATCATCCCTAGGGATTCCTACTTGTTTAATTCGTCATGAATTCATAATGGGGTAAAAACCTATCAATTTGTCATTCGTCAGCGAATAAGTATTTTGGGTAGATAAACTCCACCCCTTTAACTGGATGTAATCGGAACCAAGAAAAAAAATCGGATGTGGCCATCACATAACTTTCCGAATATTAAAAATAACTCCCAATTTACCTCGGATAGAAAAAACTAAATTACCAAATCTTATCAGAGCATCCAGCAATAATCGTCAAAAACATTCAGGAAATCGAAATAATAAGCAAAAACCAAAATACAAATTAAAAAAATATACTTGTGACAAATAACTAAAATTTTATGTAAAAAATTTTGTTCTTATTTATAGGCAATTTAGAAATTTTATTAAAAAAATTTTTTTAATTTTTGGTTTTTTAAATTTATTAAATTAAAAAATTTTTTTTTTACTTTAGAAAAAATTTTATAGAACAAAAGTTGTAGATAATTTTATACGGATAATTTTTGTCATAATAAACTTTTACCTATTTCATTGCGTTTCGGAGTTATGATGGATTATGTTTTATCGCTTCAAGTAAACCCCCCGTTCCCCCCTTTCGATTTCATCCATTTTCAATAGATAAAAACATAAGTTTAAAATTTGGAGTAATTTCGTTACTTCGTTTGGCTACTATCGTGTTCGCAGACATACATACACACATACAGGAAACCTCAAAACATAAAAATTTGATAAAAAAAAATGGGGGGTCAATTTTTGTTTTCAATTTCAGATTACAATACTTTCCTTACTAAGGAGTTCGGAAAGTAATAAATTGACCTATCCTAAATTTAACATTAAAACCGGAAGTAAATTCTTAAATCATCTTTGTTTTATTATTTTCTCCCCTATTGAATAGACCCAACTGCGGAGTTGTTTTATTGACATTTCGACACCCTCAAGTGGCTGCGTCGACAGAAAACGTTCATTCCACGAGCTTTCAAGTGTGGCTCTTCTCATCCCAAAATTTTCGATTTTGAGTTGTTTTAACTTTTTGTTTTTTCAAGTACCACAGTGTTTGCTTTAATCGGGATAACCAAATAAGCTTCATGTTATCAATTGTCACGTCGTTTTTCTACTCCAGATGTTTCCAAATGATGCTTTAATTAAAGTTAAGTTTATTCACTTCATTAGTGGCATCTTCTTGAACATAAATTTTCGAGGTTGTTACACTTTTTCTTCCAAGCATTCCCCTTTTCGTTTATCTTATCGGGTTTTAAAACTTGACAGGCATTTGCCAAATTAGAAACTTTTCTGATACAAGAAGCTGATATTTTTTTAATTTCCACCTTAACCAACTAATTGCTTCTTTATTGCTTGCTCTGCAGGAGAAAATTCATCTGACAGGACCAAGTTGTGCAAATACACATGCCAAGATCCCGAAAAGTTTGCTTTCACTCGAAAATAAATTTCAAGGGTTTGAATTTTATTTTTAGTTGCGGTGAATATTGATTTACGAGAAATGGGAGAACCAGGATTGGTTTTTGGTTACGGGCGAAAGTTGTATGATTTTACCTTCACTCGAACACGGAAAATTGCGACTGCCGTTTTTGGAATGTCATAAAAAATGGGAAGCAGTTTTTTTTGTCATCCGCTAATTCCCCATGCGAATGAAAATTTAATTGTATAAAAAAATACCCATTACACATAGACGAATTAAATGTTAAAAATAGACATAGATGAAACAGACCCGAATATGTGTATGATCGTAATAAATAATGCAACTGTTAAATTATGTCTAAAAATATTTTTTCGAAACAAATAACATTAAACAGTCTGGAAACGTTTACGTGCACTCGACATGGAAATTGTGTTTATATTTACGAGTGTGTGTGGATCATTCGTTGAGAGTAAAAAAAACTTGAAGCTATTCCGATGATGGATTTGTTATGGTTAGATGTTTTTTTAGAAACACAAGAACAGTAAAGTTTTTCTTCTGGAATTTAAAAAGAAAGTTAAAAATGTACTTTACGTGAAAATTGCTTTCATTATGTGAAACTTCAGGTTCACTATCCTTTCGTAAGTTTAGTATAGCGAATTTGGTTACCTTAATGCAATTTTGTAGCTTACAAACCAAAACCCATTTGAATAATTTTATTAGACCTTCCCAAGAACCCCCAAGTTGCTTACAAATTTTCAGCGAGCCTATTCAAATTCTACATGCTAGAAGTAGCGCATCTTCTGTTGGCTTTCAAGTCTGAAATTCCATTTCTAGCTAAAAACCTCGACACGTAGTTAACATCCGCAGTATAGTTCAATAGTAATAACCAGTTGAAATGTGTAGTAAACGTGTTACACGTTAACTGGTTAAATTTTAACTGCTCATGGTAACACTCACGTACAGATGGACGGTTATTTATATTCCATTTGAGTGTTGCAAGAGCAAGTATTATTGCTCTTGCAAGCTCCTACAATACAATTCGCCAATAGCAATATCGATGAGAATGCTACCTACACTTTTTAATTTAAAGGAAATAAAAACAAGAGTAATAATTCTTCTAATTAACATTAACCAAATTTAATTCTGCCGGTACGGTTTGTGTGTAAGAACTTAAGGAGTAGGCTTTTTTGGGGTTTGTAGTGCTTTATCAGTGCGCAACCTTCTTTAAATAAGTGACATATGTCAAAAATGATGTAAATCATAAATCTTGGATCATACGTTGCGTGAAAGCGGTAAAAAATTACAATAAACTGTTCATAATAAGGTGTCCGGTTCGATTCGAAGGAATATAAAACTTTCTTTTCATGTTTGCTCATTTCCGTACTTCGGACGTCAGACGAAGTCGGCGACCCCTTGGTTTGTCGTGTTAAACAGGGTAAAAATTGTCGGTTGTAACTTCGCTCCTGGTGGCGAGGTCCAAATATCTCACGACTAATCTGCAGTCGTACATGACATATAGGTGGGATAAAAATGACAGGCCTTCAATTCGGTTCTTCGACAGTATCGACATACAGTGGATTTACACAGCATATCAGCTTGGATATGATTACTGATTGAGTTATGGAGCCGTTCATTCCTGGCCTTGCTCAAAAGGAAGATTTGAAAATCGAAAACATTCAAAGAAACATGATGGATTTTCATGGGTTTTGGTAAGTTTTAATTTCCCTGTCAAAAGAAAATGTTTTAGAGTAACCATTAGCCTTTTTTCTCTCAGAATATTATTGACTTCAGAAGTCGAGGATAATCCCGACTATGCAAAGGAATACAGAGGAATTTTGAAGTACAAGGCTTTGATCCTCGAAAAGTATAGCAGCAAAAAAAGGTGTTATTGTATGAAGGAAAACCGTAAAGAAAGTGAAATGGGATGAAAACTTGGCGGGAAGTTAATGGAAATCTGGGGAGGTAGTCCAAAGAACGAAATAGCCTACTGTACATATTTTTTCCCGTAGTTTACTCCTCGATGTATTTTCAAACTTTTAGTTAGGCTATATTCTATTGGCTTATTCTTTTACTAACTCTTTGTTTTGGTACATCAAAGCCAGTTTGATTACACTTTTTCCCTTCCCCCTCGACTGTAGTGTTTTCGTTGACTTGGATATTTTCAGGGCCTGCTGTTGATGGCCTGATAATGTTTATAATTCGGTTTCTTGTCCGCAATGAAATTTAATTCTGTACCCACATTCGTTTCGTCTCAGTGGCGTATTTAGAAAATGCTTAGGTTTGGGAGGGGGGCAGATTAAGAAAAATATTGTTTAGGATCTCGTTAATCCATTTGTGCGCGTCAGTGGTAACCAAATCCTGATATATAAAATCGCAGCACTTTTTGGTAAAAAGCACCACTCTGATTTACCTCACTTTTGCTTGAAAATTCAAATTTCCCGATTTTTCCTGGCGAAATTTGAAAAATTATAAATTCCTTATCTTCTCCAAGTATTATAAAAGAGTGGAAATTCTGCAATATGTACTGGAGGGTGTTCCAGACCCCCCGGTTTAAAATTTTACCAACCGAAAAATTGATTAAACTAACTACGATTCGGACTAACCGGGAAATTAAAATTTTTAAGTAGAAATGAGAGAAATTTAATCTTCGGATAGAAAAAATTACTGCTCATGGAGTTAGCAGCAACTTTCTGTCTTACTTGGAGAAGTTAATTCTAAAAATATAAAGTCGAAATTGTAAACCGGGCGGTCTGGGGGGTGTGGAACACCCTCCAGTACATATTGCAGGATTTCCATTCCAAGATAAATTCCTTATATTCTCCAAGTATTCTAAACGAGTGGAAATCGTGCAATATATATTGGAGGGTGTTCCACACCCCCCAGACTCCCCGGTTTGCAATTTTACCAACCGAAAAATTGATTAAACTAACTACGATTCGGACTAACCGGGAAATTTAAATTTTTAAGTAGAAATGAGAGGAATTTAATCTTCGGATAGAAAAAATTACTGCTCATGGAGTTTCCTTCACTTTTGCTTATAAATTCAAATTTCCCGATTTTTCCTGGCGAAATTTGTAGCGGGAAACGAAATTAAATTAAATATTATATCGTTTAAAAGAGATCCACCGTCTAGCTGCCCGTCCGCGGACTGGCTTTCCAGCTAGTAAATAAATAAAAATAATTTAAAGTTATTTAAATTTTAAAACCTCATAGTAAACATTATTTTTATCAGGGAGGGTTTCAGGGATACAATCCGAATCATCCTTGGAGGAGGGGGGGTAATTTCCTCTTTGCCTTCCTCTAAATACGCCACTGGATCGTTTTTGTTGGTTTAACAACTCGATTAGCAGCTAGAATTTCGTTGAGAATCCGCAATTCAGCACTTTTCAAATCGGTCGCATTCTGATCCGATTTTCTGTTTCCCACTTGGATATCGGTGGGTCCACAACGGTGTTGAATGGGACATCGGCAGCAATAAAAAATGACATTTCTTTGTATTTTAAACTAGTTTATAATTTCGGGAATAAAGTAACCACTATAGTTCTTGCTTTATGGGGCCAAACGGCCTTTTTTTACATTGCTACTCTTCCAGAAAGGAAAAGCGAGTCATCTGGGAGGTAAATTTAATATTTATTTTTTATTTATCTGTCAAAATCACTTTATTCGAAAAAGTATCAAGATAGCAATAATAGTAATTTTTCACTGTTAGGAGTAAAGTGATCACTGGAGTTCTTGCTTTGAGGGAATCAAGTGTCACTTTTCATTCCGTAATTTAAAAGATGAGAAAAATAGTAATTTACGCAATGAGTTACAATAACAGTTTACTGAACGAGTAGATAAATTTAATCTGTATCCGTTAGCCGGATGCGAAAAGATCGAGAAATTATATTATGTAGTTTGGTAACTTTTCTTTTTTTTTTGTTTTTTAATCTGGCGTACATTATTCTGATATTATTCTAAGTATATTTTTTTTACCCAAAAAATACTGAGGGAATTATTCTAGCGTAGGCGCATGCTTTCATAGTGCGAAATTAACCAAATTTTTATTTTGTTTTCGTACCAATTCAATTGTTTTTGAAGTATGCAAATTGACAAAATGGCGCCGATTAAAAAAATTCGGTAATTTTAAAGATGGCGTTTTTTTTTGGCAATTTGAAGTTGTATTCAGCTCTAATACAACCACTCACTCATTTTCGCGCCCTGAGCTTAATTCTAACGTGACGTCTAAGAGTAGAAGGAAATTTATATTATTTCAATCAATATTTAGCTTTATAAATTCTGATTCCAAATTTAACGCAATTGTTTTATACCGTAATGATTCGAACGCCTCCGACTTGCACATGTTCTCTTAATAGGGTCAAAGATTGTATCTGTCAAATACAATTTATTCGTCTCTGGTAATTCCTGTGATGAATAAATTTTATTTTAGGATCTTGAGATATGCAGAAGAATATTTTGCGTGGTTCGGTCTAATATTGAATTTCATCTCGCCTCGTACCTGATATACCATTTTCACGTTTATGTTGAGGTAAAGAGGTGCTACGTTAAAAGCTTCTGAATACTACGTGCTTTTAGAGATTCGACCCTATATGCTTAGAAAATCTGATGTAAACGGAAGCTGTTAACAGTTTGTGGGTTGTAGTAAATGAAATAAAATGACTCGGGTCGTATTAGACCGATGCATTTATATGATACTCCTAATAATAGTCAAGAGCGAACATTGAACCTGAACACTTTGCAAATTATAGCTCGTTTATGTGAAAATTTGTTTTGCAATTGCGAACGAAATGACGACGGCAATATTCCTATTACTTCTGGAGGGAATTACTCACCAAATAAAATTTTATTCCGTGACCAGATTTTTTTAAACAACATAACTAATTGGTAGTTAATTCAATTAGTACTAATGAATAATTTTTCGATTATGTAAGTCAGGCAGATACAAAAATTCATCCTAGCGGTAAAACCCGTACTACGAACGCTTTTCAATCTCGTTAATCCATTCACGACTGGCGCTAATTTGGTTCGTCCCCATTGCATTGCAAATGGATATCATCTATTTTTTTAAGGGCGCAGAAAGTTGTCCTTTTATGAATGATAAATTTTCCACTGATAAAATTCAAAATTTGTTTGTCTTGAATTCTAAAAATATCTTATTACAAATGGGGTGATCTGACTGTCTCTTGTGTTTCTTAATATACAATCGTAAATTACATTTCAAGGTATACTTTTACGGAATCCCGCTATGGTTACAATCTAATTTTTTTTATTTAAAAGTATCAATGGCGGCGTGAAAGAAAAATTGATAGACACGTTTTGCAATCTGTGCTCTTAATTGAGAACCAAATTGTTATAGCTTTTCAAGTGCACTACTTAGAACTTGACCCTGAATATATATTAATTAGTCGATGCTTTTGCAGTTGAATGATAAGTCTATTAGTTACCCATTTGTTCGTTGAACCGAATATTATTTAAGTTAGAATTATTTAAATCTAAAAACGTGTGCTTTTAATTCTAATATTATTTTATGCTCCAATTGGTTTTGTCGTATCGGTTAATACCATTCATCTAGAACTATTTTTGAGACGAAAGAGATAATTAGAAAACAATCCAGTCAGTCTAGAAATCTTTTGTTGAATTGCATCTCGCCAGACAGGAGTGGTATTATACTCATAAATGGAGAAATCTGAGCATTCACTATTTGCATTTAGTCGAAATGCATGTCTGGAAAGTCTGAGATCTGTTAAGTGCAATCCAGAAAAATTTACACGACAGACGTTGCAAGAAATCTGGGGATGGTGATCTTTTCGGGCAATCTTTTTCGTATCAAGACATTTTAAAACCATTAGAGCTATAAAAATGTAATATTTGCGATAAAAAGAAATTATTGGAATCCAACGAACGGAAGGTTGAATTTTGGCGAAAAGTGGTATCACATTTAATTTAACGAAAGCTTCAATTAACATTTTTGACTCAAGTCGTATCGTTAGCAATCGACACTCCCTCCGTATGATCTATATATAATTTTAATGGCCGTTCACCCCTATAAATAAATAAGCTACGTGCATCTGGCCTCACCCTCACCTAACCCACAATTGGGTGCGAAGCGAATTTTATTAGGGAAGGACCTAACGCATAAATTTTGTGTTCCATTTGTTAATTAATCTAATAACCAATAATTAGAAAACGACATTCCAATAATTGTGCAGGATTTGACCAAACTGGGATAATTTCCTTGAGCCAAATTTTTTCTACTCGAAATAAACGATGCGGTAGTAATTGGATTTTTCGGCAAATCTTGTTAGCCAAGATTAGAGCTTACAGCTTATTACGATTCTCTCTTCTCAATTGTAACCTCTGGATTTGAACGTTTTGATCCAATTTTATACTTTTCGATTTTGGATTTATTCAAACGTTTATGTCGCTTATCAGGATCGCTGGTCAAAGTGTTTTTTTAACAGAAATGTTCTTGTTCTTAACGGAACTTAATTAAACGCTTCCGCAGTAGGATCCTTGGATTTAAATTATCTCTCAAATTGTGCTCCCTCTTTGTTTTATTTATTTTGATCCCCCTGGTCCGAAGATTGTTTGCGAATTATTGCGAAAAGGACACATAAATCTCAATAACACAGCTTAATGGATACTCCATTTATTTACTCTTCAGTTTTATATTGAATGCGATCGGTTTCTATTGAAAATCATTCCGTTTGATCTGTTTCAATCCGCGCCGAAGACACATAAGTTTTTGATGGGTTTCGGGTTGCAATATTCAGTTTCTCTTGGATCGGGTTTCTCATCAACAAATTTGCGTTGGTGCGCCCTATTTTTAATCCACTGACTAATGCAACGGGGTTGTAATATATAAAGTAACATTATGGTTATTACTTGTGACAATAACCGATTTGCATGTTAATTATAATGCCATGTTGTATCCCCTTGGTATATGCAGTTTGGGGGTGTGCTTGAACATTTATGTAATAATTTTGTGGCAGTTGTATTTGCGATAAATTTGCTTCTTCAGTTTTTTTGTTTCACAAAATTATTTTCAACTTTATTTCTTATCTTATTTCTTCCAACAAATTTCCATACTTCTCTTCGTCACAATATATTATCTTCAAGTTTCATTAAAAGTTCACCGCAAAAGTTTCAAACTTTCTCCGTTACCAATAAAACTGGATGGAATTACATTTCACTACTTCCGAAGACAGTTCCATGTTGCTCTGTAATGTCCAACAGTTTTCAAATGTTTTCGTGCTTTGAAATTACGAATAAACATGAACGGTCGTTTTCGGTTTATTTCGTCAAGGAATGAATGAAATAAAATTTTTATTTTTCCGCAAGCTAGTTTTATTTTAAGAATTTTGCCACGTAATAGTGGGTTGAATACCACTGGCATAGATTTTGTGATCAATACAGAGTTCTGTTGTACTGGCAGGGGTCAACATCCCTTCTAGACGTACCCAATCCACAATCGGGCGTCTGACAGGTTTCCATGGTAACCACCCTATATTTCCTTCTTTCTCTATCATCCCTTGTGTCACAACTGCACCCTTTTTTAAAACCGAATTAATTTACGAGCTTTTGTACCGCTGATTTGCTTAATCTTCATTAAAAATTTATATTACTTTTTTTCCGAAATGCAAGATTGAAATTCTTGCTTACATATTTTTATACGGAAGTTAAATGACATGCCGGGACAAGAAACTTGGTCGGGGTTGAAAATCAGGTTTTTTATAAAGCTATCGAGCTTTGAAGTTCCTGTTCAAGATTAGTTTTGTATTTTTTATATCAGCTTCAACTTGCGACTTGAGATATTTTTAACCAAGCGATTTTTATTTTCTATTCATTCGACATAAAACACAAATTTCCGATAACGCAACATCTATGGGCCAGATTTTCTGTGATCGCCTATTTTGTGTGACACAGGACCAGGGGAGACCTACAGGTTAACGTGCAATCTGAACCACGTTAATATATTATAAATCTTAACTTGTGAGAATTAATAATATTAAAAACGTCAATAAAACAAGTTAATTCAAATAATAAAATAGAAATTGTATTAATATATAAAATTTCTGACGAAAGCGATAAGCGTCGCTGAAAGCTCAAATATAATTTCTATATTATTATTTGAATAAACTACCCTACTGTGACATTATAGGGATATAAAATCACTGTAATTTACCCTATTCTTGGTCTAGGACATTTGAACGTCGGAACATTTTAATGGTTCATGTTCAAACGCCCTGCGTTCAAATGTCCACTTTCAAACGTCCTGCTCCGACCCTATCCGTTAAGGTCCTTTTTTTTTGAATGCTCGGTTAAGCCCCCGTTAGGTTAACTAGTGATTGGCTAACCAATGCAAAGGATAGATTGGTTCAAGCGTTTTCTTATCACGCCAGCTACTTTAATATTTAAAATTCATTAAGAATTTATTATGTATAGTATTTAGTAGAAGAGATATATTTATTTGAGTAAAGTCAGAAATACAAGCCGATTCTAATAATTGCTTGGTACTTCCTAATACTATCATTTACTGCAGATACTTCTTAATACGGCCTTGACAACCCCCGCCCCAACTACTTAATACTGCAATAAAGGACATAATTAGGCAATTTCAGTAGTAAGCGACAGTAAGTAGCAGGTCAAATAACAGCACAGTGTACATAATCACAATAGTCTAGTCAACGAAGACCAAAAAAGGTCGAATAGGGGAAATAATTCGTGTAGTCGCAAATTTTTGTACATTGGTAGAGGAGAGTGTCATGAACAACATACTAAAAGTCCTGACCGGTGGGGGGTAAACGTCACGTTTTCTAGTTTTTCTTGAATAACTCGAAAATCACGACTTTTAGTGAAAAAGTGTTCATTTACAAAATTAAACTACATAAAATTTCCTACAAAAATGGTTTTATTCATTTTTCCTCTACAGTGAATAGTTAGCGATATAAAGGGTGTGGAAACATCTAAGATTATTATAAGGGTGCGATTTTTAGAACTGTTTCAAAACTTCAGTTACAGCTCAAAATTGGTTATAGATACAACTGATTTTTTTTTTTAACGGAAAGAGGATAATTTTCCGAACACTATGATATATTTTTTAATCTGTTTTGACAACGGATTAAAATTTTGATTAATTTAATTTGCGATTTTATATTAAAAAATATACATTAATTACAATTTAAAATATATCATAGTGTTGTTAACATAGTAACCTTTAATATTCTGCATTGAAATCGTTTTAATATCAAGTTTTACAAGTGCTGTAACTGAAGTTTTGTTTAGACTATAATTTGAATGATTTAAAAAAAAACCGCCTTTTGAAACCAATCAAATTTTTATTTCATTTTTTCCAACCAATGAAAGGCATCCAATTTTAAATCTAGATAATCGCGCCATCTGTTGAAAATTTTTTCGTCCAAATGAAAAATCGCAGCCTTAAAGATGGTATTTTAATCCTAATATATAAAATCCCAGCACGCTGTTGCTGCTCCTGCTACAGCGTGTCATTTTTTGGTGAAAAAAGAAACACTCCGATTGGTCGATTTTTTACCAACCTAAAAATATATTAAATTAACATTAAGAATAAACCGGGAAATTTAACCTTCGGCTAGAAAATATTAAGACTTAGAGAGCATATTTATTTAGAAAATGAACCCAAATAAACATTTTAAGTCAATTTGTGGTATGTAGTATGTATTTATGGTTAAATTTAAAATATAAGAATAATACAATATGTAGAAATTCAATAATTCAAGAAATTAAAACAGACATAATTATCACATAACAGATCAGGATTAAAAATATTTGAAATTATGAAAAATTCATAATACGATATAACGTTATTTCACGGTTATTTCCGATCTTCGGTCGTATATAATGAATAAATATTTATTTACGGAGTTTAGCAGCAACTTTTTGTGTTACTTTAAAAGTTAATTATAAAAATATAAAGTCAAAATTGTAAACCGGGGGGTCTGGGGGTGAAGAACACCCTCCAGTACATATCGCAGGATATCCACTCTTTTAGAATACTTGGAGAAGATAGGGAATTTATAATTTTACAAATTTCGCCAGGAAAAGCCGGTTGTTTTTCTGACGAAATTTGTATAGTTATTCTCTCTTTTGTAGGTAGTCTGGAAGAGTGGGAATTTTTTTATATGTACTTGAGGGTGTTCCACACCTCCCCAGACCCCCCGATTTACAATTTGACAATTTTGATAAATATGCTCTCCAAGTCTTAATTTTTTCTAGCCGAAGGTTAAATTTCCCGAATTGGATTAATATTCTTAGTCTTAATTTAATATATTTTTAAGTTGGTAAAAGAATCGACCAATCAGAGTGCTTCTTTTTTCACCAAAAAATGACACGCTGTAGCAGGAGCGTGCTGGGATTTTATGTATTAGGATTAAAATACAATCTTTAATAATAATCTGTGATATTTCCACCCACTTTATATCGCTAACTATTCATTCTAGAGGAAAAATGAATAAAACTATTTTTGTGGGTAATTTTATGTAGTTTAATTTTGTATATGAACACTTTTACGCTAAAAGTCGTGATTTTCGAGTTATTCAAGAAAAACGTGAAAAAGTGACGTTTGACCCCCTCCCCGCCCCAACGCTCACCCCCCATCGGTCAGGACTTTTAGTATGTTGTTCATGACACTTTCTCCTACCAATGTACAAAAATTTGCGACTACGCGAATTATTTCCCGTATTTTTCCTTTATTGACTGGACTACAACCAGTTATTTGTTTTCCGGCTACCATTATTAAACACCAAATAGTGCGTTTGTTCGACCAATCAATTACATCTGGAAAATCTATTTTTCTAAATGCTTAAAATGCTTTTTTGTCATTTCCCGATTGCTAGAATCTATAATTTGATATTTTCTTAATCTAAAGCCTGCTACACACTTAAATAAGTTGACAAACGCTTTTTGCGTTTTGGAGGTTAAGAAAATAGGTCCTTACCAGTGGCGTTCGTGGCTTTTTCATTTGAGGAGGCTAATCAAAAAGTATAGTCGACCCCAGTTTATTAAATCAAAAGAAATTAACTGCGATGATGCTATTTATGATTAACAACGAAGGTTGATGCTCAACTACGTCACTCAAAAGCTACGTTGGACACCCAAATGAGTTAGCCGAACATAGGAAATTAACATCTAAAAACCTATTTTTGCAAATTCCTACTTCCCTAATTATTTTAGAGAAAAACTGAAAGACCAAAATAATGCAGAAATATAAACTACAAATGATAAGAACATTAGATTTCGTCTAGCTTTTACTTAAAAAGTTAAAAACTGCTTTAGAAATTGTTAAAAGTTTCATTTATCAGACTGGCCATGTAAGTTTCCATGGCAATTACTTTTGAAAATAGAAATTAAATTGAATTTATTACATGGCTAGTACGATAAATGAAAATTTTAATAATTTCAAAAGCATTTTTTAACTTTTGAAGTAAAATCTAGATGAAATCTAATGTTCTTAACATTCGGAGATTATATTTCTGCATTATTTTTATATTTTTCAGTTTTTCTAAAATAATTAGGGAAGCAGGAATTTGCAAAAATAAGTTTTTACATGTTAATTGCATATGTTCGGCTAAATCATTCAGCACCTGGTATATTATATTGTGGAACGCCAGATTTTTAAAACCCAACTTCCAGTTTGATCTTTGGTTGCCGGCCAGCTTAACAAGTCGGTAGCGGAAAGCTTTCAGGAGTGGGTTTACTTTTTACTTTACGTTAGGACACCAATTTAAAATTGTAAATCACTCTGCAATTTTTAATATCCAAATCTTAATTCAAAATTTTAAATTAAACTTTTAAATAATTTTCCGATCAAAGTGTAAGGATAATCGCAAGCCAGGTTACTCGACGCGCATGCAAATTTTATTACGCCTATCAATTACAATATTATTTTAGCATCTAAATTTCAAATATCTGGAATGCTGTCCAAATTTCGGACGACTTCCAAACAAAATGGTCCCCAAACGGGTCCTTCCCGTAAAAGCGTCCGCTCACCTCAACGGACTAGCGCGGAGGCTTCTCTTCGAACCAACTCAACATTATCAGCACGAAAAGACGCTCCAAATCCAAAAATTTACATCATCTACACAAAATAAATTAAAATAATAATTTAAATAAAATAATCGAGAATCAGAAAAAAAGTAAATTCAAATTTCAAAACTATAACATTTTTAATTATTCAAAAAAAATGTATAATGGAAAATTTTGTAAAACGACAATATATTGAAATTCATCGTTTAACCCTCCATACCACGGGTGAAGCCAGGCTTCACTTACATGATTCACATTGATAAAGGTATTCGTTGATTCTAGAAATAGATGTCATGTGTTGTTGCATAGAACTACGTTTTATGTATTTTATGGCTACCATTAAAATGTATAATATATTAACACAATTTTACGATAATCTCTTCTCACACGTGACGTTGCATTCGATAAACCTGCACTTAACCTGCACAATTTAAATGTTATTTGCCAGTTTTGCTCAACCGTTACATTGCTTGCAATTTATCACTTTTTTTTTTAATTTCAGAATGTCGACCATAAAATGAAATTCAGATCCAAAAAAGGACAATTGCCTTTCATCGAGCTTAACGGAGAAGAAGTAGCCGACAGTCAAATTATCATCAAAGAGCTAACTCAAAAGTTCAACAATGATTTGGATGCCGATTTATCAGCAGAACAACGTAACATTGCTCACGCCACTACCTCCATGATCGAAAACCATTTAGTTTGGGTTGTTATGTGGTGGCGCACCAAATATCCCGATCAAGTTATCAAAGGCTACAAAGTGAATTTGCAACACGCACTTGGTACCAGAATACCAAACGGCATTCTCAATTTCTTCTTCAAGTTTGCCTTTGGACGTAAGGTATGCTTAACGTTTTTATTACTTTTATTCTTAATTAGTTTTTTATTATTAGTGTCGGTGGCGTATAACTAACCACTACGGTACGCCACTGGTTGATGTAGCCTGAAACTTAGAATTTTACGTGTCCGTCCGTTTTTTATCAAAACTTTTGTCATTTTCAATTGGTCAACGATTTTGTCTGAAGGGTACAATGCAGTTTGTACTTCTCAACTTATTTTCTAACGTTCCAAGTTCCGTTAATGGGTTAATGTTTCTATTTCTACATCGATCTTATTTCGGAATTTGTTCTTGGCATTGACGGTAATTAAACAGCACTGACCTAGAAGTGCTAACAAGTAATAAATTTTATCTTTCTATTTATCTCCTCATCACTTCTTTGATAAACGATTCCATTATATTTTCAATATTTATTGCAATTACCGTATCGAGATTTTATAGGAATTTTTGCAAATTATGTAATAACGTAACGGAAGTTGTGGGATTGTTGGTGAAGATTAAATTATGTTATGTTGTCGATTTCATCAAAATATAAATAAATATCAGGAATGCAGTTTTTACGTTACGTTCCGTGTTTACGCGAGGGAATCGAAAAATAATTGTATTTTTTGCCCCCCCCCCCATTTTAAAATTGTAGAATTTTAATAGTATTAAGCATGTGGTAAATGGTTGGTTATCAGCACGAGTAGCGCTAGATTGAATTTTTCTTTTTCGTCCTTATCAGGATATTGAATGAAATTTATTCCACTCAATTTGGACAACTTTTCGCTCTTTTTCAAATAGGTACTAATTTTGATTAGTTACCTGATGTTTCCGTAGTCCATTGATGAATCATAAACCTTAAACTGATTTTATTTTTTTATTGCCATAATAATGAACATTTCTTTTACGACTCCCGAGTTGTGCATGCATCGTAAAAATTATGTTTTGTCTGTACCTACTTTTTTTATTATACACTTTTTAATTTCACGTTTATGCACCCACTTAATTGTATTATTGTTATTTACAAAATAACACAACATAGCGAGACTTCCAAATTTGGAAAAAAATGTTTAGTTTTGAAAATCCTACACCAAAAATGTTGACCTTATATTTCTTTTTATGATTCTGGAATTTGGGACACTGATTATTTTAAGTTTTGTTTTATTTTTTAATTATGTCTTGCGTCTACTTGCATCTGTAGTGGTGATGTAGTAGAGCATGTTTTTTCCAGTGTTGTGTTGTTTTGAGTTTTTTTAATGTGATATTCATGGCTTAGTGGTTCCAGGGTGCCAAGAAAGTTAAGGCACAAGGTATGGGAGTTCATTCTGCTGAGGAAATTAGCGAATTTGGACAAGGCGATCTCAAGGTTCTTTCGGATATGCTGGCCGACAAACCATTCTTCTTCGGAGACGAACCAACCAACGTAAGTTCCTTTTTTATTTTAGCTTTTTTTAACTTTTCAGGCAAGAATTTCACATTATTTCTGAAGCATACTGTATAATCTGAAATTTATCATAATTAAAATGTTCACTTTTGTGGAAAATGGCTTTTGGATGCGAGGGATGCTTCTCCATATTACCTACTACGAACAATTAAACTTTTTAAGAACTGAATTCTTGAATAGAAACACTGCTGATAAGGTTTTAAACAATGAAGATTTTGTAGAATCTCAAGAGTTGCTGTCGATAATGGAAGCTTAACTACATTTTCCTTTCTAAGCGAATCTAGCAAGTTATCTGAATTTTATTTGAAGAGTTTCACTGCCAACTACTGGATAAATTCAAAAAAACTTTGTGAATTATTTCATGGCTCATTGCATTGCTATGTTTATTAAATACTTGAATATCTATGGCTAGTAGACCACTGACGGTAGACAAAAAAGAGGCAAACATCGGAAAAATTCATATTATGTTTCTGATTTGTTGGTATGTTACTAGGGTGTCTACCCTAAACTAACTTTGCAGCTTCAAAAGACCTGTGCTAACTTCGTGGTGATCGAAAAATCTCAAAATTTTTTGACTGATTTTTGTTTTTGGCTTCGAAACTTCATTCCGTCCTTTTTTGAAGCTGTGAATATTTCTTACAATTTGAGCTCAACCACAATTTTTTAGGTCCAATAGATCTTAAGATACAAGACCTGAAATATTTAATTTCTTTCCCAAAAAGTTCAAAATTTCAATTTTTGTAGTCTGTTGAGCTAAATATTGGTTGTAATACTCATTCTACGAGAAAATGCATTGAATATGAAGTTTTAGAGCAGTCATTTAGCTTTAATTTAAGCCCTCGTTATCTTAAAAAAACAATAATTGGCGAAATCGGGGTAGAGACCGGAATTATTATCAGCCTGACGATTTGCGGAACCAATAATTTGTTGCTATTGTTAACCAAACCAGGAGGAAGATTTAACTAAACTGAAATCACTCTCAATATTCCAAGTGCAAACATAATTTACTTTTAAAATCTTACATTCATTATCTTAAATTTTCTTTAAAAAAGAGTGAAATTTAAAAAAAAATGGAAAATTCAAAATATACGTGTTGAAGACTTCACAATTCCGCAACTTCTTTTCCATCAAAACCGAAATCTCTTAGAGGGCCCTGGTTGGTCCTCATGTGCTGCTAATCCTTAGGATGAGAAGGTGATAAGGTAGGGGGCTGTCGAGGTCTTTCTCGTCATCAAGAAATTAATTTGAAGAGAGTCCAACCTCAGTTGGATGGGCCCCTATCCACCCGCAACCACTTCTGCACCTGGTGATACGTACGACAGCTGTGTTGAGCAGCAGCTTCTTTGGTTAGGAGTAGACAAGCTAGATGGACCTTTATGTTGGTTGCACTTCTTACGAATAAATCATATTGGAGGGTGTGGAGGTCATCTTCAGAATCCCTTCCATAAAGAACCACCAGGCACTTTCTCTCAGTTCACTCTATTTGTTTGTGGGCGGCGTCAGGCTAAAGGAATTTCTTGGTCTCTTCCTCAAGATATTTATTTTTTCTGGAAAACAGCCATTATTTTCATTTTTTCTTGCCGGAAAAGGACAGAGGTGTGTCACAGCCGGTATTTGGTTAGAGGACTATTTCAAATCCAGGGCAGAGTGACAAGTAAACTGAAGAATACATTGTCAACGTTGGATTCCAATCCATTTAGGAGAACCAGTACATCGACATCCTCTCCAATGATGACAACTGATTCATATGAAGTTCTTTTCTCCAGGACTGTCTGCACAATTAAGCAGTCAGCATTCTCCGCTGCTTGTTTGGTGGTAATCCCCTGGCTGCAGAGGAACTCATTCAGGCTCCGCTTATTTTTTTCGTTGGGGTATTTTTCTTGAAGCACTTTGATGAATGTAGACTCTCCGAAAATAATATCACTGCAAGAAAAGGTAGAAGGTATCCTCTTGATACCCGTCAAAAGCAACTGCCACATTCCTCCCATTGTGGTTAAATGTGTAGATAATGCATTTCCCAATTTTTGTTTTTCTAAGATAACGAGGTACCTATTGGGCTTACAGATTTTGTTCAGGGCTTAAATTAAAGCTAAATAACTACTCTAAAACTCTAACTTTCCTCTAAACTTTTCTCGTAGAATGAGTATTACAGCCAATATTTAGCCCAACAGATGACAAAAACTGAAATTTTAAACTTCATGGAAAAAACCAATTTTGAAGTTCTATATCTTGGGATCTATTGGACCTGGGGCTAGGCTCAAATTGTAGGAAATATTCACAGCTTTAAAAAAGAATAAAGTGACATTTTCTTTAGGAACCACCCTTTTAGGAGTTTCGGGCCAAAAACTGAAATCAGTCGAAACATTTCGAGGTTTTTTGTTTTATACTACTGGTAGTGACTAAAGTCAGTGGTCTATAGACGATATTGAAACAAATATCAATTTGGAAACTGTGAATGGAACATAACTGATTTTCGATCATGTGATGGTTTAACAAACGAGATTTTAGCAAAGCTAGCATTCTATTAGAATTTATTATTTCAAAGCTTACGTAACCATTATGGCCAAATTCAGATGCGCTTTGTACAGTTGGGAGGAAGTAGCTTTAAATGTAGCATATTTTCATTAATCAAAAATCTAAAATATTTGACGTTCAACTAAGTGGTGTTTAAAAAAACATTGTTCAAAAATTGACAATATGCGACAGTCTTGGTCAGCCTCAGTAATTTAATCCTTAATTCCCAGATAAATAAAATAGTATATTCCAATTTAAAAGTGGAAAGTGACTCTTGTGTGCCTCCGAGCACAAAGGACGCTCGAAGCATGCATACTATTGTTTCTCCGCCCGCCCGCTTCAAAAATGAACGAAAACTAGGTCAAAATTGACATTATCTCTGGGGTGAATTATTACTACTATTTTATTTTGCGATTTATTTTGTTTTATTTATAAATATTCTGTCAAACGTCAAGTCTTGAGTTTATAAGATAACAAAATTTATTAAAATTGGATAGTAATGATTGAAATGAAATAGATTCCACTTCGCTGCACATCATAAAAGCTGCAAAGAATGTAATTTCGAATTTATTACCGGAAAAATCTAAAAAGAAGTAGCAAAACTGAATAAAGATAATTGATTTACCATGAATTAAATGATGACAAGATGTATACGATTAACTGTACAGATGACGTGCCAACACGTTTAAAAAACTGTTCAACAGATAGATTTTAACTGTGCTCTTTATATTAGGTGCACCGCATCTATGTTTCCAAAATTTATTGTATAAAATGTAATCCTTAATTTTATTTCAGTTGGATGTAGTTGCTTTTGCCAATTTGGCCCAAATCTATTTCATCGATAAGGAAGTCAGTTATACACTCCGTGATTACATGACCGAACATTGCGCAAACTTGGTAGGTTTGGTAAATCGCATGAAGGAGCGTTGCTTCCCAGATTGGGACGATATTTGCGCGACTCTCGACCTCAATTCGCACTTGCCTAAACCACCAGTAGAAGAAGAAAAGGTTAAGGAAGCGACAAAAGACGAAAAGGAAGGCGACAAGGAATTGGAACCCGAAGATAAAGATTCCGAAAAGGAGAAGGTGAGTGAATAGTAAAAACATGTTTTCTCTTTACAATGTATGCTTGTTTTAGACCGACGAAAAAGAAGTAGAAAAAGAAAAGGAAACGGACGAAAACAAAGATAAAGAAGGAAAATGAAGGAATTAAGTTCATTTCCCCATCGTTTATTTCTGTTCCCTTTTTCATCCTTTTTTCCTAGTTGAATCCTGGTATGTTTTTATATTGAAAATTTGTGCAAATGGTAGATTTAAGGGCCATTTATAATTAACCACTACAATTATTATTAATAATCAGACATTTATTTATAAATATTATATATATTATATATATATAGCTTTCATTTTCGAATAAAAAAAAACTAATGTATTGGACGAAATATTCATTCTCACTTGTTTAGTAATTTAAGGATTTGTTTGTATAAATAAACATAGCTAGATTTTTTATTGTAAGCAAAATATAATTGTATGTCTTATGAAGTGGCAGATAGCACCCTGAATGAACGTGCCATCTGCAACTCGAGTTGTTCATGTTAGTCCAGTCTTGTTGTAAGAAATTATATTATCGGTAGCGCATTCTGTATTCATTATACTCATTCCAAACATTGCATCACAAAATTAAATATTGTAGCTTTTAACAAAAACAAGAAATACTGTAATTTGTAGATTTTTTTGTATTTTTTTAATGCATAATTTTAAGATTTAAGTGCTAAGAAACATTTCTACTCGTCTCTAAATTGTAAATTGGTTATAATAAATTATAAATTCTGCTATTCACAGAAGCTCAAAAATTCTTTCTTTAATAGTTTTAATCGATTGATTGATTACGTGTTAAAATTTAATTTTAGATAGATTTTATTATTGTATGTTTATTCGACAAATGTGTTGTACGCTATTACAATTTAAATAAATATACAGTAATTTTAAATTGATTTTTTCAATTTCACAATATTACAACTAAATTATTTCTTCCTAATTTTAAATTTTATTCTGTGGTTGGGTCATTCTATATTATCAAGTGGTCCAGTCTTGTCGCTCGACCATTCTAAACAAAATTGATTTTTTTTTTTTTTTTTTTTGTGAAAACATCCTAACATGTTAGTAGTATTAAATGACCATTATTTCAATTTTATTGTCTTTGGTTTTCATGTGAGGGTCATATTTGCTTTGCTATGTGCGGCAATTTTAAGGGTTTACGGCAACCCAAATATTTCAGCTCTCATTTGTCCTATCATGATGAGGAAAAATGAAATTGTTTAAAAAGAACCAGACTACAAAATTGCTTATTACATATTTTTACTTAAAACCAATCCTCAAGGATAAAATTACAGCCTCAATCCCCTCCCCCACCCCCTCGAATGTACCTGAACCTTGTCGTGGTGAGGGGGCTTGCGTGTTTTGAGGAAGCGGTGGGCGTGTACCTGCTAGGATTCGAGCCAGGGACATAAAACTCTCTCGTGCTCGGTCTGTTTTGTCAAGCTGGCTCGGGCCGGGGCTTAAAAACCTCTGTGCTCGGGCGTCTGGCTTGTCAAGGAAACGGGATGACGGCCACTGTAGAGAAACCAGACGAATACAGGTACCTGCGTGTTTGTGCCGTGCGCGGTAACCCGTACGGTGGGATGAAGGGGTCCTGGTGGCTGAGCCAGCTCGGGGGCGGTAGTAGTTCTCCTGAGTCTGGCAACACTCCTCTTTGGCCTGGATTTCCACTCAAACGGGCGGTCAGGACTAGTCCACCCTGATCAATCGGCTGTGCTGTTCCATCAGAGGTTCAGCAGGACGAGTCCTTAGGCAAGGCTGTAGTGTGCAAACACCTCACCTTTCCGGGGGCTATATCCTCCGAGTAGCCCTGGCGTCGATTTTTCGGCGTCCCCAACGTTGCGGGCTCCATGGCGGGTGGGGAATCTGGAGGACGAATACAAAATTCTCTACATGGCAGAATTAAATAAAAACAAAACAGCTGATATCTCAGCAAACAACCAGCAGACGGGTGCGTCTTCGGATACCCCGTCTCAAGCAGCAGATGCGTCCAATCAGGACACACTGCAAGTAACAGTGTCTCCCTCTGTGACAGACCTACCTCCCAAGACTGGGAGGAAAAGGATCTGCGGAGCGGAGATAAAACGTCGTAGGAAAGCCCGCCTGGCAGCATCGAAGTCAGGCGAGAGCACCTCGACAAGTGGTACTGCACACGAGCAGGCTAGGTTGTCCAAACCACCTGCACGTGGAGATGGTGCCAACAAACCCAAGCAGCTGAGAACAGACGCTGCTAAAAAGCGACTCCGATCTCGGGACTCTCTACCTTCACCCTCGAGCAATCAGGGGAAGAGGGTAAAGCCAACTCTCGAGAAAAAGGGTTCAAATCGGGTGGGCAATGTCACCTACAAAGAGGCTGCTGGAAAGCACCTCCGAGTAGCTGTGATAGACCGCTCAAACCCCCTGGGCAAACTCGATGAGTCCCAGGTGGTGATAATAGAAAATAACCTCACCGCTGCACTAGATGCTTTTATAGCAGCAGCGGGTAATGAGGAAAAAGTAGTACCCACCTTCGGCGGGTTCTATCACTCGGGACAGATCCTCCGGATCATCTGTAGTGACCAGAGCTCGCTGGAATGGTTGCAAACAACCATAGCAAACCTACCACCACCATGGCAGGGCGCTAAATTAGATGTAGTCCAGGTGGACAATTTGCCAAGGCTGACCAAGGTCACTCTTTGGATTCCTGGGGAACCGGAGCCCACTGAGATGGTCACACGGCGCCTTGCTGCCCAGAACCCCTGGGCGAAACAGAAGGAATGGTGCGTCTTCCATGACGCGGACAGGGACGAGCCGAAAGGCAAACTCCTTGTCTTTGGCGTCGGTCAGGTAGACAGCGCCGCCATCAAAACAAGAGGGGAGAGGTTGAACTACAAGTTCACCTCTCTCAAAGTTAAGATGCAGAAGTTCGAAGACGACTCTGCATCCAAGGAAACAGAAACAGCCACCTCAACTCCTATGGAGACGGAAGTAATTCCGGAAACGGTGGCTGCTAATGTAGAGAAGTAAGCCCTCCAAGGCAGGCCAAATGGCTTCCTTGGTAGGGTGGAACTTCCTTCAAGCAAACTTGCAGCATTGTCGGGAGGCAGTGGCATTACTATGCCGCCACCTTGACAGCTGCAAGGACACTGTTGCTCTAATACAAGAGCCCTGGTTAGTAAAATCTTCTATACGAGGCTTTACAAAACTAAACGGGACTATGTTCACAGGTAGTTCCACAAATAAAAGCAGGACATGTATCTACATACCTAGCAATATTCAGGCCAACCTTCTGCCGCAGTACAGCGACTGCGACCTAACAGCAGTCCGGACGAGCTGCGACTTAGGGAATGGCCCACAAGATGTCGTCTTGGCGTCCATCTACCTTCCAATCGATTCGCCGGAACTACCACCTTCTCGAAGGATGGTGGATCTGGTGAACTATTGCGAGCAAAAAAAGAAACACCTCATCATTGGGTGCGACTCCAACTCCCATCATCAGGCATGGGGCAGCAGAGATTGCAACAATCGAGGTAAGTCTCTATTAGACTATCTTATTGATACAAATTTAGTAATACTTAATCGCGGGGATGTCCCTACTTTCTACGTATCACCCCACCGTAACTCGGTAATTGATATTACCGTAGCGTCGTTAAGCATTTCTAATTATTTATGTGACTGGCAAGTGCCCGACCAACTGACAATGTCAGATCATAGATGGATCTCCTTTAAATTAAAGGCTAAAGTAATGGAACCCAAACAATACAGGAATCCTAGGAATGCGGACAGGATGGTCTTTCTTGATCACCTGTCGGCATTCATGGATTCTGAGGTGTTGAAGGGATTTTCCAACAAAGAAGATCTAACAACTACTGAGGAGATTGAGACGTATGCCAAGGAGCTGCGAAACTCCCTCATAAACGCATACGAGCTGTCATGTCCGCTAAGAACGGCTGGGCTGCGGGTTCGAGCAACGCCCTGGTGGTGCGAAGAACTCGACCAGCTAAGAAAAGCGACAAGAAAGCTCTATAATAAAGCGCAGAACTCCAAGAAGGACGACGACTGGACAGCGTTTAAGGCGCACCGGTCAGAGTTCAAGAGAGTAATCCGCAAAAAACAACGCGAGTCTTGGAGAGCCTTCTGCGGCGGTGTTGAAACAACCACCGCTGCGGCTAGGTTAAACAAGATTATCGCAAAAGATCCATATCAGCAGCCCGGCAGCCTATGTCGAGAGGATGGGTCATACACAGATACCCTCTCACAAACTGCCGAAATACTGCTACACACACACTTTCCCGACAGTCAGAGAGTCACCGATTTTGATTGGACTGACACAATAAGCCAACCACCGACCGAGGCCAACTGGGAAATTGCAAAGAAGGTTGTGAATAAGACCAAAACGGCATGGGCCATCAAATCCTTTAGCCCCTTCAAATCGCCTGGACCTGACGGGGTACTTCCAGCCCTACTTCAGTGGGGTCTGGAACACCTGCTCAATCATCTGGTGCGAGTGTTCCAGGCGTGCATTGCACACGGATACACACCGAAGGAATGGCGCAAGGTTAAAGTTATTTTTATACCAAAACCAGGCAGAGGCGACTACTCCCTGGCAAAATCTTTTAGACCAATCAGTTTAACTTCGTTTTTCCTGAAAACGTTAGAAAAACTGTGCGACAGAGAGATACGTGATACGATTCTGATGCACAGACCACTACACGTAAACCAGCACGCATATATCCCGGGGAGATCTACTGAGACCGCTCTACACAAGGTGGTAGAGCGCGTTGAAAGGTCACTGGGCCAAAAAGAGTCCACCCTAGGAGCGTTCATTGACATCGAAGGGGCCTTTGACAAAACCACCTTTGAAAGTATAAATGCAGCGCTATGCCAATACGGTGTTCCCACGACCATTGCCAACTGGATCAGTTTTATACTGAAGTGGCGAGCCGTGGAGGTATGTGTCGGTGACATAAAGATCAAAGGTGTTGTGACTAGAGGCTGTCCTCAGGGGGGAGTACTCTCCCCGCTACTGTGGATTATGGTAGTGGACAGCCTTATACGACGCCTTAACGAAAAAGGTTTCTATACCATAGGATACGCAGATGATATGACCATACTGCTTACTGGCAAATTTGAAAACATGCTCTGCAGGCTGATGCAGACAGCTTTCAAAATATTGGAAGAATGGTGCATTGAGCACTCTCTCTCGGTCAATCCGACAAAGACGGAGCTTGTTCTGTTCACCAATAAAAGAAAGTTACCTGGCATGACAATGCCTAACTTAATGGGGACTCCTCTAAAACTGGCGAACGAAGTCAAGTATCTGGGAATAATACTTGACAAGAAGCTAAACTGGGGAAAACACTTGAAAACCAAAATTAACAAGGCAAGAATGGCTTTCTGGCAGTGTCGAAGGGCGATGGGACGGTCATGGGGCCTTTCCCCTAAGATCACCCTCTGGCTTTACACTGCGGTTGTCAGACCTATGCTTTGTTACGGTGCACTTGTCTGGTGGCCCAGAACCAAACAAGTAACAGCAGCGTCCTCCCTACACCGGATTCAGAGACTAATCTGTCTGGCCGTAACGGGAGTGATGCGCACTGCACCCACTACGGCATTGGAGACCCTTCTCTGCCTCCCACCACTTGATCTTCATGTGCAGGAGATGGCGGTTAAGGCTGCTCTTAGGTTACGTAGTTGGGGACTATGGAACCATAGGCGAGGAGCTGTGGGTCATATGCGGATCTTAGAGGACTACTCAATTGGAGTACCTCTGCTGCACCTTGAACCTGACAGAATCTCCCCTAAATATATATTTGACAGGAAATACAATATCCTGTTGAATCCAACAGAAACCAACGACTATGACATATGTCTATTCTCGGATGGTTCCAAAAACAATGTTGGCTCAGGAGCAGGAATTTTCTCTGCTGAACTGGACCTAAACAAAAGCATACCGCTGGGCAGGCACACATCAGTTTTCCAAGCGGAACTTATGGGTATACTGCACTGCGCAAAAACAGTCCAAGATAAACTTATCTACGACAAAAACATTCAGATATCTACAGATAGTAGAGCGGCACTTGTGGCACTGAGGAGTCACAAGGTCACATCAGGTCTGTTGCTAGAATGCATTCAGACGCTAAATGAGATATCTAACTTAAACACCATTTCACTCCTGTGGGTGAAAGGGCATCAAGGCAACGAAGGTAACGTAAAAGCGGACGAGCTGGCAAGAAACGGTTCCAACAGCCTTCCCTGCGGTCCGGAGCCGATGATTGTACCAGCTGTCAAAACTATCGATACCCTCCTAAAACAACACATCCTAAAACTGCACTCCTGCAGATGGGCAAAAGAAACTGAATGCAGACAAGCAAGGGCAGCGATCAAAGCACCCTCTAGTAGGCATTCAAAATATTACTTGAAGCTGTCCAGAGTCAATCTACGGACAATTGCAGGGATTTTAACTGGACACTGCAAACTGAACAAACATCTCAATACAATGGGACTTGTAGATAACCCCAGATGTCGGGGATGCAATACAGCAGACGAAACCGCGGAACATGTGCTCTGTCACTGTCCGTCGCTAGCGTCAATTAGAGGTGCCATGCTAGGGGACTTCTGGCCTAACATGGCCAGAATCAGCGACACTCCGCCTGCCAAGATACTCGAATTTATCCTGGAGACAGGATGGCTTGAGGACTGACAGGACGGGGGGCCGCTGTATTCGGAGGCAGTACAATGGGCCCGTTTTTAGTGGCCTAAGTGCGTGTGGGGATACCTCCCTACCCTCCTACCTAAAATCCAGAATCCAGAATCCAGATCCCCTCCCCCCTTGGTGAGATTTGGCTCAACCCCCTCTTAGCCTCACGTGAGATATTTTAAAATGCGTATTTTTAGTGTAAATTCATTAATCTGTGATTGATTGCGTTGAACTTATTTTAAAAAATATAATTTGCTTAATTATTTTTATATAGGACTAGTTAAGACAAAAAAGTTATGGGATATTTACCAGACCCCCTCTCCTACATGTGAGATGGGTGAGATTCGGCTCGACCCCCTCCCCCTAAACGCCTCACGTAATTAATGGACCTCCCCTTTTGCATGAAAGGAAAATATCTCAAAGTTTTTTTTTTATTTATTATTTTTGCTAGATGTAGCAATAGGTACTCGAGAACCTCAATTTCCTTCATCAACTGAGTTCCATAGATGAACTCAGCTCCGACCATAATCTCGTTCTTCTCCAACTAGGAGGACAGTCCCAATATCCCTCCCACACCCAGGGTTAAAATATCCTGGTCTTTTTTCAATAATCACCTTATATTTAACCTTGAGCCAATCCCTGTCCTAGAAGATGTCTCCGATATTGAGAGATATATATACGTAGGGCCTAGGGTTTATTTGAAGGAAAAGTGAGTGAGGCCATCTGACAATTCACTACCTCCTTCCCTCCAAACACCCTCTACCTGACGATATCAAAGCCCTGATTCAAACGAATCAGATAGGACAACCTACAATGCCCTACACGCGGAAGTCAAACGCCGAATCTCAGAATTCAAGCAATCCAGCTGGAAAACCAAGTTGAAGGATTTATCATTCAAGAATCCCTCAGCCTGGAAACTAGTTAGGCACTACGACAGACGAAGTCCACCATCCCACCCCTAGAACGACAAAACGGACTGGCACTCAGCAATGAGGAGAAGGCCGAGACCTTTGCCGAAAGCCTTGAAGTTCAGTTTAGCCCTAACACCCTCAACACAGACCTGACCACACCGAAAAGATAAACTGTCCCTATCCCCAATCTTCCCCAGTTATCAAGAAATCTTTTCGGTTGAGAGGAAACTTACTAAGAAAAAAGCCCCTCGTCTTGATAACATAACAAATTGAGCATTATTGCTTTGCATAATCGGGGATTATGGTGCTCGTCTGCATTACGAACGCTATCCTCACCCTTAGGCACTTTCCTAATTGTCAATGGAAAGTGACCGATGTTATCATGATTAAAAAGCCAAACCAAAATCTCAGAACTCCCACCTCATATACTAACTATATTATACGTCTCATCATGACGTATGCTTCGACAGTCGGGGGCTATGCAGCCCAGTCCTACATGGCGCAGCTCCAGACAACCCAAAAACATAGCTATTCGTCGAGCATTCATCACAAATGCACGGCTGCAGGAAGACTCCAACGTGGAGTCTATCGAAGAATTTATCCGTCACTCGGCGGAAAAATTCTACAACAACCTGGAGTCCTCCGAAAACTCACTAATTCGAGAGATTGGAAACCACAATCTCGAAGATTACCTGAGCTATAAGAGGCTCAGGTGGACCCTGCAGCCACAAAATCTCTAACCGACTCCCAAAACTCAAGAAGGCAGAAGACGACCATCATCTCAAGTCCCAAAATGGGTTCTATGACCCGGTACTTCGTAATGCCATGAAGACTTGGCTTGGCAATGTGGCCATACATAATAATATAATATGTTGCTTGTAACTAAAAAGTTATCGAGTTAAAGTAAGCAAAATTTGGTTTTCTTCACTTAATTCACTAATTAAATTGATATCTCGGGATACTATGATCACTGGCGTACCTAGAGCTTTTGCCGCCCGGGGCGGTCTTAAAATTTGCCACTCCCTACCCCCCCTCTAATATTTTTTTAAATATTTGTTTATAAAAAGAATTTACTTTTTTTAAATATTGAAAAAAAAATTTTTTTTTAATTTCATAAAAATATTTTTGTACAAAAAAAGCAAAATGCCGCTCCTAAAAATGTGCTGCCCGGGGCGATCCGCCCCTAGTTACGCTAGTGACTATGATTGAAATCCTTTAGATTGAAACTAGTTTGAAAATCAAGAGGGGATCCAAGCAAAGTTCATGTAGAAGGTAAATGATGCTGGCGAGGAAAGAGTAAATAAATATATATTCATAAAAATTTAAGTATATTTTTGGAATTCAAAATAAATTTATTAGATTTTGTTGGTTTTTGTCATCAGGATTCAGGAGGCAGCGACGGCGCCAGCATTTTTGAAATGGGTGGGCTCAAATTGGGCCCAATATATTTGGAGTGGGCAGGAGCACACAAAATTTATAAGTAAACTCAAAAAAATACATTCTTGAAATAAGCACCTAAAAAGTGTGAGTGGGCACGCCAATCAAGAGGGTTGGCACGTGCCCACCCCTGGTACCGTCACTGTCAGGTCTTCCAGCCGCCCTTGCCAGGCAAACTTAGAAAATTGGAAATTCGGGGAAATTTAGAATATTCAGAACATTTTTAGGAACTAGGAAGGCCAAGGAAATCTCAGAGAAAATTAAAAAATTAAGCTCATCTGGAGTATTCTTAAAATTTCCTAAGATTTTCTTCCACCTTTGTATATCACGATTTCCGCTCGGTTTCCCAGCAACAAACTAGGGAGAAATCGTTAGAAAACTCCGGTGTACTATACTGAAGAAAAATCTGAAGATATCCAGGGAAATTCCACAAAATCTCAAGGTTTTTTAGAATCTTAGAAAATTTTAAAAAATCCATGGAAATTTTACGAAATTTAAGAAAATCTTGAGGAAAGGGAAAAAAATAAACCTAAAAAATTCTAGAATATCTCAAGAAATCTAGAAAAAAGAAAAATTCAAGAAAATCCAACAAAATATCAAAAGAAAATTTAAAATTTAAAGAAATTTCAGATAATTTTAGTAATGAGAAATCCAGTAGCGTACCGTGGGGAGGGGCAGAGGTGCAAATGCCCCGGGCGGCACTTTTGTGAAGGGCGGCAGGGAATAGCCGAGGAATAAAATTTTAATTTCTTTTCAATAATTATTTTTTTCTAATAAATTGATATAAGAAATACTTTTTTTTGCCTAATTGCGAAATAGGGGGCGGTAAATTTAGGGTTTGTCCCGGGTACCAGAAATCCACTGGAGAAATCCGAAAAAATGTAGAAAATGTTAAGATATTATTATATTCTTAAGATTTCCGCTTGTATTTTCTCTGATGGGATTTCCTCAAATTTCCCTTATTCACTTGTACATAAAAGCAGATTCAGGAAAATTCATGGAGGTAAGTGAGATATATTTTCAAATTTTATCAAAATTTAGTAATTTTATTAATTTTGATGGGTTATGGGGGGGGGATGACAGTTACCTTGTTACCTCCCCTTATTGGAAATCATTGGAATTCTATGGAAATCCGAGTCCTGTGTACAAAATTAGTTTAAGATAAAATATTTGCTTGGTATAAATTAAAAAATCATCCGATCATGTTTAGGTACATGTTAGAATGTTAGTTTTTTAAATTTTTATTAACATATTTTTTTCGTGTTCAAAATTTAGAAATACAAGGAAACGTTCAATCGTGGCACTGGCACAAAGCAACACAAGTTTCGAATCTGTTATAAACGCAGCAATTATTGAATTATTCTCTAAACCAATAGCTTTGAGTGATATCTCAGTAACTAGCTGTTTTGAGCTACAGCACCATACTTTAATTAATTTTTTGAATGGAACTTCGGTAACTATAAAACGACTGTTTGATGCTAAAAGTTTCATAACATGTTGATTTTCTGAAATAAACAAAATTAAAATTTAAAAAAATATTTTCTAATTTATTGGGATGGCTTTTCCAAAAACAAAATTGTTTACTTACTTATTTGTAGAAGAGCATGTCTTGTAGTGATGTCCCAAACTGTGACAAAATGTTTATCAAACTCGTTGAAAACTATTTTATTTTGACCTATGCACTTCATATTGGAGGAACCATGGATTGTGTGCAGATGTGCTAAAGTTTTGATGTCGTAAACAAAAATGTCACCTGAAAATGCTATACACACCAAATATCCATTTATGATCTGTAAAATATTATTATTAAAAAAATATTGTTTAAAAACATTATTATGTCATATTTACCTTTATTCTTCTAAGTGTACTGGGCGCTAAGATATTGCTTGGCGTTGAATTTTTTGAATTGTAATCTATAATCTCTACTTCTCGACCTAATGCAGCAACTGCCACTAGATTGTCGTATACAGATATGGAAAATAGAATATTCATATTTATGTCTCGATAATAAATAAGATTGCCTTTAAAATCGTAAATGCTTATATTGCCACTTGTATGATAAGCTACAGCAATTCTAAAAATAAACAATTAAATTAGAGTTAATTATGTAATTCTAAATTATTGTATGCCCAAAAGAAGCAATCGGGGTTCCCCTTCCGAAAATTTTTTTCCCACTTTAATTTAAATCTATTTACCAATTTTATTTTTTAATTCAAATTTTTTTTTCTTTTTAACATTTCGGGGGGGAGGGGGCAGGTGCCCCCAGGTGCCCCCCTTGGCTACGGGCCTGCTGGTAATGCTATTTAAAACAAATTGACTTGCTGATCTTTTGCAGAAAATGTTGTTTACTTCGGTGAAGAAAAATGAATATAACACTTACAGGTGAAAAGAGAATATAGAATAGAAGATGAAGATTTGTTACACTATCCTCTTCTTGCATAAAGATCGCGGTTAAAGTTAATATTTAAATTGTGAAACAGGCGTTAAATTATTAATTAGAATTAAAATACTTACACATTTTTTGAAACAGTAATAGCTCGATGATAGTCTGGCATTGCCTTACTTGCTATACATATTCCATCTTGAGATAAATCCCAAACTTTAAAACCATCATGATCGGAAAAACTAACCAAATAATTTTCGGTTTTGAAAATTTTATAAATTGAGCTTCTGTGTCCTCCTAGCTTCGTTTTGATTATATTGCCTGTTGAGGAGTCAATCATTCTTATATTATCTTTGTTTGTGCTTACGATTAATATATTTTCATCGAAATAATGAATTTCCTCGGGGTACTCCTTGGACCTCCTTCGCAATATTTTCTTAAAATTATTATTTTTCCAATTATAAAGCAACGCGTTGTAGTAACTGTACAGGCCCTGTATAATAAAACTTAATTAGTACTGCAGTTAGATAAATAAATAATAAATTCCGTTTACCTGCCAATAAGAATCAAATTTTTCTAAGTGCTGCCGAAAAAAGTTTGAAGTGTTATTTTCATCTGCCACATGATAGTTATCAAGCTGACATCTTCTGTTCCAAAAATAATCGCTGCTCATAACATATTTCCAACTTTCGCTACAATTGTAAGCAGAAGCAACATCATCCTTACCTATTTCCAATAAGATTCTTTGTGACAATTCTAAGGGTAAATTCTTGATGATATCTAACTTTACTAACTGTTTTTTCGTTTTTGGTAATTTTTTATATTTGTTATTGATTTTTTTCTTCTCTATTTTCTTCAATTTTTGTGAATCTTTTAAATTATTACTTTTTATTATTTTTCTTTTTGATTTATATTTGCCGGTGTTACTTCTTGTCAATGGTGCCATTTATGAAAAAATTGTAAATTTAGCAAATATTTAATATTTACCTACTAAAATTCATGTTAATATATTATATAGTACATATGTATTCTTGATTCACTACCAACAAAGAAATTGAAACAATATTTATACAGGGTTTCATAAGACTTTTAGTAAACCGTTAAATTTAACTAACCAATGAAAATTATCTGTTAATTTTAACGGTTTTCATAAAACTTTTAACAAGCCGTTAAAATTAACAGACAATTAATAAATTAATTCATTTTTAGTTAGTTTAGTTATGCCCGTTTCCCATCTTACTTTAACCTTCGATTAGGTAACCAGAAATCATGGTATAAAGGTATACCATGACCAGAGATCTTCAGAAACTGGGCATTAGTTAGTTAAATTTAACTAACCAATAGAAATTATCTGTTAATTTTAACGGCTTGTTAAAAGTTTTATGAAACCAGCGTTGCCAACTTTTAGAAATGTAATTATTTTTTAAAAAATTATAGTATCAAGGAAATACTTATTTTTTTTAATTTACGTTTTTTTCAAGTCGGTAGGTTGGTGTTTACCGCCCAGTTTATTAAACCACATATTTAATATTAATTATTAAATAATTTTATGAATAATACAAATGAAATCAAAAAAAATATACAGGGTTGCCGTTTGAAAACGAAACAGACGGGATTGTGGCCAGCAGAATTTTTTTTCAAGAAATGCAAAAACACGTCAATTTTATCATTGAGGAACTTTTGCGACTAATGTCACTCCCGTATTGTTTCATCCCTTCGCGATGTGATGACAACCCCTAAAATGTTAATAGGGATGATATGGCAAGTGACACCTCATTTGAAAGGTCTTACTTCCCTGAATTCAGTGCAATAATTTTTTTGAAGTTTTATCAATTATTCTTATTGCCCATATAACATATATATTAATTTTAAATTTTTACGAAGGGTATAACATATTGATATGCTTAAAAGTTCTTGCCCAGATGCGGCATCGACAGTCAACTGCGTAAGGGGACGTCCATTAATTACGTGAGGCGTTTAGGGGGAAATCTCACGTGGGGAAGAGGGGGGGCTCGGAAACTGTAAAATTGTGAGAGAACTGGGTTAAATTAAGTAAAACAAACAATCTCACATGAGATTGGAGGAGAGGATCGAGCCAATTCTCACGACATCTTACCAGAGGGGGAAGGGGGGGGGTCGAAAAATTGCCTCACATCATTAATGGACGTCCCCTAATAATCCTAATCTATAAAATTTTTTTTTACTAACCGAAAAATATATTAAACTATAAGATTAGGATTAAAAATATTTGTCTAATATTCTAAATGAGTGGATATTCTCTGATATGTACTGGAGGGTGTTCCACACTCCCCAGACCCCCCGGTTTACAATTTTGACTTTTGTGTTGCCTACTTTGAAAGTTAATTGTAAAAATAAATATAAAATCAAATTTGTAAATTGGGAGGTCTGGGGGGGGGGGGGTGGAACACCGTCCAGTACATATCGCAGGATTTTCATTTTTTTAGAATACTTGGAGAGCAAACCGGGAAATTTGAATTTTTAAGCAAAAGTGAGACTTAAAAAAACATTTATTTAAGTGGCTTACTGCTCAGAGTTTAGCAGCAACTTTTGCGTTACATTGAAGATTAACTGTCAAAATTTTAGTAAAAAATGTAATAATAATATTATTATTTATAATAATTATAAAAATATAAAGTCAAAATTGTAAACCGGGGGGTCTGGGGGTTGTGGAACACCCTCCAGTACATATTGCAGGAATTCCACTCTTTTAGAATACTTGGAGAAGCTAAGAAATTTATAATTTTTTGCGTTTCTTTAAAAATATAGAAAAACGGGGAATCACCCAGTAGCGGACAACAAAATTAAAGAGATCTACGTCTAGCTTTTTCAGGGGCGCAAAATTTCAGGAAACGCAAAATTTAATTTCAGTAGTTTTAATTACCTAATCATTAATCGTCTTAATTATTATTAAAAAGAAGTTTAATTTTTTTTTATAAATTTTTCTAATTTATAAAAAGGTTAACTGGAAAATCGAGGATAGGGGGGCGAAATATTAAAGGCTTGTGGCGTCACACTTGGTTAATACGCCTCTGTATGCAGTCGTCACCACGAATAATGAAACTTACATCACAACCATCTGAATCAAGCATCAACAACTGCCCTCCCAAATTTACAACATTTACAACAAACAACATAGGCAGGGCCGTCTTTAACTTATTACCGAAGCCCACTGAAATGGTCACGCGTCGCCTTGCTGCTCAGAACACCTAGGTGCGTCTTCCACGATGCTGACAGGGATGAACCGAAAGGCAAACTCCTTGTTTTCGATGTGGGCCAAGTAGACAGTGCCGCCTTGAAAACCAGAGGGGAGAGGTTTAACACCCACAAAGTCAAGATGCAGAAGTTTGAGGACAATTCTGCATCTAATATGACCGAAACAGCCACCCTAACTCCTATGGAGACGGACGCAAGTCCGGCAACGGGGGCTGTAGTCGCAGAGGAGCATTAAGCTCTCCAAGGTAGGCCAAATGGCGCGCTTGTCGGGTCGCCCAGAACCAAAGAAGTAACAGCAGCATATGTTATTGGAGACTCTTCTCTGCCACTTGATCTTCATGTGCAGGAGATGTCATATGCGGATTTTACAGAATCTCCCCTAAATATATATTTGACAGGAAAGGGCATCAAGCTAACGAGAGTAACGTAAAATCGGACGAGCTGGTAAGAAGCGGCTCCAACAGCCTTCCCTGATGCGGTCCGAAGCCGATGATTGTACCAGCTGTCAAAACTATCGATACCCTCCTAAGACAACACATCCTAAAGCTGCATTCTTGCAAATGGTAAAAAGAAACTTAATGAAGACAAGCAGGGGCAGCGATTTAAGCACCTTCTTACTAGAAGGTAAAAATATTACTTGAAGCTGTCCAGAGTCAATCTACGGGCAATTGCAGCGATCTTAACTGGACACTGCAAACTGAATAAATATCTCAACACACTGGGACTTGCAGATAACCCCAGACAGATGTCGGTGTTGCAATAGAGCAGACGAAACAGCGAAATATGTGTTCTGTCACTGTCATGTGCTAGGGGACTTCTGGCCTAAACGGCCAGAATTAGCGACACTCCGTCTGCCAAGATACTCGAATTCATCCTGGAGACAGGATGGCTTGAGGAAGACAGGACCCGATTTAGTGGCCTAAGTGCATGTGGGGATAGCTCCCTACCCACCCCCCTAAAATCCAGAATACACTTTTTATACTATTTTTTAATTAATTTTATTAACAATAACATTTACATTTCCTGAAAAATAAATTCAATATCATAAAAATTATTTGGAATTTCCATTTGATTTCATTTCATATGCAGTTTCGGTTTCCGGCGTTTTAATTGTAAATTCCAATTGTATTTATTTTGGTTTCATCGTTGTTTACCACATCAGGCTGTACATCATCATTTCCCAAACTAAATTTTAAAATTCCCAATATGCTGACACTCAATGATTTTTTCGTTAAAAATAATAATAGTATGCATATAAGCATTGAGGCGAATACTAAAATTATTGGCAATAATAATATCACATTTACTCCCCAAGGTAATTTTCCTAAAAAGTAATAATTAAAAAAATGTTTTCGTGATTTTTGAGAGCAAAACTTACCTAATATTCCCGATGAGAAACTACCAAATGCTTCCCCTATTTTCACAGCTGGAGTATAAGCAATGGTACTCACTTGATGAGAAAACACAACCAACGGCGAAATGGAGAAAAAATTATTGTTATGGATAGCATGGAAATACTCTTTGCAATTGTCGGATGTCAGCTTCCTGAAAAAAATAATAAATACATAAATAACGAAAAATTAAAATAATTTTAAATCAGTTACCTGTAATAAATGAAACCAGCAGAAACAGAAATCTACTATCCATCCAAAAAATATTAATCTTCTAAACATGGATCCAAGCGATAAATCTGATGTTTGAAAGAATTTGCGGATTACAAAAAGAATCAAAATGCCATCTAGACATAAAAGAGTATTAGTATTCCAAAATATCTCATAGAGGTAATTCTTCCAATTCAGTAAAGTGTCTAATACTGTACTTTGGGGAGCAGAAGCTGATAACGGCGTTGTTTAAGATGTCTTCTATGTTTTTCAGCATAACATTGTCTTCTTCGTCAGAAGAATTCACTAGAATTCCGCCAAAAGAGTATAATTTTCCATATTTAGTTTTATCTCTAGTTTTCCTTCATAAGGAAGTCCGCCTGCTTGATTTACGTTCGCTTTGTCCAATAATCTTTTCACCAAACGTTTGTAGTGAGACTTCCTCACCGTATCTAGACATGGTTTCACTTCTACCATTGATTCTGTAGAAAATTTTTCGTTGGAATCTGCCCATTTCATGCATGGGTATAAGATCATCTAGTTGTAGAGGTTCAAACATGTCATTATTTAATTCTGGCACCTCATATTCTGGAGTGTAGGATCGTTGAAATATATTGAAGAAATTCTGACCATCACATACGGGTAATATTAACCACATTATCAGTGTAACACATAAAAACATCTGAAATAAAAATGTTAAAACCGGTTCAAATTCAAAAACTTACAAATTTACCTTATTTTGGATATTTCTCATGGTTATTCAATTATTTTTTAATTACGTTTTCTAACCCGAACTTTTATAAATAATAAAATAAATACAAAAATATCCATAATCTCTTACCAATTCAAAAATATATCTGCTAAAAATTCAATGCTTCAACCGCAATAACTCCAAAACTTGAATCCTTTGAAACAAATATGCCTTTACTTTCATTGGCTTTATCGAAAATCTCGTATCTCCATACCACACCTTTCGGATAGCAAACTTAACGGATTACAACTTTAATCTTTCAAACTTTTTTTTTAAAACCAATCGCTTTTACAGAAAATTCTAAAATAAGGAAGAAAGTCAAATTAACTCAAGTAACATTTTTTATTAATAAGTAGGTGGCACGAGAATACCTTACAAATTCAAAAAAGTATGTGATATAATATTAAAGCATAGAAGTTCTCACTTCTACCTTTCAAAAAAATTATTTTCCTTCATATTTAAATTTAATTTTTTTTTAATTTAAACAAATCAATTAAAATGTTTAATTCCACACAAAAAAATTTTCATTTTTATTTTTATCGATAAATTATAAAATATCGAAATTGACAAAAAAAATTTTAATTCTCAGCTGGGCATAAGTTCTGCATTTGAGAGAAAAAAAGCGAAAGCATGGTTGAAACAGGAATTTATTTTTAAATTTTAATTAATAGAAGTGGAAAATTTTTCTTATAAATTCTCATTAGTAAAAAATTGTACGTAAAACCCCAGCATTCAATATGCCTACCTGACAACTTTTTGGAAAAATAAAAATTTTGTGAACTTAATTTTTTGTTTTGTAGCTGCCTTGTTAATTATTTTCTGATTTTCTGTGAAATAGATTGGTTTTTCAAAAAATTTTACTAGACAAAAGTTGTAGTCGGTAAAATTTTCTATCCGAAATGGAGCATCAATTTTTTATAAAATGGTTTTTTAGACATTTACTTTAATTCATAACTCGAAAGCCGTTGACTTTAGACAATAAAAGGTTTGAATCTAATTTGTAGATTATTTCACGCTCTTTAAAAACGAACTTAACCATTTTTACTAAAATTTTTCTAAAAAACTATCAACATTTAGGATCTAATATTTTGGAAAATGTAATGCTGCTTAGAGAGGAATCTCTAAAAATAAATTTGCCAAATCGGTGTATTTCCCCATGCTTACCCGGCTATAGCCTTTACCATTATTATACTATTTCTTCAACATGCCCGATTTCATAAAAAATTTAACAAGCTGTTAAATTTAACTAGCCAATAGAAAATATCTGATAGTCTGATACTACTAATAAGCCAATAGAAATCGTTAGTTAATTTTAACGGCTTATTCAAAGTTTTTTGAAACTGGGCATTATATCCGGTTTCACAAATGGTTAAAGGGTTTTCAATAATAGAAATTGATTGTTATGACTGTTAAATTTGTGGTACTAAGGCAGAACCCCATAAGTCATGAGCATGATTTTTCAGGAAGCGCTTATTAAAGTTTGTGAAGTCACTGAAATTCAGATTTTATATCAATAAGCAATAATAAGACAAAGTTCGTCAATGTGTTATCTACCATCCTATATAAAGATTATTGAAGAATTTCTACGGGTAGTAAAAATAATTTGATAACTTTGACATATCATATCGCTTTTACTTTTCTTGACTTATGGGGTTCTGCCTTAGTACCACAGAAATATTTTTAACTAGCTGGAAAACCCGTTCGTTTTCCAAGCTTTAATATTCGCTAGCCAAAGGTTTAAATTTCTCTCACTTTAGCTTAAAAATTCAAATTTCCCGGTTTTTCTTAGCGAAATTTGTAAAATTATAAATTCTTTAGCTTCTCCAAATTCTGCGATATGTACTGGAGGGTGTTCCACACCCCCCAGACCCCCCGGTTTACAATTTTGACTTCATATTTTTATAATTATTATAGATTAAATTAATTAAAAATTATTATAAATAAAATAAAAGTAAACCGGGGGGTCTGGGGGTGTGGAACACCCTCCAATACATATCGCAGGATATCCACTCATTTAGAATATTGCAGAAATATTTTTAGTCCTAACTTTACTTGCTTTAATATTTTGCGATTTTCGCGGTTAACATTAGGGGACGTCCATTAATTACGTGAAGCGATTTTTCGACCCCCCTTTCCCCTCTGGTGAGATTTGGCTCGATCCCCCTCCCCTAATCTCACGTGAGATTGTTTGTTTTACCTTTTTAATTTAACCCAATTCTCTCGCAATTTAAAGTTTCTGGGGAAAAAAAATTACGTAATATTTGGTGAGACCCCCCCTCTCCTCCACGTGAGATTCGGTGAGATTCTTCTCGACCTCCTCCTCCCTCTAAACGTCTCACGTAATTAATGGACGTCCACTTAGATTTAAAAAATTTATTTTTACAAAATAATTGTAAAGCAATTAATATGCTCACAGACTTGTGACTTCTGTTCTGTCCTTAATAGAAGACAGTCCGCGAGGTCAAGGCAAACAGGATTTATCCTAGCCTCGAAGTGGAGAAAGAAGAAGAATTAGTAACAAATCAAGAACAATCAAAAAAAATTTTTATTTCAAAAAAAGGGAGCTGGCAAAAAAATAGTTTCTTTTTGATTTTTTTGCACAATCAAAAAAAAATATCAGAACAAATGAAGAACAATTGAGAGCAACAACAAATATTATATTTTTTGTAAAAGGGGGAGCCAAGTTCACGCACGTTTATAAATATGACTATCCAAATAGATACAACATAGATCATAATATATCCAAGGGAGCTTAAAAACCGAATGAAAGAGAATTTATCGGAGAAATCCGGTGTACAATTGTACCCATGTAGCACCAGGACCTATTTTACCATTAGGCGCATTAGGCACATGCCTGTGGCCCAATGGCCCGAGGGGCCCGAAAAGAGAGAACATAAAATCATAAAATAAAAATAAAATTCTGATAAAATAACCCAAAATTTGGACCTTCGATGCTATTAGTTACGCTCGAATATCAGAGGCCCGAAAATTTGCTAGAACCTTCCTTCCCTCTTCTTCTCAAAACTGCGACTTCCAAATACGGCGCCCACGATCAAGGATCCCAACATTGGCTATTAAGTAATTGTTCGGTACCGAAGAAATAATACTAGTGGTCCATAAATAAAGAGTAATCCGTGCACCCCCCGGTTTACTGATAGCTACGTTGAAGCTCAATTAATATTTGATGTTATAATAATAAATAAATACGTTTAACCTCGGACCCGTTTTATTATGGTTTCTGTTATCGATCAGCGATATCAACTCCCGGGTATGCAAAAATAAAATTACTTACATATGCGCCTAGCAAAGGATCTAACTCTTTCGATGTTCAAAACTTGAACCATATTTAGGGCTGGGCGATATTCAAAAATCGATATCGAATATCGATCATTCAAAAAATATCGATAATTATCGAATTATCGAAATAATAAACCCCAACTTTTGTTTCTCGAATAAAGAAACCGGTCGCATGGGAGGGAACTCCAGAAAATATAAGACAAACCAAAATTAAAACCTAAACATCGATAACTATCGAAATATCGATAAATCGAAATTTCAAAAATAAAATATCGTTTTTCGGTTAATCGATAACTATCGATATTTATCGATAAAAAGTCCCAACCATAACCATATTGCGGGATCTTTACAACTTATAAAATTTTGAATTTAAGTTTAAGAGGTACTAAATAATGAGGGTAAACCGGGGGGTCTGGGGGGTATGGAATACCCCCCAGTTCACGATTTTATTTTAATCCCAAATCCTTACGTCCAACACAACAAACTAGACTACATCATCTACTCAACCTCTAAACAGGGCCTATTTTACCATTAGATGCATTAGGATGTACCTAAAAATAACCCAAAAATTGGGCTTTTGATGCTATTAGTTACACTCGAAAATTAGGGGCCCGAAAATTTGCTAGAGCCTAGGGCCCAACCCAGTTAAAAATAAGCGCTGTGTAGCACAAATGTTGGCGCAATATTAGTCCAATATATTAAAAATCAATATTGGACCAATACTTTCATCTGGACGACAAATAGGAATATAAAACCTGAGAAATTAGTAACGAATGGGATTAACGTAACGAGTACAAGCAGACTAGCTGTTTGTAATAGCCATATTACAAACTGTATAGATTATGAATTTTATTATTTAAAATCAATACTTTTCTTCAAATTTTGACACCTCTTTCGCACTTACGGCCCACGGAGATTTCTACCAGTGCGGGCCCTTAGCCTAGTCAGTTGTATACAACAAAATTATAATTTTGTGAAATATCCGAATTCAACAATTTTAAGTTCTCAAAATAAATATAATTTTTGACTTAAGTATTATAAGTCCTGATATAAACTTTTAACAGTGCAATTGTAACATAACAAACTAACTAATAGTTATTCATGCAACAAGAGGTAAAAGTGATATTTTTATAACCAGACTTGAAATTGTAAAGAAAAAGTAAGAAATTGAAAAGTTTACTCTTTATTTGCTCTTTTTAATACATTTACAATATGAATTAAATAATATTCGAGAATGCACCATATAATATACAAGATGAGGAAATTTGGCTAGTTTATTTAATTAATTACCAGCCATGATGCCCATGGATACCATGAATTCCATGACCAATAACTGCTGGTCCGGCAATTAAAGCTGCTCCATGTCCATAACCAAGACCATGTGCGGTGGCAATACCGTGTCCAAGACCAAGACCATGGACGGCTGGGGCAATGATGGCGGCATGTCCGTGTCCATGTCCAGCCCAATCTTGAGATTCTACCAAACCTTCTCCGTGCCATTGTCCGTCATGATGTCCAATAGCCAAGCCATGTCCCAAAGCCAAACCATGACCATGAGCTACGAGAAGACCGGAGTGTCCAACAGCATTGTGGTGTCCATCGGGTCCAACTGCGCCATGTCCGGTAACAACTCCTGATGGTCCAGCAGCACCATTGCTACCTACTACGCCTGAAGCTCCTACCAAAGGAAGGTGACCATGACCATGGGCATAACCCAAATGTCCCAAATAACCAGAGGGAGTTGCACTGGCTAAAACTGCGACACACGCAAAAACAGCTAAGGTCTGAAAATAATAAATATTTTGTTAAAACGAAAATATATTTTAAAATTAGCAATAAAATTCTTACCAAAGTATTCATTTTTGGATTAGTTGATCTTGTATAGATATTAAACTGTACAATATCGATAAGAGAATAATTTTTGTTTATATACTTAAAACTTGTCCTTCATTTTAGAAATAATTGTATAATTGTTACAGAAATTTCTCCAGACCATGGTGACCCTGCTTTAGTTCCGTACTTTTTTTTGGCAAATTAGAAGGTATTTTATTAGCAATGCCATGCGAATATATGTATTATCGATTATAAATAAAAAACCTCATATGAGTAATTCGGAATTTTAATTATTCGTGGTAACTCCTTTAATTTAATTTATAAAAATAAAAAGCTTCTTTTAAGATTACTCGCGGATCGGATTCAATTACATAATTCAGTGAAAGTATTTATTTAATATTTAAAACAGAATTTGTTGTTAAATTTACAATTGTTTAAATGAAAGAATTAAATTCTTTAATTGCATTAAATTTTTTTTGAACTTATAATAAAGCGTAGGTACTTATTATTCATAATAAATTATATATTTATTAAGATTTGTATTGCAACGCCCATTTATTTGAATAAACATATCCTGCTTGTGTTTTTATTATTTATCTTTTCATTAATTTGAATTTTTAGAAATTTTCTCTTCTTTTTATCTTCTTGGTTTTGCCAAACTTTTCTTATCTATTTCAAATTAAAAAAAAATTTTAAACCAGGCGTACGTCGTAAAAATAACCAAAATTTAGTTTCAAATCAAAACAAAGCTTTTCAGAGATAAAATTTAGTTTTCTCCCTTCCCCTCCCCCGACCAGTAAAACCTTCAAAAATTACTCGCAATAAATCCAATCTCTATCGATGGTGAAAGGTTCTTGTTAGTGCGTCTAAAATATATTTATTTTTGTTTCATTTTGACAAATTATCAAAAAGTATCCAACTTTAAAATAAAATATTTAACAAAAGTTTTTTCTAAATTCAAACCCTCGAGAGTTATTTTAAATTTCCACCTTCACATAGTCCCGATAATATTGATTTTTCAGTTAAAATGGTTTAGTGCTTTTTTAAAGAGCGTGAAATAATCTACAAAAAAGGTTTAAACCTTTAATTGTCTAAAATCAACAGCTTTCGAGTTATGAAATAAAGTAAATAAAAAAATATCAAATAATTCAAACTTTTTTATTTTTGGTTTTTTCCAATATCCTGTAGGTAAGTATCTTTTAAACAAAACATTTTACAAGAATCTGATGCCCCATTTCGGATAGGAAATTTAAGCGACTACAACTTTCGTCTAGTAAACATTTTTGAGAAACCTATCTATTTCACAGAAAATCAGAAAATAATAAACAAGGCAGCTTCAAACAACAAATTAAATTCACAAAATTTTTATTTTTATTGAAAAAAAAGAGCAATGTGAGCAAAACTAACAGGCATAATATGTTTTTTAAAATTTTAATTTGAATTTATTCAAATTTTCACTGCAGCCCAATAAAACTTTTGCTTCCAGAATTTTGAAGATTAAGCTAGGTGCGCAGCAAAATTGTAACATCATCGTTTAGGCCTACTAGTACAGTATAATTAGATGTGAACCCAGAATCCAAAAAATAAGAGGTTGGATTGTCACAAAATGTTTATTATCAGTTGCTTTATAAGTACTAAAAAGTCTCCCGCTTAAGAGCGACGGGTTTGGGTGGGACGAGGGGGGGGGGGAAGGAGTTGAAAACCATACATTTCCACAGTTTTTGTCAAATATCTCGAAAATGACGTTAGATAGAGCAAATCCCGTCCTGTACAAAATTAAAGGCCGTTAAATTTTCTAGAAAAATTGTTTTAAACATGTTTTTGGTAAACCCCACAGATTAGAAGATATGGAGGAGGAAAGTTTTAATGAATTTTTGCCTTTCTTGAATGCTTTTTTCCAGGATTAATATATTTATATGAAAAAAAATCTTTGTAAGTTACAGACTGGCATTTGTAAAAAGCATTTTAATATATTTAATTAAAATTACATATGGACATACAAATCTATCGGGTGCTGAATGAGTTAGCCGAACAGGAAATTAACATGTAAAAACTTATTTATGCAAATTCCTGCTTCCCAAATTATTTTAAAGAAAAAATGCAATTTTATATGAAAAAATAATGCAGAAATATAAATTACAAATGATAAGACTATTAGTTTTCATCTAACTTTTACTTAAAAGATCAAAAAATGCTTTTGAAATTGTTAAAATTTTCATTTATCGCACTGACCATGTAATAAATTCAATTTAATTTATATTTTCAAAAATAATTACTATGGAAATTTTCAAGGCCAGTCTGATAATTGAAACTTTTAACAATTTCAAATGCTCTTATCATTTGTAGTTTATATTTCTGAATTATTTTTGTCTTTCATTTTTTCTCTAAAATAATGAGGGAAGCAGGAATTTGCATAAATAAGTTTTTACATGTTAATTTCCTATGTTCGGCTATGTCATTCTGCACCCTGTATATTATATATATAAAAATGAAACTTAAAAAATGTATGTACGCTCATCACTTGAGAACGACTCTGCCGATTTGGCTGATCTTTTTTTCGTTGTGTTGGTAATTGTCATGAGAAAGTTTCTATGTAATAATATTTAGGAAAATCCTATTCGAAACAGATTTTAGTACAGATTTTGGTCATAGTTTGTGACGCGCATGAATAGGTTAACGACATTCTATTTGAAATGTGCATTACAGGGTTAATATCACTTCCATCAGTAATTACAAAATTCTAGTAAAAACAAAAAGTAAGTAAGAAAATTATCAAAACCCCCCCCATATCTCCTAATCTATAAAGTTTACCAAAAAAATTTATAGAACCATTTTTGTAGAAAATTTCACGGCCTTTAATTTTGTATAAAATGGTATTTTCGGTATCTTCCATCATTTTTGAGATATTTGACAAAAACTGTAGAAACGTATGGTTTTGACTCCTTTCACTTCTCGCCCCACCCAAACTCGTCGCTCTAGAACGGGAGACTTTTTAGTACTTATAGAGGAACGAGTAATGAACATTTTGTGGCAATTAAACCGTTTATTTTTTGTATTTCCTGGTTTGGGTGTTTTTTAGTCTAATTATACTGTACTTAGTATACGCCAAAAGCATACTTGATCCATACATTTTTTGTTTGAATGAAATTTTTAGCTAATAGTATTTATTATCAGTGCCGTAACTAGGGTATGGCCAATGTGGCCTCGGCCATAGGCGCCGTTTGAAAGAAGGCGCCAAAATTAAAAAATTCAAATTAAAAATTTTGTATTTAATACTTATGGGCGCCATTTGAATAAAGGCGCCGTTTAAATAAAGGCGCCAAAATTCAAAAATTTTAATTATAAATATTGTATTTAATATAAGCGCCAGAGGTGCCATTTGAATAAAAGTGCTATTTAAATAAAAGTGCCGTTTAAATAAAGGCGCAAAAATTTAGAAGTTTAAATTATAAATATTGTATTTAATATAGGCGTCATTTTAATAAAGGTGCCGTTTAAATAAAGGCGCCGAAATTCAAAAGTTCAAATTAAAAATTGGCGATGATTAAATAAAGACGCCTAACTTATATTTTCTTGTTGGTAAAACTATATAATCAGTTTTTTTAAATTTAATAAATTTTAACTGAGAGTATGTCTCAAAATTCGCCATTTTGCACCAAATTAAAAAAAAATTCCGCGGAAACCCCGAACCCCCCTCTGGGGAGAATTAATCCAACAACGCGACGTGAGAAACAATTCAATCAACAACTCCCCCTGCTTGCGCTAGCAACGAGCTGACGCTCTAGTATTCAAATTTTAAAATCCAATGCCAAAAAAATCAAACGCCAGATGAAGGAGATAAGAGCGCCTAAGGCGCTACAAGCTCCGCAAGCGATATGATGATACTGATACACTGGGGAGAGAGAATAAATCCTGCCCCCACCCTTTCCGTTAAGGCGAATTTTTCATAGTTGGCCACAGGAGCCAAAAGTTCTAGTTACGGCACTGTTTATTATTAATACTTATTCTAAAACACTTTCTGAGGGTCGGAATCTGATTATTCTGTTTGACTGAGAAGTCCTTTGCATATTGCATCTTTATTGTAAATCAAAATAATAGCTGATCCAAATTCATAATGAAAAATAAGGGTTGCCATTTAAAAAAATTGCGATGACGTCACAGCTCAAAAACAAAACACGATAAACAATTTTACTACCTTTAACCTATCTGAAGATTTTCTGAGTACATTTTTCAAACATTTTTTATTTATTCCAAACTTGATGAGTTTAAGAAAACCTTAATTAAAATTCTTATCAAATTTAAAATGAATTGATTTAATTTAAATATATTCGACAATAATAATAATTCATTAAATAATGCTAATAACTGAATTACCGACAGCAGATAATATGGAAATTATGCGAGCTTCGGGCAGATGAATTTATTAAAAATGTAGAACAGGAACTAGAACAGAATTATTAAAACTTGAAAAAAATTGTTTTCAAGCGAATTGGTTTTTTAAATAATAATTTTATACGTAGTAGTAAAAAAGTCGTGCCATCGTTTAGATTTCATATTTTTATGATCATAGTAAGCCATTTTCGTCAATTCTTTAACATTTAGTTATAAAAAAAAATTAAAAAAATATAATATTATGCGAACGAAGATAGAAAATAATCGAGAAATAGAGCCTTAATCCCCTTACTAAATTTTTAGTTTTTTTTTTAATTTATATAAATATTAAATTATCTTCTTTTTATATATCTTTTAATTCTAACCTCTGAAATAGTTGTAGTTAATGTCTTGTTTGTTTTTTTTTAAACAATAATTTTCTACGTATTATTTCTTCACTTCACTGTTAAAAAGTGGCCTAAGTGCGTGTGGGGATACCTCCCTACCCTCCTACCTAAAATCCAGAATCCAGATCACTGTTAAAATTCTATTTTGGCCCCCTGCCAGAGATAATATTAAAGCTTGGAAAAACATTATTTATTTAACCTTCTGGTGGGCACGTTAGAAAAGTTACACGGATGGGCACTTGGGGTCTTTTTAGACCCCAGGAATTCTACAATATAATAGTACATAAAAGTTGTGTAATTTGGTTTTTAATAGATTACAAACATTAATTTAATTAAAATATTTATTAACTACCTATGTACATAAATTTTTTTGAAAAAAAGTAAAACTTTTAGAAATTTTGTTAGGTACATCCGACACCATCCGTAGGTGTTTTAACTTTGAACATTTTTTTCTATGTCTGCACTAATCTTAGCTCAACGTTTATAGACTAATTATGTTAGTTATACATTAAAAAAAGATGTCCTAAAATTTCAGGGTGAAATATTTTTAAATTTTACAGTTATGTGCAAAAATAACACCCGGGGGTCCCACAAAACCCCACGTGCCCACCCGAAGGTTAAGAGCCTTACTGCTCAGAGTTTAGTAGCAACTTATACGTTAAGTGTAAACCGGGGAGTCTGGGGGTGAACACCCTTCAGTACATTCCGGATGCTGAATGAGTTAGCCGAACATAGGAAATTAACATGTAAAAACTTATTTAAGCAAATTCCTGCTTCCCTAATTATTTTAGAGAAGAAATAAAAGACACAAAAATAATGCAGAAATATAAAAAACGAAATGATAAGACCATTAGATTTCATCTAGCTTTTACTTAAAAAGTCCAAAAATGCTTTTGAAATTGTTAAAATTTTTATTTATCGGACTGGCCATGGAATAAATTCAATTTAATTTCTATTTTCAATAATAATTACCTTGGAAACTTTCATGGCCAGTCTGATAAATAAAACTTTTACCAATTTCAAAATCATTTTTGGACTTTTTAAGTAACATCTAGATGACATCTAATGTCCTTATCATTCGTAGTTTATATTTCTGCATTATTTTTGTGTAATAAAATTTCCACTCTTCTAGAATACCTATAGAAGACTGAATAATTATATCAGTTTTGTCAGAAAATGCTGGAAAAAAGTGAGGCAAATAAAACGTTCGGCTAAAGAAAATTAGAATTTGAGAAACTTCTTTATTTTTATATTATTAAAATCAAAAATGTTAATTGCCCTTCGGCACATCAAGTTTAGCAGCAACTTTTTGCGTAACTTTGAAAATATAGAAAAACGGGGAATCACCCAGTAGCGGGAAACGAAATTAAATGATCCACCGTCTAGCTCGCGGTTCCCAAAGGTTCCGTCAAAGAGAATTTTAAAATGGCGCAAAATAAATTTTGCCAAATTTTTTACATCGCCCAAGGGTTTCGCGGCCAAAACTAATTGGGAACCGCTGGTCTAGCTGCCCGTCCGCGCACGGGCTTTTCAACCAGGGTTGACAACTTAGGGGTTTTCCCCTAAATTTAGGGGGGAAAAAGTGCGATGGGTTTTTTTAGGGGGTTATATTTTTAGGGGTTTTTGTATTTTTATTTATTTAAAAAACGCGAAAAAGCTAAAAAAAAAAGAAGAAGCTCATTGGCATATTGCGAGGAACAAAATCGTTGGCAATTTCATAAATAATATTTTTTTAGGGGTTTTTAGGGGTTTTTGACTTGTGCTTTAGGGGGATAAAATTTTGAGAGTTGATAACCCTGTTTCCAACTAGTTTCTACATAAATACATAGGCGAGTTTTTCTGTACGCTGATGAAGTGTACATGCAGGTTTCTGCAAAAAGTCATCAAAATTCAATTCAATTGATATCACGTTTTGTCCATGCTGTATAGTGTCCAATTGAATTAAATTAAGTGGACTTTTGATGCGGTGGTTTTGGCGCGGACGTTACGGTTCAAGCCGGTTCGGTGCAAAGACGGTTCGGAGGCAGACCGTTTCGGTCTTTAAATTTAATAATAAATAAAAAATAATAAGAAAAAATCTGATGTGGACACCACATTACTTCCTTGTAATTTTTATAACGATTGTACAAGAATCTCGTTAATCCATTTGTGCGCGTCATAAATAACAACTTTTGGCACGAACAATTGCAACCAAAAATAGGAGTTGCACAACTAGATGCTATAAGTGTCTCAAATCCAAAATTTCAACTTTCTAGGACCTACCGTATTTGAGTTATGTTACATACAGAAGAAAATAGTAAAAATGGATTCAGAGAAGACCAAAACGGATATTTCCGTCAAAATCTGGAAAATCGAAAAAAATCGGGATTAGAATACTTCCTTGTTTATAATTTATAATTGTATTATATTATAATTATAATAATTTAATTTTTACGATAAAAATTGAATACAACACAATACAAAAATTTTTTTTTTAATTTTCGAAAATGGGGGGCTAGCGCAAAATTTTGTGTCGCGATCTACGCGACTAATGTTACACTTAGGACTTTAATTTTTAGCAATACAAACAATACAAATTGAATAGAACATAATACAAACAAAAATTTTCAAAAAAGGGGGGCCAGCGCAAAAAATGGTTTTTCGCGATTTTTAACTTTATGCTTCGCGAAATGAAAAAAAGTTTTACGATACAAACAATACAAACTGAATTCAACACAATACAAAAAAAAATTTTAGTTTTTGAAAAAATGGGGGAGGGTTAACTTCACGCACATAAAAAAAGTGTTGTTTTTACAATTTTTAAAATTAAATAGATTAAAAACTATAAGAGTTAGAATTTCTCTTAAATTATATTTGAATTCAGGATGTTAAAGATGTTATTTAATTTGTATTTTATGATGTAAAACCGGAATTGAGGTTTAGAATATGGAAAACAATTTAGAGAAATAATTTTTTTCTTTTTAATGAGTTTTTTTATTATCTATTTTTTAAGTCGGGGTACTTTAAGTGTACTTTAATTTACATTTAATTCATAGCTAGGAGGTAAATTTTCTTTTAGTATATAAACGAACTGATCAAATGGACAAAAGTAATCACATCCTGGTATTTTAATTGAAATCAGATCAGTTTGTTCATAATTTTGATAAAATACCTAAAAATTGAAAAAATTAAAATTAATTACTTATATGTAAAATAACCACTTAGCCTTACTTTAAAGGCATGAACACCATTAATTTCATGAAGTTCCATGATTATGTATGCTGCATAAGGCACGGAATGAGGAAAGAAAGAGTTTAACGAGTGTAGCAGGGCAGCTATTGTGAAGTCATGTCCCGAATATAAAAATAATTTGCGGCCATGAGGAACCAATTTGTTCTCTAATTTTAATTGAAAATCCGTTATTATTTGTTGAAGTATAAGACCTATAAAGTGCCGATATTACGCGCAATAGTCGTTTTACAATATCCAACTTATTTGCAGTGGCGAAGCGTGGTTTGTACGACTGAGAAAGTAGCATACACAGAGAGATATAATGTGTTACTAATCCACACAATTGTACAAAAAAATTACACAATTGCTTACTTTTTTTACACAATTGTGTGGATTAGTAACACATATTTCTCTCTGTGTATTCCTTGTAATATAAATTTTGCCACAATTTTACAGTAGAAGGAAGCGTCTCTCCCGTGGTTTGCGTGAAGACTGCTTATTCAATTCGATTCAATCACAAGTAGTCTAAAATGTTCTTCTTCTTCTTCATTTTCATTATCCTCTTTGTAGAGGAGTCGTGATCGAAACTTAGCTGAAGTCAAAATGACGCACATGGAAATTTAATTAATGGGTTGGTTTCCCGTTGCCTTCCCCATAGCCCACAGATATATTTTAGGCTTTAGATCACAGCAGTATATTCCGACGCGACCAGGATTTGAACCGCGGTTGCCCGCTTCCCAGTCGGCCGGTGTAGGCTTTACGCCATACTGCTGTTATGTTAAAATGTTAAAGATACTGAAATAAAAATACTGACCCCCTGAAATTTGTTTTAATTCTGTTGTATTTCCAAATAAAATAAAGCAGTCAACAACAGCTTTTTGGCTTGTTACCATTACATTGGTGGTGACCCAACTAGGTAATTTTAAACCAAATTCTTTCAAAAACAAACTATACTTTCATAATGGAAAAAGTTTAATTTTTGAAGTAAGCAATGACAGATGTATTAGATTTGATTATTTTGTTTTGTCTATAATTTGGACAAAATTTTTGATTTTTTTAATTTTATTTTTGCAGTGTATCTTGCTCGGAGCTTATTTTTAAAATTTTTTAATAAAATAGGTATCTTCAAAAATTTTACAGCATTCATCAGCACCGCAAGAGTACTTTGAAATAATATAAAGAAGAATTAAAGATCTAATAAAATTGAAAAAAAAGAGGGGGCAACTTGACCTTCTTGTCAATTGTCAACCGACTCAGCACTTTCAAAAAAAATTACAGCTTTCGCCAGTTATTTTATATCAAATAAAATATATAAAATATCTAAATAAAACATGTAATAAAAATAAAAACTCGACTCACTCAACAATTTGAACCGCTCCAAATTAGGAATATATCCAACAAGTCATCTACTTGCTTACCAACATACTGCCTGTACGTTTCAAATAAACTATGATATTTTTGTGTAACTATTTTGCCATAATATGTAGATGTTTGTATATATTTTTTGAAGATTTACAAAAACTTTTCCTGGGTGTGACTAAATGGCAAAAACTATAAGAATCAATAAAGTTGAATCAGTAAATTTAAAAGAATAAGTAACTGCTTATTGGATCTTTCATACATTTCCACAGTTTTTGTCAAATATCTCGAAAATGACGTTAGATACAGCAAATCTCTTTCTGTACAAAATTAAAGGCCGTTAAATTTTCTAGAAAAATTGTCTTAAACATGTTTTTGGTAAACCTCACAGATTAGAAGATATGGAGGAGGAAAGTTTTCATGAATTTTTGCCTTTCTTGAATACTTTTTTCCAGGATTAATATATTTATATGAAAAGAAATATTTGTAAGTTACAGACTGGCATTTGCAAAAAAGCATTTTAATACATTTAATTACAATTACATATGGACATACAAATCTATATAAAAAAATGAAGCGTAAAAAATGTATGTACGCTCATCACTCGAGAACGACTTTACCGATTTGGCTGATCTTTTTTCGTTGGGTTCGTAATTTTCCGGAGAAGGTTTCTATGTAATAATATTTATGAAAATCTTATTCAAAACAGATTTTAGTACAGATTTTGATCATAGTTTGTGACGCGCACGAATAGGTTAACGAGATTCTATTTGAAATGTGCATACAGGGTTAACATCACTTCCATCAGTAATTACAAAATTCTAGTAGAAACAAAAAGTAAGTAAGAAAATTATCGAAACTGTCCCCCCCCCCATATCTCCTAATCTATAGAGTTTACCAAAAAAATTTATAGAACCATTTTTGTAGAAACTTTCACGGCCTTTAATTTTGTATAAAATGGTATTTTCGGTATCTTCCATCATTTTTGAGATATTTGACAAGAACTGTAGAAACGTATGGTTTTGACTCCTTTCACTTCTCGCCCCACCCAAATCCGTCGCTCTAGAACGGGAGACTGTTTAGTACTTATAGAGGAACAAGTAATGAACATTTTGTGGCAATTAAACCGCTTATTTTTTGGATTTCCCGGTTTGGGTGTTTTTTAGTCTAATTATATTGTACTATTTTAGTAATTATCTAGGCACAAAGCATCAAACCTTTGTTTTTGAAATTTTCTGGCATCATCTTGGGGATTTCTAAATAGGTAGTTTTAAAACGAATACCATAATAAAAAAAATTAAAATGTCATCGTATCTCCGGAAATGTTTAACCGATTCAGATAAAATTTGGTGTGCTGATCATTGGCAGAAGTGACAATATTTTTGGTACGAATAAGATTTTTTACCATCAACATGTTATTCAGAAAATAAATTGGTTATACGTACAACATTAATAAGTTTTAATGTGTTGGTATCGTTTTCTGCTCCTGCAAACCAATTACCAAATATACAGAGAAAAACACATAAAGAAAACTTTTCAACGCAAAACATTTTAAATAGGTACTAGTAATTTTCAAGTTAATACTAAGATGTATTAATAACCTCTATCTAATATAAGATAATAGAAATTAAATTTACAATTGTAAATATTTGAATAGCTATAGAAGCTATAATTAGTTTAAATAGTATAGAATTAATTAGTTAATTCTTGTTGCGTAATTTACTAAATAAATTTATTTTTTAAGTAAAAGAAAGAGATAATGTAAAGATAAAGTATTATAATAAATGTGCAAAGCTTTTGGAGTTTGGAACTAATTCAAAAAAACTTTTTAGAAAAGTTAATTGAAAAAATCTTCAGACCTTACTTTTTAAATAAAAAAATTATGCAATAAGGTGGATTTTCGGTTGACAAAACTACTGCAGAAAGAGTTTTTTTAGCTCGGAAACATATATGTACATGCAGAGCCAATTACCAAAACTACGAGATTTTACTGTACTACCGGTTTCGAGATTTCTATTTTTACGATAAATATGATAATAAACGAGATAACAAATAACAAAAAAATTCACACCTGTATTCAGTATAAGTCTCAAAATATTGATCCTAGGATAAAAATGGTAATGACCAAAGTTGAAGGAAATAAAATTCTCTACGTAATTACTTATTACCATTTTTACGATAAACAAGAGAATAAACGAGATAATTGAAAAAAATGTTTTCAACCCCTATTTGCAGTCTAACTCTACAAGTAGGTATCGATTCTAGGGTAAAAGTAATAAGAACTTATTACCACTTTTACTCTAAAATTGAAAATAAGCGAATTATTTGAAAATGAAGAAAACACCCTTTAAGGGAAATAGAGAGATTTCCCCGAAAATCTAGATTTACACAAACAATTATTTATTTAAATTTATTATTTTTATAATTTAAAAAAATACTGGTTGAACATTATTGTAGCTATTGGCAAACCGGGGGGTCCAGTGTACCGTTTGTTTTTTGTTGTCAATATAATTTTTAATGCATATTCTGGTTTTTGTGAGAACACTGGTTTGCATGGTTACCACAACCACACAGAACTCAACTTTGACGTACGTCAAATTTGCTTCTAAATGCCGAAATTGAAACACAGATGTCACCCAAGTCACAGCCTATTATGTCGGTTTAGCGGAGTCGGTTCGGAGCCTTTGATAAATCTTTTTCGGGATTTTCCCTTCTTTCTGGAGTAGAGTCTTTGAGATGAGTAGGTCTTTGAGTCTACACACTTACGGCAAAAACATCCCCAAAGTTTGATCGTTAACAGAGTTTTATTTAAGTTACTGGAACTCGGAAACGGTGCGGCAAAGTGGAAAATTGTATACAAACAAAATTAAAGGAAATTAAATTTTCAACAAAAAATTTTTTAATAAGTATTGCTGTAAAGCGATTTTTATATTATAAAAAATATCTTCAAAACTTGCAATTTATTAGGGCCTTAACTGTAAGCTTTCTAACTTAATCTCCTTTGATCTATTTTGGCTGAAAAAGCAAATTTTCAAAAAAAAAACCAATTATAAATTTTTTTAATAATTTTCACCAAAAAGTTGGGTTAGTTTGAAAGTTTACAGCTAGGGCTCTAACATACCTAGCTACATAGGCGGATTTAGGAGAGGGGCACGTGCCCCCCCCCCCAGACGCTTAAAATTAACAAGGAAACAAGGAGACAATCTCAAATCTGAGAACACTTTTTGCCCGTCTCGACCCTTTGTGCCCGCCCCAGAAAAAAATTCTGGTTCCGCCACTGCCTAGCTACAAAATTAGTTTATACTGGTTTATACATAAATTTGCACATAATTGAGTATAGTTTCACTTATCAATAGATCATTTTTCAGTCACACGATCAGAGAAAAAACTACATCAAAACTTTTGTTATATTTTTGTTATCGGTGTTTTTGACTTTTGATGTTTTTGTTCTCGGTATTTTGTCTTCGGTGTTTTGACGTGAAATCCGATTTGATGTTGAGAAGTGAGTTGAAAAGTCGTCGAAATATTTTTAAAGAAAAGTATTTTATATTTCGCGGCAAAGAAAGTTTACCCACTAGATGGTGTGCATGTTGGAAAACAGGTGCGCACACCGGGTGCGTATTGACAACGAAGGTACATTTCTGCCATTTGCTTGCATTTGCTCATTTTTCAATGCATGCTGTAATAAACATGTGGTTAGCTAGCCTCAAAAAATTAGATATTCTGGGGTAAGTTTTATTTACTAATTATTTAACAATATTTTTTTATTGGAGTGTTAGTTTATCTAAAGCTGGATATTTTACATAATAAATCTAAAAATTTGGAGGTTATAGTAGTTGCCAGGGATTGCACGCTTGCCTTTCAGTTTGATCCCACATGGTCAGTTAAATTTCAAATTTAGTTTCAATTGTGTAAAATAACCAACATTTGATAGTAATTATTCTTTTTATGCGGCTTTAATTTTGTGTTATAAAATCCTAAATTTTAGGTTAATCATGTGGCTGGAAACTAGAAACTTCCCCTATCAGACCGCTTAATATCGAAATGAATATTACAAAATTTGAGGGAGTCTTAAAGGATCATTTAAGTCTTTGTGGAACATGTGGACAACTGTAACCGCAATGTTTGGATGGCTTCCGATTAGGTAAGTTTTATTGTAACAAATTTTGCTTACATTTGCTTAACTATGATGATAAAATACCAACGTCTGAAGGTCTGAGATCCATTCAGCTCTGCCTTTTATGAAAGACAGTCGAGGCATTTGCCTGATGTTTAATTTTAATTCTTTTTACGATCTAATCTTATCCAACTATTTTGTAACATCCTATTTGTTAATTTCAGGTGGGTCTGGTTTGCATACCTGGGAAGCTTGAATTATTCCACATTGTGTAAGTTTTATTTTAAATCTGTAATAGATAATTTTTGACAAACATGATGATTTAATAGTTCATATGATTTAAAAATGAAATTGTATTTTCGCCCCTATCTGATCATCATATTTTCAAAAATTCTATTTTTGTGTTAAATTTATTCCTAATTTATTCAATTTTAGATTCGTTAGATCGTGAACTTTTCCGACCACTACCTTTCGTTACGTTATAACCTCACGGTAAGTACTTTATGTTTATAGTTGAGAATATTGTGGGAAATAGACACACTTCAATTTTGGAGCGTTTAATACTTCAACAATATTACCAGACGAAGCTACAATTTGTAATTTTTAACAAATTAAATTAAATTTTATATGATGAAAATATACCAACGTCTGAGGGTATGAGATTCCATTCAACTCAACCTTTTTATGAAAGACAGTTGAGGCATTTGTCTGATGATCAATTTTTAATTTTTTTTACAATATACTTTGTAACGACGGTTTTGTAACATTTTATTTATTAATTTCAGATGAATTCAGGTTGGCTTATTTCAAGGCGGACTCAAGTGAATAAACATGGTGAGATTTATTTAAAATATTTTTGATATACATAGTTAATCTTGTCTAATATGATGATTGAATAGTTCATATGATAGAAATGAAATTTTTTTTCGCCCCTATCTGATCAACTCATTTTTAAAAGTTTTCTTTTCGAAGTATTCGTTATTCTAATTATTTGTTTAATTTCAGCTGGAGCTTTTCTTCAAGGCTTGTCGAGGACTTCTTGTTATATAACTAAGTAAGTAAATTTGATTTAAAAATTGGCATTTAAAATTTTTATGATGAAAGTATACCAATGTCTGAGGGTTTGAGATTCCATTCAACTCTACCTTTTTATGAATGACAGTTGAGGCATTTGTCTGAGCATAAGTTATTTTAATGTTTAATTTTAATTTAACTCTACGTCTTCATATTAAGATTTCATTTTTTGCCATTTTCAGGTATCGCAAAGATGACTTTCTTGGGATCTAGAAAATTAGGTGACTGGTAAGTTACATTCTAACTAAGTCTCATTTTGTCGATCTTATATGATGATTAAATAGTTCATTTGATAATAATATAATGAAAACTTAATATTTCGCCCCTATCTGATCGTTTTTGCTTTTCAAAACTTTCATCAGTTTGTACTACTTATATTTAATTATATTATAAAATTTTAGGTTGAGTTCTTCATAAGCAAGTCATAGAAGTTACCTGCACTTATTATGGTAAGATTTTTAATCTAGTTTTTTTTTTATATCTAATTAACGTGATGAAAAGATACCAACGTCTGAAGGTTTGAGATTCCATTCAACTCTGCCTTTTTATGAATGACAGTTGAGGCATTTGCCTGAATTGTAATTATTATAAATTAAAATTTGAAATTGATCATCACTTTATATTAACATTTTATTTTTTTACTTCAGGCTTTTGTGGATTAATTCCTTATGGGCTAGATAATTTGGGGACCAACAGGAGCTTCTTCATATCAGATCATAGAAGTTACCCGAACTTATTATGGTAAGTTTTTTGAATTAGTTTTTCTTTACATCTAATTAACATGATGAAAAGATACCAACGTCTGAGGGTTTGAGATTCCATTCAACTCTGCCTTTTTATGAATGACAGTTGAGGCATTTGCCTGAATTATAATTATTATAAATTAAAATTTTAAATTGATCATAACTTTATATTAACATTTCATTTTTTTATTTCAGGCTTTTTGGATTTTTACTTCTTTAAGGGCTTGATAATTTAGGGACTTACAGAAGCATCTGGTAAGTTTTATATAAGCTTTAGTTTTGGCTTGAATGATGATTAACTATTTTAATTGTAATACAGTGGAGTCCGCTTATTGGAATCACGGTTAATGTTATCATTCGGGTATTGTTATCACTTTTGCGAGGAACGGGCCGGACGTATATGATTACACACAAAAAACATCGCTTATAGTAATCAAAATTCGGTTTATATTATCAAATTTATTATTCTTAAGATTATTTTCTCCCACGACCAAAGGAATTAGTTTTCAGTTGCAAGCATTTTTTTATATTGTGCATGAACCACCCACATACTCGTATAAATATGTACCACATATTCATTACGCGATTTTTAAATCAGGTGTTAACAAGAAGATTTGTCTAGTTTGCTGTTAATATGTATACGATGTAATTCAGTCCTATCTGAAAACTTCGCAATGAGTGACTTAAAAAAGAGAAGTGATTTGAGTTTAATTGAAAAAATAAAAATTTTAGAACAATATGATAAGTTACCCAAAATAACCCAGCGGAATGCAGCATTGCAATTAAACATTTCACAACCACTTTTGTGTAAAATTTAAAAAAAAAACATGTTGAAATAGAAGACGCTGCAAGATGCAGATGAGTTTTTTTAATTTGTTATTTTTCTTATTAATTACTAATAAATAACCAATAAAATTTTTTTTCTCTTTTTGTTATCAATCGGTTATTGTTATCAAAAACCCCAAGTCCCGAAGTGATCACATTAAGCGGACTTCACTGTATAATGAAAACTTCATATTTTACTCCTATCTGATTTACTTTTACTTTTCAAAATGTTTTACTTGCCACTATTTCTATATGAGTAATTCCACATCAAGCGGGAAGAATTTTGGTAAAATTTGACCTTCATGCCTCCAATTCAGTTGTTAAGTCTTATATGGGTTCCATATCACTTGCAATTTTTGACGGATTTTTATAATAATTACACAGGGCAACAATACAAAAACTTTTTTCTGCGGTCTTGGGTTTTGCAGTGAATTTGGATACACTAATGTAATAATGTAATCGGCACATAGTTATTTTGTTCAAATTGACTGTAGTTCTCACGTTAAGGGAGGGGGTAAGTTAATTTTAAGCAAAATCAGCATATTTTGATAATTTTTTTTGACGAAACTATTAAAATATATTTATTGCTATAATTAGTACATAATTTGTATTCGTATTAGCTGCACGGGTAATGGTTGAATGCCCACTTTGTACTGAAGCTCTTGGCTTATTGTACCCCGTTTTCCATTAAGGTGTTAAGGAAAGTTATTAGTATTTCGATCCACAGTTTGATGTTCACCAGAGGGCTGAGCTAAGAAATTCTGCCGAGTCCGGGATTTGAACCCAGAATTTCCACTCATAACTCAACTAGTGATCACATCAAGCCACCATTGTGGTCTTTAGTACATAATAAAGTGACATTTGAAGAATATACTGTGAAATTTGTATTAATTTTTATGAAGAAATGAGCCATTTTTGAGACATCTCAAAGAAATTTTCTTTTTATTTTCAATATAAAATGGTAGTCTTTATCTCAAAAACTGGAGTCAATTTGACAAATCTGAATTTTTTTTTGAATTCAGGTGACCATAATTACCCAAAATTGACTCATAAACCCCACACCTCAAAATCGCTGTTCTCACTATGTAGTCTTTGAATATTTTAGTTTCATTTTATTTTCAATATAAAAGAATTGTCTTTATCTCAAAAACTGGAGTCAATTCGACAAATCTGAAAATTTTTTTGAATTCAGGAGACCATAATTACCCAAAATCGACGCATAAAGCTCACACCGCAGAATCACTCGTTCCCTATGTGGTCTTTGAATATATTAAATATTGTTTTTTCATTTTATTTTCAATATAAAAGGGTTGTCTTTATCTCAAAAACTGGAGTCAATTCGACAAATCTGAAATTTTTTTTGAATTCGGAAGACCATAATTACCCAAAAGTGACTCATAAACCCCAGACCGCAGAATCACTGTTGCCCTGTGTTATCGATCGAACACTCCCATTCAAATATGAATATCTCTGGTTCTATTGAACTCACAAAATCCAGTCTCAGCTCATTTTAAAGCTTTTCAAGCTTTTGTTGTAATTTTTTTATATTTTATGAAAGTTGAAAATTCGATGATTGTTTAAACAATTTAACTTTAAAATCGATTTTTAACTAACTTTACCACCTTGGACAATTTTTAAAAAAATATGAGTGTGTCTTTGTTAAATTTCCTGCCAAATATGTACGTTTCAAAATGGAGAACGAATGGACACTGATGGCCAAAATAATTGCTGCACCATTGGTGCTGATTATGATAAGAGATTGTTACCAAGATTTAATCATATCTCCTCAAATATAAAAGAAATTGTTTAAATGATCATCGAATTTTCAACGTTCATAAGGGGACGTCCGTTAATTACGTAAGGGGGGGAGGGGGTCGAGCAAAATCTCACGTGGAGGATAGATCTCGACAAATACAGTAGAAGCTCGATTCTATGAACACAAATCCAAAGAAATGTTCAACTTAATGCAAATGTTCACACTAACGGAGGTGTAGAAAGACTAGTGTTATGCATATATTTATTCCTTACAAAATGTATAATGCATAATGTTGGTAACGAAGAACATTGATTGACATTGAGAAAAAATTGGGTGTTCACAGGACGGAGATGTTCATAATATCAAGTGTTCATGTTGTCGAGCTTCTACTGTATCACGAAATTTTTTTTTATCTGCAAGAAATTGTTAATTAAGTAAAACAAACAATCTCACGTGAGATTAGAGGAGGGGAATCGAGCCAAATCTCACAATATCTCAGCAAGGGGGGGTCAAAAAATCACCAAAATCACCTCACGTTCCTTAAAATATAAAAAACTTACAGCGAAAGTACAATTCAAGAGCTTTAAAATGAGCTGACTGGATTTTTTGAGTTCAATAGAATCCGAGATATTCGTATTTAAATGGGAACATTTAGTCGATTTTTCGAAATTTTTAATTATTTATAAAAAAAGCAGGCGTTTTTGAAGATATGAGATTTCGTAGCTGTCTCTGTTGATGTGGAATTACTCATCCATATAATCCATATATAAGAATTTGTCCAATTAGCAATGAAGACAATACTAATGCTCGATTTTGTTACCTTGAGATATCGATTGGATAATGAATCTGTCTGACAAGTTAATGAAGCAACCAATTAAATTTTGAATTTGAATTGCTGTATCTGAATGATCACTTGACGAATTTGTCTGGCGGATTCGTTATCTCAAGGTAAAGAAATCTGCCATTAATCAACTTATTTAGTTTAATTATGTATAATTGTTAATATGATGAAAATATACCAACGTCTGATGGTTTGAGAGTCCATTCAACTCTGCCTTCTTATGAATGACAGTTGAGGCATTTGCCTGAGCAAAAATTAACAATTCTAATTATAGTTAGTTATGTTTGACATCCTTTTGACTTTTAATTTTTTAATTTCAGGTTTTTCCATAGATGCTTTTTTGGAAAATACACAGAGAGCCTCATTGCTTCATCCTGGTAAGTTGTATTTTTAAATTATTTGTAGTTCACTTTGTCTTATATGATGATTAAATAGTTCATTTGATTATTATAATGAAAACTTAATATTTCGCCCCTATCTGATATACTTATGTTTCTATATCTATCCAGTTGTTTCTTGTATCTACTATTTATATTAAAAAAATGTAGTTTTTAGGGATCCAGCGAAAAACAAATATCCAGTATCGACATCAATATTCCATTCGACTCGATTAGGAATATGGGACTACAAAAGAAGACTTTCAGCTTCACAATAGATGTAAAAATTGATTGATGAATTTTTTTGTCAGAAAGCAATAAATTTAAGTAATTGAATTTATACCGTGGAGAAATAAATAAAAATTAGAGTTACAGAGAATTTACCATTTTGAAAAGCGAACGTTTTTATTTCATTTAATTCTAAAATGCCACTGTCTGGTGACAGGACTTTGGGATAAAACAAAATATATGCATCTCCTCGTATTAGCATAAACTAGATATTTTAGCAAAAATTAATTCTGGAACATGAGGTCCACCCAGCCTGCGTGAATCGGAAAGACAACAAAACATTATAAATGTTTTCGAAAATCTAAGTCCAAATTTAAAAATTTTAAGTAGTCAAAATTTAATTCTTCTCGGAGCACCAATTAAAGATGAAGCTGTTTTTCCTCAGATAGATTTAAGAAAACCAAATATTTCAAAATTTTCCGATCGTTTAAAAGAAATTAATCCACACATGGCTTTATTTATTTTAAAACATTGTGGTTTTATTCCAAAATTAACGTATATTTTACGCACAAGTTCAATATGGAAACATGCACCTTTAATATCTTCTATCGATCTTTTAATGAGGACCCATTTAGAAAAATTGTTGAATATTAAATTTGAAGACTCTTCTTTCCGACAAGCTACTCTACCAATACGCTTGGGTGGTTTGGGTGTTAGGCAAACTGCAGATGTGGCTCTTCCAGCCTTTATTTCTTCTATTTATAGTACTGAGACCTTAATTGGTTCTATCCTTAGTCCATCCTTACCGGATTTTGAGGTCTCTTATTTAAAAGAAGCAGGTGATAGCTTGGCAGACGACATATCCTTCTGAAACTTTACCATCTTTAAATGTTTCTCAATCCAAGTGGGATATTCTAATTTCCAAACAAATTTTTTCAAGTTTATTAAATAATGCGACAGACATTGATCGTGCACGCATATTGGCTGTTTCAGAAGAGGAATCCGGTGCTTGACTAGAAGCGTATCCATCATCTCATTTAGGTACACTTCTAGACAAAGTTTCTCTTAGAATTTGTGTATGCCTTAGAGTTGGAGCTAAGATGTGTCAAGACCACACTTGTGTATGCGGTAAAGCAGTCAATCGGTTTGGCCACCATGGTCTCTCGTGTTCTCAAAGCGCAGGCAGGTTATCAAGACACGCAGCCCTAAATGAAATAATTAGACGATCTCTTGCCACTTCAAACTTTCCAAGTATTTTAGAGCCCGTAAGGATTTCACGTGAGGACGGAAAGAGACCCGATGGGATGACACTCATACCGTGGCGACAGGGGCGAGCTTTGGTGTGGTATGCGACATGCGTAGATACCATGGCTCCAAGTCATCTGCATATTTCAAGTCAGGTGGCAGGCTCGGCAGCGGCAAAAGTTGAAAATCTGAAACGTACAAAATATGGTACGATGCTAGAACACTATGATTTTTCAGCTTTTGCTGTCGAGACGCTTGGACCATGGAGTCAAGATACAAAGGACTTGGTCACTAAAATCGGTTGACTGCTAATTGATGTATCAGGAGACAGTCGCACAAAATCTTTCTTGGAACAAAGAATTAGTTTATGTATACAACGAGGTAATTCTGCATCGGTGCTCGGTACGATGCCCTCAGTAGCAGTTATGGACGAATTCTTTCATCTTCGCAATTACAAAAATGCTTCTTAGTTGAATTGTTTTCATGTTTATGTTTATGTTCATTTAAATGTTACATTTATAACTTTCTTTATTTACAATTAATTTAAAATAATTTTTAATTTATAATATTTTTGTCTGAGCTTTAAGAAATTTATTACAAATGCTTGTGACATATACCTTTATTTTTGACAAAATTTGGGAAATTTTAATAATCAGTCTTCGATGTACTTGAGCTAATTTTGAGTTTACAATATTAAATTTCTTTATAGGTCAAATACTAAAAATCCTGAGTTATAGGCAAATATTGAATTTTGAATAATTGAAGAAAATTGCATGGTAACTAATTTCAAATTGATGATATTTATATAACATGAGATAGTGTAGTAATCATTAATACATTATAAGATTTTGCTATAAAATTATATAATTTTGTATATTTAAAATTAAATTAGGGTAGTTCGTAAAAAAAACTCAAAACAGTGGTTATGCAAACTAAAGAAATATGATATTTTCAACAAACACAGTTGCGTTTGTTTAGAAATTGTGCATCGCAGAAAGAACTGTCCTAGAACATCATGGCAAAAAATTTACATAGCAACAGCTACTATCTCGAAAATACAAAATTGGTGTACACTTCAGGAATAATTTTTGGATTAATTGTTCCAATTAAACAAACCAAGATTAAACAATTTAGGAACTATTGCATAATTTTAATTATATTATTCTTGATTTATAATTTAGTATCGATATATGTTAAATTAACATACGTCTACGTCAAAAGTACTTTGTACCTGAGTATGGGCACTGGTGGTCAAACGGTATGGATTATAATAATTGTAGTTGATATTTACACAACAGCATTTTTGAATGCAGATGAGTTTTATTTGCAAGCACTTCTTTTTAACAAACTGGATGACGGTTTAAACACTCGAGACGTATTTTATAAACCTGGAAAACTTTACTTTGCTTTTAAAGTTGTAATGTTCTGTAGCATCGTTAGTAGGTTAATCGAATCCTTAAACACCCTTAGATTATGGGGTATCATAATATTTCTTGGTAATGCAATTGCAAGAATAAGTGATTCGTATTTTGTGGTGTCAGTATTGCTAATATATAATTTTGCTGTTTTGATTAAATTGCGATTGAAAATTTTAAATAATCGTTTATTGTCTTTATTTACAAAGTACAATCCAACAATTGTGAAAATGGACACAGATTCATTGAAAATCATCAACAAGACAAGAGATTTGCTTACGATAGTCTTCAACATATGCTCAATCTTCAATAAGATTTTAGGATATAAACTACTTTTTGTAGTGTATATTATTTTCTTACAAACTTTACATCTGATTAACTTAATCATTGTGGAAGTTTCAAAGGAGAGAGATAAAAATCTAACGGCCAATCAAATCATGGTACAATGTTTAATTGGAATTTATGTTATCGCTGTATATGTAAGTATTGAACTTAACAAAAGTTTCTTAATAATTTAACTATATACTAGGGTACTAAATTTGAAACAGGGAATGCGAAAAAAAAGCTTAATTAAGCTGTGATTTGCTACTGTGTAGCAGCAGAGCAGTTACGGCTACTTTATTTTTGGCGAATATACTTTTATTAAACTATTATTTGTGAATTTCAGATAATGGGAATCGCGGTAGTAATAATTTGTGATCAAATTACGGAAGAGGTAAAAAATATTTCAACAACCTGTTATAATTTGGTATCAAAAATACCAGCAACCAGGATGTCTCAAGATGTAATTTTGAGAAAAGAGTTAATTCAATTAGCTGAATACACAATGCATGCTTGTCCACACTTTTCTGCTATCGGTCTTTTTAATGTAAATCGTAGTTTACTTTTAAGTTTTCTTGATTCTATTACATCATATATTATCATCCTTACACAAATAAATAAATAAAAGTACATTGTTTTATTTGAATTAAAAGTGAAACTTTGTTTAACACGCAATTCTTGCATTTGAGAGGCAATTGGAAATCGGAAGCCTTTTTTCACTTTTCTATAGATGCTTCTTTGGAAAATACACACAGAGCCTCATTGCTTCATCCTGGTAAGTTGTGTTTTTAAATTATTTGTAGTTCACTTTGTCTTATGTGATCATCAAATGAACTCATTTGATTATTATAATGAAAACTTAATATTTCGTACCTATATCTGATATACCTTTGTTTCTATATCTATTACTTGTTTATTATATTTACTATTTATATTAAAAAATGTAATTTTAGGTTGCTTTCATATAATCAGCAAAAAACAAATATCCAGTATCGATAGTCATATTCCATTCAACTCTGTTAGGGATATGGGACTACAAAAGAAGACTTTCACCTTCACAATAGATGTAAAAATTGATTAGTGAATTTATTTTATCAGAAAGCAATAAATTTAAGTAATTGAATTTGTACCATGGAAAAATAAGTAAAAATTGAAAGTTACAGAGAATTTACTATTTTGAAAAGCGAACCTTTTTATTTCATTTAATTCTAAAATGCCACTGTCTGGCGTAAGGACTTTGGGTTAAAAACAAAATACAGTAGAGCGTCGATAATTCGGAATTAATTGCGACCGGACCCTGTCCGGATTATCGAAAAGAACCAAAAAAGGTCGTTTGAGTTCAGAACAAAAAGAAAACTTACTGAAACCGTTAATAATTCACTTTAGTGGTTAAATAGTTGCAGTAGATAAATAAAACCATTAATTAATATGAACTTTTAATGTATTTTACTGAAAGAATATGAAAAGACGACTCCGCCGAAACAGTTTTGTTTGACCAATATTAATTTCAATTTTTTTTTCACCGGAATTGAATCTGGATTATTGACGGTCCGGATTTTTTTTTGGAACATGAGATCCACCCAGCCTGCGTGAATTGAATCGAATTTAGTCTATTAAGTTTTTATACCATTTTTTGGTATCAAGCAAATCATAGGAAATGCACTAATTTTTGACAAAATTGGGGAAATTTTAATAATCAGTCTTCGATGTACTTGAGCTAATTTTGAGTTTACAATATTACTATAAAAAGAAACATTTAAGCCAATTTTCATACTTACATTATTTCTTTATAGGTCAAATTGAATTTTGAATAATTGAAGAAAATTGCATGGTATACTAATTTCAAATTTATGATATTTATATTACATGCGATAGGGTAGTAATCATTAATACATTATAAGATTTTGCTATAAAATTATATAATTTTTTATATTTAAAATTAAATTAGGGTAGTTCGTAAAAAAACTCAAAACAGTGGTTATGCAAACTAAATAAATATGTTATTTTCAACAAACACAGTTGCGTTCTTAGATTGCGTTTGTTTCGAAATTGTGCATCGAAGAAAGAACTGTTCTAGAACATCATGGCAAAAAATTTACATGGTAGCAGCTATCTCAAAAATACAAAATTAGTGTACACTGCAGGAATAATTTTTGGATTAATTGTTCCAATTAAACAAAGCAAGATTAAACAATTTAGGATCTATTCCATAATTTTAATTACATTGTTCTTGATTTATAATTTAGTATCCATATATGTTAAATTGACATACGTCTACGTCAAAAGTACTTTGTACCTGAGTATGGGCACCGGTGGCCAAACGGTATGGATTATAATAATTGTAGTTGATATTTACACAACAGCATTTTTGAATGCAGACAAGTTTTATTTGCAAGCACTTCTTTTTAACAAACTGGATGACGGTTTAAACACTCACGTATTTTATAAACCTGGAAAACTTTACTTTGCTTTTAAAGTTGTAATGTTCTGTAGCATCGTTAGTAGGTTAATCGAATCCTTAAACACTCTTAGATTATGGGGTATCGTGATATTTTTTGGTTATGCAACTGCAAGAATAAGAGATTCGTATTTTGTGGTGTCAGTATTGCTAATATATAATTTTGCCGTTTTGATTAAATTACGATTGAAAATTCTAAATAATCGTTTATTGTCTTTATTTAAAAAGTCCAATCCAACAATTGTGAAAATGGACACAGATTTATTGAAAATCATCAACAAGACAAGAGATTTGCTTACGATAGTCTTCAACATATGCTCAATCTTCAATAAGATTTTAGGATATAAACTACTTTTTGTAGTGTATATTATTTTCTTACAAACTGTACATCTAATTAACTTAATCATTGTGGAAGTTTCAAAGGAGAGAGATAAAAATCTAACGGCCAATCAAATTATGGTACAATGTTTAATTGGAATTTATGTTATCGCTGTATATGTAAGTATTGAACTTAACAAAAGTTTCTTAATAATTGTAAATTATTTGAAACAAAAATAAAATAAATTGAAATTAAACTTGCAGCAGAGCAGTTACGGCTACTTTATGTTTGGCGAATATACTTTATACTTTTATTAATGAATTTCAGATAATGGGAATCGTGGTAGTAATAATTTGTGATCAAATTACGGAAGAGGTACAAAATATTTCTACAACCTGCAATAATTTGGTATCAAAAATACCAGCAACCAGGATGTCTCAAGATGTCATTTTGAGAAAAGAGTTAATTCAATTAGCTGAATACACAATGTATGCGTGTCCACACTTTTCTGCTATCGGTCTTTTTAATGTAAATCGTAGTTTACTTTTAAGTTTTCTTGATTCTATTACTTCATATATTATCATACTTACACAAATAAATAAATAAAAGTAGATTGTATAAATTAGAATTATCAATATTGAGCTACAAGCTACTGTCTTGTATTATTTGCAAGAGCTAATACAGTACAGTCTCGGTAATCCGAACATACACTAATCCGAAAACACGCGCTATTCCGATCATGCAGTGACCGAAAAAAAGCAGAGAAACTCAGAAAATGAAAGAAAAACTATTTGTGCGGACCACTGAGATTTTCTCCTTGTGTTCGGATTACCAAGACTGTACTGTAATTTTAATTAATAAAAGTAGTTTGTCTTATTTGAATTAAAAGTGAGACTTTGTTCAACACGCAATTCTTGCATTTGCGAGGCAATTGGAAATCGGAAGCCTTTTTTTACTTTTTCTTATGTATCGTAGTTTGAGCAGAAAGTTCGAATGCCCTAGGCAGAAAATGTTCGCTAGCAAGCAGTACTTGATACAGATATTGTAATACAAATTACAGATTATTTATGAATTTCAGTAAATACTAATCTATATTTATTTAATGTATAGTCGACGAATATTGCCAATTTCAATGTTTTTTCTACAATAAATTTTACGATAATAATTATAATTACAATAAATCTAAATTTTCAACAATTTGGGTTCTTGCGGAAAAGATTCTTTAAAAATAATTTTACGGTTATTGCGGTACATTGCTTTGGGTTATGTCGAGATATAAACATCACAAACATTTTCACTGTCAACTTTTGTAGATATCTTCGAGTAATGTTCAAGTATTTAATTGGGGAAAATTTGTCATAATTCACCAACATCTCTCTCTGCATATAGCCACGGATTTATGAATATAATATACCTATTCATAAATCCGTGCATATAGCCCACAAACATTTTCTCCAATAAAAGGGCAATTTTTTATGCTCTACAATAGGATCATCTCCATTTTTCCAAACACCAATTGATTGAACAAAATGCACACTATTTTTAAACTATAAAATCCAGATTTTGCCAACTCCTGCGAATCTACAAAAGGATGCTTCCAAACTTTAAACGGTTTACAAATTATTGTTTGAACGAATAAGGTCTTCACGCTCCTTTCACATATACAACATCAGCAGACAAAAATGTTTCACAATTTTGTATGACAAATTTTAAATAAAGAAAGTTATATTTAATTATTTTTTTATTTATATTTATATCCTTTTCTATTACATTTTTCTAGTTTTTTGTAATGTTCAACCTACGTTCTCTTTTTTTATTTAAATTACCAACTCGATCCTATCATCGTCACTACTTTCCTCTTCATCAGAAGAAAAAATTAACCCTACAATAATTTCTTTCGCCACCGCAGCAATAACCATCGTATTGTCTTCATGGACTATTGCTAATATGTTTAATTCTCATTCACAAAATGAATTTCACTTACTTATTTCCTTATTTATACTAATTAAATAAATTAGGTTAAGTACCACCCGCAAATTTTAAATTTCATTTTAAAATCATTAAAAACCTCATTCGGTTTGGAAGCATCTAGACACGCCCTTTTCCAAATCGAACGCATATTTCAGCTTTTTTGAGAAAGCGAAAAAAGCGTTGCAAGGGCCAAATCAAACGTGCACTTAATTGAATACATACTGGCTGAATAACTTCAGATAATTTAAATGGGTTCATGAGTAGTAAATGGCTACATCGTCGCTTTAAAACTAATGGAATCCTTATAATGTGCTGGCACGAGTATTTCAACAACCTAAAAAAAAATTAAACTAAATTAATAACAAATATTTGAATTTTGTTACAGCATATCCAATAGAGATATGCACTATTTTGCCAACAAGAAAATACAAAAGTTTCCTCTTTTTTGAAGTAGTGGACTCAAAATAAAACAAACGAACTTTATATCTGTTGTTCAGGATTTAGCCGCTTGGAAATTAACAACAGGTCACTAAGTCCTGAAGATGAAGACATCAAGTTCTTCAAAATGCTGATGAACTTACATCTTTTGTTTTATTTCGAGTCCACAAGACCCTATCCTTTCTCTTTATTATTCTAAAAAATAGTACAAAAGCCATTAAGATTTTTTCAGTACTCAAAAACATTGATTTTTTATGATTTAACTGAATAAGTAGAATCTATTAAAATAAATTTATTGACAAAATTAATTTTATCGATAGAAACTTTAAAATTGGTATTTTTTCCTGAAATGCAGAAAAATTAAACCATTTTCCAGCTTGGATAGAAAGGTCGACTGATATACATGAGATCAAAAAAGGCTTAATTAAGTAGATACCTACCCTTCAAGTTGCTATATCAAATTTTCAGGTATTCAATTAGTGAGGATTCCACGTGTCTCCTGAAAAAAGAAAAAAAAATTATTATTTTTCAAATTAAAACTGGCCAGGTTATTTACTAATTATATTTTTCAAATTCAAATATACTAAGTTATTCCACAAAAAATTGTATTAAATATAATCAATTTAAGATAATGGAAACTTAAAATTTAATATCCCTTCTTGAAATGCAGAAAAAATTAACCATTTTTCAGCTTGGATGGAAAGGTCATAAAAAATAAAGATTAAATTTTTCATTATTTAACCCTCCGGTGCACGGGTGAAGCCTGTTAGGCTTCACCTACATGGTAAACTATATGTAATTTACTCTACCCGTGAACTGGAGAGTTAATCAAATGAACTGTGCTTCCAATTATACACTAACGAGGGATTCTTAAAATCTACTAGAACTTACCAAGTTCACTTGACCACAAAACCAATCTAATCAGCTACACAGAACTTGGTAATCATGGCACTTACATCTGTTGAGAATGAATCACAGGATAGATTTAGTTCATAACCTCAATTTACCACATGTATGTATGTTGGAAAAATTTTCGTACCATGTTGCTGAAGATTTTCAACAAAATGATAATTGCGTTCTTCGATTTAATCTGTAATTTAAGAAAATTATACGAAAAATTTTAATAAATCAGTTAGGAATGAAAATTACATTTTATCATCAAAAGAACTATAGTTAAAATCATTATGAAAAAATAATTAAATTGTAGTTAATTTATCGTAGATAGAAAACAGTCGAAAACATAATCAAAAATTCAGTTTACCTAAAAATAACACCTCATCGATTTTACACTTCCTTTGTTGTTGAAGAGACCCCGAAGCAGTGATTTGCCCCGAAGAGACCTTAGATAAGACAAATGGTGTAGATAGGCAACTCTCCGTTCTTTTCAAACCCTATTAGTGCGCCAAAAGTGGCTGGAGTACGCACTAAACTTAAATGCGGGAAACAGCTCATATTCAAATTTTTTGCTTAATTTTTAATAAAAATTTTTCGTTTCTTTACATTTAATTTTTTTTTTAGAGGAATAACACATTCCTCTGGTGCTTGTAAATCAAACCAAAATAGTAAGGCAAGCAGCCAAATTGAGAACAAAGCGCACTAGAGAATTATGGTTTCAAAAAACTTAATCTTATTGTGTTACTTACATAAGAAATAATTAATTATGTGAAATAAAACACAAAATGTGATTAAGGACAAGGGCGTCGCTTCCAAAAATTGCAGGGGGGGGGGACGATTTTTTTTAAACGCTGTTAAAATTTATTTATGTAAGAGAAAACGATGAAGTATAAAATAAAAATAAATATTCTATCAAAAAGAAAAATGTTCAATAAAAATTAAAGGAAGTAACTTTGGAAAAACACAGCATAAAATAAAGGCTTGCCTATTTCTTTGGATTTTTATATTGCAATTGTTATATATTATATTTTTTGACAAAAGCCAGGGGGGGGCGGATTGCCCCCCTTAATGACGCCCATGACTAAGGACCAGTTGTACAAAGCTCAAGTAAAAGTGTGAAAGTTAACCCAGTCAGCTTGCTGTGCATCCACTCCAAGTTAACAAAGCCAGAGTTCGAGAGTAATCCGAGAATAATTTTCTGTTATACAACTGGTCGTAAGTGTGACTGGAGAGGTGGGTTAGCTAAATGTTACGTTCGCGTAAAAATCCTATTTTAGATCTATTTTTAATCTGACTTTAGAAAAATAAAATCGGACGTTCTGGGGAGGGGGGGGGGAGCGAATATTGTGACCAACTGTGACAAAGTAGAGGTGAGGTCAGAAGTCTGAAAATACTGCTGACGTTTTTTACGAACGATTCCTAAGGTATTTGCAAGTATAAAACATAAATAAATTCAACAAGGGTTGCCCACAGGAAACGGACATTTTTAAAATTCGCAGTTCAAAAATTAGTATTTGGTGTACGACTGTAACCGTTAATTCCGTTCCTTACATAAACATGATTAACAATCTTTTTGAACTGGAACTTCAAAGACAAGGAATTAACTTGGTAGACTTGGCAGAGTATCCATGGCTGCAGTTCAAGCATTGTTCTCCGATGGACATTTTTATCTGTAGGTCTATCTTGAAGCACATGTGTATGAAGGAAAGCCACGCACTCTGGAAGAACTGAAGGCCGCAATAATAAATCAAACCATATCATTTGTAATTTTTAAATAAAAATCAATTGAGTAGGTACTGTTTTATCTTAAACAAACCATTTCCCGTGGAAAACCTTGTATTTTAGTAACACCGTCGTTAAAAGAGAACTTGAGTCTTGGGTGTTTTCTACTGATTTAAAATGTTGATTTAAAATCACCTCATGTAGTCAAGGCAGTTCCATCGTGTTAGTGCTACGACCAATGCCTTTAGAAATGATTATGATTACATTTTTTCATTGAGCTAGATAACTATGTTATAATTTTAAATTTTTGTTACTTAACTTGTTAAGAAAAGTAAAAAGATGATTTATAAATAAATTTATTACTTATTTTGTAGTTACACAAATAAAATATTATATTAAATGAAATACCTATTTATCTCTGTCAATTTGTCGTCCGTGGGTAAGTATATGTTGATGGAGGCTATGTTCTTGCGCACATTTAAATTCACAAACTTCACATGCAAATTGTGTTCTTTTTGCATGAACAATTAGATGAGTGTTCAAATCTCCTCTTCGTACACATTTATATTCACAAACATTACAAGCAAACGGCTTATCTCCCGTATGAACACTTGCATGTCTCTTCAAATCCTCTTTTCGTAAACATCTATATTCGCAAATTTTACAGAAAAATGATTTCTCGCCCGCATGAATTCTTAAATGCCTAATCAAATGTCCATTTCGGGAAAATTTAGAATCACAAATTTTACATCTGAACGGTTTTTCGCCTGTATGAGAAACGACATGCCTCGTCAAACTTCCTTTATGCGAACATTTATAACCGCAAATTTCACAAGTGAACGGTTTCTCGCCGGTATGGATTCTCAAATGAACCACCAAATCCCCTTTTTGTGAAAATCGAATTTTACAAACTCCACATTCAAAAGGTTTTTCGCCAGTATGAGTTCTTAAATGCAATTTCAAACTTCCTTTGTGTGAAGACTTGTACTCGCAAAGGTCACATGCAAATGGCTTTTCCCCAGAATGCGTTTTCAAGTGCATAGTTAAAGTTCCTTTACGTGAACACTTATAATCACAAATTTTACATGAAAATTCCTTTCCTTCGGTGTGAGTGCTTAAATGAATTTTCAAAGTTTCTTTCCTTAAAAATCTGTCGTTGCAAATTCTACACACAAATGGTTTTATATCGGTGTGTATCCTTAAGTGACATTGTAACCTACTTTTGTTAATAAATTTATTATCACAAATTCCACAAGTCAACGATTTATTAATTTCATGGCTTACTAAATGCTTTTGTAAAATAGCTTTTCTGCTAAATTTCAAATCGCACTGATCGCAGCTAAACTTTTTCAGCTGTTGTTGGTTAGGTTTTTCTGGTTTACAGACTCCAATTGTTTCTTCTTTGTCATTGATTAGATGATGTAAGTCTTCTAGTTTGCAATTGTAGTTTTCTAATTTTATATGTTGATTAGAACAAGCAACTTCTAAAAAATGTTAATCGTAAGTTAAAGTTAAATTTACCTGTCAAAAAATTAACCTGTCAATTCTGATTGCTCATCATCAATCCATTCAGTCTTGATTATCACTTCAGCATAATTCGGTGGTTGAACTACTTCCAAATTGGCACTTGTATTTTCCATATTGAACAAATTATACAACAAAAATTAAAATTACGAGGACAAAGTTTAAATTTGCATCACATTATTATTTGAGGTCCGAACAAATTTTAACTGTCAGCATTAAGTTTGATTTTTGAGTTTTTGTTTCAATATAATATTAAATCGCTGTAAATAAACATCAAGAAACATACGGGCATCAGCTACTTCTACAGTATGGTTACGTGACGTGCGATGGCGCTAGTATTTTTTCGTTGTTTCATGCTTATATTTGAATTTTGCGCAAAGTGGGAAGCTAATTAGCCCCTTGTAAAACAGCAAAACCTGGCAAAAACTAGGCCACAGCCACGATATACTTATCTATACTAAGTGTATCGTGGCCACAGCATGAACCACAGTATAGGATTTATTTATTTCTATGATTTCCCTCTGGCAACACTGTGCAGATCTGGGTCATCTGTATATCGTTCGTTGTGATCTTTTTTAGTGTAATACCGTAGTTTTTAGTGTAATTAATCAATATTCGGACTCCTAGTAAGTGACGAAAACTATGGCTAATGTAATATAATCATTTAAAAATCAACAAGCACTAATTTAAGAATTATTTTTAGGTTATGTTGCATTTTGCCGATTGAATTGATATTGTACTCTTAAGTTCTTTAACAATGTAATTTGTGTATTAATTACTAAGTACAAGATGAATGACAGTTTCGTTAAATATTGTTGAACTTTTATATTAATCCGAAGGAAAAATTTACCATTCAATATGGAATTTAAAATAGAAATTAAGGAGGAAACGGTTGATGTTGACTTGGAATTGTTGCATCATTCGATTGACATTAAAGAAGAAGTGGATAACAAAAAGTTACTATGGAAACAAATGGCTTCCGTGAACGACGAAAATCAAACTCTAGAAAAATATATAAAAAGTCATTGGAGGAAGAAACTGTTTGAATGTCCTGCTTGCAGCAAAAAATTTGTTAAAGAAATAAATTTAAAGTTTCATTTGAACATCCATACCGGCACTCAACCTTTTGTGTGTGAAATTTGCGACCGCAAGTTTACTCAAAAAGGAAGTTTACAGGTACACATGAATCTTCATACCCGGGAAAAAATGTTTGAATGTGCAGTCTGTAGTCATAAATTTGCACAAAAAGGAGGTCTGGAAACTCACTTAAAACGAACGCATTCGAGGAAGGAGCAAATTAACTGTCGTAGTGAAAACCCACTCTTTTATTATAAAAAATCATACTTGAGAGATGGGCAAAATATTGGTGAAAAATCCTTTGTGTGTAAAACTTGTGATAAAAAGTTTTCACAAAAAGGAAATTTGAAAACTCACATGAATATTCATACCCGAGAAAAAGTTTTTGTCTGTGAAATCTGTGATCATGAATGCGCACAAAAAGGAGCTTTGAAGGAACATTCAAAAACCCACACCGGCGAGAAACCATTTGCATGTTATTTTTGCGACTATAAATCTGCGCAAAAATCAGGTTTGAATCGACATTTACAAATGCATACCGGCGAAAAACCATTTGCATGTGAAATTTGTGACTACCGTTGTGCCGAAAGAAAAACCTTAAAAGCTCATTTAAAAGGTCATACGGCTGAAAAATCATTTGCATGTAAATATTGTGATTATGAAGCCTCACAAATAGAAGATTTGAAAAAACATGGAGTGCTACTTCATGCCGACAAGAAGAGATTTTCTTGCGAAAGGTGCGACTACAAAACTGCACAATCGTGGATATTGAAAAAACATTTAAGAAATCACGATGAGATGCCCAAAGAATTCATGTGTAACATTTGCTCCTACAAAGCTACAACGCGGCATGCTTTAAAATCGCATTTAAAAGTACACACGAAGGAGAAACGATTTTGCTGTGCAATTTGTGGTGCTAAATTTTCAGATAAATCGGGGATGAGGAAGCATTTAAGAATTCATACCGGCGAGAAACCTTTTGATTGTAAAATTTGTGATTTTAAATGTGCAGATAAACGAAATCTGATTACACATTTAAGAATACACAGCGGAGAGAAACCTTTTTCGTGTGAAAATTGTGATTACAAAACCGCACAGCAACAAAATTTGAAAAAACACGTTCTCCGTATGCATTTACGCCATAAGCCGTTTCAATGTGAAACTTGTCATCACAGATTTTCAGATAGAGGCGATTTTATACAACATTTAAAAATCCATACCGGCATAAAGCAGTTTGTATGTACAATTTGTGATAAAAAGTTTTTGAGAAGAAATTATTTGGCAAGGCATTTCAAGAAATTGCATATAGAAGAAAACCGGAAATGAAACAATTGTTTGGATCGGGTTTGAATGATGGTCAATTGCTTTAATTTCTTGTAACTCAAATGTGGAACTAATTATGTTTGGTAAGTATTACCAGCTGTTTGCTACGGTGCAGTTGTCTTGTTCATTTTCACTTTGATAGACCGAAATATCGTAAAAAGCTTGCATTTTAATAAATAAATAAAACAAATGTTGTAGTCACACTTTTACTAAAATTAAAATTAGTCACAAAACTAATACATACATTTAAATTCAACAAACAGTTTTATAAACAAATCGATGGATTGGCGATGGGTAATGGATCTTCATCAATGTTAGCAGATATCTTCATGGACATAATAGAGAGAAGCCTCCTAAACGATAAAGTTAAGAAATGGTTCCACGATCACATAGTATATTGGTATAGATATGTAGATGACATAATCGTTCTATGGAACGGCACACGTAGACAACTAGATAACTTCCTGAACCATATAAAAACATAGACATTAACATCAAATTTACCATGGAAGTAGAAAAGAACGGATGTTTAAACTATCTAGATTTGACCATCGACAGAAACCAAGGTTTCCATTCCTTTAAAATCTATAGAAAACCTACATACACCGATAGCATGATACCGGCGGATTCCAATCACCCTTGGAGCCATAAAATGGCAGGATTCAGGTCCATGGTGTGGCGTCTCCTGAAAGTCCCTATGAACGATTCCGACAGAGAAGCTGAAGTTAATACCATCAAAAACTTAGCCCACAATAATGGTTACCACGTATCCGTAATAGATAATCTTATAAGAATAATCGGAAAAAGGACTGCTGAGCAATCCAACACATCCCTAACCACCACGAATGTTCAGAAGAAGTTTGTTAGCATACCATACTATGAAATGAAATCGGAAAAAATAAAGAAACTGTTAAGAAGTGACAACACCATAGTATCCTATAGAACAAAACACTCCAGAAAAGATACCCTTTCTAAAACTAAAGATGCCGTGAAAATAGAAGATAGAAGCGGAATATATCAAATGATATGTAATATGTGGGACAGACCGGCCGTACATTTAAAACCAGGTTAAAAGAACATATCTCTTCATGGAAAAATGGTAAGAGAGATAAATCTAATTTTGCCGAACATCTTATAGAAGAGCAACACCATACTACACTGGAGAGTGCCAAGTTCCTACATGTATGTGAGATCAGAAAAATCATGAAATACTACCCTGAAAAGTTAATCAACCAACAACTTGATTTGATAGGAGGCCCACTTATCCAAGTATGTGTTGACCTCGCCAAAGACGATAGCCGCATTTAGTACAACTTTTGCGTACTTTATGTTATGTGATCTCTGTAACTTGTATACACCAATTGAACTGAATGATGGTCTAATAGACCGAAACATGTTTTCAAGGTATTTAATGTATTAGTTTTGTGACTAATTTTAATTTTAGTAAAAGTGGGACTACAACATTTCTTTTATTTATTTATTGTTCATTTTCGTAAATTTTCCAAAACATTCGACTGACCATTTGACATATTATACACATTTGTTTGACATGGAATTTTATGACATAGTACATTTGTTTGACTGTATTTTAAATTATAATGCCATATATTTTATAAAAACTGTCCAATAATCGTTAATATTATTCATAATAAATAATTTAATTTTATGACTGTTAATTTTTATTTAATTTTAGACAAATTTACTTTCCGCTCGGCCATTGCCGCTTGGAAAGGTGTTGAATTGAAGTTGATATAATACAAACTTTCAATTCTCAACGGACAGCTTGAAAAGTTTACTTTCACTATTGGGCGTATAGTCCAAAATTTTAGGGCTCTAAAATCTACTGTTTTACTGAGTTTACTGCGTTACAAGTCCCAATGATGAAAATAATCTCTCAAATTCCGGCAAAAGAAGCTACTGCAGAATGCAGCTGAATTGCTAAATTATACATTTATGGATTTACACTCCTTTGTAAGGAATTCCACCAAGCCAATGGGGTTACATTAACGACGGTATCTTCCAAAAATAAATAATTTTAAAACGATAATACCTTGGCTTGATATTGTATTACATATGGAAGTGCTTTTGAATGATATGCAGCCACTTACTCCATTGCTTCTTCTACTTGACTTTGGTCTAGATTTTGTCATCCAAATCGATGATCCAATAAGTCGGCGTCATAGCCATATTGAATCGTTTTTCGCAACATTCAAATTCATGTTAAAAAGATCTCTTGCTTTGATTAACATTTGAATCTATACCTCTGCAGCTACTCCAATTGAGCACGTCTCTGCTTGCACCTAGTCTAAAGAAGTAGATATTAGTTTTAACTTTTGTAAATAATTCTGTATATTGATTTTGAAACTTATATCATTAACAATTGTAGATATATTTTTTTGTTTAAAACATGTTTTTGTTCTTCGGCAATAAAAAACTATTTTGGAGCACTTTTACATTGTTACCAGATGTTTGGTGTCGCCGCCCCCGCTTCGGACTTTTGAGACGTTGTTCATGACACCAACAAGTAGTTATCTCCAGTTCTCGGACTATAAGCATGCTCTTTAGTTAAAATTTTAACGAAAATGATCTTTAATACTCAAAAATTTAGTTAAAGAGCATGCGTATAGTCTTAGAACTGGAGAGAACTGCTTGTTGGAACAGACGTTTATAAAACTGCACAAAAACCTTAATATACAATATAATTATTCCGTGCCAAGGCATATTTTGTAACTAATTTCTGTGGACTAGTAGTAGACCACTGACTTTTAGACATCCAACATCGGAAAAAATCACATGTTTCTGATTTTGTGGTATGTTATTATGGTACCTAGCAGTAGTGCTAACTTCGTGGTGGTGGAAAAACCTTGAAATTTTTCGACTGATTTCAGTTTTTGGCCCGAAACTCCTAAAAGGGTGCTTCCTACGGAAAAAATCACTTTAACCTTTTTTGAAGCTGTGAATATTTCCTAGAATTTGAGCCTACCCCCAATTTTTTAGGTCCAATAAAAACCTCAAAAATTGGAATTTTTTTCAAAAAGTTCAAAATTTTAGGTTTTGTCGTCTGTCGGGCTAAATATTGGCTGTAATACTCATTCTACGAAAAAACTCATTAAATTTGAAGTTTTATAGCATTTATTAGAAAAACAAAAATTGAAAAATACATTATCTACACATTTAACCACCCTGAGAGGAATGTGGCAGAGGATGGGGTTGCATACAGCACCGAAGCTGCTGAAACACTGCGTCGCTATGCAGTTTCTTCTTGCAGTGGTATCATCTTCGATCATTTACTCATCAAAGTACCTGAAGAAAAACTCCTCCCCAATGAGAAAAAGTTCCTCCGTAGCGGAATGGAAAACCAGGGGATTACCACTAAACAAGCAGCAGAGGATACTCACTGCTTAATTGTGCAGACAGTCCTGGAGAAAAGAGCTTCATATGAAACAGTTGTCATCATTGGAGAGGACCTGCTGGTTCTACTAACTGGATTGGGCTCCTATATGGGTCATTCCATATGAAATCAACCAAAAATAAATAGTTTTCAAATAGACCATCATAGATTTGTTTGAAACTTTGGTTAATTATACTCTTTAACATCCTGAATTCTTATAGTTTTTGAGCTATTTAATTATAAAAATCGCAAAAACGACACTTTCTTGGATCACGCTCAATCATACAAATTGTTATAGCTTCAGTTCTATAAGTGCTGCAAAGTTATATGATAACTCATTTTAAAGAGAATTTAATGGGCTTTAATTTGATACTAATCTTGACCATTTTGTAATAAAAATGAATTGTTCTGAGAACTTCCAAAAATGTTTTTGAAAAAATTTTTGAGTTAGTGTTTTTTGAAAATTATAAAAATAATATATCTTTATAATGGTGCTTTGGTGAATACTTCATAGACATTTCACAGTGGGACCATGATGGGATCAGCAGTTATGATAAAAAATTCAACTCAATGTTTTAGCTCAATACAGTTGAGGATACAGTTGACAAAATTTCTGTGGTGTAGAAGACACTTTTTTAAAAAAAGTATTTAATAAAACTTTTTTTCTAAATTCAAACCCTCGAGAGATAGGCCTTTTAAAAGCATTTTTTTAATTTTTACTTTCACATGGCTATAGCTCCGAAAATATTGATATTTTAGTAAAAATGGTTTAGTACTTTTTTAAAGAGCGAAAAATAATCTATAAAGAAGAATTATACCTTTTATTGTCTAAAATCAATGGCTTTCGAGTTATGAATTAAAGTAAATGCAAAAATGTTGAAAAATTTGAGCTTTTTTTTATTTTGTATTTTTTCAAAACCCTGTATCATTTAAACGAAACACTTTAAAAAAAATCTGATGCCCATTCCGGATAGAAAATTTACCGGACTACAACTTTTGTCTAGTAAAATTTTTTGAAAAACCAATCCATTACACAGAAAATCTGAAAATAATAAATAAGGTAGCTATAAAATTAAAAATTAAAATCGCAAAATTTTTATATTTATTGAAAATTTATTTTATTAAACTAAACTTAAACATTAAATTATTTGAGTAAGTGTTCAAAATGGCAGGGTTTTGAAAAAGCTAAAATAAAGAATGCTTGAATTATTCAACATTTTTTTATTTACTTGAATTCATAACTCGAAAGCCGTTGATTTTAGACAATAAAAGGTATAAATCTTTTTTGTAGATTATTTCACGCTCTTTATAAAATCACGAATGCGTTTTTACTGAAAAATCAATATTTTCGAAGCTATGGCCATTTGAAAGTGAAAATTAAAAGAAATACTAACTCTCAAGAGTTTAAATTTAGAAAAAAAATTTTATTAAATATTTTCCTTATAAAAGTGTCCTCTAACACCACCGAAATTGTGTAAAGTTTATTCGGGAACACCACGTATGTATATCCTTAGTACTGTAATTAAAATACTTGAGCTAAAGCATAAGTTGAATTTTTTATCATAACTGCTGATCCCATCATGGTCCCACACTGAAATTTTTATGAAGTATTCACTAAAGCACCATTATAAAGATATATTATTTTTATAATTTTCAAAAAACACTAACTCAAAAATTTTTTCAAAAACATATTTTGAAGTTCTCAGAACAATTCATTTTTATTACAAAATGGTCAAGGTTAGTATCAAATTAAAGCCCATTAAATTATCTTTAAAAATGAGTTATCATACAACTTCGCAGCACTTATAGAACTGAAGTTATAACAATTTGTATGATTGAGCGTGAGCCAAGAAAGTGTTGTTTTTGCGATTTTTATAATTAAATAACTCAAAAACTATAAAAGTTAGAATTTTTTTAAAATAATATTTAAATTCACGATGTTAAAGAGTGTCTTTAACCAAAGTTTTAAAAAAATCTGTGATAGTCAATTTGAGTGACTGGTTGGTTTGACATGGAATGACCCATATACGTTGACTACGTGTTCTTCCAAAAAAGTGCCAAACAAACATATGGCTTCGATATGTCATACATAAAAATGTATGTATGTAATGTTTTTTTTCAAGTTTTATTTTTTTATTAAATTCTTCTCTAAAAAAGTATTAATCAATAATCATATAAATATCCTATTTTTGTAAATATTCTTTTTTCAAATTTTTTTATATTAAGATTATGTTTTCTTAGTACGAACCAAGTCGTAGGCATTTCATTTTAAATATTTGTGATGATTTTTTTTAATTATTCCAATTTACTGAATTTGTAATCTCTAAGCTTTGACAACATGTACATCTTTGAACAGAATTACGATTGAAAACATACGTTCAAGTATGTCAAGGATTATAATAACAGGCTCGAGAGACCTATAGGAAATGCTACATATCGAAATACGAAACAATTGTGAAAAAATTTGTAGAAGGAATGGATAACATAAAATCAGTAGAGAATTACATATAGAAGTAAATAATTCGTAATTTTAGCTTAATAATTTTTTAAGTTATGTATGATATATATATATGATTTCCTAAACAGATATAGTTATTTATATTTCGAAATAAAATATTGGAGCCCCTCGTGTTCATATAAAATAACATAGTGACTCTGTTAATATCTTAAGTTTGAATGATACATCAAAAATTGCAAATTAAATCGTTGCAAATAATTCTAGATAATTTTTATTTATATAATAAAAAGAAATGCAAAGTAATAAACATAAAATATAATATTATATTATGTCTGTTTATATAAAAAAGCTGTTTTAAATAAATAATATTATTTTAAAAATCCACATAAGATGTACTATATCCGCCTCTATAATTTAGAAGTAAGTCTGACTTTCGTAACAATAAATTAAGATCCAGAAAAATGACAACATCAAAAAGTGGTACATTTTTGTTTAAATAAGTGGAACAAACTTTTGACTTGCTATATTTCAAATTTTTTTTATACTTAATCATGAATGAACGTAGACACTTTGTTTCTTACTTGTCGTCCTCAGTTACGTAGACACATAAAGAAAATAGTTGAGTGTACGGTATTGGGGACGAGTAATATGTCAGAAACACCGTGTTTTTGCAAACTATCATAATTAATAAAATAATTTCGATTATTAAAGACAATTTCATTACAATGTTTTTTGTTCATCGAAAAATTCCAATTTCAATAAAAGCGCGAATTTGGTTGGTATAATATAATTATTGTATATTTTTAGAATTCGCTGCTGTACAAAACAATAAAAGTGAAATCAATTTTAAGGTTTATAAAAGGAGATGGCTAATTTTATTTATATTTGTTTTGTATTCAATTTCGAATCTTGTGCAGTACATAGAGTTTGCCATAATAGCAGATGTTATGGTCGATTATTATAAAGTGTCTTATGAAGCAGTGGATTGGAGTGCAATGATTGCTGCACTTACATATGTCGTGGTTAGTGTTCCTGGTACCTACATGATCGACAAAATAGTAAGTAATCGTATTGTTTGACAAGCATAACTGAACCACTTTTTGGTTGATTTTGGACTCTTCGCCTCTTTCTCCTTTCAGTATTTAATCTTGATGATTGAAATTATCTTCTCCAATGCATGGAGGTGATCATAAAAACTTAGTTTCTACTAAGATTTGTCGGAATTTTTTGAACATCAATAAAAACGTTTTACCTCTTATATTGGTTTATTTACAAATTTTTAATAAACATTAATTTTAGGGGATCCGTAAAACCATTATTATTGGAATATTAGGTACCGCAGTTGGATCGTGAATTAAAGTTGGTTGGGTACATCCGGATAGATTTTGGTTAGTAATATTAGGGCAAGGAATTGTATCAGCTTTCCAAATATGTATTTTCTCACTACTTCCTAAACTGTCTGCTACATGGTTTGGTTATGACCAAGTATCTACCGCCATTGGATTAGGTTTTATTGGAGCGCAAGTAAGTTTAATTATTTGTTATATTATTATAGCAATGAGTTTCAATTTTCACTTTGTTGAGGTTGTAAAAATAATTAGAATATAATAATGAAGATTCAGATTTTGAAGCTTTTTTTTTCGGTTGTTATTATTATTATTATTTACAGCGTTACACTCTACAATAGAACAGAGCTGTCCTTACGGACTTACAAAATCCATTTGTTGAGGTGGATTAATCCTCATAAATACATCTCATTACAGGTCCCGATGCGTTTTAGCTGTTCGCACAATTTCCCTCCACGCCTCGCGGTTCTTCACCCTTTGTGCCCAGTCCCTCACACCCAACTTCTCAAGGTCTCCTTCCACTCCGTCACTCCATCTCAATCTTGGCCTTCCTCTCACTCTCCCATGCTCTGGCTTCCATGCCATTAACGATCTTTCAATTTCCTCATTGTTTTCTCTCATTACATGGCCCCACCATCTTATTCTCTGAGCTTTTATGAATTTCACTATGTCTTCACCGGCCATTTCTTCAAGTAATTCTGAGTTACTTCTACTTCGGTATTGTCCATTTATTCGTTTGTGTCCAATTATTGTTCTCAATATTTTCCTTTCAAACACTCTCAAATATTCCTCTTCTCTTTTTGTTAGGCAGATAACTTCAGCTGCATATGTGAGGACCGGCCTTATTAATGTCTTGTATATCCTAATTTTAGTTCTTTTAGATATTTGCCTATCTTTTAATAGCTGCTTGTTTGCATGATACGCCCTGTTTCCTGCTTGTATTTTTGCTGTGACTTCCATAGCTCTATTGTTTCTGTTATTAATTTGCACCCCCAGATAGTTGAAGTCTTTTACCTGCTGAAATACGGCACCGTCTATATTTAATTCATTCACTGTGCCATTATTTTCTCTCGTGCACTTCATATATTTTGTCTTGTCCTGATTAATATACAATCCCATTCTAATTGCTTCATGTTTTATTAGCTTTAGTATCTCTATTAACCCTTTTTTCGTTCTTGATATAATGACTACATCGTCTGCATATGCTATTATTTGGTTTTCTTTATTCATTATGGATCCTGTGCAGCCCGTAGTTCGAATTATCTTCTCAAGGACAATGTTGAATAGGGTCGCCGACAATGCATCACCCTGTCTCACACCGCTATTCACTTCAAAGCTGTCTGTATCACCTTCGGTCCTTCTAACTGTTGCTCTTGCTTCTGCTAGTGTTATCCAAGTCATTCTTATCAATTTATCTGGAATCTTGAATTCTTTCATAATATTTATCAATTGGGATCTCTTGACTCTGTCAAACGCTTGCTTAAAATCCACAAACAGCATATGCATATCCACATCATGTTCATAACTTTTTTCTTGAATCTGTTTAATTATGTGTAAAGCATTTACTGTCGATTTTCCTCTCCTGAAGCCGAACTGATAATTTCCTACTATTTCATCAGTGTATCTATTAAGACGGTTGTGAATGACTGTTGATAGTATTTTGTACGCGGTGTTTAAGAGCGTGATTCCTCTATAATTGCTACACTCTTCGGCGCTACCTTTCTTTTTTATCGCAATTATTACCCCTTCCTTCCACCTTTGTGGCATCTTCTCTTGCGTCCATATCTGTTTTACTAATTTGAAAATTTCAGATAGCACCACTTCTCCTCCATTCTTTATCATTTCTGCTGTAATTTTGTCTGTACCAGGGGATTTACGGTTTTTTAGCTTCTTAATTGCTTCCATTATTTCATCTCTAGTCGGTTCATTTATTTCATCTGTATGCTGTTTGTCTACTGTCTGATTTTGTTGTATATCCTCATTTTCTTGTGTGTTTAGTAGCCTCTTGAAATGGTTTTCCCATATTTTTTTAATTTTGTCGGATCTATTTTCCAGAACCCCTTCATCGTTCTTCATTCCTTTGTTTCTTATCTCATAATTCTTTTTTGTATTCTTGATTTGCTTATAGAATCTCCTTACATTATTATTAACACTGCTTATCTCGATTTCCTTCATTCTTTCCTCAATCCATTCATTCTTTTTTTGTTTATATAGTCTATTAGCTTCTTTTCTTTTCTTTTTGTATTCATCTAGGTGTTCTCGTTCATTACTTCTCAACCATTTAACTCTTGCTTCCTTTTTTATTTTATGTATTTCATCGCATTCCCCATCAAACCATGCCTTCCATTTTACTTTTTTCTCATATCCTAGCACTTCTGAGGCACTTGTTCTAATACTATCTTCAATGTTGTCCCATATCATGTCTATGTTATTGGTTTTTTCTTTTTGTTCCATTTCCCTATTCACTCTCTCTTCGTATTCTTTTCTACATACTTCATTGTTAAGTTTCTCTGTTGCTATCCGCTTTCTTGTGTGGTGCCTTATGTCTGTTACCATGGTTTTCTGTTTCACTTCTGCGACTACCAAGAAGTGATCCGTGTCGGCATTGGCGCCTCTGTAAGTTCTCACGTCCTTTATTGATGTTGATCGCCTTTTTGTCACCAGAACGTGGTCTATTTGGTTTCCTTCATCGTTATCGCCGCCAGGCCACATCCAAGTAATCTTGTGTAGTTTTTTGTGCTCAAATTTGGTGCTACTGATAACCATATTCAGTGAGGCTGCCAGGCAACATAGCCTAATTCCGTTGTCATTTGTTTTCTTGTGTATTGTGTACTTTCCAGCTACATCCTCAATATGCTTTTCTTTGCCAAGTTGTGCATTGAAGTCGCCCATTATAATTGCGGTGTCGTGTTTTGGTATCATATCATATAGCAATTCCAGATCATAGTAGAACCGTTCCTTCTCTTCTTCAGTACTTTCTTCTGTCGGTGCATAAACGTTTATTATTGACAGGTTATTTGGCTTCATTGCGATTCTTAAGTATGATAGTCTTCCACTTATTGGTTTAAATTGCAGCATTCTTTTCATAAACCTCTTCATTACCACAAAACCCGTGCCCTTACTACCTTGCTTATCTTCCCCAGAATACAGGAATACAAAATCTTCTCCTCTTATTTCTCCTTCTTTCTTCCATCTAGTTTCCTGTATTGCTGCCAACTCTATTCTATACTTTTGCAATTCCTTAACAACTTCCTTCAGTTTTCCAGGTCTCAAAAAGCGTTCTCACATTCCACGTCGCTATTCAATTGTTTCACCTCTTTTACCATGCTTTTTCATTGTTCCCATACACTTTATTTTATCCGCTTGTTCCATTTCAATTTTTTCTGTTCCATGCCCTATCTGTGTATCTTTCCCAGCTGTCCTTTCTGGAGTATCTGTCTGGGAAGGTACAAACACTCCTCCCCTTAACTGCGTTAGTTTTTTGTAGGTTGTTCTTTATTATTCCTCAGTTTCAGGACATTATCGTTTTTGTCCCAAATGTACACTTCGTTCTGTTTGATCATCTTTTGATACCCAACCTTTACTTTCTCTCCTTTTTCCATTTCAATTTTAGCCAAGGACCATATTTGGTTTTGTATCTCCTTTTCCTTGCTGGTCATGTCGTTTTCAATATAAGTGCGAGTACCCTTAAGCTTACTTTTATTTTCCATTATTAGTCGCTTCTGTGCATTGTTTTTCAATTTTGCGACAATTATCTGTTTTTCGGTTATTCTTCCTATCTTAAAAGCATCAACCACCTCAATACGTATCTGCATCTTACTATTCAAGTATTCCTCTATCTTTCCTGGGGTTACAATTCCCTCCATTGTTAGATTTTTTATGATTATGTTCGGTTGTTATACATTTTAAAATTTGATAGTTTTGGAACAGTGCCCACATCGGAGCTGAAAACATACACTACGTATAACTTGAATTTAAACTTATGCAATTTTTCTTTTTGATAAGAGAAGATAACCCAAGCCCACTCTAGGATCGAACAAATTTTGAACAGAAACAAAAGAACACTATTAATTAAGCGAATACTTGTATTTTTTTTTAGTAGACTCTGAGCAAGCGTTTATATACAAATAATTTATAAATTGATAACAATAACAGAAATGACAAGTTGTAACAAACTATTCAGTAAGATGGAAAAATTTGTTCATAAATGCTCCCTGTAGGCATCGACCCCTAGCACCGAAGCGGAATTTCCACAAACTGATTCTTTAATTTAACACGTTGAACCCCGGTTATAATTTTTTTCTGGTCCACGGAATCGGTATTGAAAATGAATTATTTTCATATTACGAAACAGTAATGGTTAATCATGACTCATCCATGATGATTCATTTGATGACGCATACATTAAGATTCATATATATTATGATAACCTGTTGTTATTATTTAAATACTACTGAATTTGCAATCTGGATCTTTTGTATGTATTGTATGTATAGTTTGTTTCAATTTAAATGGAATTAAAAAAATTTAAAAAGATCATAATATATCAAATTACTTTGATATAAAACGCAGGCTAGCCATATTGACAGTAGCATTATTATGTTATTGCGGAAATGTTCATACGTTCTTATATCAAAATAATTTAATATATTCCTTTTTTTAATTCCATTTATCGTGAAACAAACTATACATTGTATGTATAAACAAAGGCAAACCATACTTGTGTTAAAGCAGGTGTTTTTGGGCTGCTAGAGCATATCTCATTCTGCTTTAACCGGATCGGTATAAACTTCTTTGTTTAGATTGGATCTGCCTTATCTTATATAATCCCACCGTTAGTCGTATGGAAAGGTGAAGCAGAAGATGTAGAAAAAAGACTTTATATACTGAACATATCTTATGCTGCTTTTAGCACTGCCATCATACCTTTGATCATTTTATGTGAGTATTGTTTAAAAATCTCAAGAGTTCATATAAAATTTAATTTTATAATTTTAGTTTTTACGGATGCTCCACCGACACCTCCTTCTATAGCACAAAGTCATTCACTTAAAGAGAAACATGATAAAAATAAAAGTCTGCTTCGAATAGGCAAAACCTTGATGCTCAATAAACCTTACTTAATAGAAGGAATTAATATTGGAATATTATGTCCACTTCAAGTTTTGTCCAATCAAATTATTTTATTTTATTATCCAGTAAGTTCCTAACATCCAGACAAAACAGATCTGCTAAATTAAAGAAGAAATCGAGTATAAATAAATTGATTTTCAGACTGCAACTTATGATGTGGGAGTTATAGGGTTATTGCAAATGTTCTTAAGTTTGATAGGTTCCATGGGCGCCAGCATTGTTATGGACAAATTTAAGAAATTCAAGAACCTAAATGAAAAAGTAATATTGCTATAAAATTTCAATTGAAAAATATATTTTTTAGAATCACATGCTGGGTAGTCTACTTCATATTTCTTCTATCAACTGCATTTTACGTTGGTACGGTGGATCAAGGCATTGGATTTGTATACGCGTCATCGATTTTAATAGGGTAACGAGTAAATTAACGAAATTCTGTTAATTTATTTTATTATTTTAGTATATGCATGGGCGCTATAATGACGTTGAGGATAGAGTTGATTGTGGAATTTACATATCCAGAACCGGAAAGTGTTTCCGTTGGTATTGTTATGAATTGGTTACAAGCCACGTCGATCGGTTTTACTTTCTTATATGGGTATATTTTCCGAACTGTTGGTGTTTTTTGGGCGAATATAACCATGCTATTAGCAATGATCGTAGTAGATTTCATGTTCGTTTTCTTAAAATTTGATTTGCGCAGAAAAGCCATTCAGGAATCAAAAAGTTCAAGTGAGATACTGATACAATTACTTCATATTTATCTTGAATATACATATTGTATAATTTATTTTTTTCCAGATTGATACTTCTTGCAGAGGTGTTTTAATATTTTAGAAACGCCAACAGTTAATGCACTGCAATTTGATATGATTAAAGTAAAAATAGTATCTACTCTTGACTTTCAATTTAATTTATTTCAACTACATACTTTGTTTCTTCTTCAAATATGTGTTTGCAGACATTCGTTAATGAATGAAATATGAATTATTATCAAGTAGTCAAAATAACAAGATTAAAAGTCAGTAGAAAAATGCAATTATTTTGAACATATGTACAATATTTTCAATTCAATAAAAATTCAAGAAAACAAATATCTTCGTCATGAACCAGAATCAACAAAAGCATAAGTGATTGATTAAGAAGTCTTACAGACCGATTGCAATCAAACAACAATATGCATACATATTTGTAATGTAATTTTATTACGTTCGACCCTGTAACATATTGGTAAATTAATAAAACAAAATGAAGTCTAATAAGAATTGCTGTAAAAGCGATTTAATATCACAAAAAATGTCGTTAACATAGGAGCGTCCGGATTTCATTATAAGTGACTGTACTGTACATAGAAAACTTTATTTTTGTTATCGGTTTCGAATTTGGTGTTCGTCAGCACATTCCTACAAATTAATCAAATACAAGTTTAAACCGTAAATCACTCTGTGGCCTTCATAACTACCGTTAATTTTTCATTAAAAATAATAATCATACACTACAAACGAACATTTGTACCTACTACATAAATTAATAATTATTAATATTATTTAACTCAATAATCGAATTACTATAAATTGCATATTATCTAACAAGTTCGAGGATGCTCCTATCAAATCGTACTTGTGAAACATAACAGATGAATTGGGTTTTAAGTTATAATGTAGAACCTTTTTAATTTATATGGAATGTGCTGACAAAGATGAAAGTCAAAACTCAGAAACAAAATTTGGTCCCAATTATACTTACTAACAACGCAGCCATCTTCGTGGCAAAAGACCCGATTTCCCCACCTAGCTTTATACTACTACAAACAATATTGACAAATTTTATAAAATCAAAAATAAAACCAAAATTTACAAAATAAATATCAAATAACACGACAATGTGCGTGATTATCATTTAGGTAAGTTATATAAAATTCCTAGTTGTCGACCTTGAGGGGGTGCCGCTCGCGCCGCCATCTTGGTTTCAAGGGGTGGAAAATTACTTTTTTACTATTATCTCGTTACGGGTGCAAAATACGTCGACTAAGGTTATCATAAAAATTGTAGAGCGTGAGATTCTTCATAATTTTTAAGATTAACATAACTTTAACAGTTTTCGAGTTATAAGTTACAACGAAAATGAGCGTTATCGTCAATTAGGCCTAATAATGATTATTTTGAAGTAAAAAAAGAAAGACTTACTCCGAGTTCAATTTATCGGAAAATTTTAACTTTGAACAAAATTTCTTGCCTTTTATCGATTTTTGTTTCCTACTTTTTTACTCCTTTCCACACCACCATAGAAGAAGAGTAACGAGGCGCAATTTTTTAACTAAATATCCCCAGAAGGTATTATCCTTGAATAAATGATTAATGCTTGAATTTTGTCGAGCTCTGCTTCTACACATCGATGACCGATGGTAATGTTGGTTATTGCTATTAATGGTCTCATATCGATGGATATTTTAAACTAAATGATAAATGCTTTTTGTATACCTTTTGAGTATACTTTCTGAAAATACTACGTTAAAAAAATGCGCCACTTTACTCTTCTTCTATGGTGGTGTGGAAAGGAGTAAAAATGTATGATAAAAAACTTTCCTATACATTTTGCAAGGTAAAACTACTCGCTGGTTGAGTTACAAGGCGGATATTCTGGGTTCAAATCACGAACTTGACAGAATTTCTTAGCTCGGCCTTCCGGTGTGCATAAACACTGTGGATTTTAGAATTAATAGTTGTATATTTACATTAGTCTGATTGCGAGAATGTCTTTTATCTCAAAATTGTTCGAATTAAACTATTAAAACCCAACCTGAGAGGTCTCCAGCCTCCGACTTGGAAGCCGTAGTGGATGGTAGGTATTTCCGTTTAAATGCGGAAAATATCATCACATCTATTTATTTAAATTTTTATGCCATTTTTGTATTTTCAATTATGGAATAATGACACCTACCCCACATGGAAAGCCTCCAGTTAATAGAGTTGCCGATGTTTTAAAATGAAACTTAAAGGCGGGGTAAGGTTAATTCTGTGAAAACAATGCATGTTTTCAAGAATTTTTTTTGTTGATACCGCGAGTGTTAGTTTATTCGGTCAATTTTCATATAATAATGCAACATTTGAACAATATTTTCCTAAATTTTAATTGCAAAATATTGAAAATTAAGCGAGTGACAGTGAATCTCCGGACGCGCCACGAGAAAAAATTGTTTTGCGGTGTACATCATAACTCGTAACAGAATCATCTAAAACCAAAAAATCAAAATGCATTTGTGAAAGGAGATGTTGCTCGAGGTAACAACGGGAGGATTTTTCTTTTTTTCAATTTTTCGCAACACTTGGAAGTCAAAAACCCGATTTTTGCTAAAAAAAAATCGGTTAAGCTGTTATTGTAAAGTTAATAATTATTAAAAAAAGAAAAGCCTGGGGAATTATGTGAAAAAGTACTGTTCAAAATTTCAAACCGATAGGTCCAGTAGATTTTGAGTTATGGCGTACACGGGCTTTAAAAATTACAAGTTTCAGAAAAACGATTTGTGGTTTTAGAAACTTCTAGAAACCCGCTTGGACCATGGAGTATATGAATATTCTTGAGATATTATGCATTCATATAAAAATTTTTAAAAATAATGAAAAAAAAAGTTTAAATACCTTACCCCGCCCTTAAGTACTATGTCGTTTCATAAAAAAATTGTTTTACAAAAATACTGTGTATTAGCTGTGAGGGAAATACAGTGAAACCCCAATGATTGATGACCATATATTTTAGAATCAAGGAATGACGTGATAGCTGAAAAGCGTTAATCTTAGAACTCCTAACAGAACTTTCAGTTAAAATTTCATTTTGTAAAGCTTTCCATTCCAAAGATTTCAATTAAACATATCAATTTTGGGTTTTATCAAAGAGTATGTATATATAGAGGGACAGCCATTAACAAATATTTGTCACAAGTTTTTGTTAATGGCTCTGTTACGCCATCTAGTAGACGGTGTGATCTCTACGTTTTAATTTTTAATTTATGGCTGATCCTTTATATACAGGGGGGTATTTTTACAAAAGTAAGTTTTTACATGTTAATTTTCTATGTTCAGCTAACTCATTCAGCACCATGTATATAGAGGACCAAAAATAAAGACGTAGAGATAACCCCCTCCACTAGATGGCGTAGCAGAGCCATCAAGAAATACTTGTGACAAGTATTCCCATAAGAGCTGTCCCTCTATATATACATACTCTTTGGTTTTATTAATCCTAATCCATAAAATCCCAGGACACTGCTCCTGCTACAGCGTGTCATTTTTTAGTGAAAACAAAAACACTCGGATTGGTTGACTTTTTTTACCAACCGAAAAATATATTAAACTAATAAGATTAGGATTAAAAATATTTGTGCAATATTCTAAATATTGGACTGGAGGGTGTTCCACATCCCCCGGTTTACTTTTAATTTATTTATAATAATTTATAATTAATTTAATTTATCATAATTATAAAATAATAAAGTCAAAATTGTAAACAGGGCGGTGGTCTGGAACACCCTCCAGTACATTGCAAAATTTGGAGAAGATAGCGAATTTATAATTTTACAAATTTGAATTTTTAAGCAAAAGTGAGGGAAGTTTAAACCTTAGCATAAAAAACATTTATATTAGTTGCCTTACTGCTCAGAGTTTTGCAGCAACTTTTGCGTTACTTTGAAAATTAACTGTCAAAATTTCAGTCAAAAATGTAAACCGGGGGTTCTGGTGGTAAACATATCCTACGATATGTACTGGAAGGTGTTCCACGCCCCCCAGACACCCCCGGTTTACTTTTTATTTATTTATAATAATTATAAATAAAGTCGAAATTGTAGACCGGGGGGTCTGGGGGTTGTGGAATACCCTCCAGTATATATCGCAGGATTTCCACTCTTTTAGAATACTTGGAGAAGATTAGGAATTTATAATTTTACAAATTTCACCAGGAAAAATCGGAAAATTTCAATTTTTAAGCGAAAGTGAGAGAAATTTAAACCTTTGGCTATAGAGAATATTAAAGCTTGGGTAAGCATTTATTTAAGTACTTTACTGCTCATAGTTCAGCAGCAACTTTTGCGTTACTTTGAAAGTTAACTGTCAACAGTATACACAGGCAGTCAGAGTGAACACCCTCCAGTAAATATATTAAAATTCCCACTCTTCCAGAATACCTACAGAAGACAGAATAATTAGTATATCAATTTCGTCAGAAAATGATGGAAAATTTTTTGTTTTTGAGCAAACGTGAGGAAAATTAAAACGTTCGGCTAAAGAAAATTAGAATTTCAGAAAGTTATTTACTTTTAAATAATTTAAAAAAAAATTTAATTTCCCGTCGGCACATCAAGTTTAGCAGCAATTTCTTACGTTACTTTGCAAATATAGATAAACGGGGAATCACCCAGTAGGGGGAAACAAAATTAAATCTTTAATATTATACCGCTAAAAAAGAGATTCACCGTCTAGCTGCCCGTCAGCGGACGGGTTTTCCAGCTAGTATGATATAAAATTGTTGAGTTTCAGGTCTTTTAATCAATTAAATTGACCGACGTTTCGAGTCGTTTTTAAATATGACCCATTTTCAAGGCTAAAAAATTATGCAATAAAATTAAATTATTAAAAAATCTTTAAAATTTTTTACAAGTATTTGACAAAATAATGTCATAATAATTATGTTGTATTATGAAAAAACAAATGCATTGATTAGTTTGCAAGAATAGCATAAAAATTCTGTTTTAAAAAATTTTTTAATGAGAGATTGATAGCATTCATACAAAAATATTAAAAAAACATTTTTGTACTAATCACTTTATGTTTATTATTTGAAATAAAAATTATTATTATGAATAATTTTAGATAAATTTTAATATAATAATTTAAAATTTAAAAAATCACTATTCGCTTTTCCACACCTACTAAATTAAAAATATTCTCATCTCCAAAACTTGGTCTCGATTTTTGCATGAGGCAGTAATTCGAAAACAGCGCTAGATATCCCTAAATTGTGAAAAAATGTTTTTTTAGGGAATGGCCTATTTGACGTTGTTTAGCTGGTTAGTTGATTGATTATTTGGAATTTAAACCTATATATTGCATATTTTAGTATATCTATTGTAGTGGAACGCCAGAAAAATTCTTCCCTGACTTTCTTTTCTACCCTTTTACTTTACCAACTAGCTTTTCCAGTCGGAAGCGAAAGCTTCTCAGGAGTGGGTTGTTTGCTACGTTGAGGCGTCAATCGAAATTTTAAAATAAATTCTTCAACAAACCAAAATAAATCATCTATAAAAAAGATTTCCAACAAATTTTCAAATCGAATTACAATTTAAAAAAAAAATTTGTATTTAAAAATGGAAACAATAATCGAGAGCGTATCGTTATCAAACCAGCAAATATTCACAAATTTTTACAAGAATTTTTTTTCACTTTATCCTCAATTTTAATTATAACTTCTCGAAAACCAATTATATAATATTTTTTTTATTCCATTTTATCCAATCTTCCAAATCCAAAATATCCAAAAACTCAACTTCAAATACCATCCAAATCTTGGACGATTTTCAAATTAATAAAATAAAACCAAATTTTTACTCAAGTAAATTCAAAATTTTATTCGCAACTTTATCTCTTTTATCTTTATCTCAAACTGGGCCCTGTTTCATAATGAAAATTTACTAATATTACAAGTTACAAGTAACTTTAAATACTCTTCAAATCGTTAATCTGAACACCTAGCTGCGTGGTTTTTGGTACTTCTTCATAAAATAACTTATTCTACAAGCAAAGCCAAAAATTATTCTTCATTATTTTTCAATAGTAATAATATTCAACTTGTACTTTCCGACTAATAGTATTAGTACTATTATCAAACGCGACCCTGGAGACGCAAATCAAAAATCATTGGACCTTCACAAAAATACGTCCGTGCGCATCTACGGACACGGCTGGGAGGGTTAATTTTTAAATTATTCAATTAATAAATCTTTATAAATTTCAGACTTGGTCGAAGATCGAACCTGCGACTATGCTATGCAAAGCTAGCACTATGTTGATTTCTTTTTTATACCAACATTCAAATTGTTAATACCAAAAAGGCCAACCAAATTCAAAAATTTTTACAAGAAATACTTACAAATTAAATTCAAATATTAAAGAAATCCAAATCTCGCATTTATAATAATTCAAAAACATCAAAATTAAATTCAAACCAAAAACTATTTTACATAAACCCAAAATTATGTAACTTCGTAACACGACACTATGTTAGGTACTACATACTCGTATATCATGGAATTTCATAAGCTAAGATAGATATAGATAGTAGTAAAATAGATGTTTTTTTGGTACCTAATATTATATTTTCGTGAATTACAATTCTTTATCTAGCAGGTGACGCACACGAATAGATTAACGATATTTTATTCAATTTGAGCCCTGCCTAGACACCACTTCCCTCAACTGAAGCCTGGAGTATAAGGTATTTTGTGGGTGTTCATATTTACGTGAATGGTAACGCTATAACTCAATCGACAAAGGATGTTTTAAAATAACAAGGTAATAATAAATAATTAAAGATAATAATATTTTCCGGTTTAGATGTGAAATATATAAAAACACTCCTGTATGCGCTTAACCCATTAATGTTTTAGCAAGTGCCTGGAGAGATTTCATTGTTTATTTTGCAAGAATGACAGCAAAGGGTATTTAGTCTTTTAAATAATTTAAATTTTTGGTAAAAAAAAAGTAATATTTTTTAGAATTGAACGCGTACGATGGGACTACCGATAAAAACACCAAAAGTGAAACGGAATATAAGGTGTACAAGAGAAGATGGTTGATTTTAGTGATATTTGTATTTTATTCAATCACGAATCTTATTCAGTACATAGAATTTTCCATAATCGCAGATGTAATGATCGATTATTACCAGGTTCCCTATGAAGCTGTCGATTGGAGTGCAATGATTGCTACTCTTACGTATTTGGTGGTTAGTGTTCCTGGAACATACATGATCGAAAGAGTCGTAAGTAATCACATTTCTTTCGTACAATTAATGACTTTTATGCAGATGTACATACATATTTTAAGTAGTGAGTTAGAAAACACTTATGCAGCACCCAGAAAGAATCTCGCTACGAAAAACATAAAAATCAAAATGTTTCAGGATACCAATTTTAAGCAGGATATATACATTTTAACTGTAAAAGAAGCTTTTCTAGATAGGAAACTTGAACTTGAAAAACTTAAATTGTGACACCTGGAATTAAAGATTTCTTAAAATACTGCGTTTTTACGCAAAAATCTTAAAATTTATCAATTTGCAATTTTTTTATATTTATTTTTTTACATCAGAAAATATCTAATAAATAATAAATTAAAATTAAATATTATCTTTTCACGCAAGAAAAATGAAAGTCATGAAATTCGCTATCAAGAAATTGTTCAAAAACTGTATTAGGAAACCAGATAAAACATTAAATAAGATTAATGATTTGCAAAATAAGATGATAAAGGAAGAACATTACTTTTAGACAAAGGGTATAGCCGGGTTTATATGGGAAATCTGCCCTTGCGGCTTTTTCGAATTGTACTTGGGTGATCGTTTTGGTATCAAATAAAAATAATTCAGCCAAATTTTCAGCTCTTTATCTTAAACGGTTCTCGAGTTTTTCAAGAAAACCTCTTTTTTTGATTTTATTTTTTTTTAAATAGTAAAATTCAAAATTAATGGATGGTGATTTTTTTGCTAATTCTTAGGAGTAAAAGACATGAAAAAATACTTTGGTCATGATTATTAAACGTAAAGCCGATTTTTGGCGTAAGAAATAAATTTTGAATCTTACTTGTTAAAGCCTTTCTGAAAAGTGTCACTCACCAAATTTTGTCAGAAAATGTCTTTTATACTTTATTATACTCATGAATTTTTTCGATTTTTTTGAAGTGGTGCAACAATATGACAAAAATTAAAATGCAATGTTTTTCTGTAATCTTGCATTTAAACAAACTTTTATGTTATCTATGGTTAAAAAGAGTAAAATTTTTTTTACTGAAAATATATCCTCACTAGAGAAAAAACAGAGAAAACCATAGAAAATTAAGACATATCCTGCTTAAAATAATATAGTATGTGTAAAATGATTAAAGAGACTTTAAAAAAATCTTGTTTCCATACTTTACTCTTAAAGATAACTAGTACCTATACTTATATATAATTTTTCCGTATTATTGGGAAGGTTTTTGCACTAGGTGTTAGCCGAGTACAAAAATCGCAAACGGGATGAAAAGAACATTAGTCCCGAGGTGCATACCGGGTGCTGAATGGGTTAGCCGAACATAGGAAATTAACATGTAAAATCTACGGATGATAAGAGCATTGGGTTCTATCTACATTTTACTTAAAAATCAAAAAATGGTTTTGAAATTGTTAAAATTTTCATTTATCGTACTAGCCATGTAATAAAAAATTCAATTTAATTTCTATTTTCAAAAATACTTACCTCGGAAACTTACATGGCCAGTCTGATAAATAAAACTTTTAGCAATTTCAAAAGCATTTTTTGACTTTTTAAGTAAAAGTTTGATGAAATTCGTGATGCTCATTCGTATGAGCATTAAATCTCATTAATAGTTTGTATTTCTTCATTATTTTTGTGTTTTAAATTTTTTCTCTAAAATAATTAGTAAAGCAGATATTTGTATAAATAAATTTCTTATATTCAGCTAACTCATTCGGCACCCTATATACTATTTTTCACAATTTCGCTGCAAATGATAAATTACATTGGTTAATAGCTAAATTTGAGATTTTGAATTTACAATAATTCGAAAACGGCACTAGATATCGAAAAACCGAGAAAAAAAATTTCCCCTCGTGCCCCACCTCGTTTACCTTAAACGTCTAGTAATTTGTCGTAGGAATCAATGTATACAAGCAAAACTTTAGATAAAAAAAATAGTACTTTACTGTGAAAAATATATAAGTTTCTTTAAATGCAAAATTACAGAAAATAATTACTTTTTAATTTTTGTCATATTGTTGCACCACTTCAAAAAAATCAAAAAAATTCATGAGTATAAGGGAGTATAAAAAGCATTATCTGACAAAATTTGGTGAGTGACACTTTTCAGAAAGGTGTTAAAAAATAAGATTTAAATTTTATTTCTTTCGCCGAAAATCGGCTTTTTGTTTAATAATCATGACCAAAGTATTTTTTCATGTCTTTTACTCCTAAGAATTAGCAAAAAAATAACCATCCATTAATTTTGAATTTTACTATTTAAAAAAAAATAAAATTAAAAAAAGAGGTTTTCTTGAAAAACTCGGAAACCGTTTAAGATAAAGAGCTGAAAATTTGGCTGAATTATTTTTATATTGATACCAAAACGATTCCCCAAGTATGAGTCGAAAAGTCCGCAAGGGCAGATTTCCCATATAAACCCGGCTATACCCTTTCTAATTTTTTACAATAGCTCGTTTTACCTGTATAGGGTAAAAGTATTTTAATTACAGTACTAAGAATATACATACAGAGTGTTCCCGAATAAACTTTACAAAATTTCGGTGGTGTTAGAGGACACTTTTATAAGGCAGATATTTAATACACTTTTTTTTTCTAAATTCAAACTTTTAAGAGTTAGGTTTCTTTAAAGCATTTCTTTTAATTTTCACTTTCAAATGGCCATAGCTCCGAAAATATAGATTTTTCAGTAAAAACGGTTTAATGTTTTTATAAAGAGCGTGAAATAATCTACAAAACAGATTCTTACTTTTTATTGTCTAAAATCAACGGCTTTCGAGTTATGAATTAAAGTAAATAAAAAAATGTTAAATAATACAGGCATTCTTTATTTTAGTTTTTTCAAAACCCTGCCGTTTTGAACACTTACTCAAATAATTTAATGGTTTAAGTTTAGTTTAATAAAATATATTTTTAATAAATATAAAAATTTTGCGGTTTTAATTTTTTATTTTATAGCTACCTTATTTATTATTTTCTGATTTTCTGTGAAATAGATTGGATTTTCAAAATATTTTACTTGACAAAAATTGTAGTCCGTTATTTTTCCTATCAGGAATGGGGCATCAGATTTTTTGTAAAGTGTTTCGTTTAAATGATACAGGGTTTTAAAAAAATACAAAATATAAAAAGCGCAAATTTTTCAACATTTTTGTATTTACTTTAATTCATAACTCGAAAGCTATTGATTTTAGACAATAAAAGGTATAAATATTCATTGTAGATTATTTTACGCTCTTTAAAAAAGTACTAAACTATTTTTACTAAAAAATCAATATTTTCGGAGCTATAGCCATGTGAAAGTAAAAATAAAAAAAAATGCTTTAAACAGGCCCATCTCTCGAGGATTTGAATTTAGAAAAAACATTTTATTAAATATTTCTTATAAAAAAGTGTTTTCTACACCACGGAAATTTTTTTTAAATATATCCGGGGACACTCTGTATGTATATTCTTAATAGTACTGTAATTAAAGTACTTGAGCTAAAACATTGAGTTGAATTTTTTATCATAACTGCTGATCACATCATGGTCCCACTCTGAAATTGTTATAAAGTATTCACCAAGTCACTATTATAAACATATATTATTTTTCAAAAAACACCAACTCAAAAATTTTTTCAAAAACATTTTTTTAAGTTTTCAAAATAATTCAGTTTTATTACAAAATGGTCAAGATTAGTATAAAATTAAAGCCCATTAAATTCTCTTTAAAATGAGTTATTATACAACTTTGTAGCACTTATAGAACTGAAGTTATAACAATTTGTTTGATTGAGCGTGAGCCAAGAAAGTGTCGTTTTTGCGATTTTTATAATTAAATAGCTCAAAAACTATAAGTTAAAATTTAAAAAAAGTATATTTGAATTCAGGATGTTAAAGAGTATAATTAACCAAAGTTTCAAAAAAATCTATGATGGTCTATTTGAAAACTATTTATTTTTGGTTGATTTCATATGGAATGACCCTATAGGTAATTTCAAATCGATAGATATTAAGAATTTTTAAATAACTAGATAGCATTTTAAAGGACTTTAATTTTAAGTCAAATTTTTGAAGTTGTTACACAAGGGTGAGTCTCAGAGCAACCCAGAGTACGCTATCTAGTCTCTCCTTTCCTATTTAAAAAAAGCTCCTTTTATGGTTTTTAGATATTGGTGTCTTCGGGAGAAATTTAAAGTGAATCGTTTTCAAATGTACTTCCTGTACTATACATATTAGGGTGTCCGTTATTTCTTTTGCTGCCGCCCCAAGAATTTTTAGATTTTGCCCCAAAAAAAAAACTATCTAACCCAAAAAAATTCTTAATTTTGTAATTAAACCGTGCCGAAATCGTATTACAATTCCCATTTAAATAACATGGGATTTTTGGACTAATTTGTTTTCTCTGAAAGAATTAAGGTTACAGCAATGACAAATATATATTTATATAGAGAATTGAACGCTCTACAAAAAAGAGCTTTTATAATTTTTTGATAAATTCACTCCTCCGAAAGTTATTCTAGATTAAAGTGGTATTAAATTCCCATATAAATAACATGGGGTATTTTTACTTTTTCCATTTAATTTTTTTTCTCTGAAACAAATAAGGTTACAGCAATGACCAATTTATATTTTTATAGAGAATTGAATTCCCTACGAAAAAGATCTCTTATGATTTTTTGATAAATTCACTCCACCGAAAGTTATTCAAGAAAACTATAATATCCACCATGAATACCACTTCAATCCTGAATAACTTTCGGAGAAGTAAATTTATCGAAAATCATAAGAAGTCATTTTTGTAGAGCGTTCAATTCTCTATAAAAATATATATTTTTCATTGCTGTAACCTTATTTGCTTTAGATAAAAGAAATTAAATGCAAAAAGTACAAAAATGCCATGTTAGTTATATGGGAATTTAATACCACTTTAATCTTGAATAACTTGCGGAGGAGTAAATTTATCGAAAAATTGTAAGAGATCTTTTCTGTAGAGCGTTCAATTTTCTATATATATATATATATTGGTCATTGCTTTAACTTTATTTGTTTCAGAGAAAAAAAATTAAATACAAAAAATCCAAAAATCCCATGTTATTTAAATGGGAAATGTAACATGATTTCGGCAGGGTTTAATTACAAAATTTCGAGATTTTTTGGATTTGATATTTTTTTTTTGGGGACAAAAACTAAAAATTCATGGGGCGGTAGCAAAAAAAACAACAACTTGGGAAATAACGGACACCCTAATACATAGGTACATAGTTGCACATAAACATGTGAGATAGAGATGTCAAGTGCTTCTACGATATCAAAATACCGATATATTTATCTTTGGTTCCTCGTGTCACACGACTTATAAACACTATACTTATTTTATTTTATTCTATTTAATTTAAAAAAGTCATCCTGTTTATTATTAGATTACTAAATTTTATGCAATTAAATATAAATGACAAAAATCGTGACGTATTCAAATTGCTAATTTTGTGGAGGAGTGGAGGAATTTTGCACATTTCTTGAAGAATTTTACTGATGACCAATGACATAATTTCACCAATGTTGGTACCTTGGAGAGATACCCTGGTTTCAAGTCACTTGTACATTTCGTATCAATTCCCAATTGGGCAGCAACAACTGCAAACAATAGAATTTATTATATGACATTAATGTAGGCGAATAAACTAACTTCAAAAATAGACTAATTAAAAAATTCTTGAAGTAAACTTCTCTTTAAATTCCATTTTACTAAGGGATATAATATTCATTAGTTTATCTTTAAAGTTAGACCCTGGTACACTTGCTGGTGTAGCTTCTATGTTTAGCTTCCGCAGAACTGATGTCTTTGTCCTGTGGACTGTCCAAAGGATACACGTCATTCTTCGATAAGCATTGCATCTATCTTATTTTGATATTATTTCCGATATGATGGTCTTGACATATTTTCGTCAGTCTTGTCAACGATTGTCCTTCTAATTTCTCCCTCGGAACCCCTAATTTACTATATGTAACAGAGCTGGTTACAAAATCAACATCAGGATCTTAACAAAAATTTTATTACTAGAGAAGCCTATTTCAGTTGTGATAGAAATAACCAATTCCTTGTGAAAAGGTAATTGTTATTATAATCTGACCATTTATTTTTTACCATATTTACATATCACTTTTTGGAGTCAAGCGATGTAGTTGACTGATTTGTTTTATTTTCAACTTTGAGAACACATGAAATTCCCCGTCTTTTTTGAATTTGTTCTTGGAAGCCTTTTATTTATTCGTCTGCAAACTAACAAATCTAGCTAATTTCTACGTTCTTAATTAATTTACTTCACATCTGTAGTACCTATAGTAAATAAACTGATAATAATTATTGTGGTTATTCTAGGGAATTCGTAAAAGCGTACTTATTGGAATAATAGGCACTACTGTGGGATCGTGGATTAAAGTCGGTTCGATACATCCAGATAGATTTTGGTTAATACTTTTAGGTCAAGGAATTGTATCATCTTTTCAAATATGCATTTTCCCTTTGCTTCCTAAACTTGCCGCTACATGGTTTGGTTACAACCAAATATCTACTGCCGTTGGATTGGGATGCACTGGAATTCAAGTAAGAATAAGTTTCTATAAATCTTAAGTTTATATAAATCTGACTGCTAATAAACCCAAGTTCTGATGTTATTTATTTATACTTACTAATGATCTTTTAAAATTTTATTTATAATGGAGTTTAAATGAAGTTACAAGTTATTAAAAATTTCGATTTTAGATTGGAAGTGCGTTATCGTATATAATTCCACCATTGATAGTGTGGAAAGGAGAAACGGAAGATGTCGAAAGAAGACTTTACATAATGAATATTTTGTATGCATCAATGGCCACTGTTGTTTTACCGTTCGCCATTCTATGTAAGTATACAGTTTAACAACAACAACAAAAATAAACAAAATTTTACTTCTAATATTTAGTTTTCACATTAAATGATAAGGTGGAACTCGGATGACCGCAATTCTTAGGCTTTTATAAACCCGTCTTGTTAAACTTTAAAAAATTTGCGATTTAATAGTTTGTCAATGATAGTTTTAAATCGATTCTGGTTACTGCAAAAACAAACGTAGGCTATCTAAAAGCGGAAAATTTTTATAATTTCATAAAAGTACTAAAGTAGATTATCCGTAAATCTTTTAATTATTAATCCACTATTAGTTCAGGCGATTTGGCTATAAAATTGACCTGTGTGCTAAATTCGTGCCCTACGAAAATAAATTTTTTATTGTGCTTATTTGGACGTCTTGAATAACGCTTGGTAGTTACGCCACGATGCACCTGGAGGAACTAGTAAAATCGCGTCGAAAGGTCGCGGAAACTGCAGAATCGGGATTATCTCAGTTTTCATGGCTTAAATGGGAACAACACCTATTATAAAAGTTGTACGTCGGTAAATTCTCTACCTTAATGATCCTATACATTTTTATCTTAGACCTAACGGTTTTGGAGATTCGACGTGGACTAAGTAAAAAATGCATTTTTGGGAAACGGCCGGATTTACACTCTTTAGCACATGTGTTCATGCAAGAAAATTGCCTTTTGGACGAACTGATCTGTAATGGAATGAAGATTATTCTTGCAATATACGGCGCTCCCAAAGCGGAAACTTACAATAGACAATAATTACAAATATTTATTTAACATTTGCCAAATCTAGAAAAATTTCAACGGCTGTAAATTATAATCACTTCCTCCAACATCTTTAGCAGCTCAACAGAATTTGTGTACAGTGTATTATCAAGTTCAAATCTGGTTGGGAAAAGACATTGATCCTGAGCAGTGAGGCTGGACTAGGAAGCAGTCAGTACCAACGCATTTATCACCAGCACCAAACATATTTTTTGTTAAATTCAATTTTTTGCAACTGTACGAAGGGGTGTGCAGGAAAATGTAGCTGTAAGAAGTTGTATCATAATGAAAGTAAAAAGGATGATTTATCACTAGATGACAACGTTTCAGCTACCAAAGGATTCGAAAACAGGGCCTATTTTACCATTAGACGCATTAGGCACGTGTCTCGGGCGGAATGGCCAGAGGGGCCCGAAAACAGAGAACAAAATCGTAAAATAAAAATCAAATTCTGATAAAATACCCCGAAAATTAGGCTTTCGATGCTATTAGTTACACTCGAATATCAGTATCAGAATATCAGGGGCCCGAAAATTTGCTAGAACCTAAAATATAAGCCCTGCCTCTCAATTTTTACCTTTCCACTTCCTTCCTTTTCTCAAAACTGCAACTTTCAAATGCGGTGCTCACAATCAAGGATTCCGGCATTGACTACTAAATAACTCTTCGGTACCGAAGAACTAATACTGTTGGTTCATAAATAAAGAGTGATAACCTTACACTCCCAGGCTCCCCAATATGTCAATGGCTACACTAAATCAATATTTAAAGTTATAATAATAAATAAATATGTTTAACCTCGGGCCCGTTTTATTATGGTTTCTGCCATCGATCAACTATATTCAACTACCGGGTATGCAAAAATAAATTACTCACATGCTTTGGTGCAACTAGGTATAATATATTGGGGGGGGGGGAGCTAAAACGAGGACTTTTTTCTTTGCTTAACAAAATCAAAAATCGACGATAGATAGTAAATTTCAATTTTAATATAAATTTATTGACACATAAAATAAAAAAACTAAAAACGTATTCTCCTTTCCTATGCTCACATGCATATGTGCCCAGCAGTGCATATATCTGTTTCGATGCCCAAAGCTTTAAACATATTGTGGGACCTCTACAACTTATTAAATGTTGAATGTAAGTTTAAGAGACACAAAACAAAGACGATAAACCGGGGGGTCTGGAATACCCCCAGTGCACGCTTTTATTTTATTCTCAAATCACTACACTCAACACAACAAACTAGACTACATCATCTACTTAACCTCTCAACAAGGCCTATTTTACCATTAGACGCATTAGGCACGTACCTAGTGTCCAATGGCCAGAGAGGCCCGAAAAGAGACAACATAAAATCGTAAAATAAAAGTCAAATTCTGATAAACTAACCCACTCGAATATCAAGGGCCCGAAAATTTGCTAGAGCCTAGGGCTCAGCCGGGTTAAAAATAGGCCCTGGTCGAAAATTGACTAATTTAAAATCCATGTCCAAACCATGTAAAAAAACAACGCGACGAAGCGTTCTACCTCCTAGGAAGGTGCAGAAATGAATGCATTTTTTGACTTATGCAATGTAAATAAAATGTATAAGATTTTCTGGTATAGAATAAAGATCACCGAGTTCTATAACAGCAATATTTAATTTTTATTATGAGACATAGAAAGCAAGATAATTGCTAAATATATGGTGCGAAAGCGGTTTGGCGAAACTAAATACATTTTTCACTTAGTCCGCGTCGTATCTTCAAATCAGTTAGGCGTACAAAAAAAATGTATAGGACCATTAAGGTCGAGAATTTACCGACGTACAACTTTTATAATAGGTGTTGTTCCCATTTAGGCCATAAAAACTGAGATTAACCCGATTCTGCAGTTTCCGCGACCTTCCAACGCGATTTTTACGAATTCCTCCAAGTGTATCGTGGCGTAACCACCAAGTGTTATTGAAAACGTCCAAATAAACACAATAAAAACAATTTTTTCGTAGGGCAAGAATTTGGCAGCATCTGAGATCTACTAGGTCTCCAAGTAGCGGTCTAGGACATTTCGCCGTCGGAAATTTAGTATTTAATTTTTAAAGTTTAAAAAAGCAAACTCATAATTTTTTAATATGCAGTGCAATATAATATATTAAAATTTAACGGATTAATTGAACAATGAAATTCGAATTATTAAATTCGAGACTTAAAATTTCTTAAAAGGTCTTTGTTTCGTATGATATCGCCCAACTAGAACCAACATCTATCCTTACATTTGATATTTTTCTAATAAACAATTTGAATTTTATTTTAATAGTAATTCAACCTTAATGTTAATGTTTATTAATAGAAAAAATGTTTACCTGTTTTACTTATCTATAGAAAAAAAATTGATAAAAGTTTATTCTTTCATTTTGCTTTAATTTTCGTCTATTGGAGGAGCAAGAGGGGCTGCTGCCTCCCCTTTGGCTTTTGTACTGGCCCCACAATCATTAAAAATTTAATAAAGAGATAAAAATTAATATACTTATAAAAAAATTCGTTTTTTAATTAAATAATTTCTTTAAATATTTATTTTTAGTTTTCACCGACAGCCCTCCAACGCCTCCTTCTAAATCACGAAGTCATGCACTTGAAGAAAAGATGATTAATAATAAAAGCTTGCTTGATATTTTTAAATCTTTAATTTGCAATAAACAATTCATTTTGTATGCAATCATACAAGGTATACATTTTGGTATTTTATGTCCACTTCAGGTTTTGTCAAACCAAATTATTTTGTTTTATTATCCCGTAAGTTTTTTTAATTTTAAAACTTTTGTTAGTAACTAAAGATTGGTTTGTGCAGAACCCAGTCAAACATGTCCACAGCACTTGACAGCATTCTCCCTGAACCCTAAATAATTTATTTTAGTGCCAATTTCAACCATGGAAGTTGTTATTTTCCTTAGACCATACGTTCAAAACGTTTTTTCTTATACCGGGTGCTGAATGAGTTAGCCGAACATAGGAAATGAACATGTAAAAACTTATTTATGCAAATTCCTGCTTCCCTAATTAGTTTAGAGAAAAAATGAAAGACACAAAAATAATGCAGAAATATAAACTGCAAATGATAAGACTATTAGATTTCATCTAACTTTTACCTAAAAGGTCAAAAAATGCTTTCGAAGTTGTTAAACTTTGCATTTATCGCACTGGCCATGTAATAAATTCAATTTAATTTATATTTTCCAAAATAATTACCATGGAAACTTTCATGGCCAGTTCGATCAACGAAACTTTTAACAATTTCAAAAGCATTTTTTGGCTTTTTAAGTAAAAGTTAGATGAAATCATATACTCTTATCATTCGTAGTTTATATTTCTGCATTATTTTTATGTCTTTCATTTTTTCTCTAAAATAATTAGGGAAGCAGGAATTTGCATAAATAAGTTCTTACATGTTAATTTCCTATGTTCGGCTAAGTCATTCAGCACCCTGTATACAAATCGGTTTTACAGCAATACTTATCAGATATATTTTGTTGAACATTTCAATCCCTTCAGTTTTGCTTATACATTTTTCTGTTTTGCCGCACGGTTTTCGAGATACAGTGAAAAAAAACAGGGAAAAAAACAAGATATTATATTATTATACTAACCCCATCCTATATGATCAAGATTTTTTTAGTTTCATCACACGGGGACGTTAAAAGCATTTCGGTGTTCTGCATAAACCAACTTTAAGCAAACAAGTTTGAGTAAATTTGCATATTTTATATTACTTTTAGACCGCAACATATGACGTAGGAGTTATAGGACTACTGCAGTGCTTCTTAAGCATGATAGGCTCGATGGGAATTAGTATTGTCCTGGATAGATACAAAAAATTCAAGTAAGTTGAAAGTTCAAGATATTTGACAAAACTACAAAATATATTTTAGGATCACATGTTGGTTAGTGTATACCACGTTTCTTTTGTCGTTGGCATTTTATATTGGTACAATAGATCAAGGAATTGCCTATGTATATGTAACCTCAATTTTATTAGGGTAATATGACCACTTTTATAGTCACTCACAAAATTATTCGTATACCTTGTAGAAGTAAATAGTAAAATTTTGTTTCAATAAAAAAAAGAAATCTTACAGAGGCTGTCAAAATTAGATGTAATAAATGTATTATGATTAATTTTGTGAGCGACTGTAGTATATTATAATTTGAAAAAAATTCTGTTTACAATACGAATTTTTTTAGTATCTGTATGGGCGGAATAATAACATTGGGAATTGAACTGACGGTGGAATTTACCTATCCAGACCCAGAAACTATCTACATGGGTGTTTTTACTAATTGGGTACAAGCCACATCTATTGGATTTACATTTTTGTATGGACACATTTTCAGAACTATAAATATTCTTTGGGCAAACTTGACTATGATATTCCTAGTCATCGCTGTAGACGTGTTGTTTATTTTCTTAAAATTTGATTTGCGTAGAAAAGCGGTGCAAGATTCTAAAGCTAAGAACGAAAAGTCGACACATGGTTTGTTAAACTAATTACTCTTAACTACCTTTTTGTGTATAATACATTTATTTTCATTGTTTTAGGTTAGTGTTGGTATTCCTTTCGAGATATTCCAACATTTCGAAAATACAAATTAAATACAAACCCTAGTTTCTAAAATTATAAGTTTATTTATACTATACAACATGTTATATTGGAGTGTATTTTTCTGGGTCCTCAATTTTTCCACAGTATATAAAGAGATTAGTTTAATTTAAATTATTAGCATAACCAAATTGGAAGATTACGGGAAAAAAGTCAGTGCGGCCCTTAGTAGCACCAACTGGGCAATTAAGCTATAATATACACAGAGAGAAATATGTGTTATAAATCCACACAATTGTGCAGAAAAAGTACGCAATTGTGTCATTTTTCCGCACAATTGTGTGGATTAGTAACATATATAATGAGAACCTTCGTTTCAATCGAGTTATTCCTATTGTTTCAACAGAAAATCGTTCAACTTCTGTTAACCAACTGTAATCCGTCAACTAAACTGCTTTATCCTTTAAAGAAAATCGCATAAATGGAGATATGGTAACATATTGCTGTATTTTGCCACACAATTTTAAATTATTAAATTCAATTCAAAAATAAACCATCGTAATCCATAATAACAGTAATAGCAAAAAAGCCAGGAAGTGAAAATGAAATAAAAGCAAGAATAGCGGTTGGTACAACGAGTGCTTTCTCACTTAAATCGATGCTATCCAGTAATATCAGTAAGATTGATGAGAATAGACGACACAAGAACATCAAAGAAGGTATGGGATTCAGAATTTGGGGGAGTAAGAAGAAGAGGCAGACCAATGAACCGGTGGAAGAATGATGTAAGAGAGGACTTGGTTGACATGAACGTGAGAAGTTCTGGAATATAGTAATGTTTAGCAATGAAAGCAAATTTATATATTTGATCCAGATGGAAGAACTTTTGTGTAGAGAAAACCTAATGCGGAATTGAATAAAGAAAATTTATCCCCGACGATAAAACATAACGGTGGCAATGTAATGTTGTGGGAGTAGGCAATATAACTTTTATTGAATCTACGATATATATTATATAAGTACATTTATTTGAATATTTGACAATTAAATTTGCATCAGTATGCCGCCATATTCGATTTACAGAGCAGCTTTTGTTTTCAACATGACAACGACTCACAGCATTCTTCTTATCTTGTCAAGGAATGGTTACCCTATAGAGCACCAAAAGTGTTACAAGTATCCCCTCAATCGCCCGACTTAAATCCAATCAAAAATATATGAGAAGAAGCCCAAGATAGATCTGTAGGCTTCCCTCGGAAGGCAAATACAAACTACCAAGGTAATTTTGGTAATTTAAAAAGCATACAACGACTAGAGAGAGAATACAAAAGTTTTAAAAAGTAATATGCCTATTTACCGCTATCTTTACTTTATTAAATGACTAACAATAATAAAAATATTGATGTATTACCAAACAAAGTTGACAAAGTATATAATAACAAGATACGATTCAATGTGTTGGTTTCGATCTACATTTAAAATAAAAACTATATTGTAAACTGAAGCGCTACAAGATAAGATTGGCTTTTATAATTTTGGTAACAGATATTGCAACAATTTGGTTGTTCGCATTTAGTCTGTTCCCACGGTCAATATTTTCATCATTTTTCTTTATCAAAATATTGACAGGTCTGATGTCACTAAATATATTTTGACCAAATTTATGACCGAGTCACACGCTCATAATGTTCATCAATATTTTTATAAAACTAGTCTGTTATGAATGACAGTTTATCAAAATAATATATTATTTATTATTTGTTTATAAACGTGGTCATGTTTTTGTTGATGTGACGTCATAAAAATAGAAGCACCATATAAATATTGTTCGCAAGTAGTATATTTTTATCAAAACTACCTGTCCCACGATCAAAACGGTCTTTGATGATCATCAAAATATTGATCGTGGGAACAGGCCATAATATACAAACTAGACATTTTAGTTTAGCGTCTAGATGTTTCGGTCACAAATAGACTTACAGAGTGCTTTTAGATCTTTTTTCGCTGAAACATCAAAATAGTAAAATATTTAAAAAAAATCTAATGTGGACACCACATAACTTCCTTGTAATTTTTATAATGATTGTACAAGAATCTCGTTAATCTATTTGTGCGCGTCATGAATTACAACTTTTGGCACGGACAATCGCAACCAAAACTAGGAGGTGCACAACTAGATGCTATAAGTGTCTCAAATCCTAAATTTCAACTTTCTACGACCCACCGTATTTGAGTTATGCGACATACAGACGTCACAAATAAAATAGTCATAATGGATTCAAAGAAGGTCAAAACGGATATTTCCGTCAAAATCTGGAAACCTGGCCGTAATCTAGCCCCAATTTTATTTAGATATCTCAGATGTCGAGCTATATTTATATCTAGATGGGCATATGGTCAGAAATTAATCCTTTATTTTTGGGTTTTGACAGACGGTAACATGCAGATTGTGCCGATGGCGATGGTAAAATGCAGATTGCACCGGTATAATTACTAAATCTCGTAAAAATTAAAGTAAAACCTAAAACCATTTAAGTTGTTTTGAAATACATTTAAATTTAAAATTTTAACTGGTTATTCAGCTAAAAGTTCTAAGGTTAACGCCACTATTCCCAGCTCTCTACGTCAACTTTCAATTTTTTGAAAATAAAAGTAAAAAAAATATGACTAATTTTGTGATTTTATAATAATAAAATAAAAAATTAATTATAATAAATGATTCTGTGCAAAAAGGAGTTTCCAGGTCATTCAAATATTTGGAGGTCATGGCGGCCAGTAGGCCGCCTGACTTGCTAGTTTTATATAAATTTCGAAAAAAACTTTGCTTGATTCACTCATTAATGTGATAATTATGATTGGAAATACTTTTTATAAATTATTCTGAGAACAAATGCCTACTAACATTTGTAGTCTACAAATTATTGTAGACAGTGTTGATAAGTTGGTTTTTTTTGTTTTTCAAAAGACAAAACGCTAGTGGTATATAATCCGAGAGTTTATGTTGTTGAGTGAAGAAGAAAAAATGATTTCTTCAAAAATCAAAATATAAACACAGGGTGTTCTACGGAGCACTTTCCGAAGGGGTCGAACTGACATGTCATAAGGACAGTACAGGGGGGTGTTGAGGATTGAACCTCACTCATAACCTTAAGGTTATTATGGCCGTAGCTTATTCTAGCTACTGAGAATTGTAATAATTCAAAGTTAAATCAATATAATCAAGAACACAACAATGATAGACATGTTTCGACCTTATTAGGTCTCATGTCTTATTAGGTTGCATGTGCAACTATATGATACTGATGAGACCTAATAAGGTCGAAACATGTCTATCATTGTTGTGTTCTTGATTATATTGATTTAACTTTGAATGATTTCTTCCTTTTTAAAGAGAACAGTAGTTTTTAAAGTAAGGTGCTTTTACAGTCAGAGATTTTTAGAATTTTTAATTTTATCCTATAAAATATTCGATAATTAATCAATCATTAACTTAATCCTAAATAATTATTAACTTAGAGTAAATACCGTACTTACTGACCATCGCACAGTGAATCGCATAATGCAAGCTAAGTGGACAAAAGTCAATTAAAAAAATCGCTTAATTGATGTTCCCATCATTGTAACAACCGTCCATGGGTCACGAATCGAGAATATAATTATGCTATATATTCCAGAGCGATAAATACTAATGCAGTTGAAGTACACTGATAAGGTAATTCCATTTATGTGTAGGTACTTTTAGTTGCAATTTTATAGTGCATTTAATAGCACCTAATAAATTTGCAGTTAAAAATACATATTAAGATTGTTGGTGATGGATTCTACTTTACAAGGTAAGTATTTTCTTATTTGATTTAAAATTTTAATCAAATGAGAGCCCATATTAGGCTGGTGCCTATAATTTTTCTGAAAAAGAAAATTAATAACAAGCAAGGACCAGGTGGAAAATGTTGTTGAGGTTCCAACTTTAAGAAAAAAAATGTTTTAAACACCAAAACACCGGAAATGCTGAAATGGGGGTGCCGTTTAGGGGTTGAAAATGTTTTTTTGTGATTTGCGGCGAAACGTGACCTCCTATTGGAAAACGTACAATACAAAAGTTGTAGATAATAAAAAAATCTAAAACTTTTGTATTTAACACTTTTTGACATAACCTCAAATTACACGTCAAAACGACGAAAACCTGATTTTTCAGTATTTAAGTTTTTCCTCGCGTATAAATGATTTAATTTACATGAAAATTTGTAAAAGTATGTCTTTTTTGGTGTTGAATAAGCTTGCTTTTTTCGCAGTTAAGAAGATGACTAGTTTTAGAGTTATGTACATTTTTCTATAAAAATACCCATATCTTCCACGAACAATTATCTTGATGTTTTTTTTGTATTTTAAAGGTCTATTGATAGTCATTTTAATCGTTGAAATGTCGTGGTTGGCTTTTAACATATAGAAGATGCAAGAAGTGTGTCGAACAAATCTGCTCCGCACTACTCACATGCGGATAATTTATGTCCGGCTCGCTGTCCGTGCTCGACGTCCTGCATAACGGACGGCGAGCACGCGAATACACACATGCGCATCTGTACGGCGGACAGATTTGGCAGACAGATCCGACGTACAAATACGCGTATAAATAGTACCCTTAAAATATTTATTATATTTAAGTTCAGTAAATTAGTTATCTTCTTAAAATCTTTAAAAAATTTCATTTTACAAAGCTTCATAATCGTGAGTCACCAGACGGATACTAACTACCATTATTTAGAAGCAAATCAAATGTACACACTTTTAGCTTAACACAATGACTTTCAACTGTAATAATCTTACATGAAAGCAACTTATATTATGTAAATATAGTCCACTATTAACAGAAATAATGAAGAAAATCGAAAATCATTAAAAATATTGAAAAAATCGTTATTTAGAGACTGTTTTTCAGTTTTTCGCAATTTTAAGCGGTTTAACGATAAATAAACCACTAAGTCATATAGACCATTTTAAAGTAGACATTCCAACAATTAAAATGACCATTAATAGACCTTCAAAATACAAAAAAACACCAAGACAATTGTTCGTGGAAGATAAGGGTATTTTTTTCGAAAAATGTACATAACTCTAAAACTAGTCGTCTTCTGAACTGCGAAAAAATCAAGCATATTCAACACCAAAAAATACATACTTTTACAAATTTTCACGTAAAATAAATCATTTATACGCGAGAAACAAATTAAATACTGAAAACTCAGTTCTCCGCCAATTTGACGATTAATTTGAGGTTATGTCAAAAAGTGTTAAATATAAAAGTTTTAGATTTTTTTATTATCTACAACTTTTGTATTGTATGTTTTCCGCTAGGAGGTCAGGTTTCGCCGCAAATCGCAAAAAAACATTTTCAACCCCTAAACTGCATCCCCATTTCACCATTTAATAAAAAAAATAGTAATATTTATTTCGTTTTTAATTTTTCAACGTATACAGCTTTTTTTATACACATGGATCCAGGCTAATTTTTTAATTTTGTATAGCTACAATTCTAAGCTGTACAATGATGTAAAATTTACTACCACATCGTTCCCCGATCTTTTTAAATTAATTTTTCCAGATCGCGTGTGCTCTCTTTCAAAAATGGAGTATTTTTGAAAATATAAAAAAGAAGAGCGAAATTCTCATCTCTTACATTTTATTATGCAAAAATTTAGTGTTTCGGATAAGATTCCTGATTCAGATTTAGAGTCAAAAATTTCAAAATTTTCTGAATGGTGGACTGCAGTCCATATGATAATGGACAGCTTTTTAAATAAAAATAAAAGTTGGTTAGAGGGCGCAGATATATTTTTAACTATTTTTAACTATTTTTAACTAAGTAATGTTAACGAACGTAATGCAATTGTTAAGTTTTTTAATTCAAAAATTATGTTTAATCAAATTAATATTTCAAAGAAGCTTGATATTCAAAGTTATGACAATGTCAATTCTGACAAAACAATTTTGAGGTTAACTAAACAATCGGAAGGGCAGGACATGCCATGTGGCAAGCGACGGTTCATCGACAGTGCGTGTGTGCATGCGTATGCAAATTTAAAAAAATCTGATGTGACAACACATAACTTTCCCATTTATTACTAAATTAATAATAATAATTAAAATTAAAAAAAAATAATTAAAATTTAATAAATAAAAAAATAACGTATGGATTTCAACTAAAATCTAATCAGCTCTTTAGATTGCTATTACAAACCAGTATATGAAATTTGAATAAAATCGGTTCACACGTTTTGAAAAAATCGTGGACGAAAAAATCGCGCACACACACACCCACACACATCCGGACATCATTGCAAAATTTGTCTCAAACGATTTGTACGAACTCATAAACTATCAAAAAAATGCTTTCCTTTACTACGTAAATGCGAAAGTAATAAGAAATCGCAGTATGAATAACATGTACTTAATAAAAAAAATTGAATCTGAAAAAAAAAGTTGAATTGTCAAGACAACGCTGATAAAATAATAACTGAAATAGTTAGTTGGCCCTCAGATTTAGTCCGAGTCAGTTGACCATAAGATTTGGTCCAAGCAAGTCGTTGAAGTCGTCGGCTTCAAAGAAAGCCGAAGCCAACCACATAGTGATTAATAACGTAAACATTTCGAAACAACAAAGAATAAATTCAATTTGGAAAAAAACCGAACGAGGTGAAATTTTGGGAGAAAAGTATTTTGGACACGTGGCGTAGAAAATTCTTGGGAACCGACTGGATGCAGTTCCTTTTCATGTGATTGGAAGGTGAACAATCACGACAAGTTTAATCGTGGACCATCGGGTCGAAGAAGGAGAGAATACGGACAGGTTTCCATAAACTGCTCTATTAAAGTGTTATTGCGGGTCTTGCGGCAAATTAACCGGCACGGGAAAAGCGCATCGTTATACGACAATTTATGTCCTGCGAATTTAATTGTGTAATTCAATTGTTTATTTAATTTTGAAAAATAAATTTAAACATTCATTAAACATTTTTGAAAATTATTTGAAATCTTAAAAAAAATTGCTAATAAAATTTATTCGTTCCACCATTATTTGGATCCAGAGGTTTGTTAAGTTTTGCATTCATTGCAATTTGAAAAGTAAAAGGTTCCCCACTAACAAAATAAAATCTGACTTTTAACACTTACATCGTAAATAGCTATTTTTATGTGAGAGATTTGTAGGAATTTTTAATTTGTTTGTGAATTTTTACGATTTTATGTTCTCTCTTTTCTGGCCCCTCTGGCCATTGGGTCCTACGCACGTGCCCAATGGTAAAATAGGCCATGATTATGTCTTGATGCGGTTAAGCAGTTTTTAACTGTAGTAAAAGTAATTTTTCTCTTTATATATTGACAATATTACAGGGTTTGCTAAGTGCTTCTATTTTTGTAGAGAAACTTTTGCTTTGCCTAATAATTTTGACATTTTTGAAAAATTGTCCACTTTTTTGTTTAGCATAATAATTATTGCGATTTTGAGACAAAAGGCAATTCATCTTTGTTTTTCTGTTAAATTAACATTTTTCTTTTATAAACTATTTAGTCCAGTCATTCGTCGGAAAAAACGGGGTAGAAAAACATGTGAACGTAACGAGCTAAGTTTTTGATATTACGTTGGGGGGGGGGGCTAGAAAAGCTTAACTTTGAATTGTCGACCGAAATTTCCTTGTCGATTTTCCGCCATCTTGAAAAAAGGATTAAATTCAGTTTTTTTATTATAACTCGGTTTTCCGATGAGATACGAAAATTTTTATATAATACTTTTTTGTTGCTTTTTTCACGTTCTATAATTAAAATCCTTTACATTTTTCACCTATCGTCCATCGTTATTGAGATATCGATCGAGAAAACCATAAATTTGGGGAGTAAAATTTGTTTTTTTTTTTATTTTTTTTTCTCGTGAAAGATATCGAAAAAATGTCTAGCATCAAACTTGTAGAGCGTATTGAGACCTATAAATTCTTTTTTTTATTTTTTATATTCGACAAAAATTACGACGGCAAACGCGTCACAAAGTTGACTGCAGCGAACTTTTTGGTTTTAATTACCGGACTTGCACAGGACAAAAAAAATATTTTTCCGCAAACCAGCTAAAGGCAAGATACCGGCAAAACTATACTCTCCGAATAGTTTTAAGCATGATAAGTCTGTTCTTGAGAACATTCTTTTCGTTCATGCTCTCAGCGGTTGCGACACCACGTCGTCTTTTTATAATATTGGAAAATCGAAATTTATCAACACCCTCGAGAAGAATCCGAACCTACAGTCATCAGTAGAATTATTTAAACAAGAAAATGTCGATCCGGAGGTTCTAATGATGACGATATATCAACCTTCACAGCTTCATTTCCTTCAGTTCAAGAATCTTCACGACTCGAAGAGTCTACCGTGGAGAAGCTTCTCCAGCCAGGACCGCCAAAACGACAAAAAATATAAAAAAATGACCTTTTTACTGCTTAAAAATTATTTGTTCAATAAATCTTATGTGTTTGATTCATAATTTGACTGGTTTATTAAATTATTTCGTATTGCAATAATTCCCTAAACAACCGTTTCAGCCGTTTTGACGTGTAGATACAACGGTGCGCGTGCGAGCGGCTAAATCGAAACTGAGCACAGACTTACCGACTTTGCTGTGCGCGAGAAGTCGTAATTTTTGTCTAAAATAAAAAATAAAAAAACGAATTTGTAGGTCTCAACCCGCTCTATAAGTTTGATGCTAGACATTTTCTTGATATCTTTCACGAGAAAAAATAAAATAGCAAAAAACAAATTTTACTCCCCAAATTTATGGTTTTTTCGATCGATATCTCAATAACCATGGACAATAGGTGAAAAATGTAAAGGACCTTAATTGTAGTTCGTGAAAAATCAATAAAAAAGTATTGCATAAAAATTTTCGTATCTCAACGGAGAACCGAGTTATTATGAAAAAACTGAATTTAACCCTTTTTTCAAGATGGCAGAAAATCCACAAGGAAATTTCGGTCGACAATTCGAACTTAAGCTTTTCTAGGCCTGCCCCACGTAATATCAAAAATTTAGCTTGTTACGTTCACATGCTTATCTAAATGTATACCGGGTGCTGAATGAGTTAGCCGAACATAAATTAACATGTAAAAACCTATTTATGGAAATTCCTGCTTCCCTAATTATTTTAGAAAAAAAATGCAGACACAAAAATAATGCAGAAATAAAAACTACGAATGATAATAGCATTAGATTTCATCTAACTTTTACTTAAAAGGTCAAAAAATGCTTTCAAAATTGTTAAAATTGTCATTTATCGCACTGGCCATGGTAGGTTTCCATGGTAATTATATTTAAAAATAAAAATTAAATTGAATTTATTATTACATGGCCAGTGCGATAAATGAAAATTTTTACTATTTTCGAAAACATTTTTTGATCTTTTAAATAAAGGCTAGAAGAAATCTAATGGTGTTATCATTCGTAGTTTATATTTTTGCATTATTTTTGTGTTTTTCATTTTTTCTCTAAAATAATTAGGGAAGCAGGAATTTGCATAAATAAGTTTTTACATGTTAATTTCCTATGTTCGGCTAACTCATTCAGCACCCGGTATAATGACTGGACTAATTCGCATTTTCACATTTTAACGTTATTATTTTAATCAGTGTACCTACATAATTTGCTTCTTATAACAATAGGTACATTTTTTATTTCGTACTTATGTCTTTTAATATAAATATTTCCCAAGCTTCTAAATTATAAAAAATATGTGTAATTATTCAATAAAACAACAAAATATCAGTAATCATAACCAGAACAATCAAATAGTAGAATAAAATGTTTTTGTCCACCTAGCTTGTATTAGATGATTCACTGTACATCGGTTCAGTCTACATACGTACCCTAACTGAACCCGGTGCAATCTACATGTCGGAATATGAGACCCTTTGACCATCGGTGCAGTCTACAATCGCCCATCGAGATATCACTCAAGAGTCAAGATTGGTCTCAAAACGAAGCTACTGCAAACTACAATAAGCCTCAGACACACTTAGTAACAGGTGTATACGTGGAATATGAAAGTTAACAGCTCCAAATGGAAAACAAAAATTTTCACACTTGGAACGTATAAACAAGAAATTAACTGGAACTCAAAAGAAAAAGCCGTTTTTTATATTTTATCTTATATTTATCTTTTTTTACATTTTTCTTCATGAGATCGATAGTCAATTTTGCGTTTTTCCGATTTGTCTTGGTATGTTTCATCGACTGATTCAATGTCGTCCATGTTTGCTGATAAGAGAGAGATCAACACGCCAGTTTGGTTTTGCATTAAAGTTATCAGTCATTACTTAACAAAGAATTTTGATTCATCATGTTATACAAACTTAATTGCAGGTGTACGGTGATGTCATACTCGATATGTTCATAATAATAAAGTGAGATAACTGTTATATCACTACATTTTGAGTAAGCATATTACATCATAATATGAAATGAATTACAATTAAATTTTTGTTTTTGAAAGGAATTTCACTTTTTAATTGGTTTATCTACACAATTTTTTCCTTTTCTAATCTGCAACAAAGCCTTAAAACTTTTAATTCGTTATTGAATTACTGACACGTACGAATAGATTAACGATATTTGATTGAATTTGAGTTCTGCCTATACACAACCTCGCTTTTTCTTTGCTGTACACTAATTCGTCCAACAATTTGTCTTACTAGGAGTAGCTGGTAGCTGGACTTTTAAAATATTCACACCGAGGTATCAAGACTGGAAGTAAAGCAGATGTCAATAGCTAGCGTGGCTGAACCAGTATTTTTAATTTTATACCAAAATTTAATTTATCATAAATATTGTTAATCAAGAAGCATAAATTCGATTAATTTTTACGCATTGGAGAAAACTAAAATGAATTATTAAAGAAAAACAAGTTAGACCCCGTCGGGAATCGAACCACTAACCTACCGTTCACTAGGCATATTCGCTACCGTTTCAATCACGCTAGCTGTTGACATCAGCTTTACTTCGAGTCGTTATACCTCGGTGTGAATATTTTAAAAGTCGATTTTCTCGAAAACTTCTGGCCAGCTTTCTCGGCAACTTTGGGAAATTGTTATTCGAGGGCTGACCTTCCAGCACGATAAGCAGTAAATTTACAAAAAGGCGGCTGGTGTATCATCTCCTAGTTAGTTAGATCTCGCGGAGCATCTTTATCTTGTAGGTGCTGTTTACAAATCGACAAAGGAAGTTTTAAAATAATCAGCTAATAACAATAATAGAACATTTAAATAAATAAATAAATAAATCATTTTCCGGTTAAGATATCAAATATATAAAAACACTTTTTTGTAAGACTTACTAACCATTTAACTTTTTACCTAACGAAATTTCGTTGTTTATTCTTCAAGAATGATAGCCAATGGTATTTAAATCTTTAAATAATTATTTAAAATGAGGAATATATGAAAGTTAAAAACAATAAATTTATATTTTTTAGAATTGAACGGGTACGATGGTTCTATCGACAATAATAGCAAAAGTGAAACCGAATATAAGGTGTACAAAAAAAGATGGATAGTTTTAGCTATATTTATATTTGTATCAATTTTGAATGCTATCCAATACATAGAATTCTCCATAATCGCAGATGTAATAGTCGAATATTACCAAGTCTCCTATGAAGCTGTAGATTGGACTGCAATGATTGCAACTCTGATATATCTAACTGTTAGTGTTCCTGGGACATACATGGTCGACAGAATAGTAAGTAATTACACTTTTTTAGTGTAGTTAATGTAGTGGAGACGGTGTCGCGACGAAACTATCGCCAAAAAGGATGCCTGTTCAAAGACATACATAGGTCTGTTTTGTAGGTTAGAGAAAGTTTAAATTATGTTTTTAGCAAAATCATCGTTAATCCTTAATTAGGCGCAAGGCGTCAGGACAATTGCAAATTGAAAAAAAATTAAAAGTGTGAGAGTGTTTACTTCGATTTAATTTATTTGTTTCACTCAATTTTGACTCCATTGCGCCTAATGGAAGGTTAAAAAGGAGGTCCGTGCGAAGATGCAAGTCTGTTTTTGAAGTTGGAGTTTTCTGATATCTTATCCGTTCCGGATGTTGACTATCATCCTGGTTATTTAAACCAAGATGACTTACTAATAACTTAATTAACTCGTTGTTGGTACACATGTGAGCGCGGCGCTCACACAAAGAACATTACGAACGTCAATCGTATAAATGATATCGAATTAATCTGATACTATTAATACCTTCAAATGACATGTCTACAAATATTGACAAAAATAAATTATAGCGCTATTTGTCATTCTCGCATAGTTATCGTCTTACAAAGTTGACAGCACTGATAAAGTGAGCGTCGCGCAATATTATTATCACCGCCATAAGTACAAGTGTTTCTAGTTTTTTCAATTCATCATGGCCAATAAATTAAATATACCTACATATATCTATGTATGATTGGACGTTCTAAGTTGATCGAGCAAATAATAATGATATATAAATAAAGTGTAAGCGCATCGCTCACAGTGTACCAACGACGGGTTAATATGGTGGTTTTTCGTTGCCTTCCCCATAATCTAAAGATCTCCCGTGGGCTTTTCAAACACAGCAATACATTTAAGCAACCAGAATTTGAACCGCGGTTACCCACTTCCCAGTCGGCCAGTGTAGGCTTTACGCTGTTGATATTTGGTTATAGATTTAATAAATACTGTAATGACCGTGACGTCCGCAGATGCAACAAACTAATTATTGTTAATTATTTTAGGGAACTCGTAAAAGTCTACTAATTGCAGTATTCGGCACTGCTGTGGGATCGTGGCTGAAAGTTGGTTCAATACATCCAGATAGATTTTGGTTAATACTTTTAGGTCAAGCAATTGTATCATCTTGTCAAGTATGCATTTACCCTTTGCTTCCCAAACTTGCCGCTACATGGTTTGGTTATAACCAAATATCTACTGCCGTTGCATTCGGTTGCACTGGACTACAAGTAAGAATAAATTTCTATCAATTGATTGCTCCGTTCTGTTATTTTGTTAGGAGAGATTAGATTAAAATTTTAAATTCAAATATTGTGCGCCGGCTTTTAGTTGAAAGGATTGTATTTTTAAGTACAGCCCTATCCTTTAACACCCGTATTCATAGATGATGCGTTACATATACTTAAAACGATATGAAAAAAAATAAATATAACCAAAAGAATTGAGTAAAAAAAGATGAAAGCCTTTCAAAGAGAGAAGTAGGAAGAAAACCAGGCAATAGTGGTAAAATTACAGAACTGAGAAGATAAGATGCAGGCAATGAAGAATAACAGCAAACTAAGCGGAAGAACAGTGTGCATGAACTGAAAATCCAAAGAAAATAAAAAAAGTTGCAAAGAAAGAAATCGAAAAGGCAAATAGAATCAAAATAAGTTACCAGAAATTAACGATAAATAATAAGATGAATATGAATAATATCGATAGTTTAAAAAACCCAAAAAATGCACAAACATTTTTCAGAACTAAAATGTTTTTAAGTTATCACAAATAAAATACACTGTAAGTATAAAATCGGGCGATGAAATAGAAAGAAAATTAAGAGCGAATTCATTCAATATTGTTCGGGGTGGTGAAGGAAAGTGATTTAAAAAGGGGTAGGGGTATAAAAATAAGACTCTTGTGCAAATAACGAGAGAGGAGGGTTAATTATTTATTAAATACATAAATATGTTAATTGTAAATATTCACGATTTTAGGTTGGAAGTGCTGTATCTTATATAATTCCGCCATTGCTAGTTTGGAGGGGAGAAACGCAAGATGTCGAAAGAAGACTTTACATATTGAATATATCGTATGCAGCATTAGCCAGTGTCTTAGTACCATTCGTCGTTCTATGTAAGTATACAGCTTAATAAGAACGTTTCTTACTGATTTTAATAATTCAGAATATATTATTTCATTTTTGATATCTAATTTTCACAGTAAATAACAAAAAAGTAATTCCACTTTTTGGCCTTCTCAAATTAATTTTTATAATTTATTTTTAGTTGTCAACGACGGCCCTCCGACGCCTCCTTCTAAAGCACGAAGTCATGCACTTAAAGAGAAGCAAAATAATGATAAAAGCTTACTTGATATTTTGAAATCCTTAATTCGCAATAAATCCTTCATTTTAATTGCATTCATAGAAGGGATCAATTTTGGTGTTTTATGTCCACTTCAGGTCTTGTCAAACCAAATTATTTTGTCTTATTATCCCGTAAGTTTTCTAAATTTTGCAGATAAAGGTTGGTTTGTCCAGAACGTAGTCAGACACGTCCGCAGCTCTTTTCGGCGTTCCATTTGAACATGGGCACTTTTGGCTGGTAGCGCTCGCGATGCTACCAAATGTCAACAACATAGCGGAAACTCGATGTTGTTTTGAATGTGATTCTGAATTATTTTATCGTAAAACCGCGGTTAAATAATAATTCACAAAATGGAACACCAAAAGAATGCAAGCGTTTGCTTTATAAATAAAACTTTCTATACTAACTATACGTATTAGATTAACTTAATATTTTTCCGAGTGGTGGCGTTCGCGAATAAACTTGAAATTTAACCAACTTGACTTTATTTTTATAAGCAGTTCTTCGATTAAATTAAAATTTTGAAATTATTTTTTGGATTTTCGGGCGTTTAAATTGTCGCTCAAGTTTTCCATTCACTAGAAAAGGTTTCTAATTACAATTTAAAATTCTGAAATATTTTATATACCAAGTGCCTCACCTTACACCCGATCATAACGAAATAACATGCTAAATTAATTATTTTTAAATTCCTGCTTCCCATTATAATGGATAACAATGAAGAAGTTCCCAATTTAAAGAGATTTTTTTCTCGTGATATTTTCTTCTTTTCTTATTGTTGAAAAACTAGCGCTATTAGAAATACCTTAGTCGCCCGAGTTGAATTTAATTGCCAATTATTGATAACTTTTTCATTCTTATCTGTTATAAAGGGAAGTAAGAATTTAAAAATAGTCAATTTCCCATGTTATTTCCCTATGATCGGGGGTCGACAACCAGGTAACTATATCTGAAATAAAATGAAACCCCATACTTCACGATATTCAGATTATTTTAACGTCGTTAAGTCCCCATTTCTCGCGACTGATATTGAAAGCATGTCGGCGTCCTGCATACACCAACTTTAAGCAAGTGAATTTGTATTATTTTTTAGACTGCAACGTTTGATGTAGGAATTATAGGATTGCTGCAATGCCTGTTAGCCATGATAGGTGCGATGGGAGTTAGTATTATCCTGGATAAATATAAAACATTCAAGTAGGTTAAAAGTTCAAGGTACTATGTATTTGACAAATTTATAAAATATATTTTAGGATCACGTGTTGGGTGGTATACTTCGCATTTCTTCTCTCGATGGCGTTTTATATTGGTACATTGGATCAAGGAATTGCATTTGTATATGTATCCTCAATATTATTAGGGTAACATGATCACACTTATACACAGTCACTCACAAAATTATTCGCGCACATTGTAAACTATGGAAAAATTATGGTTTAGACCAGAACCACAGGGACAAAAATGCTGGGTTAGATCTCAATGATGTGTTACCTACGTGTAATTAAAAGGTTAAAAATTGTATGGCTCATAAACCTGGATACTGATATCCAAAATTGGACAAAAAAGCTACCAACAGATAATACGTCAGGGTAAGATGTCTCTGAAGACAGTAATGCTGTCAGACACACACAAAATAAGGATTTATTTAAAGATAAGATTTTTTTATAATTTCTGAGGCTATTATTTCGCTGGTTGCAATAGTAGCTTCTATCACAAAGGATACAAGTGTGCAAATAATTTTGTGGCTGTTAATCTACGTTAATGCCTAATGTACTTTTACTGTGAATAGAGATTTACTTAACTAGCACTGCTAGAATGAAATCAGAAGGCACTGCCCTGAAATCAACATAAGGGACAGTACTTTTACTGTGTTGCGACGGTATTCGGTTATAACAACTTTTCTTAGAATATAAGTTGTTATAATTACCAACTTTTCTTAGAAAATTGCACCGAATCAGTGCAGATTCAACCAAATATTAACTGTTATGGCAAAAAATCACAACTAAAATCAGTTGTTATAACATTGGGGTCATTATCTACTTATCATTTGGTATTATTTTATTATAAATAATGTAACATGAATGTTTTTAGCATTATTATGGGCGGAATGATGACATTAGGAGTTGAACTGGTGATGGAATTTACGTATCCAGAACCAGAAACTGTTTATGTTGGGGTTGTTGCAAATTGGGTACAAGCATCGTGTATCGGATTTACATTTTTATATGGACACATTTTCAGAACTATTAGTATTCTTTGGGCAAATCTGACCATACTATTCATACTAATCGTTGTAGATGCGTTGTTCATTTTCCTAAAATTTGATTTACGAAGAAAAGCGGTGCAAGATACTGTCAAAAAAATTTCGACACATGGTAAGTTAACAATATAGTAGCTTTTGTTATATAATTAACTTATATTTGAATTTTTCAGATTAATGGTATTTTGGCCGCATTATTTTTTTCATATTTAGTTACCAACCTAAAAAATTTGGCAGTTACGCGAAAATCAAGTGCTGCCTCCAAGCCGCTCAATCTAAGCATTAATGTTCACTCATTGTATTTTAGTTGTTAATTGTTAATATTTGAGTTCTCTAATTGCTTTTTTTTTTCATTTGAAGGTATGAGATAAAAATTATTGAAAGAAGCACACTCAAATATATATTTTATTAAAGAAACTTGTTCAGACATAATTAGTACTAGATAAATAATTATATTTACCTATATTTTTTTCTTGTAAAACTGTATTCCTTGCTTTCAATATTTCAATCCGTTCTTGCAGCAAAACCTTATAGTTTCCCTATAGACTTCACGAAGAAAATCTAATCTTTCTTCTGAATACTTGATCTTATCCTCTCTGATTTGTTGTATAACGGTTTTTCTTTTCTTCATCGCCCTTCTCCGTGGCGATTCTATTTGGTACTTCCGCCCTTTTTGAATTATCCGTAATTTCTAACAGATTTTCTATTAACACTTAAGCCCCGGGTCAACACTCTTAGCTCATCTTCGGATAACGTGACATCAATGTGATTTCACACAAGACAGTATGACAGATGTAATTCTTACAATGATTTTCAGCACAATATAGGTAATAACGCTAAATAATCCAAAAAGACAATTTATTACGAAAAACTCGCTCGGACCAGGGGGCCAAAACATTTCTTGTAGCGTCGGAGCTTAACTTGTTAAGTTTTCTTCCATTAAATCTGTAAGAACATGCTGGGTATCCAATCATAACGTTATATCTGTGGTGGGTAGGAAAAAGAGTATAAGTCAAATTTTGACATATTTGGAAAACGAGGTTTGAATATTTAGTACTAAATGCAAGATCGACCAATTAATAAAAGTTCAATTAGATGAGATCTAATTATGTCATTCCAATGCTTGTTTTGGTATATTACTATGTATTATTGTTTTGTTATTTGATAAGGAAGAAAACAGACTTTTACTATTTTGATTTAGACAATGTTGACTTATACTGTTAGAACTTCAAGTTTAGATAAGGAAAAACGATCTTCTATTAAACACATTTTATTCATAAATGAGTACAGATATGGAATTAATTGAATATTATTTATTTTTTATTTAGCGTATGGCAAATACAAAAAGAAAAAGAAAGCAACTACATGTCAATGCATACATAGTCAAATATTAATATTCAGGCCTTCGGTCGTACAGTGACTCGGTCTGTTTTTACAGTTATATGCCAGGTGGTACATTGTTTGCCTATCTTCGCCGCAGTCGCATGCGGCAGTTTCAGATTTGCCTCATTTATGTGGCTTAACTTGCAAAGTTAACCCGCCTGGGTAAAGCTAAAGAGTTAACAAATAAGGCGAGCAGATTATTCCCATCTTTATCCTGCCCAATAATACAATACCGAAGAAAAGGAAAACTGTTGTACACTGTACATTATGAATATTATTAATAAAAAAGAACAAAGCATCGGCCAAAACCAGACTAAATAAAGCAAATATAATTTATCTTAAATTGCAAGGATGGCTTATTCATCCTCAATAAACTCTTCTATATCTGCATAGCAGTTAAGAACATGGCGGCCACATGCAAGTTCTTATTCTGACCTCCACATGTATCTGAATAAAGAATGACTTTCTCCACTTCCGGAGGCAAAGAAAGCAGTTCTTGAAATATACATACATGTACCAATTTGGTTTCCACAACGTCCCCCTTCAGCGTCATGCCACATGTGACTTCTCCAGAACCTTCATTATGTACGGTTATAGGTCACAGTTCTCTTTTATAGAATGCTACAGAGGACTGAAGAAATTGAGTAGGTAGACATTGCTGGAGGTCAAACGTATAACATCTGGTATTGATGTTCTCTTTAGCAAAAGTCTTGTCCTCATTTTTTTTAAGTAGGCATTATCTGCTTCGGCATGATGTTTATTTACTTCTTCTTGAATGGAACGTTTTTCTTCATTATCAGTGACTTGCAGTTTCATCTGCAAAACATCACATTTGTGACACGTGTCTATCTTTGGCTGTTTAAATGACAACTTCAATTTATGAAATTCTGTTTGATATATTCTTCTAGACACTTTTTTATCTCGGTTTTCGCAATAAAGGGTATACATAATCTGTAAATTAAGATGCGGAGGCAAGAATCTTTTGCTGTTATCACGGCGCGATTCATATGATGGAAAAGATTTTATATGAGCTACAACACCTCCCATGGTTTCAAATGAATGTTTGTTCGAAGGTTCACGTTTACCTCCCTGATCATCATATGTAACTCCAGATGTAGTAGCCATTGAGTTTTCTACTGCCAAAGTAATAAACTTTGTGTGTTGCAGTTTCCTTAGTATTAGAGGTTTGGTTTGCTGCAAACTGAGAACGTTTGTTGCGGCTTCCAAGTGACCAGTACTCTTTAAAAATTACTCTTCTGTCATCTTCTGGAATGCGCTCGTTACATTTCAATCTACATTTTGGTAGCTCCATCTGTTCTCTAGCATTTCTTTGCTGTTTTCGCTTATATCTGTTTTGACTTTATCATACCAAGTATGAAAAAGTATTGTTATCGCGCAGAAACAAAAATTGAGATTTTTATGAATTTAGGCATATTGGGGTTCCAGAAGCGGAAAATCATCATTTCCAAAAAATGTCTGTATGTATGTGGTCAAATTTTGTGTGCGCTCTACCGCAAAAAGTAATAGGAATTTTTTAACAAAACTTTGTATTTGGTACATATATATTGAGACTTAGAACTGATTAGATTTTGGTTAAAATCGGTACACGGAAACGCAAAAAAAAAATATTTTGTAAACTAAAAAAATAATTTTTTTCTTATTTTTTAAATTTTATTTTTTTATTATGTTCTGCTCCATAATAATAATAAAAAAGTTTTAACCAATAATCGTGTAAATATCCTATTTCTTCATATTTTTGATATTTAAAAGTATGATAAAGTTATGGGCATGGCCACATCCGATTTCCTTCGGCTTGGCTTTTCTGCTATATCTTTTTCTTCTGGATTAACAGTTCTTTTTCGCTTTGAAACTGGTTTTCTTATAGCAAATTCTTCATTTTCACTTGATTCATTAGTAGGTACGTAGTCTTTATCAACATCTGAATCGTCTATATCCTCCCTTTCGGCTACCTCGTCTAATATTTTATGTAAATATTCAGTTTTGTTATTATCTATAGTACTCTCAAGACACATTTCTAATCCAGTTCCTACTTCTTTAACTGGTATGTTTTCCCGATTTACAATACAATTGACAGTATCATCTAAGAAAGGTCTTACCGCCACTAGGTTCTACAGGGTTTTCTAATGAAATTTCTTCCATAACTACACCTTGTCCAACCACTTCTATGTTTGTTAATATCAATAATATTAGTAATATAATAATATTACTAATATTATTATAACAATTCTGCGTTTGACATTAATAAATTTTAAGGTTGCTTAGTATAAGTCAACTTATACTCTCTTTCCTACACTAAGATCGAAACGTTTGTAGTGAGTACGATAGTATAAGTGTACTTATACGCCTTTTCTCGCCCTCGGATTATAAGGGTGGAAGTTATATTATTTGTGCAATCGCATTTATGATCTTATGAAGTATATTTGACTTATACTCTTAGTGCTAAATTGTAGTGCTTCTAGAGCTTATTTTATAACTGATTTAAACGGATTTGAGCAGATTTCCGACTGATACTGTTTTTCCTACCCACCACAGATATATGGGTTGACATTTCGTTTCTGACCGTAGATAACGTGCATTTCTTCAGTGAATTCAAAATGCGTTCTTCCAAGAGTTTTTATTGTCAACCAATTTTTTTATAATTTCGATGTAACTTAACCGTTCATCGATTTTCGCAATTCTCTTTAGAAATTTGTTTCCAGTTGTTCAGTGAGTTCTTTACACATACACTTAGTTTTTCATTTTCATACAGCAGCCTGTGGATATAAGTTACTTCAAGCCTTATATTCAAATTTTAATATATGAGTCCACTAAATGCAAAAGTGTGTATATGCAAAAAATTCGAAAATCAGTGTATCAGTGTATGCTTTTAATTACTATTTAGAAATCAGTACATAAATTCTAAGTTGGAGAACATCAAATTACTCCTAATGCTTCAGTTGCAAAACTGTTCAATTAACTGTGTGTATGCAATCTTTATACTAAAATTCAACGGTTAATAATCAAACTATTGGTAAAAAAATTATCATTGTAACTTCAAAATGCAATACACATTAAGACAAACAAAATATACTGGAAGAATCTCTCATACTTTTCCTCATAACAGTTTTGTGTAAACATCTCAAAACAACTTGAATGTCATATATACACTTTTGCATCTAGTGGACTCATATCAAAGCCGACCATTTTGTAACAAAAATTTCCTTCTCCCATTCGGGGATTAACCGAATTTCCAATCTCCGACCCTGCCAACGAATTGTGCCAGTCAGCGCAGTACATAAATCCACCAAAGGTGAAACTTTAGTTCATTAAAATTAAAGAACCAAAATCCGAATCCTAGCACCAACAATAAGCCAGGACGGAAATCAAACAATTCCTCTTCCCCTCAGAAATTTCCTCTACACGCTGGAAAAAGATCAACCAGCTTTTATTTACTGTAGATGTTACTCTAGCTGAGATAGTGCGGAAGCGAGGGTCATAAGTTCCGGAAAAACGGTGACAATAAAACAAAAAAATAATCTCTGCAAGAAGTGTGCTGCCAAACGGCAGTTGCAACAAAAAACACAAAAAATCGTAGCTACTTGCCTCAATTATTATCCTTCGGAGTAACATAACTAAGAACAAACAGCATACGCTAATTGTTGAACCAAAATAAGTAAATAAATTTAATTATTAAAATAATTAAATATTTGACATTGTTAATAATATTTAAGTAGGAAAAATTTGCGAGCAAAGATAAAAGCTATCGGTCGATAAGCTCCCATTAGGTTGGTTCCATAATCCATATAAAATAATTTACCATTACAAATTATTCAAAATAATTATTCGGCAATTCGGAAGCAAATACTAGATTCCCAGTCAGCACAAAACACCAGATCAAACGAGTAGAAAGAATATCGTCAAAATTAGGTGTCTCCCTACGAAATTCATTACAAAAAGTAAAAACTTACTCCAAAATTTGACAAGCACACGAAACACTCTCACACTTAAAAAATTTCACATCAAAGTTCCGAAAGTTGCGCTCTTGCGTTTACAGAAAGCAAACTCCAATCCCCCCAATCAGACTTTAGACAGGGGCGTACTCGGCAATAAAACAAATTGTAAAAATTTGTTACACACTGTGTTTGATAAAACATAACAAAAAGCCAAAAGGTAAAATGGCTTCAGTCGAATTGATCCATCTGTTTAAGATGGATACTTTCTCCTTCATATACCCAGCCTAAGCTTATTTGGGCACCAAACTGCAGTAATTGCCATGATGAGTTTAAACACAAAAGCAATTGCGCAGATTCTGCATTCAACCGGTTCCGGTGCTTTCGAATGATTAGTCCGGCCTTTGAAAATAATAGTTCTGCAGGAAGGCTGCTGCGCTGGTAGCAGAAATCCGAGCTAAATTTGGATACCTAAACTGATTGTTCTTCCACCACTTTAATACATCTATATTTCCATTTTCTCGCTTTTGGTTTAAATAATCGTCAATTTCGACATTCCAGTCCGAATGGTATACGATTTTCATTTCCTTTTCGAAGAGATCATGAATATTTAAGTTATCTTCATTGGTTGTATCCATTGTATCAGTTTTTTTTTTAGTTCGTTTTGACAAACTGAATCTGAAAGAGTGAGATTGCCATTACCTTCAGACAAGAAATATTTTAATTTAAATATTTCTTCAAATGTTTTTAATGATTGCCGCTCCAAATCTCTTCCCCACGATGTAAGTGAAAATGTTGATTGTTTATGACCCGCATCCAATATTAATACGACCCCGTAGATCCAATTTGATTTTCTGTAGTGTTTTAATTGTTTGTCTCTTCCTGCTTGAAATGCCAATAAATTTGTCTCGTTCGTAAAACTTCTATCGACCTTAACATCTAATTTATGAATATATTCCTCAATTTTTTCAAGTAACATGTTAAACCCAATGATAACCATGGGCAAAGTAACATATTTTTCTCCAGATAATAAATCAGACAAGTTTATAAAATGTTTTAGATACATACAATGCCTTTCATTTTCCTCAATTAAAAGATTCTGTAAATTTTTGTTATTTTGACACAATGCGGTCAATGCTGGTTGAAGCTTAATTACTGTCAGAAGCATGGTAAAAGTTGAATTCCATCTAGTACTTACGTCACAAATTGTACTTAATTGTTTTATATTTACAGCATCGCAACAAGAATTCAGCTTATTTTTCCACAGTTCTGATCTTTTAATTTTTATAAACAACTTCCTTATTTTATTTACAATTGTATCCGCTGGTATTTTATCATCTGAGACATCTTCAGAATGCGAATGCAGAGAATCTTCAACTTCAAACTCATCCAGTAATGTGTCCACTTCCGTTTGAGTTTCAGACGAACCTAATAACTTTATAAGATCTTGCACTGCTAAGTTTAACATATGGGCAAAACATCGGAAGTGGCAGTCCACTTCATCAAAACTTATAAAATCCCTCTGATAGCACAGTTTCAACTCCGACATAAAACTGGTATTAGTTGCGGCGTTGTCCATAGTTATTCCCTGTAATTTCTCTTTTTGTAAATGAAAATTTTCTATAGTTTGGCAAAGAAGATCAGCAATGTCTTTGCCTGTATGTTTGCCTCTTGATGGCACAAAATCTATAGCAAGCGACTGGAGAGTCTAACTCTCTTTTTCCTATCTTGTATCGAAAATATCTATAGTAGGCGGGTTTGCTTTAAGTTCTAAAAGTAGTTGGATGATCAGTGAATTATTATTTATTGATGTACTGAAGCATATCGCGCATCACAGTAAATGTTCTAAAGATAAACCAATATTACTCTTACTGGATAACCATAGTAGTCATTGCAGTCTTGATGCTATTATTTTCTGCAAAGAAAATGGCATAATTTTATTGTCGTTCCCGTCTCATAACTCTCATCGTTTATAACCCTTAGACGTTGCCGTCTTTGGTGCTTTTAAAACCCATTGCAAAAGTTCCTTTAATGATTATTTAACAAATAATCCTGGAAAAGTAGTAAGCATTTTTGAAATAGCTCAGCTTTCAAAACTACCATTTCAACGAGCGTTCACTTAGGAAAATATTGAAAAATCATTTAGATCTACAGGTATTTATCCATTAAACACTCAAATTTTTTCAGAAGAAGAGTTTTCAGTTTCAAGAGTCACTGATTTAGAAGAAACTTCGGATATTGATCCATCTCCTAGTACTGAGATTTAAGTTACTCCGGAGCGCTTGCGTTCTCTACCAAAAATCGCCGCACCCAAATTTAAAAAGGGAAAATCACGTATTTATACAGACTACCCAGAGAAGGATCGTTTAATGGATCTGGAAAGGAATAGAACTATGAAAAAAGCAGCAGCTGAAAGGAAACAAACCGCGAAGAACAATAAAAAAATCAGAATCATTCAGCGTTGCAGACACAGAGGATTCAACTGGACCATTACATAGTTTTCGTTTTTAATAAAAAATAATATAAAATATTTCAATCCAAACAAAAAAATTAATAAGGCAATACAGAACCACGTCAGCGGATGCGTCAATCCTTTTAGCATCGCTTATATCGGCAGACCTCCTTGCACAAGAGCGGAAAGCCACCTTCCACCAACCTCATCAGGACAGAAAAGAACTGAGCAAGTTATCCTTTGAGTCGTGGCAAATCAGATGGAACTCAAGCGAAAAGGGTAGGTGGACGTATCGCCTCATCCCTGACCTTAGAGGCTGGTACAACCGTGACCATGGAGAAGCGTGTTATGAGTTGACCCAAGTTCTAACGGGTCACGGATGCTTTGAATCATATCTTTTCAGGTTCAAAGAAGCAAACAGCCCCAACTGCCCAGACATTGAAGATATTGTAGAACACACAGTATTCTTATGTCAAAAATGGAATATTCCAAGAACCGCCGCGGTCACGAAAATGGGACAACCCCCGACTCCCGAAACCATGGTCCAGTACATGTTGTCATCCGAAGAGGCCTGGGAAACAATCATAATGCTATCCAGAGATGTAATAGGTACGAAGGAAGAGGAACAAAGAATTAATCAGAAGGCAAATTAAGAAGAAATCCTCAGTCCCGTAAGGGCAGAACAACTAGCGGGCTATGTTTCGGAAGAAATGTGAAAACAAATCCCGGACACGCCGTAGGGAGGGGGTATTTAGTGAGTATAAATCTCACACTGCCATCAGTACGGTCTGATGGCGTCTTATGGAAGATTTTCCCCCTTCCGACGCTAAGAAAAAAAAGTTCAGGAACAAAAGTTACAAACATGAAATAAAAATAGACGAAATTCAAACAAAGTAGAAACAATAATGTATGTGATGTTTGAAAGCAATACCCTAAAGGTATGATATTTCTGATCTAATAATTATTTTTAAGTAACCAACAGTTTGTTTGCAGTTATGATAGATGTTCAGCACGATTTACTTTAAAAACCGGTTTAAATGATCATCATCGTAAAGTGCACAATCACGAAATACCATTTAATTATGATATATTTACAATAGATCTATTTATTGCCTCGTTTTGGTAATGCTCTTAACTTAAACAGCGACGAATTCATTCCGAAGAAAAATCATATTCCTCATTCATAAAAACGATATAAGATACGGAGGTAAGGTATTTTACTGTTATTCCTATGTTATTTGTGGAAATTTAGAGAAAACTAATAGCTATAGATTTGCCAGGAAACATTATTGCAAAGCCGTTAACTACCCACATTAGAAAACACACGGGAGAAAAATCATATTCCTGTGAAATTTGTAACAGACATTTTCTTCAAAAATGCTATCTTATCAGGCACATAAAATCTCAACATAAATACTATTTAATATTATTCATTTAAAAAAATGATATTCGTCATTCATAAAAATTAATTCGCTTTCCTGAAGACGTGTACCTGGTGGTCAACTCGCTGCCTGACTAACACCCCTGTTGGATGAAGTTCAGGCAGCATGCTGCGACTCTCTTAGCAGAGAAGTAAGCAAAGAAATAATTTGAAACTCACTTTTCTAGAACTACTTATTATAGTGAAGGCGGAATTTTAAAGTTTATGAATGAGATATTGAAAAACTGATATTAAAAAAATGAAGCACTAGAGGGAATTCAACCAGTAACCTTGCCACAAGACCAAAACATTCTAGAATTTTTCAATTTACAGTTTACTTGAGCTTGTGGTAGCAATGACTTTCCCTACAAATAGGGAATAACGCTTCCCAACTGGATAATGGTAATCTATTATTGATTTAGCTGACGCAGAATTTTAGATATATAAAATTCTGAAATCGTAAATAGCGAGAATAACTCGAATAAAATAATAGAACAAAGGTTTAAGAAAATTATCAAAATGTGCCAAAGAACCACCTTCTATAGACACAAAAATCTAACAAAATGTCTACGAACAAAAGAGACGTAAATAACGCAGATCAAGAGAACGAAAAAAATACACTTACATTTTGGTAAAATTCATGAAAATTTCATCTATGGTTTTCCTGCTTTTAGGGAAAATCACAAAGTGTAAAACGGTAAAATCCTGTCTTAATAAAAATGTAAAGCAAAATCTAAAGAATATTTTATAATGTAAACAACACTTTATCGAAATATGAAAAAAAAGTCTGAGTTTTTCCAAACTTTTTGTAGTTATAGCTTGTAAATAGAATTATTAAGTTTCAGCAAAATTTTATCACTGTTTAAAAAGTATATTATTACACACAGAAAGACAATATTCCTGAAATTCAAAGTTAACTTAATTTTGGCTCCGAGTAACGTAATAGCTGAAACTCACTTGGCAAATAACGGTATCATAAATAATAGTATCAACGCTATCAAAAATGGTAAAGCAGGCGATTACCAAAGTCATAATTAAAAAAGATGATAGACTTGTCTAATTGCAAACCCAGATGGGAGCAAGCTTAGCAGCTATCGGTAGTTATCTCCGACCTTTTAAAAGAAAAGGAGGGACAAGAAGCACACTGAGGCACTAAGTGATGCAGGGCGTATGATGGCAGACGTCATATACTGCGAGAGTACCTCCAGAAGAGAACTAGTTTGTTTAAACTTAAATAAAAAATGGATGGATACACTCATTGCTTCTTTGTGACAACTTGGATGACAGATTAAAGACGGCAAAGTACCTCCAAACCCATTAAGTCAATTACAAGCAAACAAATCGATTCCAAAAAGAACAAGCAACTTCAAAAGTCCATTCAGATACCAATAGGGAGTCAAACTGAGTGGATGTTTTCACCCGACTTCTAGAGGCCGTCCGAGTCGCAATCCACAACTTCAACGAAGGGGAGCACAAGAGAAAGCCAAGAACAGATATCCATTAGGTGAATCTCAAAGTTAAGATGTGACCGGCCGCTTGATGGTTCCACCCCCTCTTGAAGAGTGAAGTAAGGTAAGATATAGTTTTAAGTATGTAAATAATTATTTACTTATTATTAATTAATTGCACTCCTTTGTTTTTTAATCGAACGCTACAGTTCAATAGTAGTACTGTCACAAGTGGAAATGTATAATCTATAAATGAAAGTATAATTAATGTGATCAAATGGGTCACAAATTGAAGCTCCCTTGTACGGAAGATTAGCCGAGTATTGTAAGAATAATTAATAAATAATCTGGAAAGGAAAGCATCAAGCGGTGCAATAGAATAATAGTTAATTAGATGCAGTCATTAGGTGAATCTCAAAAGGTCAAGATGTGACCGGACCGCTTTATGGTTCCACCCCTCTTTAAAAGTGAAGTAGGAAGTAGGGCAAGATATAGTTGTAAGTATGTAAATAATTATTTAGTTAGTTACTTTCATAGTTATTAATAAATCTAGGATTTATTATAAACACCTGTGTGTGTAATTTAACTAAAGTAAACCTGACTCCAACCTCTGAGTTACACAACCCCAGCCACGAGTACAAACATACGTGACAGTACAGACCACGGTGTTTGAACTCGAATAGCAGCAAAAATACCATGAAAACAGTGGACTTCCACACGGATAGAGGGCGCTGAGCTGAAAAATCTTGCCGAGAATCATTGAAATCACCTTGAAAAGCTTTATGATTTAGTTTAAAAAGCGGTCACTAAAATATTTAAAATACGAGCCCACCCAGCCCTCCGTGGTTTTTCCACTTCAAGCGTAATTCAAAGAATTTCAATGCCAAACCTTCAAACACCAGACGAAGAAGATCAAAGTGCCTCCGGCACTAAATGCTTCGCAAGCCACTCAGCTACGCTACGCTATTTAAAATGTTAGAAAACGTTCGTCGTTGTCTTTTTTGTGGACTCAAAGCGTGCATAACCTATAAACGTTTTCTGTGCTTTAAGTTGGTTTCAGCGTATAAATATAGTAGAAAGCGTTGATAAATAACGATAAATCGTAAGCCGATAGTAATAATTGCTTATTGCAGCAGTGTGGTGAAGGGATTTTACTTTAATATATAATTTTTTTCTTAATATTTGAATAACTTTTAATTTTACTTTTTTTTTATAATGGGTAGACATCTTTGTTGTGTTCCCACATGTTTTAGTAAAGGACAAGTTTTACATAGATTTCCAAATCCTGCAGTAGATGTGGATAGATATAAATTATGGGTATCGCTAACTGGCTGTGCAATCGGTGGAGCCAGCTTATCAATGGAGAAGAATTTGCCATCTCCATTTTGAAGAACGTTTCGTCAAGAGCAATAACTTATTACAACCTAATGCTCTTCCAACTATCGATTTTAGGTTTTATTGTAAATTTTTTTATTTTAGTCCAGCTACATGTAGAAGAACAAGAAGTGCAAGAAAGCAAGGACGTTCATGGGACCGTAGATGATTCCAATTCACCAACACGGAAGAGTGCAAATACACGTGAACATTATACACCTTCACTATCAGAAGGTGTGTACATACATATACTATACATATATAATATCCATAAAAGACAAAAATGTGAATGGTAATTTATGGAAAATTTACTTTAAATTTTGTTTTAGTTACAACAAGTGGTTTTAGCCAAAATAAGGTTGCAGAGGCTATGATAGATTATGGTACACCATCACGAGCACAAGGTTTAATGTAAATGCTAATATTTAAACTTTTTAATTAACTTTAATTTTATTTTTAGCAACAAGTGCGTCTGATGAAAACAGAGATGCAGAAGCTAATAATGTATTTGGAACACCACCACGATCAAAAGGTTTGCATATGCAAGATAACTTCAAATGTAATTTATAAAAAATTTATCTTTTTTTAGTATCTCTTCTTCAAAGAATAAATGTCACTAAATCTGGTCAGCTAACTCCTAAAGCCAAATTTATGTACAAAGAAGCAGTCCAGTTAAAAAGACAATTGAGGAGTAGCAAATTTAGAATTCATCTCATTCTTGTCGATATGCTCAAATTTTTCCTATGACAAAAACAAGACATTTTCAAGGTTTTAAAGATTTTGGCTTTAAAAGAACCGAAAAAATAGCAAATCATGTACAGGTACTTATCAATTACCTACTTCAAACTATTATTGAAATTGAATTTTCATGTTATTTCAACATAGAAGCAAAATGGAAACAACCCATCTATTATAACTTCGTAAGTGGTGCTACGAATCACTCAGATATTGAACGAATATTGAAATTATTAATTAAGAAGCTAGCTGACATTGGTTTGATTGTCTGTGCTACAGTTTGTGATCAGTGGACTAATAATTCATCGGCAATTAGAAATTTAATTGAGGACACGAAAGGAAATTATCTCAGAGAGAACCGGGAGATGAGAGGCACATTTTTTGAAGTTGCAGGTTATCCAGTGATACCTCTCTTTGATCCTCCTCAATTATTGAAATGCATTCGAAACAACCTTCTTGTTAAAGACTTGAGATGTACTATAGATGAAGTTGAACTAACTGCTAAATGGGATCACATTTATAAATGCATATTTGATAATGGTTTATTTGACAAACTTAGACTGATGCCTAAAATTAATGATGATCACGTGCATCCAAGTCATCTAAAAAAAATTAAGGTTTCTTGTTGCACTAAAATTTTTAGCCACTCGGTTGCTGTTGGCATTAATGTTATAGCCAAATCAGGTGTGAATTAACAACTTTTATTTGTTGTATAAATGTTTAACATTTTTTTTTATTTAGGAATGACTGTCGAAACTAATAAGGGTATTATCAAATTGCCACCAGAAGCAACACAAACCGCACAAGTGATTAGCTTCTTAGACAAATTATTTGACAGTGTTAATGGTCATGCTGGTTTTGATGTCGCAGGAAAGGCATTACGAACCTGCGTTACAGACAAATCTCCACATGTTGAATTTTGGAGAAAAGCGATTATAATTTTAAAGACTATGAAATTTATAACGCGGGATGGCAAAACATCAACACCACCGTCGGTAAAAAATTGGATTACAACACTGGAGGTAATTGAAATATTATTAAAATAAATATATTATTTAATACCATTTGTATCATTTTCAGGGTTTCATTGATCTTTACACAAAATTGAAAGGTTTTGGTTTCACCAAAATGTGTCCAAGAACATTTAACCAAGATCCATTAAAAAATTTCTTTGAAAAAATTAGAGAGAGTGGTGTACGATTTACCAATCCAACTGTAGCTGCTTTTACTCCGTTTTACACTAGCTTGTTGGTAAATAACTTCACAAAGGTCATTCGATAGGCAGTAATTGCGAAAATGATGAAGGAGATATTTAAATATCACTACAAAGTTTTGTTACTTAGGTGATTATTTTTATTTGAAATATAGTTAATTAGTTATTCTAACTTGATAACGATATCAGGATGTACAAAATCAAGTTCAACAACTTGATGTGAACAGTGACATCCTATCGTTGTTGATGATGTAGCAAAAAGTTTCAGCTATTCCTCCCATTCCAATTTGTTGAAGGATATCACCTTTTTGATATTCTTATTTTCTGGCAGAGGATCTGTATGGAAAAAGATAATTGACAAATCAGAAGAAAAGCTTGCTGACTTACTTAACATGCTAAAGGACAAGTACAATATTGATATCACTGTGAGATCCACAATGACATCTTTAGGTCCAAAGGTGGTAACAATACCTAGAATGTCAGCATGTTTTCCAACTAAAGTATGTGAATACATTGATTCAAATTATGGGAAAACTCTGTTTACTTATTCTGATATGGGGATAAGCAACTCTACCAATTTGTCTAGAAGAATTTTATCACCTTACTTCGTGTCTTTGATCCCTAGAAAGTTCCTAAGCAGAGTTGCAAAGGAACATTACTTCTTTTTTGGAGTGCATGTACTGACAGACAACATTATTCATAAAGTGGATCAGAAGTTGACACCCTTGGAAAACATTTACTCTTACTATGCTGCTGCATTTCAATCAGCTGCAACTCCTGAGATTGCTCGTTCCAAGTTCTGCGTCAAAATAGGGTTGTCAGACACGTCAGGAAGCAAGTTTTCTGCTCATTTTTTAAAACAAAACTATTTTCATGCTTTTAATAAAGTTAAGAAAAAAGCTGGCAGAAGAGCAAAAGTTGCACAAAAAATTTTTTTTTCTTATTACAATAAAAGAATTTCAAGAAAAAACGATTTTACGTTTTTGAGAGGACCCTCATTTGTCAGGACGAAGATATCGCGAAGACGTGAATGTACAAAAAAAACCTTAGTACGGATGCTTAATGGTTTTTTTCGAACTTGTACTTAAAACCCACCGTTAAAAGTTGGTTATTTACACTACCTCCCTTAAGTAAATCCCTTCCAGTGGCGTAACTACCAGTGTAGTTTGCCTATTTTACCAGATACCAGATCGATGTGTTCGATCGAACAAGGGCCCAGACATTAAAAGGGCCAGGTAGCTATCACGACCAAGAAATAAAATACTTTAATGATTTCATGTGAATTCAAATTTTTGTGATTTGTAGCACTAAATATTGAAAGCACCAATAAAACAGAAAATATGCGGCACTCTTTCAAGATAACTTGTCTGCCATATTTTTCATGTACCTAAGTATTTAAAATATAAAATATATTTACTGTCTGTTTCGTCTTTTGTTGAATTGAAGTTGAAGCGGCATCAAGAAAGATTAAACGCACCCGCAAAAGCAAAACTTCCCATCTGGTAGCGATTACAGAGTAATAAACAAATAAACTGTCACCCTTATATAGCAATTTAACAAATTACCGAAAAAAATAAGAGTAGGGTATATTTTGATTTTTAACACTCCACTGCTAGTTTGCTAAAAGTTTGTTGTTTGTTAAGAAGTGTTTTGTTTTTATAAATTTTGTTAATTTAATATTCCATTTGGGGCCCCGCTGGAGTCAGAAACACAGGCCCGTAGCTGCATTGAGATCAAATATTTTTAATAAATTATACGTTGCCGAATCGCTTTTTCCATCATGAAAAGAAGTGGAGATTTAAGAGATTATTTCAAAAAAAGAGTTTGCACAGAACCGAAAGAAAACCGTGAAGAAATTAGCGTAAATACCAATGAGATTGAATTACCTTCAGTAAGTATCTACTAAGTAATTACCAAATAGGTACCTAGGCGAAGCATTTAGGAAAAAATTTATTTAACTTGCGTATTGTTTACAGGTTTCCACTTCATCCAAAGTAAATATTTCCGAAGCTTCCGAGACCATCTTAGATTTAAATGATATAGGGATCTCTATTGGCAAGGTGTAAAGCCAAAATGAAATACATAAATTTTTAAAGTATACTTGGACACCAGGTGAGACCTACTCTTTTCCTGTAATATACGAAGGCAAGCAAAAACGGAGTTTTCAATTAAAATGGTTAAAAGATTTTAGTTGGTTAGCATACAGTGATTTAAAAAAGGGTGCTTTTTGCAAGTTCTGTTCTTTATTTGACCCGAGTGGGGCCGGCATTGGTTCACAGCCATTAAAAACTTTCGTTACACAACCTTTGCGAAAATATAAAAACGCACTCGAAGATATTCGTCAGCATGCAATAAATACATATCACATTAATTTCATGCAAAAAGCAGACGAATTTTTAAAAAATATTAGAAACAATAATACAACATTAAACTAAAAAAGCAGTAATAGAATCCAACCGTAACCGCTTGCTTTCGATTGTGAAAACAGTAATATTTTGTGCCCAAAACAATTTGCCTTTGCGAGGACATCGTGATGATGGTCCAATAGGCACAGATGAAGCATGGGCAAACTGTTTATCAGGAAAGGAAGGTGTTTTTCGAAGCCTACTTGCATTTAGAATAGATTCTGGCGATAACAGTTTAATAGCGCATTTAAAATACGCTTCAAAGAATGCAACTATAATATTGATAAGTAAAACCATTCAAAATGAAACAATTTGTGCGATGGGACATATAATTCGCAATTCCATTGTAGAGGAAATAAAAAGAGCTAAATTTTTTTCAATATTATGCGACGAAACTACAGATGTAGCATCAATTGATGCTATATTAGCAATGCAATATTAGAGGACAGGGCTATGATGGAGGATCAAATATGTCAGGAAAATACAAGGGGGCTCAAGCTCTAATTTTATTAGAGCAGCCATTGGCCTTTTATACTCATTGTGCGAACCATGCACTCAATTTAGCTATATCTAACTGTTGTGAAGTTTCTTCGGTTAAAAACATGATGGGAATTGTCTCATCTGTCCCTGTTTTTCTTAATGCATCCGCAAAACGTTTAACAATTTTTCAAGAGGTTTTAGAAGAAGCGGACATTTCTCCACCTACTAAAAAAACAAACTTAAAAACCTGTGCGCTACACGTTGGGTTGAGCGCCATGATGCGGTTTTAACGTTTAAAGAATTTTATTCCATAATTATCATTGCCTTGGAACGATTTGAAAAGGACAGCGATACTGAAACTTCAAGCAAAGCTGTAAGCTTTGGATCTGCAATGAAGCGTAGCGATTTTCTTATTGCGCTTGAAATAGTGGTTTACTGTTTTTCTTTTACTGTAAAATTGAGCAAAATCCTTCAAAGTCCTTCTCAAGACCTTTCCACTGCTTCATCCTGCATACAGGAAGTATTAAAAGTTTTTGAAGATATGCGACTTCATGCAGAAATAAAGTTTAAGGCAATGTTTGAAGATGCTAAGAAAATGGCAGAGTCTATGGACGAGGAAATCAAAATACCCAGGATTTGTGGCAGACAAGCCCACAGTACCAACGTTAACGTTGAAAATAAATGTCCAGAGTCATTTTATAGGCAGTCCATTTTTAATCCATTTCTTGACTATTTTATTTCCCAACTTAAAAAGAGGTTTAACGAGAAAGTCCTAGAGGTGATTTCGTTGGAGGGACTTATTCCGAAATATCTAAAAAAGATTTCCGTTTCCAAAATTATAAAAGCAGCTTTGATATATGAAGCTGCTTTACATTGTATATCAAAAGTTGAACTTCAAGCAGAAGTACAATTATGGAAAAATAAATGGGAAAACATAGAATTAGATAAGCTTCCCGAAAATGCCATCCAGTCTTTAATAAGTTGTGACGAACAAATCTTTCCTAATATAAAACTGCTTTTGCAATTGTTTGCAACTCTACCTGTCACCACAGCTTCAGCTGAAAGGTCATTTTCATGCTTAAGAAGGCTTAAAACATACCTAAGGTCAACAATGAGCGAAAAGCGACTCAATGGATTAGCATTAGCCAACATACACAAAGAGAGGGCCATTGATGTTGAGGAAGTAACACAGGAGTTTGCCAGAATGAAACCTCGACGTTTGGAAACCGAAGACTGGACTAAGGACTAAGTAATAGTTATATTTTCTGTTAATAATACTAGACCAGTGCATTTAGCCGGTTCCACCTCTATAAGTCACCCCCTTCATTCCTCCTACTACGGATCGGTTTGAATTTATTTTTCCTGTAATTCTAACGACATTTTCTTCGGTTTCCCATTACTGTCATTCTGTTATTAATTTTTTCATAAAAAAATATTAAATGCACTGGTCTATACCAGTAGTAGATTATTATATAATTAATATTATATTTATACATATATCTGTAGATTTATAATACATTTTTGAGTAAATTGTCTTTTAATGTTTTTTAAGAAAATTTGCTTAATGGATCCTATATCTTTTGGAGAAAATATTTTTGTATCGCGATTTTCTATTTTTTAACTATTTACTAGAGCGCTTGACCTTGAAAAATTGAAAAAAAAATTGGCTGCGGCGCTGTAGGCGCCCCCCAGACCCCCATTGAACTTCGGTTATTTGACTTGAGTTATTGCTTCCAAGTCTTTGGATATTTGTAAAATTGGGGCATCATCTCTCCACTTGCCTAAATGCAAATTCCCATCGTTATCATAATAGTCGGTATAACCAGTGGCAATGCTTCCTCTCCACGTTGCACAAAATTGTGTAACACTATTGTTGCTTTTACGATACTTTGGTAAGTGTCAATGTTACCAACAATAGGTTTTCTCAAAATCCGCCATCGTTGGATCAGAATGCCAAACGTATTTTCAATTACCTACTCTTCTAGTTTGAAATAATCGATAATTTAAAAATTTGCTTTTCGTGTGACAATCTTTCACCAGGATATGAACGCATGTGTTAGTGGAGAGGAAATGCCTGATCGGCTACAAAAAACCATGATGTATTTATGTCTGAATGTGGTAGACATTGGTCGGTGGGTATTTTAATAGCTTCGGCATTATTTTCCATTACCTATAGCACTTCCGAAAGCAGAGTTTCGAAATATTCTGCTATCGTGCACTGAACCAGTAGCATCAATGTCCACCAAAGTAAATTTGTATTGGTAATCACATATTGCCATTAACACCAAACTAAAAAAATTGACATTTCAAAAACTGTATGAACGTCAAAGGATATACGAACGAAGAATTTATGGAGGAGAAACGCTGCAAAAAATCGCTGTCGATTATGGAATATCACGAGAAGGCGTTAATAAAATTGTTAAAAAAATTCAAAATGTGGGATCATCCGAAAATAGACCTAGAACAGGTAGAAAAAGAATCAATGAAGCCAATTTGCACGGACGTGTAGCAAGAAAACGACCTTATATTTCAGCTGTAAATGCAAAGAAATATTTACAATTTGCCACCGAGCATTTAACTAAGCCGCAACGTTTCTGGGAAACGGTATTATGGAGCGACGAGAGTAAGTTCGAACGACAAATGGTATGGAGGAAACCAGGCGAAGCATTTAAACCACACCTAATTAAATCAACCGTAAAACACGGTGGAGGTTCAATTATGATTTGGGGGTGTTTTTGTGCTGCAGGGGTAGGAAAGCTGCAAATAATCGAAGGAATAATGACTGCTATCAAATATATAGAGATTTTAACTGAAAATCTTTTTGATTCGGTGGACCAATTGGGCTTAATGGGGTCATATAATTTCCAACATGATAATGACCCCAAACATAGTGCAAAAATTGTGAAGAAATTTTTAATAGAAAATGACATTCAGGTACTAACTTGGCCCCCTCAAAGTCCGGATTTAAATCCTATCGAGCATTTGTGGGACGAACTCGATCGGAGAATTCCGCAAGCCGAACGATTCACAAAAACTAAATTTATAGAAGCATTAAAAAAAGAGTGGTTGGCTATAGGGCCCGATGTAATTTTAAAATTAATTAAAAGTATGCCAAATAGACTTAGGGAAGTTATAGCGGCAAAAGGGTACCAAACACCGTACTAATTTTAATTTTTGTTTAGAATAATTTAGATTTTACTTTAATTTTTGTATTGTCAACTTACTTTCCGACTTGTATTATTTAGAATTTTTTTTTTTATATTAAGGGTTAACTTTATAATCATTAAACATTAGTTTTGTAGTTATTAATAGTTGTAAATAAAGTACGTTTTATTTCGAAAACGTAAACCAGTGTTTAAATTATTTTAAAAGCATTAATTAGTAAAAATAAAACTTGTCAACTTATATACTGACGCGACTGTACATATACAGGCAAAGTTGGTGTGGCTGAGGGTGAGTCATAACGCAACAAAGAGTATCAAGTCTAGTCTACCCTTTCCTATCTAGAAATGCAATAAAAAAAAATATATCTAAGGTAATTAAAATTGATTAATGTAGAAGACGAAAACCTCTGAAATTCACTATCTAACTGAGGGTTTCCCAACTATTTGAAAGGGGTCTGCTAGGATACAAAAATATCATTTTATTTCCAGCCCCATTTGATAATACTGCGCTGCAATTTGTTATTTCCGTTATTAATGGTACTGTGTTAATAATTTTACTGTGTACCATTATTTTAATTTATCACAATAATGCTTAAAAGGAAGAAAATTCATTTGAATCATGTTGTTAATTCACCTCCACAATATAAATACAATAAAATTAAACTTGAATCTAACCTTTTTAAGTCGAGTCTGCATTTTTTGTAGTTCACTGAATCTTCACAAAGCCAATTTGAAATTCCTGAAAATAAAGCAGCTTTAATTTTTTTTTTAATGCTACATACACATCTGTGCATGTTTACTCGTACAAATATTCAAAACATTATTCAACAGAAAAAGCTTGTTTTCGGAAAGTGCTTTCCGACAGTATACTTACATATCCGTTAATAAAAGCATAAAAGGTAAGAAAAATATTGAATACAAAAACTGAAAATAATGATAAACTATTTTCAAGGAAAAGTAGTGTTGCCGAGTTTTAGGATTGTTTATTATATTATAAGATAATTATGTAAACAAACTGTCCTCAGCACCTAATTAATTTAGCACAGTTGCAAAAGTTGTCAAGCGAATAAAAGAACTAAACAACTGATCGTCTATGCATATAATACAAAAATTCAAATCTTTTGTTGCATACCTCATACATAAATAATCCAAACGAGAAACCATGTAAACGTTGTTAATGTCGACTATAGCCATTTTGAAAAAAATTTCGTAAAATTTACTTGTTGAAATTTATATTTACACAGTGCATGTCCACACAAAGGTCGAGTGTGGGGTCTTGCAGTTTCTGTGCGGGAGTGGTCTTCATGGTCTCTAACCTAAAATTACAACTGCATCATATTTTTCAATTTCCAAAACTTGGTAGCAAAAAGTGCCATGTTACCAAAGAAAAGTGAATTTTTTATCAATAAATATAACACCTTTACCTACTATATACTTTTAAAGTTGCAACAAATTTACACGTACAAAAACTCCAAACACTCCCACAACAATCGCCATTAAAACAGAAAAGACCGTTACAAAACAAACAACGAATTGCCGATAAAACAGGAAACTGCACTACATGCGCAATGGGAGAATGGGAGCGTTCAACAGAATTATATCGATCGAAATTGATTAAAAATTATTATTAATTATTATTCGCATTTTGGCTGCTCAAGCTCGTGAACCGATTTAACCAGACATTTAAGTGAAATTTTGTTTAACTTAGAAATATATGTTGTAAATTAGAAGTGTAAAAATTGACTTAAATCAACAGGGGCGGATCCAGAATTTGTTTCTGGGAAGGGCAGAAGGATCAGACGTGCAAAAAGTACCGGTGTTCGATAAAAATTGATCGAGGTATGATTTTTGATAAAAAAAATACTAAATATACTAGCTTAGTAAGGGCAACTACTGCTTTTAATAGGACAACACTCAACGAAAGCTACAAATTTTTACCAGACCCCAGACAGAATATTATGCAATATACAGAGATGAAACGATTTCATACCTAAAGGACAACTAATTTCCAGTCAAAACTGAAGACTCGAAATCTTCCCTTAAACAGATGATTGCCGAGACCCCGCAGGGTTTAGTTCTAGCCCCAACCCTATTCACAATATAATATTATATCCATAATCTCCCCTAACTCGTGAAAGGCAACTCAAAAGGGGTTTTTACGCGGAAGACACTACATACTTCTGTAGTTCACTCCGGCCAAAACCCATAATTGACCGTCTTCAAGTAGCTCTTGACGACCTTGCCGTACCTGGCGGATTGGTGTAAACCTATCCAAAAGCTCGACAACCTACTTCTCAAGGACACCCCCCCCCGCCCCTGTCCGTACCCAATCCACTTAAAAATAAATCCCTATATACAAAACAGAGACTCCCGACTTTTACCTCAAAATGTTTGGAACGGAGATCCCCTGGAGAGACACTTCCAAGTATCTGGGAGTGATACTGGATAAAAGGGTCTCCGCTGGGCTCAACATATTAAAGCGACAACAGGAAGGCCAGGGTTGCTATGATAGCATTCAATCTCCTGCTAGCCCAGAGCAGTTCTCTGTCCACTTCAAATAAACTCATCCTATACAAAACCATAATTAGCCAATCATGACGTATGCCTCGATAGTCTGAGGTTATGCACCAAAGTCCCACATGGTGCAGCTCCAGACAACCCAAAACATAGCCATTAGAAGGGCGTTGAAGGCACCTTTCTATGTTTCCAATGCAAGACTGCAGGAAGACTTCAACATGGAGTCCATCGAAAAATTTATCCGCCATTCGGCGGAGAAATTCTACGATAGCTTGGAATCCTCTGACAATTCGCTAATCCGCAAGATTGAAAATTACAATCTAGAGGATTTTCGGAGGTATAAGAGGCCCAAGTCGGTCCCAAGTCCCCTAACCGATTTTTTCAGCTCAGGCAAATTTCTTCATCAAGAAATAAGAAGACGGCCACCCTCCTGAATGTGAAAGAAGAATACGTTTCGCCCGATCCAACAGAACAGAACAGCAGCCATCTCGTCGCTATTGTTATTGTTAAGTTTAAAAATGTTTGTTCTTGTTATTGTTATTATTAACTCCCACACAGATTAATCTTTCGTTTGAAATCAGAAATTCAAAAAATTGCTTTAAAGGGAGCTACCCCCCCCCCCCCAAGGGTTTGGACTTGGACAAAAAATTTATTTGAAACTTTGTCTTAGAAAAGTGTCCTTTATCACCACCTCATAGGTTCTTCACAGTTACGGAGACACCCTGTATGTTCACGTACACTTAATTTAAATAGTCTGCCAAAACTTTGTAAAGGAAAAAGGCTCTCTGATGATAATTAATTACTATTGTAAATACTATTACGAGAGGTTGTGAAATTAATTAATTACTTCAAAGTGTCAACTTTTATTTCCTGTTATTATGTAAACCCTGCCACATTTTTCAACTTGTTGAAGTACGAACAATAATGTAGATTATGATAAAAATTACAAAAATAAAATTTAGTCATAACTTAAATAACTATTTGAAAAAATATAGCCTATCGTTATCCATTTCAATATAAAGATTTGTAAATTAAAAGAAAACTGTAGGAACCTGACACCCGATCAATATTCCGACAACATTTTTGTTGCTTCTACTTTTAGAGCCCATCGCATCGTGTTTATTTCCAAACTTTACTCGCAGTTCCCGATTTGCTCCTCAAGCTGAAGGTTTAAATTAAATTACTTCCACAATTAGCAGAATTCATCTAAAGTAAGTTTCACTCCACGTTTCAAATTCTTCATTATTTAGCAATTTTTCTGTACATTCGAATGGTTTTACCAACCGTTTATTATTCATGTATCCAAAGACTAAAATTAAAATACATGAATTACACTTAAGTCACCCATGATAGCATAACGGAAGAAAATTACCAGTTTTTTTAACGTAGCACGCTTAATCTTCATATCTATGCAATGTTGGATCTTGGCCGATTTCAATTGAAAATTTACCAATTGTAACTTCCTTTCTAAATATGACTTTTTGAAATTATATTCGGAACAGAACTGATTTCTTTTTTTTCTAAAAGGTGCAACACTAGATGTGGGTGAAGTACTAGTAACATTCAAGTTAAGAGGAAAAGCAACAGCAGATGTAGCGATAGGAACTTCTGGTGAAGTAGGCGATTTGATAAAAATATCGGTGCTTCCAACATCTACTTGTACACCAATATCCCTCTTGTCCGCAATATTGTGTATTTTTAATATTTGATTATACTTTCCCTGAAATATTTTTAAATTAAAATTTTATAAAATATATGGCATACGAACTTACATTATCGACAGCAACATCCTTTCGAATCTTAGCTTTTATATTTTTGTAGAGTGATTTTAATTGAGTTGCAATTCGAATTTCAGATTCACAATTCAAGTTGTATTCTTCGGCAATGTTTTGCCATGCCGCCAGTTTTGCCTTAATGGTGGTTCCATCCGTTGCTTTATTTTCTACGATATGTTTGTACCTGCAATGTTAACATCAATGTAATAATTATCATCGACCTAAATATTTTACAAGGTTATACTTACTTGTCAACGATAGCAATTAAATGTAATTTTTCTTTTTCTGTGAAATTTCGGCTTTTCTTACGTTGAGACATTTATATTAATTTTAATAAAAACAGAAGTGAAAATTCACCAACTATCCAAATCAATCAAATTGGCAGCAATAGGAACAATCTAAGAAAACAAATAACAAAAACTGATGGTAGATATCAAAAGTAACCTAAGATTAAAATAATTATAGCGATAACTACGACAATTAATATACATTGTTAAATTGTTTAATAATTTTAATCGACGTTTAAATTTTTAAATCACTTTTATGAAACCTACCATTAATAAATTATTAACCTTACATTAATCACATAAAAGGAAATACCTCAGTAGCCGGCACCGGCAGAATTAGAAAAAAAAACAAATAAATTGTTACCGGCGGAACCGGTAGAGCCACAGTATGTTTCACACAGGTGGGTGATTTAAAATTTAATCTGCGATTAAAACTATAGCAATGCATTTTATTTGTTGCAATATTTTATGCGGCTTCTCTGTTCTTGCTAAGATTTCCTTCTCCTTTCTTGTCGATTTTCCTAGTCGTCGCAAATCGCAATTTTTGAACACTTCGAGCAGAAAGAAGAGAAATTGCGTTGGCGATCTCCAGAAGTAAAAAAAATGCTGGTACGAGGTGATCGAAAAGGCACAGAATGACGTGTTGAGACGAGGGTATCGTATTTTCGTATTGTTACGAAGAAAATGATAAGAATCCCCTTACCAATATTCATCAGGGAAAAATTAGTGATATTACGGCAGAACTCTTTCCGACACACCAGTCAGTAGTCTGGAGTAAGGAGGAGAGCGGAAAGTTGGCCCGCTTCACGCTGGAAGAGCTGAAAAAAGCGGCGGAAGAAATGTCAACTTGAAAAGCCCCTGGGACTGACTCGGAACCTTAAATAAGTACGCAGCAATTGGAGAGTTTCCAAAGATTTGAAAACAGGGAATCCTTGCTCTGTTGCGAAAGAGAGACAAACCCTTAGAACTCCCTAGCTCTTACAGACCAATATGCCTGCTGAACAACATGAGCAAACTGTACGAACGATTAATAGCAACTAGACTCGCTGACGAAATCGAGAAAAGAGAAAACAATACGGCACCGTGGATGCGATATTAAGACTTGTACGAGAAGGAAACTGGTTGTTCTTCTCACGTTCGTCGTGAGAAACCCCTTTAACTCTGCGGGGTGGAGGTTCATAGTACAGGAGTTACAACGTCGGAAAGTCTCCCCTGGCTTGAAAGTGCAATGGAGATTACCAGCGGCGTTCTACAGGGCTTAGTCTTAGGACCCCCCTGTGAAACATCATATACATACGACGATGTTCTGAGGCTCCGCCTGCCCGATAGAGTGCAATTGGTGGGGTTTGCGGATGATGTCAAAATGCTAGCTGCCGCAAAAACCAAGGAGAACCTCCAAGCGATAACAAAACAAGGAATCGATCAGATATTGCAATGTACCAAACGCGACGCTGGACAAAAGCCCCTCCTTCGGACCGCACATCGAGAACGTGGCGGCGAATCTTCAAACTGATGCCAAGCATCGACGGTCCAAGCAGAGCCGTAGCTAGGGGGGGACATTGTGTGGCAATGCCCTACCCGGTGTTGATCTTATTAGCTTTTAATTTTCACTTCTGCCCTACTTGTAACCACCGCTGCCCTACCTTTTCTTACTTTTCCACACACTTATAAAAGTGTACGGAAAAGTAGTACTTTTCCACACACTTTTGAATATCACAAAGTAAGACTTTTTGAAACATGATTAGAAAAAGAATTTTTTCTTTTCGCTGAAAAAAAAGGAGCAGCTTAAATTTGTGTAGAAGCCCACGACGTTAAAACTAGCTATTGAATCGGAAGCAAGGTGTGGCTTCCGCTTCAATGAAAATAACTAAAAATTATTATAAATTAAAGGAAATTATCCAAAAGCTAAAAATTTTAATTTTAGTGAAGTAAGGCCAATAGGCATCAGGCCAACGGTTGCGGAGATCAATTGTCGCCGAAGCTAGTTCTCTTAGGGCTAACTTGAAGGCCAATTGCCGTAAGGCCAATAGTTGCAAAGACCAATTGTTGCCAAGGCTAGTTGGAGTCCTGAACCATCTATCTTTGTTCATAATTTTCAATTGTATAAAATCTGTTTTCGTTTGTACCAAATGTTTTGAAATGTTCCAAAGCTAATCCAAGCATAACATGAGTTTCGATATTGGCGTTTCCATGAAAAAATTCTGGAAGTTTTTTTCTTAACGGATTTATATGTATTTTTAGACGCTGAATCCGATTTTTAACTTTACTACCTTGCCAGAAGAGAGCTGACTTTAGAACTCGCCAAAAACCGAAAATGGTTTGCACTTGTTTCAGTTTTTTCATGATGACCACAGTCAGTCAGAAGACTTTCCAATTCTAGAAACAAACGAATACTGATTGATATACTAAGAGCAAGACTCACTGCAGCTCAAATTTAAAACAAACAGGCAACAGAAGATACAGATACTACCATAATTTGTAAAACTGCCCAATTCTTGTCTTCAGAACATCAACTAGTAATACTGGTCAGCGAGGATATTGATCTTTTGGTCCTGAAACTTTCCTGAAACCAGGGAGAGACAGAGTCGTTCCACTTGTTTACCATCAACAAACAATCATCGAAACCGGCCTGGCGGAGCATATTCCGCGACTGAACGTCCTTGCTTTTCCAATGAGGCAGTGGCGTATTTAGAAAATGCTTTGGGGAGGGGGAAGATCAAAAATATTGCTTAGAATCTCGTTAATCCATTCGTGCGCGTCGGTGGTAACCAAATCCTGATGTATAAATTATAAAATCCTACCACGCTGCTGCTGCTCCTGCTACAGCGTGTCATTTTTTGGTGTAAAAAACCACTCTGATTTCCCTCACTCTTATTTATTTTACTACAATTTTACCAACCGAAAAATTAAACTTACTAAGATTAGGACTAACCGGGAAATTTAAATTTTTAAGTAAAAATGAGGGAAATTTAACCTTCGGAAAGAAAAAATTAAAACTTGGAAAGCATATTTATGCTCATGGAGTTTAGCAGCAACTTTCTGTGTTACTTTGAAAGTTAATTATAAAAATAATATAGAAATATAAAACCAAAATTTTAAACCGGGGGGTCTGGGGGGTGTGGAACACCCTCCAGTACATAACCCAGGATTTCCACTCTTTTAGAATACTTGGAGAAGATAGGGAATTTATAATTTTTCAAATTTCGCGAGGAAAAAAGTTTTTGCGTAACTTTGAAAATATTGAAAAACGGGGAATTTCCCAGTAGCGGGAATAATTTAAAGTTATTTAAATTTTAAAACCAAGTAGTAAACATTATTTTTATCAGGGAGGATTTCAGGGATACAATCTGAGTCATCCTTAGGGGGGGCAATTGCAACTTTGCCCCCCTCTAAATACACCACTGCAACGAGGCAAAGTCAAGTCTCTGAACACTGTTACAAGATATTCCGACTTCTCATCCTACATTCGCCGGTTTCCAATCCTAGAGCTACACCAGAGGAAATCACTGAAGCAGGGGAGAGATTCTTGGTGGCCTTGAATGGTGAGAACCTCCGCACCGCTTATCAAAATAAACTGTTCATCAGAATATAGTAAGCTGACTGGCATAAGCCGCGTCGAAGCAACAGTCTTTGAGAGTGTTTACCAAGTACAATAATAGCTGGGAATAAAGTTGTCATTCGAAGAGTGGGGCTGGAGAAAATCAACAAACTCCTTGATTCCTATTACTATCCCCAAGAGCCCAGCTCTACATGCCCTGTTGAAACTAGTAGTATACTAATGCAAGAGGGGTTGCACGGAGAACTGCGGTTGCCGATGAGTCGCTCTCTTTTGTTCCAACCAATACAAAAAACGTTCGTCCAAAACATTTTCTTCTGTATCTGTACCTATTCCTTAATCTGTATATTAGCAAATTGGAGGGGGGGGGGGGATTCTGCTATCTTCTGACCAATACAAAAATAAATTTCAAAATTTTGGAAAAAGGGGGGCCAGCGCGAAATTTTGTTTCGCGACTAATGTTAAATTTAGGACTTGAATTTTTAGTCCAGTAAAATTAAATAAAAATAAAACATTAATCGGTCTAGATCTGAATTTTGGTACACATGTTTATTACGGCTTCATGTTAAACAATCTAAAAGTCCCAGTCGAAATGTGTTGCGCTCGAGCCGCCATCTTGGGAAAACGGCACACTTTTTCAGTTTTTGTCTATATCTCGGCAATTTGTGCTGATAGAAAAAAAAAGTTCAGATAAAAATTGTAGTTTATTAAATTTTCTTCAAAAAAGTTAATTTACATTTTTTTGTATCTCCAATACTTTAGCTTTAGACACTTCAGAAGGGATATGCATTATGCACGATGTTCATGCTTACTATAGTGACGAAACTTTATGCGACGCATATCTTTCTTATACTTCTTTGTACTGGAGAAATAGTCAGTGTTAAAGGTAAAGGAATTACCACCTTGAAAAAATAAATTGACTGCATTGAAACGACAAAGCTGCAAAAGCACCTTCTGTAGCAACGTTGGATTACAGCTAAAGTATTAGAGATACAAAAAAAAATATATAAACTATTTTGAAGGATATTCAATAAACTACAACTTTTACTTAAACTTTTTATTTGTATCAGCACAAGTTGCCGAGATACAGCCAAAAAACTGAAGTGGTGTACCTTATTTTCAAGATGGCGGCTCGAGCGCAACAGATTTCAACGGGGACTTTTAGTATGTTTAACAGGAAGCCGTAATAAATACCAAAATTCAGATCTTTACCGATTAATGTTTTTATTTGCCGAAAATTGATCTAAATTGACTGGACTATTTTAGCAATACAAACAATACAAATTGAATACAACACATAATACAACACAATACAAAAAAAATTTTTGTTTTCGAAAAAAAGGGGAGTCATTACAAAATGACGCTTTCTGCGTTTTTCACTGACTAAAAGTTGCTATTTTTGAGCGCGCTCAAGCAGCTGTTTGTAACATCGTAGGAATTAAGTCAATAAATCGATACCTCTACGTACACTATCGTATCTTCAAAATCGTAATTTTACAGGAGAGCATTTTAAAGTTTGTAATATGTGTGCTCTTAAATGAAGATGTCAATGTATATTGTTGAAATTTAAAAATGAATCAGTATAATTTTTGCAAGTTTAGCTTTTGCAACATTAAGATTAGGTATAGTACCTACAGTCAATTTCTACAAAAAAGTAAAAATTAGGATTTTGTGGGTTACGATAGTTTACATAGGAGGTGTCGAAATGCAAATTGTAGGAAATTTTGTCTACTTTAATTTTGTATGGCATAGTAATTATTGAGAAATGCATCGTTCATGAGTGATAACCGAAAAACTAAAACAAATGCAAAAAATTTTCGGTTTTTCGCGAATCCTGAAGTTAGCCCACCTCTAGTGAGGTGGCAAAGTTGAAAATCGGATTCGGCGATATACTTCTATATACATAATATACTTCTAGAATGTTTTCCTGGGAAAAACCCCATATGCTTGAACTAATCATACTGTAAAAAGTGTAGAAAGGACTTCTGTTTTGAAAAGCAGCGAAAATAAAAAAATCATTCAATTTATAAGACAAATTTATTTTTTTAATATTGTTTTCTATTATTAAATCTTAGGTGGAATTCAATAAAGAAACAAATATTCTAACACTTGTTATTTACATTTTTCATTTTATACGACAATATATATATAATTAAAAAAAGTTTCAGGCCAAATATGTAAAATAATTTTTGTAACTTATTAATACTTGAAGGCAAGTACCGAAAAATTAATACGACATATTGAAAATGGACAATCACAAAACTTTCAATATGATGTACGCATAATGAACAGTACAAATGCACATTCAGGCTTTGGTTTTTTGTGGGCGCGTAAATTTTAACAATTTACCATTCCGGCTGATTAAATAATAAAGTGTCATTTGCCAAAAGCACAAACAAATAATATGTTTTCCTAAACTTTTACAATATAATAAATTCTAAAGACAATTAAAAAATAAATTAAACAAAAACATATACAACAAATATGAAGTTAAATAGGGGGGGAAATGGGGGTAAGACGGGAGAGAGAGTAACGAAAGTAAGGGAAGTTATGTATTTGTGCATTCGGCAATCGCCACAAACAGACTTAAATCTTTTTTCCTTCTCTAAACTATAAAGAACGTAAATTTACACATGTAACTACGAATAAGTTAGGAACAAAGTGCTTAGAAATATTTTAAATTACATATTAATTTAATGCGCAGTGCACTAATTGGAAGATTAATTAAATATTAATATACTTCGTATCTACATTGTATTATTTACAAACAATATTGTAGTTGCGTTTATTTTTCGTTCATCATTCAAGGGGGATGTGTGTTGTGATTTATTTATTAGGTAAACAATAAACCTGAGCGACACAATTTGATCGAGCGAGCTGCCTCTATCATCGAGAGGAACACGACGTATTCATAAATTAAATTTTTGCCAATTTAACACACTAAAATTAATACAAAAAATTTCCGACTAGTTTTTGCGCAATAATTTACGAATACGGCACAGGAATGTATGTATTAAGGTTCTACGGATTAAAACGATAAAATCATATAAATACGGCGCCCTCTAAATCAAAAAACAAAAACTAACAAGCGTCTTTTCCCGTAACTACGGATGAGCCGTAAAATAATAATCAAATTGTAAAGTAATTAAAATTGAACGCCGCTTTTTTTTCCATTAAAATGTGCGAAGAAGAAAAGAAAAAAAATGTTCAAATACACTCAACTACATAACAAGTTTCACTTTAGCTTCAGACTTCTATACTCTGTTTCTATACGCAAAAATAAGATTTTGAGAAGAGCGAGGGGAGATAAAAGGGACATTTTCTATCTATCTCGTATCAATTACAAAATTCTAACATTGCTAAATAAAAAAAAAAGCAATTTGCAGTGTAAAAACACCAACACATGAATTACTTATAAAAAAAGTAATAAAACAACAATGTTATTCACATCCAACATTTTATACAGTGCTGTCAAAAAATTGACAATAAATAGCAGAAAAGCTGCCCCTTGTATATAAAAATAAAATAAGTTAAATAGCAAAGCTGCATATAACAAGTGCTACATACACACACTTTTGTATAAATAATTTATACAACATTTTTTTCGCAAGTTCGTTTAATTATTATTATTATTATTCGTTTTCGTTTCCAAGTTTTTTTACACCATTACACTTTCATTTTTTTATATTATATAATTTAAATATTAGTTTATTTTTTATTTATTAAATGTCCTACTTATAATCACTAAACACGCGAAGACTTATTACTCGGTGCACTCAAAAGCGTCGTAACTTGGTGTAATTCCACCCTATTTTGTTGTTTGCTGTCACCTCGATCTTCGTGCACCCTGATTGGTAAATCAGACGAAGTCGTTCGCCACCGCGTCCCAAATGTCGGCTGATCATTTCGATGCAAATTCGAACAACCGTCTATACAATCGCTGGACGAACGCGAAATTTTATTCTTGCGCCAATAATTCACATATATCACCAGACACAAGATGACTACTAATAATACTGCTATTGCTGCTCCTCCTGCTATACTCGCCGTTTCCAACATAAATCCACGTTGCGACGCTGAAAACAATCAAAACATTAATTTTAAATTAAACAAAAAACATTACTAAATTCTTTAGATTTACTTGTTTAGATGGGTGAATACGTGCCACGGAGAAAACAACCAAGAATTTAAACCAAAAGTTCCAAACTCCAACAGTCGGTCTGACAGACCGACGACTTCCATTTTTAACTGTAAATTTAATACGATAACAGCTGAGGGACGAGAGTTTTCAATACCTTCAAATTAACTAGTTTATCACGTCTCGTGACATCCTGCAAGTGAAAATGTTCTTTTGATCCTTATTTTAGGCATTTCTATAGTTTATTTACAGAACTGTTATGTTAGAAAGGACTAGCGCCATCTGTCAGATATAAAAAAGATATGGCATCCTGTATTAATTTCTTTGCCGACTTTTTATAATATTTAATGCCATCCATAAGAAGTCCGGCCGCTAAGACTATCGAACTCGCGATCCCTAGGGACTAAACAAAGCATCACGATAGCTACCAAGACTCGGACTGATGGCTATGCATTAGTTCGTCTTGTCTGCAGCGGATCTGGGGGCTACGGAACTATAATTTATGTTTATTCGGGCTTTTTAATTCGCCTTGTTTTTACTTTTCCACGTATGGGATGGATGAACCGGCAATGTCGTACAAGGCTTAAATCGACATGCAACGAAGCGGAAGACCGCGGTTCAATGCTTGGTCGCGCCGACTACACTGCTATGATCTAAAGTCTAATTTTGACCTATGGGCTATGCATCCAGCAATTCAGAAAAGATCAACTGCTATTCAGAAAACGGCAATTGTAATTCAGATTTGTCAGCTGATATTCAGAAATCGTCAATCGTAATTCAGATTTGTCAATTGATATTCAAAAATCGTTAATTGTAATTAAGATTTGCCAAATGATATTCAGAAACCGTCAAATGAAATTCCGAAACCGTCAAATGAAAGTCAGAAACCGTCAAATGAAAATCATAAAAAATCTGCGTAAACACTGCACAATACATCAAGCGACAGCCTTAGCAATGAACGATGCCAGGCGACGCCCAAGTTATTTGCTGAAATTTAAATTAACATATTGTTGTAACATAATCTATGCTGTTTTTCTTTTTTTCTCTATAATAATATAAATAAATATTTTAAAAATCAAATTTCATTTAGCGGTTTCTGAATTTCATTTGACGATTTCTGAATATCAACTGACGGTTTCTGAATTACAATTGACGATTTCTGAATAGCAACTGACGATTTCTGAATTATAATTGACCATTTCTGAATATCAGTTGACAAATCTGAATTACAGTTGACGGTTTCTGAATATCATTTGACAAATCTGAATTACAATTAACGATTTCTGAAAATCAGTTGACAAATCTGAATTACAATTGACGATTTCTGAATATCAACTGGTAAATCTGAATTACAATTGACGATTCCTGAATTACTGATGGAAAAAGTGTAGAATATGTGCGAAGTGTTCAAAGGACCAAGGACCATGGATGCCAAGTGCAAATTTGGTACATCCCACGTACATCCCACGACGTAATCCTAAATTACGAGAAAGAAGAAGGGATGGATGTACAATGATTTCAGTCTTCTATTCTTCCTTCTTTCGGCTTTTCTTGGGTTTCTAAGGTGGGGTTCGGTGATGCTCGCGTATTTCTTATTGCCCAGTTTTCTATTTTCATTGTAGGATTTCGTTTAGTTCAGAAGGGAGAATGTTATTTACACGAGAAGACAATATGTACAAAGGGGTTTACTAATTGTATATCAGCGGTAAGGCGTAAAACCTACACCGGCCGACTGGAAAGTGAGCAGTGGCGGCTCGTCAGAGGAAGTAAGGGAAGCTTAGCCTCTTCTGAATTTCTGGTCCGTCATACCAATAGAATTTTCAGAGAAAGAAAAAAGTGGATTTTCGAATGTAAAATCTATCATAACGGATACTGCTTCCACAGTACATATCCAAAAAGAAACCGCAAACCAAACTTTTGAACAATAGGTTTCTTTTAATGAGGTTTTCCCTGGATTGCTCTGGATTTTTTAAAATTTCTTAAGATTTCCTTGAATTGCCTCAAGATTTTCTTTCGAAAGTTAAAAAAATAGAAAATAAAAAACAAACAAACAACAAAGGTTATCTGTGGTATTCCTAAGACTTCCTGATTTTCTAAAATTTAATTGGATTTTCAATAATTTCCTAAGATTTCCTGGAATTTTCTAAGATTTCCTCTCATTTGTTAACTGATGGTTTCGAGATTACTCCGAAGAGATTTCTTATCAGGCACAGAATAATCGTCAGTGGCTATGCATCGTCTGATACCTCCGCATAAATATATGCTGCCCAACGTAACTTTTTAATGATGCAGTTTAGCGTCAGCCTCCTTTGTAAATCGTAAATAGCATAATCCAAGTTAATTCTTTTTTTTATTTAATAAAACCTGGGGTGCTCTTGCACTATACTTTATGATTAGCCTCCTCGAATGAAAAACCATGAGCCGCCACTGGAACGGGAAACCACCCATTAATTAAATTTCCTAGTACGTCATCTTGGCTTCAGCCAAGATTGGCATGGCATACTTAGAAGAAGATTGTACATGTCTTACTAGCGTGGTTTGAAAAATAGTTAGGTGCATTTAGAATGCATGGGGAGTAGGCTGGAAGTAAACTTTTTGCATAGAATTAAATGACCAAATGGGTGAGTTAGAGATTGTGTTTGCAGATAGATGGCACGATGGTATTTCTGAAGAAATGAGTGAGAAATCCGATTTTGGGATGTAATCTGAATCTTTTTCTCCGATGATTTGTTTCTGAAAAGTGTTAAGTTTGGATACTGGCTTACTACAGCCCAGCAATATCTTTTCACGATTAGGAGTAGGTACAGCAGGACTGGTGTCGTTTTCCCGAACAGTTCATCTGGGTTAGCAGGAGAATCTTGGTGTGAAAGACTTCAATCGTTGCTCGCTCATTCCTTTACAGGTCGCACTCCATTAGCCTGTGAACCGGTCCGTCTAAGTTTTGCACTCAGGACAGGACATAGTCTATCCGCGGCTTTCCTCAATCTCTTGAGGTGGCTGCAGAAATTGCCACGTTCCGTTGTCCCCCTGATATCCGACCTTTGGTTCACTTCAGGTATGCAACAGTGTGATTCTTCCATATTCTTTTTACTATTTTCTATATTCGCTTTCCTGATAAGGTTTTGGTTTGGGCTTCCTCAAGAAGCATACAGAAGTAAATGACAGTGTTTTCAAAGTGCCATTTGCGAACTAGATTGCCCGCGAAGTTTGGACATAGTTACAACTGCTCCATTTTCATGTTATTCCAGTTTTTCAACTTTTTTTTTTAAAATCATGTAGGCCGAAAAAGTAATCCAATCCTAAAACTCGGTGCCTTTTCAAGATTACTTTTTGCTATTTAGATAACTCAAGCGTGATACTTCTTGAAAATTAGATTTTAGGGAAAAAACTTCCAAATTTTGGAGTCGCCAATTTAACGTGAAGATTTTTTCTTACTAGAAAAATTTGAAGTTCCGAAATTTTTCTTTCAGAATCAGAAATGGCCTTGTCCTACGAGTATTTATTAGCTTTCATCAATTATTGTCTGAGTAACTCCAATATTTCAATGTTTGACTTGCATGTCTGTCATTCTAGGTCAGGTGGCTCGTTAATTACAAAATAACATTTCACTCTCTCTGAAGCCCCAAGCTAAAGAAGTTACCCATATCCCTACCGGTCTCCTCTACTTCCAATACCTCAAAGCTATAGAGTATAAGTTGCGGGCACGTATCCACAGCATCGGATTAGCATTTTGGGACATTATGGTTTGAAATAAAATACTTACGCATATATGAACCATCCAAATCTTTGTATTCACACCTAGGACCCATGTATCCCTCTGTACACCTAAAAAACAGTCACTTTAATATAACCTTCAATTGTTTTTGGCATTCTTGCCAACTTACTCGCAATTATATAGTAGCGAATCTCCTATTTTTACGGTAAAACATGTAGCACCGTTAAGGCAATACCACGCGGCGTAAGCTGGTGGGCATTCGTATGTGTGGAATGTGATATTGGGCCGTGCTGTTGGTGCGGGCGGCCGTGGTTTCGGCGTCGTGCGCGACGAACAGGCATCTAAAACAAAATTCAAAAATTAAAAATTCTCCTTTAAAAGAAACACCATCTAGGGGCGGACAGGATCAACTAATAAATTGCAGCGCTAGATGTAGCTGCACGTTGCGGACGCAAATGCGTGTGCAATTTTCGCATCGTCACGGATCGTGAATTATTTTCTATTACATTCCATCGAATGCCGAATAAATTCAGGGTCACGCTCTCTTTAATACGATTGTAAATTATCCAGCTTAGGCCCCCTCGCTCGAATCGCTTCGATCGGCGGGCGAACAGGTATGTACTAACAGAAGACGAAGAAGAAGAAACGTCTTCGTCTTCTAATTCAATCGGACCGAGTTAAGCGATTAACTGAAGATGTACCATAAAGTTTGTTTAATAACATTAAATGATTCCCACCGTGCGTCCTTTTTTTATCGAGCAGGTAGCGTTCCAGAAGTTAATCGGGCGGCGTAACAAATCGTTACCTAATAACAGGCCGCTATTTTGAAACAAGAATAGAAGAATTAAGTCCATTTAACCATTATAAACCATTTTTTTCTCTTTTACATTAACAATGGAGCCGAGGAAGGGGTATGGTTACCGTGCGAGTAATAATTTTTTACGATCGCCGAGCGAGATTCCCAAATATTTTGGCACTTCCTGACGCTGATTTGCAAAACGTCGGACACCGCAATAGATATACAACCAAACCGAATTCATTAGGTTAACAAGTTGCGCTTTTTTGTCGCTCAAGCACACAAAGAAAAAGGTTTCGGTAAAAAAAGTGTGTAAAAAAGGCATATGGCGAAGGAAGAAAAAATCGGCACGTTCTATATTTATCTAGTCTAGTTAAAACTGTAACAGTGGGTATTATAATCTTGCAAGTTAATGCACCCACCGCGCATCTGTTACTTTTACCGCACAGGAAAAAAAGCCCTTAAAAAACGACGGCGCGTATCCGATGGCAAAATTAACTTCTCTACTTATTAAAGCACAGGTCAAAGCATCTGTTTCGTTCCGACTTAAAAATAATTTGTATTGTCTAAAAATGGTTAGGTGCAACATTTTTGATAGCACTGTATGCGCCACTATTTTCAATTAAATTCGGCCAGTATGGTCGTAAAATACAAAGCTACCTAATCGAACTAATAAAACGGCACCCTCGATGCGATTGATCCATTAATCCGATAATGGTTGGATGTTTTCGGGGCGTCGCTGATGATGGTATGGGAGGACGCGGACAATGAAAAGTAGCTCCGATATCCGATGAATGGAAATTGAAATGACCGGTGGCCGGTGATCGACAATGAAATTGTTTACCGCTCTCTGTGCCCAATGTTTGATAATAATAGCAAGGTTTAGGTGTCCGTCTGGATAATAAAAGGTGGCTTTGATGATATTCTACACCACCAGCAACCAGCAACCACCACGCGTTCACATGCCATATGCTTCGCGGAATAAGAACCCAAAAACCTATACAAGACTCTCGATATTTTTTTCTAACATGACACGCGTGACATATGTCAGGGCGCCAAACAGTTTTCGCCACAAACACAATTACCATCTTAAATATTTTCTTTTCATCCAAAATTAGCCCATAATTCATCACATTAATAGAAAGCGGACCAACAGACTGGCGCTAAATTGTCGATATTACGATCGCATCCGCACAATAATTGGATTAAAAAACGATGGATAAACATCGCCGTAGGCGATTTTTATAAAATTTTAAAACAAAAAAATTTCATTTTCCCAAAAATCCTTCACACTTTTTCAGTTTTTTATCTATATCTAGGTAAATTTTGCTGATACAAAAAAATAGTTCAGATAAAAATTGTAGTTTATTAAATTTCCTTCAAAAACGTAACTCAACATTTTTTTGTATCTCCAATACTTTAGCTGTAATCCTACGGTGAATGGAAAAATTATTTTTCATTTTGCAATAAGCTGCAATAAGGCTTTTTGTATGCAACGTCGGATTACAGCTAAAATATTAAAGATACAAAAATATGTCTATATAGTTTTTTGAAGAAAATTTAATAAACTTCAATTTTTATCTGAACTATTTTTTTGTATCAGCAAAAGTTGCCGAGATATAAACAAAAAACTTCCCTTTTAGAACTTTTAGGGACTTTTAGAATGTTTATATTAAATATATATTTATTTAAATTAATATTTATAATATATAATAATTTTAATTAAATAATTAAAAAAACATTAATTAAATTAACAAACCAAAATTTAGATATTGACCGATTAATGCTTTTTTTGCCGAAAATTAATCTACATTGACTGGACTAAATTAAATCGGGGTCGGTACAAAATCTTAAAACAGAAAATTCAACTTGGAAGTACTTAAATATATCACAAAAAAGATATTTGAGAAAGATTTAGCTTACAAAACGTAAAATTAACGTTTACATTCAAATTTAATCTATTTTAGATATTATAGATTTCCTGGTTACCGAAGACGTGCCGAACCGACTCATTTGAGGGGGTCTTGAAATTTTGCCAATTACAGAATATTTTTGGGGACAAAAGAGCATGGTGAAAATTTTTTCTTTAGAAGGGTTCTCTCGGCAGATACCTCGGTGGTTTGCCATTGCCTGCCGAGGGAAGATAGTCAGAATAAAGTTTTTTGATTAAGTTTGGTGATTTCGGCTTAGCAGTCTCTCGCACATAAGCGCCAGCCCGTAACCGTCTTAACATTAATAATGTTAATTGAACCTAACCTATGGGTTTCTACGGCACTGGACTAGAGCGTGTAACTTAAATTAAATTGCTAAATTCTTCATATTCCTTCGATTAATTTTGAACACCGAAGTTTACAATTGGAACTCATGATTCAGTGAACAATTGAACAAATATATCGAAATTAGACTTCAGATCACAGCAGTATAGTCGGTGCAACTAAGCATTAAACCGCAGTTGCCTGCTCCGTAACAGTAAACCTGAAAAATGCAGCCTAACTTAGATAACCGCCACTAAATCTAACTTGAAATTAGATGTACAAAACTGTGTCTCTCGCGTTATCTATCTCTCTGTAACCAAGCTCTGATTAGTCGACTTTTACTTTCTTTACCAACTTAATAATATATGGCAACCAATCGACAGCCATCCAGCAGTATGACGTAAAGCCTAATACACTGCTATGATCTAAAGCCCAAAATATATCTGTGCGCTATGAGGAAGGCAACGGGAAACCACATTAATTAAATTCCCTAGTACGTCATCCTGGCTTCAGCTCAGTAGTCGCCTACGCACTGCATAGTGTATGGCACTTGAAGAAGAAGAAACCAATCGAGTTCCACACCAATAAAGTAAAACTGTATCCAGTGCATCCAATTAAACATTATAACTCTGTTCCTCGCTCGTTCTCTCCCTAATTTAACTAATAAGAAAGAATGATATTTTTCTGGCTCACCAGCCTCTTCAAATCATTTGAATAAGTCTTTAATTGTCAAGTCGATGTCCTTGACCCAATAAATTCATCCGGTTAGGAATTTGTGATAAGTTCATGCCAACTTTCTGTGGGATCGACCTCGCAGGAATTTCGCAGGAAACTAGTATGTCCTTATACGATGACCAGGTACTGGATTTCTTCTGAATTCAGAATTATTTTGATTGGAGAAAAAGAAATTATAGCATGCCAAGCCTTAAATACCGATAGGTAGTAAACCGCTATAAAAAATTACTTTGCGGGACTAAAGTAATACTTTTTTTCCCGCGCCATTATTGCGCGCTATTGATCTGAAATTTTGCATATGGCTTTCTACGACAAATCGCTGACGGGTTACTGTAACGAGGGTAAATTTTTTGCTCAGTTTTTCGATATCTAGCGCCGTTTTCGAGTTATTGCAATTTCAAAATCTTAAATTTAGTTACCTATTAACCAATGTAATTCGGCATTTTCAGCTAAATTGTGAAAAATAGTATATACACCTTAGGACTAAGGTTCTTTCCATCCCGTGTGCAATTTTTGCACGCGCGATAAAAAGTAGCACCTTAGTCCCATAATGTATAATATACTATTTCGTTGCTTTGAATCCACGATTTTGAAACTCTTTTAAAAATTCCGCCACTGTGCTGTCGGTCCTTAATTTGACATCCAACTGTCAAACATAATTTAAGCTCATTGATTGGTCTTTAGAATTTTCTGAGTGAAAAAATTAAAAATAATCAAGATTTCTTTTCTTTCTAACGGTGTTTTTAATGTTTATTATTTTAGTCACGTTTTCCCAGTGTCGATCAAAGTTTTCCATAAAACTGATCGTCAGGATGAGACCAGTGCCGTAGATATCAGCAAAAATTATTTTTGATAAAAAAAGGGGACAAAAAAAATTATGGTTCGATTTGTTTTAATTATGCAAATAATCTTGTTACGGTTTAAGTTACAATTTCAACTTTTTCTTAAATTTATCGAGCGGATAATGGAATTATAATTTCAAAACCAATAATCGTTTTTCTGACTCGCGTAATTGCCATGTACATAATTAATAATCTAGCAATGTCACTTTTGTAGGAAAAAAATGATATTATTACACGATTATCCAATAAATACCTACATTAGTAACGTAGAAGGAGTCAGATATATACACACAACTAACAATTTAAAAATAAATAGCTAAAGGATCTTAGTAAATATAAATTATTCCGTACTGTCGACAGAAAAATGTTAATTTCGCTAATTTATTCGGTTAGAAGCAGTTTTTTATGGTGCAACTTTACACGTGTTGATTTAATCAGTTTCACTTATGTTTGGGTAAATTTTGCAAATTTTAAGCAAAAACTATCTTCTATTGATTTTTACTTTTTGAAGTGCAGTAGGTGCGATTGCATAATCCCTGCGGTTGCACCATACATAAAAATTGGCCTCCTCTTCCTCCTCGAGCGCTTTGTTTGGATTTTTGCGCGGTGCTTAACATTAATAATTGCTCGTCGTAACTGTCGCATTGTTTGCAAAACGAAAAGTGGTCAACATCTTTAAACATTAATGAGATGTGTGCATTCGCTACCACGATTTGATGTTTACATAACAACTTTTTTGTTGTTTTAGTGACGCTACCGCTGTCGTTCCTTTTTCACTTGGTTGGTATTTGGGCCACCGGTTGAAGAAACGTTCTGGCTGAAAAGAAGCCAACGACTTCGTCCTTTCAAGAAAATCCTTTAAGTTGTCCCAATTTTTAATGGATTAATGATGGAAATGATGATCATAGCAATATATAGACGACCTTCCGGAAAAACATTTTTTTGCTGTGATGGATTTCGTCGAGTCAAATTGTTTGGCCTGACCTGGTGCAAAGGCAATTATTAATTTTTAATTAATCATCCAAATCCAAATGACGAAAATACTTTTAGAAGACGCTGATCTAGAAATTGCCCATCAAGACCCTGCAGCATCATAGGATAACTCTCCGATAGGAATTTTTAAATTAAAATAAAAAAATAATTAAAAAACCCTGTGAAGTTGCGCGATAGTATTCGGAAGACCATAAATCGTGCTTAGTTTTCGGGGTGACAGTAATACATAATAAAGCGGGCGTAAAATGGACATTTTGTGTGGATACCTTTAGAAACGATTAGGACGTCATCACCTTCCAACATTGTTAACCTCGCCGATAATTACAAGGGTCGAAAACAACAATGGAAAATAAGTCACACGGGTGGTAGTTATTTAGCGAAGAATTATGGGAGAGACAACTTTACGGTGGTCGTAAACACAAAGTGTGGATACTTTGAAAAAATTTAATGTCTAAATATTACTACCACGATAAATTTGATAGGTCCTGATGATTTGATTTTTAATATCTTTCGGTGAGATGTTTATTTAATATTATTTACACATCAACAATCAACTGATTCACATAATTTACGCGAGTCCCTGTAATTTGCGACCGATTTTGTATGAAACTTGGCTGGCCCTATAATTACGGCCGGCAATGGTTACTTGGTGGTCCCTCGTTAGAATTATCACCCCCCCCCACACGTCACTTAACAAAAAAAATTGTAAAAGCGATCGCCAAAATGTTGCTCTTTGTCGAATTGACTTTAAATCTTATTAATCACATAATTTCTGTGTTTGAGTTTTGATTTTCGCCGACCGTTCCACGTCGGTGGTCCATCAAAGGATCAGAAAGCAAAATTCCAGAATTCGCACGCAGGTAAAAAAATAACGCCTTGTTGGGGCTACAATGTCACACACCCCGACCTTGTTTGCATCAGAACCCGAATTGTAATAATTTTTGAGAAGTGAAGTTGTTACGGACGCCGCGTCGGCCGAAACGGCGCATAAATCAAAGAAGATAAATCCCGATTGTCGAAACGTATTTATTACGGTGATCGTTAATTTAAAGAAACAACCCGAAACACCCAAGCAACAAAGAATAAAAATTATCGCGTTTGACCACCGCACTTTTTTATAGCCTGCCTAAATAAAATAGCTCCTGTCAAAACTATCAAACGAACGGCGCCTGCTGCTTGACCGGCACAAACAAAGCGAAACTCGGACAGGGTCATCATCGTCGAAGAAGACCACCTCGATGACAAACGAGAAAAATGGACCAACAAAATTGTGAGCACCACAGAAAATAAAACTACGTTTTTTGAATTTTTTAATATTTTTTCTGTAACAATAAAGGGGTGCGCCTGTTGGGTATGAAATTTTTGCCGGAAATTAATGGCATTCTATTAGGATTATTTATATCATCACATAGTCGTGCAAAGATGTGGGTGCTCGAGACAGTTTTGGACTTTGGTTCAGGACCGGCTTCAAAACGTCCCGTTTCGCCGAAGATTTACTTTTTACGTTATTGCGACGTCGCGGGTCCAATACTTTGAGGAAACAATTTAACCTTGTCAAGGAAGTACACAAATAGCGACGTTATCTAATAAAAATAATATTTTAATAAAAAGGTTCGTGTTGTAATAATAATTTTGCATAACAATAAATTACAGATAATTGCTAAATTATCAACTAAAAATACATTTCGAGTTGTAATAACAGTCCATTCATTCATTATAGGCACTTTTGTGTGAAAATAACTTGGAAATTAAATGCTTCTTTCTTCAATCCATTAGTTTGACATCGGGAAAAAGCGTATTTCTCTGTTTTTCTCTCCACTCATCAAAAAAATGGGGTTTGCATTTATCCCATAAAAAAATGGGCCAAAGGGCCATTTTCTTTCGTCCACGGTTACGAATAAATACATTTTCAGGCAGCTATCTCAAAAGCTGAATCAATTTTCGGCAAAAACTTTAAATTTTTACCCATTTTTTGAACTGAATGAAATTATATAAGCACGATCCTGCTTCCCATTGTGACGGATTTATAACGGAAGAATGAAAATAGTGTCGATCGAAAGAAATCTTTTTTCACGTCTGAAGATAATATGTTGCTTTTTAATTATTATTATTAAAATGCAAAAATGTCTGGAAACACAATCACATTTGATTATTTTGAATTAATTTGATTTTATTTTGAAAAATGTATGGACCAAAAAACGGTCCTTCAAATGTCACATGAATGGATTTCGGAACTCCAACTGCAATAGTTTTGTTTGTTCATATATCCACACTCTGAAAAACGATTTGTCGCCGCAACAAAATCTTAGTCGCTATAGCCTCAACAGAATTTTTTTGCTGTTACAACAAATTTTATGCTGTTAGAAATAAAAAGTTTGTTCTGAACACAAAAAACTTTGTTGTGGCAGAATAAAATTTGTTGTAGCAGCAAAAAACTCTGTTGAGGCTATAGTTACTAAGATTTTGTTGGGACGACAAATCTTTTTCCAGAGTGCATTCAGACGGAAATATGGTAACAGAGACAAATTCTTCCCATAAAACTCCGAGATAGAGTAAGAAACAGCATCACTAAACTGAAGATGGTTTGGTCATACAATGCAAACGACTGACGGAAGATGACGTCAGCAGATTCAATCATTGGAAGACTTGAAAAGGTTTAGTTTTTCCCAGAAAGCTCGCCAAAATCTTGGTCAACCAAAAAGTGTATACTAATTTTCCCTGTATTTAGGCCTGTAGATGTTTGATAATTTCCAGTTGTACCAGGTTCTGCTTACAGTTCTTATTTTTTTTCAATTCAATTGAGCAAATATAACTACTGAGCAATATCAAAGGATCAATGCACTTCTTCTTATTGACTATACCACTGAATCAAAGTAGAATATTCGACTTGACCAGGAATTGAACCCCAAATTCATGTTACCTAGCCTACCAATGTAAACTTCTTGCTAGTATAATTTTTCTACATCAGAACCGTCAAAATATTACCCAAGAATGTAATTATTGATACAATTACACCGGAATTATCTCCAAAACTACTCGGGCTAGAGAATGTTATTTACTGTAAATATTAATTTATATGAATGTTTTAATAAGAACAAGTCAATTAAATAAATATATGGAATAATTTTCCAAACTGACGTTTTTATCTGAAAATACAGATTTAAAATTGTAAATTTTTAATATTTATATTATTAATATTTTATAATATATAAATAATTTCATCAAATTAAGAATAATTAAACTCAATTTAAATCTTAATATACCTATACATATTTATAGTCCGATGCATCGACAACTTTTGCGCAGGATGAACAGGGAAAAAGGCCAATTTTTTTGGGCCAAAATGGGAAAAAATCTGGATTTTCTGGAAATTATAAAAATGACCACATTTGACATGGTACCTGCTTATAAATTCAAATCGTAAGCCGCAAAAAATGGAATCGACGTTTGTCCTTGTCGTAATTATTCTAGTAAAAAATGAATAGAAAAGTAATTAACTAAGTTATTTTATTTATACGATGGGAAATGACACAAACATTTTAGAACGAATCGATAACAGTAATTTATTTACGTAGGTCATTTACAAAGTCAACTTACAAAAGAAATAATTTTTTTGACAACAAAGTGGAAAGGTAACAATCGAATAACTCCAATAAAGTTATACCGCCATAAAAGACAAAACGTGAAGGAATGTACTATTATCGGAGCGACCATGATGTTCAAAATTCTATAAACGAGCGATTCGTCCTTTTAAGGACCACGTAACACCAGAAAACCCACCGCATTTTTACACAAGTGTGACCAATTCCATTACAAAGATTTTTTAAATTGTAGGCGTTAGAATCTAAACTTTCCAAAATAAAATAAATCGGAAATTTACATAAAATCGCACCGAGCGACAAATGCAATTGGATTGTCCACTGAGAAAATTTTTTTGCCCCGGGCAAAATAATTGAAAAATATTTAAATAATGACTGCAAGCACTTCTAAGACGTCTAAATAATGTATGAAACGAGTTGGATATTTATGCGTGACAAGCTTCATTTTTTAAAATTCGGAAGCCAAATAAATTCATCTTGGTCAACCAGCAGCGAATTTACAACCATAACAACGCAAGAAATGCCTACTTCTCAAGTAAAAACAAAGGCAATAAAAATTCTATCGGCAACCACGTTGGAATACTTTTAAACGGATACCTCCAGAAAAATACAATCATTAAAAAGTGTTGCCCGACTAACCCTCAAAAATCCACATCCAAAACATAAATTTTTTATTTCAAATAAATTACCAAAATAAATAAAAAAATTTATAAATTTTTCCAAATAATTAATTCTAATTTTCAAAAAATCCCAACTTTAACTTCATCTCTTTAATCATCAATTTAATCTTCCTCAATCAATCCAAAATTATTCAATTTCATCCAAACAAAATTTAATTTTCTCCAAATAGGTGATAAAACTAGAGATCGGATTTCATGCTTTTGCATGTTTTTTAATATTGATATGCTAATCGTTATGAAATCTAGACGAATTAGGTAAAAATGAATCCAAAAAACTACTTGCCAAAATGCATATTTCAACATTTGGTGCATATTTGGGTCACTTTTTGTGTTTTTGAAGAATTTTAATAGGGAAAATAAAAAATTATTATTAAATTTGCCAATTTAAGCCATTATTTAATTTGGAGCAATTAAAAATTTTCTTTTTTATTTAAATTTAAGCAATTTAAGAAGTAGGGAAATATTTACTATATTATTAGAACTAAACATGAATAGGTAGCTTTGTATATTTTTTAAAGTATTAATTTGTAATTAAAATTTATTATTAAAATTATTAACTTTTACTATTTGTGTTTTACTATTTATATCAATGCATATTTAAACTTTTTTATATCAATTTTAGTACATCTTCTGGAAAACTTCGGTTATGTGCACATATTTTCAAGTATTTTGATCCGAGCACTAGTGAACACTTTAGAAAATTATAATAAAATCACTTACTTCCAAATCAAATCAATTTATTCTTGCAAATATCACATCTGAAATAATTTTCAGAAGACAAAATTTTCTCTAAAGTTTTTGGGGACTATTTTGGCAAAAAGCCTGGTTTTCCCACCTCGTCGTTACCACTACAACTAATTGGCAAAAAAATCTGAATATTTAAGGAGGGGCGACCCCCTCCGATTTTGTTCAAATTTTGTGAATATGTTCTCTACATGATAAAAAACGTTTTCTGAATATTTTAGCCCTTAATATGCAGCCATTTTGAAGTTATGATTTTCTGAATTTTTTGTTTTACTATTTCATTAACTTTTTAGAAGTAGAAAACTTCTAGAAAAAGAAAAATTCTTTCCAATGAAAAGGTTAAGTTTTTGTCATACTAACAGAAGACCCTTTAAAATCTGGAGCAATTATATACTTATTTTGGACAAATAATCTTAGAAATACATCAGTAAACAAATAATCATCAAAAGAAAAATAATTGCAGTGAAACGCTAGCGCCATCTACATACATCGTAAACGGTACTGTACGAAGTAAATTTTTAAGCGGCAAATTCAAAAGTTAAATATATTACAAATTAAATATTTGATATAAAATTATTTTACTGTTACTGTTTCAAAGAATAATCTAATCAATGACAAGTATTTAAACAAAAAATATATACACATCGTGAAAATACATACTTTGTGAAAAAACTTTCAGCTTTCAGAAAAATATATCAAATTTGAAGTAACACGTGCCGCACAGCGAAAAAAAACGTTTTTTCCACTTGAATTCAATTTTAAAGGGTCTTCTGTTATGTATGACAAAAAAAGAATATTTTCGTAGAAAATCGGAGAAGTTTTCGTAGAAAAAACTGTCTTTTTCCAATTTTTCTTAATGAAAATGTTACACAGTAAAAAGTAAGTTGTCCCAGGAGGTCCACTACAATTTTTTGTTATATTAGCAAATTTATTACGCAGAATAACAAAAAATTGTAGTGGACCTGCTGGAACAATTTTTTTTGTTAATTTAACAAAATACTTTTTACTGCGTAAAAAAAGGAAATTTCAAAAGTTCAAAAAATGATAACTTCAAAATGGCTGCACACAGCTAGGGTTGCCATAATTGTGTAAGTACTGATCGGGACATTTGGCTATAACTTAAAAAAAAGCTCCTAATATCCAAAATTAACTAAATGCTCCGGGGTAACTGAAAAAAAAACGCCTATTGTAAGTACATGGGTGTACTGTAAATGCAGGGGTCACTATAATTGGTTTGTCTGCTAACTTCTCTTAAAAAAATTTTAAAAATTGGAAAATACTTCAATACCGGGACATTTTGTGGATCAACCGGGACGACCGGGACAGGAGTTCCAAAAAAGGGACATGTCCCGGTGCAACCCTACATTAAGGGCTAAATTTTTAGGAAATGGTTTTTATAATGTAGAGAACATATTCACAAAGTTTGAGCAAAATCGGCGGGAGTCGCCCCGTAAAAATGAAAATATATTAAAGAAAGGAGGATTAAATAGAAGTGGAACTGTATTTAAAAGAAAGCAGCAAGCCTTGCTTTTGCAGACGATCAGACCATGAAAAAGTTATTGCAAGTGAAAAAAAATTAGATTAGAAGAAAAAGGAAAGTGTATGACCTTGAAAGTAAATGGTGTACATTGAGGAAGTGATCAGCATTTGGATGAAGCAAATATCTCGACAATTTGGATGTACTGACATTGGAAGAATGGGTAAATAAGTCTAAATTAAGAAAAATTAAATTGAGTGAAAAGTAATTTTGGTATCATAATAATAACTCTATAATTAACACTTAGGTTAATTAGATGACTTAATTATATCGAAATAAATAAATAATTGCACACATAGGAAAATATTAATTAAGGATCTAAATCACTTATAATGTCGTTAAAAATCAAGAAACTTCAGAATACTTCGCGGTTCGTGCCAATATAATGATAATGTGATAATGGTCAGGCGGTGTAATTCCATAAATATGGACTTCGACTTCGAAGCAGAAATATGGAAAAAATTATTCCGCAGCAAAATCTTATATTCTTCTTCGAAATAGATCGATCGCTTTAACGATTCAAGACCAATTGCAAATTTTGGAAATGTGGATGTGAAGTCAAGTATTTAAAAAATATAAATTGCAGGTTTTCAGACATAAATCAATTTTGATTATTTCGAAAAATTATGGTAAAATCAGAAACCACGGCAACGCTATGGCCATCGCTGTGATTCAATCATAATTTAAAAAATTTCCAAACCAAGGAAAATTGATTCGACGTGAAAAATTGGCAAATGCAATGCAAAACAAATTTGCTAATCGAATGAACCAAGTTGTCCATCAGGTCAATGTTGATAAATTAATTAATAAACTCCCGTTTACATAAGGTCACCGGTTTAATTGTCAGCAAGTTGTGCGTCCTTGGTACCTGTTTAAATTTTTCTAATTATTCGAATTATTTCAATTGATTTTGATTACGAAATTGTGCAATGGCACAGGCTGATGGTTTCAGCATATCACGATCGCATCGGAAGCTTCTGGGATTAAATTCCAACTTAATTATTTAATAAAAAGCTCCTAAAAAAGTAAAATGCCTGATAAATCAATCTAACCAAAATTTAAAACGTGGGAGATCCAGTAGTAATCTTTCCATTGGATCAGTAAAATTAAGAAAATAGGACAGACACCTTAGCGTGTCACCAGACATCGGCCACTCGATATTATCTCCATAATGAATTACCCCATGATAATAGCGCCGCCTCGGAGCACAACAATCGAATTTTCAAAATTAAGACACCATAAAAACACGTAAACCGTAAACGTCAATTCGAGTCGCGAGGTAGGTAAATTTAAAACTAATTACACAAATCTCCCGACCAAATTCCATTCCGAGATATAATCACTAAATGCCCACTAAAATAAAATACACGGCTATAAAATCTCATTCTATTATCTATAACCCTATTTGTCGAAATTAACTCGTTTTCGGATAGCAATGAAAAAAATCGTCTTCCAATTTAATGGCATTGCCATGTCGAAATCGGTTACCAGCATCACAAGCGCCATTAGATCACCAATCTATGATCTTCATTAAATAATAGGGCGCTGTTAAATGCCACCCTTTTTATCTTGTAACACGGCCGAAAAATTTCTACACTTCCATTCGTCACTTTTATAACTTAATCAAAGCAGGAGAAAACATTCCGCCGATCCTTAATCCTCCATTCCATTTATAACTCCATTGCATCGGCGAGTCTCGTTCGGTTCCAAAAAGTTGATCAACTCAAGCAGCAATAAATTTGCCAAGATAAACCTTTACATCGTCATAACGGCGATTTAATATTTTGTGCGTTACCTATCCCAGGCCTCAAGTTTTTCATAGTTTACAAATACTACGCACTTTTACGTAAGCACAGTAAAGCATTCACAAAAGCTTTCAACAGCTTATTCAATATTTCAGTCAATGAGATATATAAACAAAATATCAAAATTAATCCAGTCGAGTTAATCGAACCGGGATATTTTCCTAATCAACATACAGGGTGGGCCAAAACAATTAGCCTTCCGACACGTTCTTTTGATGGGCGCTAAAGATGATGACAGCATTGAGATTTGTCTCTGACGTTTGGAGAAAAAAAAATACTTGGAGAAAACAACAAATACAACTAAATTATAACAAAATATCGAAATTGTACCAGGGAATTCAATTTCCCTTCAAAAAGTCCGTGACAGCACACAATCTAATATCTCCTTCAGGCATGAAAGGAGATTAACCATCTTGGATCCGAGCTTTAGTATTGGAAACCTTCAGACACAGAAATAAAATCCCTATTGATTTATATAATTTTCATGTGTATATGAATGAAAAGCTTAGCTGTAGTAAATCTGGATTTCCACGTTCGAATCTCGGTTTCGCGAGCTGTGAAAGTGCAGAACACCTAAGCTTCTCCTCAGCAAACCAGACAAGCTAAGTATCTTCTGCTCGACCTCTGCTAATTCTTTTTCCCTTTCAGATTTCCTCAACAAATCTCGTAGGTAAATGCTGCTTTGTGATCTAAGCGGACTTTGCCTATGAGATCCCCGCGTGAGTTCTACAGCGTCAGTCTCCCAAATACTTCTCCACTTTTACTCTCCTTCCAGACCCACCCCACTTCTCAATTTTCAAACTTAATCTTAATTAACATTAATTTTTAACTTGTGACTTCCAGCTCCCATCTACTTCCCTTCACTTCAAATGTACCCAGGACGACGGAAAAGTTCGAATAGAAGCAAAGTTCATCTTATCAGTCAAATAAATTTTCTGTTTCTTCTTCTTCTCTCCCGCCTCACTTTCCTAATTCAAAATGCACTCATCAGCACCACTTGATGATGGCTCGATGCCACTTTCGGTTTACTTTCACTTTTTTCACGTTTTTAGGACAGGATGCGTAGGGATATTATTCAAATGCGATTCTATATGTAAAATTTTCGATTTTTAAATACTATTTTCTCGAAAACTAATGATTAATTTATCCAAAAAAAAATTTTTAAATTGTCCTCTTTCCAATGGTATATAGGAAAATGTGAAATTCGTGGTATAAATGCTCCGATAGTTCCCCAATAAAAATCAAAGTTTTCAAATAAAAACCAAATTCTTCTTGTGATTAGCCGATTTTCATAATTTTCTTTTATGCTCCTAGCATATCGAAACCGCCCGAAATAGCATTTTCTAGTGAAAAAATTTTCTAGTGTTCTAGGTAACAGCCCCGAGATACAAGTACGGCACGAAAAGGAAATAGATGGCAAAATAAGCGATTTGTGTGCGTAAAAAATTAGTTTTGTTCAGAAAATTTAATTGTTTTTTGTTTAGATCATGTCGCGAGGGCAAATTCTCGAGCGGAACCTCGTTAATCCATTCATGCGCGTCCCTGTATTCGCAGAAAGTTGCAACCAGCCGCCATATTGAGTGCTGTACTTCTCTAAATAGCTCCTGTGGTTTTCTTCAGAGAAGTAGCTGTATAATTTGAGAATGATCGCAAGTTTCGATGAAATGGAATATAAACCGAGGGGGAATGTCGGGGGGAAATTTGATATGCAAGTGAAGAGAAATCTAAAAAATCTTAAGAAAAGTAGAGAAAATGAAGAGAAATACTTTAATTTTTATTTCCTTTCGGTTAAGTGAATGAGCTTTCTTATTGCTCCTAAACTTGAAAGTGAAATTTTCTTAGAAAATTTAAAAAATCCGAGGAAATTCTAGAACATCCAAAAATACTGTATTTCTCTGCATAGGGCTCTGCCTCGGCATTTCATTCTTCTTCTTTTTCCAATTTTTAACCATCCAAAATTGAACAGAACAGAAAACCTAGAAAATCGCAAATAATTCGTAAATGAAGATTTGAGATAATGCTAAATCTAGTCTGTATGCATTCAACGCAACAGTTTGAAAACTTTCAAACCGCTGCAGAAACAAAATGAAATAACACTTTGATAAAAAGGTATTTCTTAAATTATTAGAGTGCAAAATTGATATCGAGAGGCATTTTGCTTGGAAACTAAGCGTGCTGATAATGCATTTGTGTTGTCAACGCAATAGGGTGCAAAATCACGGTTATGACGAAACAACAAGAGAAATCATTCCATTAGTTATCAGTAGGGACCGAATTTTTAGGCATTGCGTACAGGCATGTAAAAAATTTTAAAAGGAAAACCTGTTTTACGCCATTCCGAGTCCTTTCATTTAGTTTTTATTTTGTCTATAAATGCATATTTGCTGATATTGGCATATATTTTGCATATTTAGCAAATTAAATACTAATATTTGTACCGCACTGTATAATACTATATATTATTTAAATTTTTATATTATGTAGGGATGGTAGTTGATTGACACTTTCAACTTTACCGGTCAAGAATAATAGAAAATAAATAAATAATATATTCAGAAACCGAAGTGAGTCTCATCCTCAAAAAGTTCTACTTCAAAAATATTCCTTGAGACTTCATATTTCTAAATATCTATTGAATGTTATTTTACATTTGTGTATTAAAAATGCCCGAAACATATTTAAGAGCTTATTTTGAAGTTTTTTTAGTGCCTATAAAGCTTCTGGTCAGAGTTAACGGATAAATTGACAATATTTTGACAATCTGGAGCACAGAGCTAAAATATAGAAATCCATCCAAACGAGAAGTAAAATGCAACCCTTTCATTAAACGGGGTGGGGATATCTGAAATCCTTGCTTGGTGAGCGTACGATTTTATCAAACACAATACAATGGGTATCGAAATATGCAATTTTGCAAGCAACAATGCAACATAAAATATGAATGACATGCACCTAACAATTAAACTTCCGCATGAGTTACTGCATCGTTTTGTGTGAAAGTAAGAGTTTTGAAAAACTGGAAGAATGAATATCGAGACTTGGAGTCGTGTCGTTCGTAGAAAAAGCATAGTCCGCATCCAGTGGCCGATAATATGCCAGGTCGGATTAAACCGACCATAAAGAGTTAACACTTGTAAAATTACGTCCAGTCACCTTTCGGTGAAATTGGGGAGCTACAAAAAAATTATAACCCAGTAGGGTGAAAAAAGGTAACAAACCACCCTGTACATTAACCTATCGCGTTTCCATAGAGTTTAATGATATCCGCACCCTCTTGTAATCATCGAAATTATAAAGGTTATAATTTTCGAAAGTATCAAAAAAATTAACGAATATTACATAACGTGGTGGTCGTGTTACAGGTGCAGGTAGTGCATACACGAGGGGATGTCATCTGCGGCCGGAAGGGGAAGTGACGTGTAGCGCCGCCACCGTGACCAACAAAAAGGAAGTGTTTGTTTTACGGCGTGATTTACCTTATTGTTCTTTTGCTGGGAACCATCGAAGGTGACAATTTCGTAATACCTTAAGGTCACGCCGATCCGAAAAAACAACAAATCAAACAAAAAAATGAAGGCCCAACTTTTTCCCACAGTCGCTCGTCGCTTGGTCCATCCAAATCGAAAAGATCTGCGCAAAAACGCTCGGATCTGCCAGACCAGACGTTCCCCGTCCAAAAACGTAACCATAAATTTGGTTAATTAAAACATTAATGTGGTAAAAACTAATTCGTTTAAGTGAGAAACAAATTGTTACAGCTATGTAATGTATTTATGAATGACGACAGTAGTGCATTGGACTCGAAAGGAATGTCATTGATGTTAAAAAGCTAATTTATATATTCGCAAACCTGTCGGCCTTTCAAGGAATTTCTCTATTTCACAGTATCCTGTATTGTTTTACGTATCGGCATCCGAGTCGGAAATTTAAGAAATTCTAGACCAGAGCAGAGATCGACTCTCAATCCATGACCAACTTGTTGTGTCCATTACACTTTTTTGGTGCTGCTCGTACGGTATGTAAATTAAGCAAATTGTTCCGTAAATCGTAAGTAAAATATTCCACATACGGCAAAATAAGGTTACAAGTACCTACTCTATCATTTAGCCATCCGCAGCTGTCATTACTGCCCATTTCATTTATTAATTTCATTAATAAGCCACTCCACTTATCCAAGTTGGAAAAAATTATTTATTAATCAATTTACCGATTCTTCAGGTGTGACTGACGTCTGGGCGTGGTAAAGAATTGGTGTTCTTTTAAATGGTAAATATAGCTGCTTTGTCCAAGATAAAAACGTCGCCAAAAAATCTCTCAATTGCCAATAAATTGTTTGCCAGTTGAAATTGTCCGCCGGTATTAAATTATTGACTGCAACAAAAAATGCAACACTCTTGAGTCGTTCATCGTATGCAGCGTCCAAGAATGACGGCGGTCTAGACGTCTGTGTCCTTGCTTCTTGAAATAGCCTCGACGCCGGAAGAGCCACGGCCTCGGTCCAACATTTTGTAAATTTCCATCGATAAATTTAATCGCACTGCACCTAATTTACATATCGCGGCAATTTATCGAGATTATATCTAAATTGTTGGGTGATTTAGAGCATTTTATTCGGCCGAGCCGTCCTAACAGCGGCTAGGAATTCAAAACGACGTTTTATGCTTTCAAATTGGATCATTTTCAAAACATCGTTTTTGGCCAATGGACAAACTGGTCCACCTGGTCAAACTTTCCAGCATTTGGCACTTTCAGATGACTCCAACCTTAATCGTCCAATCAGACCTCGGTCTCCTTTGCAGCGCAAAGCTCGCAAAGGTATTAATGAATCTTTTCATATCCCCTAAAGCATTCTGCATTTTTTCGGTCAATAATTGGACTTCTATTAATATCTTCACCAAGACTGAAAGGTATTTTGAATTACATACTTTGGTGGAATTTTTAGTATTTAGAAAAAAACAGCGCTCATTGATTCATTTTTTGCCAAGCAAAAAGGCCAAACGGCCTTCCTGACCTTTCTCGCTCGCTAATGCTTTTAAGCTGAATTCTTGCAGTCCCATAAATTATGGTTATTCTCAAAAATCAAATTAATCGTTTCCATTTCATTTAATTCACGTCAAAAAACGTGGACATCCTTTCGGCGTAACAGTGTCAAATGTCCAAAGAAACTGATATCCAGCGAAAGTTTTGGCTTTCGAATAAACAAAATTTCTTCGATCCTTTGCAGCTGTAATCTTCGAACATGTGAATCTTACATTTCTTACAAATGTTTTTTAAACAATTTTGATTGATTTTCTTTGAAATTCTTCATATTTTATCTGCTATTATCATTTATCATGTAAATGTGTGGTTTTAATTTGATTTTATGCTTAGTTTTTCAATTTCCGGTTATATCTAACCAAAGGATTGTAGAGGTAAACCTTTGGTTAGAAATTGGTTGGGTAATGGGAATAAGAAAATCAAATGTCTTGAGAGCAAACCCTGGATACTTATCATATTAGTAGTATTTCTGCTATTCTGAGAATTAATTCTCTAAAAAAAATCGGTAGGGCCCGCACCACAGATTCGGTCTAGGGGTCTACAAATTTTAAATTCGGCCCTGTACGTACTTGACGGCATTACGGGCAGAATTGAAGGTTTTTGCTGCAGGTGATTGGAAAATATTTTATTTAAAGCATTTCACCAAGCAAAAGTGTGAAGGGAAAATCGGAGAAAATCGGGGGAAATTTGAGGAATTCTTAAAAAATCCATTTAAATTTTAGGAAATATTCGAAAATCTCAAGAAATCCTAATACTATATACATAAATCTTAAGGCAATCCAGGAGGAAATCCTGGAAAATCTATCAAAATCTCGTAAAAGGAACGGCGGTTACAGTTTAGTGTCTTCTTTTTCATTTTTTTCCTTATTTTGAGAACATTTCTCTAAATGAAATATTATGTATGTATACTACGCTTCCTGTGGTTCCCATATTCACCTTCTGCCAGAAATATCTTTCAAAAAAGAAAGATAACATTGTTGATTTGGTAACCCACAAAATTATGATTTGATTTATTCCAGTTATCATTCAAGAATTAAAACACTCTTCACAACATCCACTTTCTCTTCCGTTTATTCCATTCCAGCAAAAATTTGCTACATCAACGTATAGTTTATTTGTTAGAATATCTTTGGATGGACTAACCAGGTCCTCCTTTTCAGTGCAGGTTAAACAATTATCTGGACTCTCGGGACAATTAGTAAATTATTAGAACGCAGTGGCGGTTAATACGGAAGAAAGGCGATGAGGTGGCCACCCTCCCAAAAATTTTAAATATATTAAGTAGCTTTGTTTCTACAGCCCTCCAAACCGTTTTAGAACTGCCAGGGGCACGTGGAAAATTTTAATTTAATTTTAATTCAAAACCCAAAGTTTTAATTATTATTATTATCATTTCTAACAAAAATTGTTTTTATAAAAAAACTTATTAAAGATTTATTTAGGATGTATAGATTTTTCTATTTCGTAGCACCGTTTTCGAGTTACAATGACTTAAAGAATACTCTGTAAAATACAAAATATATTATCATCTGTGTATCTCAGAAACGGTGCGACAAAATTGAAAAATGAATAAGTATTTTTTCTTGTAAATTTCATTCCCTACAGTTTTGTTCCTATACATTTTTCTATTTTGTCGTACCTTTTCCAAGATACAGATGACAATATGTTTTGCATTTTACAGAGTTACAGTAACTCGAAAACGGTGCGACAAAATAAAAAAATCTATATACACTAAAACGAAGAGAATGAAATTTGCAATAAAAAATATTTTAATAATTTTATATGACAAAAAATAACTTAGAAAGGAACTATTTACATTGCTAACATAGAAATGCACGAATATTTTCTTTAAGCACGCAGAAGTTTAAGGTTTGCATGCCTGTTCTTTGACTGATTTTATTAATTGGCTTTCTTGTTATACATCCAGAACCATGCAATCCAAAACAGTAAGATTCACCTTTCTAGATTTTAGGCATAAAAGTACATCTATAATACGTCGTTGCTGACAGCACAGAATATCCCCCCCCCCCGTCTCCCAGAAATTGTATATTGGAATAAGTACCATTTAAGCTGAAAACTAATTTTTTTCCATTGAAATTTAGGTAGAATTATACTCTGTTCCTACATTTATATTCGTCGCCTCCCTACTACACCAAATTACGAGCCGCCGAACCAGGTGCCGATGTTAGAAGGAAGTTTTTGCTAAAAGTTTTCTTGGTGATCCAGCAGTTTTCTTCACTTTTATTTCAGGCAATAAACAATTATAAAATATTAAATTGATTAACTGCTATTTAATTCTTCCAGAAAACGGTTTTGGAATGATTTAATAATAATAATCCAAAATTGATGAATGAAAAATAATTTTTTTATCAATATTGCTACAATTATGACAAACAAGATAAATGGAATATTTTCACAATGTGTGAAGATAAAAATATTTCCCAATTTTCGCGTAAACAACAAGAAAGTGTCACTCAATAAGTAACCGAGGTGAGTAATTATCAAAAAAAAAAAAACTATTAATCAGAGATGAAACATCTCAATTTAGCGTGAAAATTAATTATTGTGGTTTCAAGTAAACCGATAATGGCTCAAGTTCCTGTACGCACGTGGAAAATTCCGGAAATGGTGCCAATAATAGAAGCGGCAAGTGCAGTTGTTAAATATAAACGTTCAGGTATGTACGGTACAGGTTAATGTATCGATATCAAAACGCACTTATAAAAACAAACAGCACGTGATTATCTTTTCTTATTTATCTAATATCTTCGAGGTGTATCTAATTGGCGCGTTGCGTAGCGCAAAGGTAATAAACAGATACGAACGTTCGAAGCGCATACAAATAAAAAGTAAAAGTAATTCGACTTTTTGTCGACTCATCAAATTAATGTGAAAATTTAGGATAGGGCCATGGTAACGGTATTTTATGTGGTGCACGCGGCAGCGAATAAAAATTTATAACTTTCACTTTCTTAGTGCTTTGGGGAAAGAATACGGAACGACGATAAATGATCATCACTTCCGAACTTCACTTTTTATTAGCCATTCCGGTTATCGATCGGATGAACTCAATACGTTGCAAAAAGAAGAAGAAAAAATAAAGATGGGTATAGAAAATATAAAGAAGATGGAAGTTGTATGTTGCTATTTTCTTCAGTTCAGAACTGACCAGTCGCACAACCACTCATTATCACTTAAGTTGTTTACAAGAAGAACCAACACAATTACATCGGAAAAGAATGAATGACCACATATGGGTGCCGGTTAATTTGCGAGCAATACACAGGTACGTGGAGGTAAGCATTAACAAAACAAACAAATTAGTACAATTAAGTACTGAAATGGCTAATTAAACAACGGCACCAGAATAAAGTGAACAATGTCCATATTCAGCAGACGAAATAATCACGAACGACACAATAATTATACGGGCGTAATTAATCAAAATAGACCCCCATCGAATTATCATTATTATTCTTGAAAATTAAAAAAAAAACACGTCGATCCAATTTTATTTAAAAACCTAGCATTGCAAAACTTGAACTACGCTATAACGGTACTAAATTGGATTTAAAAAAAATGTTCTCTAAAGACGGGACTCGACGTCACGCTAGACGATTCCTACACTATTATCAGCCATAGTCTGTTCGAATGTATTAAAACGATAATTAATTATGTATGATTTTGATACGGTCAACGAATACGGTAAGCTTAGAAACTACAAATGCGCTAGTATTTACAACAGCCTTTCTCTACTTGGGTAATGTAACAGAAGGAAGACCTTTCTTATACACACAAATATAACACTACATTGTATTGCATAAAAGTTAAGTTACTTTCAAAACAGTTATCGAGTTCAAAACATTTAAATAAAATAAATGACGACAAGAGAAAAAGAATGGGAAAGAACAAACAAGATGAACAAAAGCAGAGAAAAGTCCACGAACGACATAAAACAGTAAAACTACTCCAGGCCAAAGCTGTTGCTTATTTTTTCCCAATTCTTTAAATTAAAATAATTTCGTATAAATATTTAGTCGTATAATTTTCCTTCGTACGAACGCTTTGCATCGTATAACTTTCAGTCGTACAAATTTTTTTCGTGTAACCTAATCCTGCTTAATTTTATCAACCGCACGGTCAAAAGAAATGATTAGAACTAAGAATTAATTAAAGGAAAATATTTTGTGCAGATCAAAAAGCGCCCAGTTAATTGGATTAATTACGACTATCTAAATTGGCCTGAAAAAATGCACCATAAAATTTTTCGTCATGTAAAAATGCAAACCTCGACGCACTGCAAATTGTTAATTTGTTTCTTTTACATGATTTTTATTCGTAAAAATTAAATGTCGACCTTATCTTTGGTCGTATCGGTGCATTAATCTCCACTAATTAAATTTATTTCATCAAATTAAAAAAAAAGCTTAATGTTTCCTGGTTGTAAATGCATTCATTGTGTTGTTGCTATTTTGCATATGACGTCAACGGATTCTTTCATATTCTTTCAAGTAAAGAAAACGCAAATTTATAAGTTTTCCACCATCGATAAAATTTAGAAAAAATAATGCAAAAGCTGTAGATATATTTAAAAAAACCCAAAACAGGAAAGGGACCCTGCTAAAATACATAATATTTTATTTTAGTACTCACAGAAAACAATTATTGTGCAGCAAATTCTACCAAGAACGGTTAATATTTGCCATATCCAGTAACGGGAGTGTAAATAAGAAGACACTTAACAATTCTGGCGGTCCAGATATTGTATAGAAAATTGGTTGAAAAATTGTGTAATGCAATTCAGATTTTCGGCAGATAATCATCCTAATTTGCATTTGTATGTATTTTATTTTATTTTAATTTATATTTATTTTAATATTATTATTTATTTGTACTTGATCAGAAACATTGAAATATTGAAAAATGTAATGTTAAAATTCAAAACTATTGTGATCTTTCATCTATTAAAGATAATTAAATAATTCCTTCACAATACATATCCAAAGCTATATGGCAGCGGTAGTGCATTCCGCATAAGATAAATAGACCAGTGCAGATAACATTTTTTAATGAAAGAATTAATAACAGCATAACAGTGATGGGAAAAAGAAGAAAATTTCGTTAGAATTACAGGAAAAAAAAAATTCGAACCGATCCTAAGAAGGAGGGATGAAGGAGGGTGACTTGTAGAGGTGGAACGTGGTTCCACCACGGTATGGAGATGTTGTAGATATTAAAAAGATCTACAACTTTTGTATACATCATTTTTCACATAAACTCAAATTTTCCGAGAAAAATCGAAAAAACCGTGTTTTTAGTTTTTAATTTTTTTCTCCCACAAAAATAATATTTTTTCATGAAATTTAAAGGAGACTTACCTTTTTGTGTAACAAAAAAGCTGTAATTTGTTTGGAATAAAAATATTTATTTTTACATTTTACATTTTTACATTAAAAACTGAAAATATACCCTAATCTTAAAGCGAAAAATCTCATGTTAAAAGTCAATTTTTTTTAATTGAATAGAAGGGGGATTTGTCTGCTGAAATGTCTACTATCAGATGGTGAAAGAAGCAGTTTGCATTACTATGGAAAAATGTGCCAGAAAACGCGAAAAACTGAAAATACTAGATTTTCGAAAATTTACAGTTGAAACCCTTGATAAAAATGATATTTAATATTAATCCTAATACATAAAATCCCACCACGCTGCTTCTGCTCCCGTGTGTCATTTTTAGGTGAAAAAAGAAACACTCTGATTGGTCGATTTTTTTTACCAACTGAAAAATATATTAAAGTAGGTAAGTACAGTTAGGACTAAACATATTTGTCCAATATTCTAAATGAGTGGATATCCTGCGATATGTACTGGAAGGTGTTTCAACCCCACAGGGGGTTTTCAGACCCCCCGGTTTACTTTTAATTTATTTATTATAATAATTATAGAAATAATATAAAAATATAAAGTCAAAATTGTATACCGGGGGGGTCTGGAACACCCCAAAATAGGGAATTTATAATTTTACAAGTTTCGCCAGGAAAAACTGGGAAATTTGGATGTTTAATCAAAAGTGAGGGAAGTTTAAACCTTAACTTAAAAAAACATTTATTTAAGTGCCTTACTGCTCGGAGTTTAGCAGCAACTTTTGCATTACTTTGAAAATTAACTGTCAAAATTATAGTCAAAAATTTAAACCGGGGGTTCTGGGGGTGAACATATTCTGCAATATGTACTGGAGGGTGTTCCACACCCCCCAGACCCCCCGGTTTACTTTTATTTTATTTATAATAATTTTTAATTAATTTAATCTATAATAATTTATTATAAAAATAATATAAAAATATGAAGTCAAAATTGTAAACCGGGGGTTCTGGTGAACATATCCTGCAATATGTACTGGAGGGTGTTCCACACCCCCCCAGACCCCCCGGTTTACTTTTATTTTATTTATAATACTTTTTAATTAATTTAATCTATACAGTAGAACCCCTCTATAACGAGTCCGGTTATAACGATTTATCGGCTATAACGAGTAAAAGTTTAGTCCCTTGACTTTTGTTTACATGCTAAACTGACTCTTTATAGCGAAAATTTGCTTTTAACGAGTAAGTAGGCTGGTCCCTTGAGTTTTCTGGCACATAAGTACCTAGACATTTCAACAAGCGAATTTCCTCTCTATTCAGTTCAAAACAATTGACTTTCGCTTTAAAATAAGGGTATCTTTTCGGATTCTCTAAATTTCATGAAAAAAAATCTTTTCTTTGCGGGAGAAAAAAATTAAAAACAAGTTTTTTTTTTCGATTTTTCTCGGAAAATTTGAGATTATGTTAAAGTTGGAGATCGTTGTAATACCTATAACAGCTCCAATACAACTTTTTTCGATTGCAGGTCAACTTTCGCTGGAAATCGTGTAAAACCATGTTCCACCCCCCTCGTCCCTCCTACTACGGATCAGTTCGAATTTTTTTCCTTGTGCTGTTATTAATTTTTTCCATTTTTAGCTTGTTGTTTGGCTAACTGCACTGGTCTATAAAATGCATAAAACATTTTAAAATAGACATCGCCTAGTCTTATGGCATGACCAAGGTTTCGGGGTTACCCTAGTCCTAAAGAGTTCCATTTCATTCCCAATTCAAATATTCTTTGGTCTCGGGGATGAGTTTTGTTATTTTACTTTAGACGCGTAAGTAAGATTCTTTCTGCCGACTAAAACGTACTTGAGTGATTCTGTATTGGCATCAAAACTGAAACGCGTAAGTATTTATTGCGTTAGATTAGCTTAAGTTTACGACGGTGTAACACTGAAACCAGAAGGACTTCTTCGTTTACTTTTATGTTGATTATGCCATCGTATGAGAAAATGTATGTAGAAATATTTGCATTCCTATGTTGAAAAGTTTCGGCGTTTAAAAGGCGACGTCGTCGGATCGGTCATTGAACTTTTGAACAAACTTTTGAAGAAAAATATTTTTCTAAGTTTCTGTAAAGTAAAAGTGTCTAAGGCTGATGCCAACATTAAAAATTTTCCCATTAGTTTGGTTGTATGAGTTTCTTTGATGTGATTACATGAGAATGCGTCCACATACAAATATTTGGTTGCAAATTTCTCTTAGCTCTCGTCTCGTAGAATAAACTACTATGTTCTCAAGTCCACAATCGATGTGTAGATTATAAGGAAGGCAACAGGAATCCATCTTATATAGTGTATTCCTTATTTCCTTGGTAAGTCATCTTGGCTTTCTTGGCAAGTATTACACTCGAAGAAACACACACTGGGGGGCTGGGGGGTATGAAATATCATCAGCATTGTATTGAAAATTAAAAATTTTTTTCAAAAAGCATCAATTGTAAAAAAAATAAAATATTTAACGATATCTTCTGCGTGCGAGAAGCTATGTAAACAATTTATTGTCTAATTTGAATTGCAATTGACGCTTTCTGAACTGCAGCTGGAAAATGTGCAGAGCTTCGACCTCATTATATATGCTGTGAAAAGTCGTCTACTTGCAAAAACTAGAGTCGGTAAAGCTACGCAATGTCAAGTTTAAACAAAAACAGAAACTTTTGCCAAATTACCTAATCACCTTCTAATTAACCGTCGGCTGTGTTGTAAAAACCCCAATTTCGTTAAAAAATTAATTGATCCGAGTCGTAAAATGATACCATTTACATGTAAATTTATAATTTTGGCAATCATAGTACACCTATTAAAAGAACACCGCTCACCTAATTAGCACTAAATGCTAATACTCTGAGTCGAACTAATTAAGAGAGTACTTTAAAAAATTAGTAAACTGAGGGAAATCTTAACAAATCGAAAAGGAAATTTTTGTTTAAATAACAATAACACTAATAATGTTCAAGCCATTCATTACTTGAGTTATAAATTGCACATACATTTCGAAAACCAGTTTATTGTCGATGTTAAAACCCGTGTCCGAAAGTTGTAGAATTTTAGTAATTTGATACAAAATTTTTAACCACCGCTTAATTTACTTCATTTCAAGTAAGATAACCACGAAACCGTCAAACGAACAACGCCAGGTCTCTGTTTTTATGAAAGCACCCTGTATAGCGAAGGTACTTAGAAACTTCTCCAAAGTCAACGACACTATTAGTATTCCTAAATTTTATGAAGCAAAATAGCGATTAAACGATTAGGCAATCACGCAACAGCACCAAATTTCTGTTTGTGTGAAAATTTGACAGACGCACAAACCAAATCGATAAGGAAACGATTTTCGTGACTTTGACCACGAAAACCGAAATAATAAAGTTTGACAAACACCACCCTGTCACCTTTTCAAAAGATCGTGATAAATTTTCGCTCCCCTTTTTCCTTCCAATCTAGATAATGGACACGAAAAATGCCAATGCACCTCTGTTCCTATTTGTCTTAAAATAAATAATTATCCTGCTCCTTGGGGCTATTTTAAAAAAAAAATTGTTGAAACTAATTTGAAAATGTTATCATTGGCAGCCGCGAACCCGGGTACGGGAGCTAGTGAATTTATCGCTTATCTAATGCGACCTTTCGCGTGTGTAACGTAACAACTCTTCCATATTCAGTTCCTTGCATTCACATGGATCATTAATTATACGAGGGAGTCGGAGTAGTTGCGTGTCATTCCAGATTTTAGAAAAGAAACTGCGTCAAGTTTTGAAAAAACAAGGTTAAGGTGAACGTGTGCGCAAAATAGAAAAACTTTCTCAATCGAATCGAATTGAACAAATGTCGAACGCATTTAAAAACGTTAGTCAGGAGCAAAATTAAACAGGTGTGCTTCTTAAACAGTACTCACGGCAATTTATTATTATAAAAAAGACGAATAAATTAGCATTAACTCGTGAGAATAACAATTAACTACATCAATAAGCACCTCATTACTCTTCCTGTCAATTTATATAAATTTTTTTCGAATCTCTCTAATCCTACCTCATAAAAAGTATATAGGGCCACTTCAAATAAATCAGCAAAGAAGCCGTAAGCCGAAGATGCATCTCATGTTTTCAAAGCAAACATAAACAAACGACGATTTCTCGCATAGAATAACAGCATTCCGGCGATGTTTTATTTTTGAGTAATCGATCAACAGCTTCATCGCACAAAAACGTAAAAATATTTTAAATTCTAGTGTATTTTATAGTATTTGCATATTTCTCAGAGTCATTGCACGCATGTAATTGCAATAATGGACGTCTTCCCATAATAAACAGCGAAGCTGATTAACTTCATATAAAAGAAATTCCAACGTTCCAAGTTAAGCTCAACATTTTTTCGGCCGACCGTAAGATGGCGCCCTACCAAAACTAACGTAGAATGCTAAAAACCTAATTCATCTTAAAGAGCTCGTCGAATTATAGAAAAGAACAACAAAAGTTCGTAAGCAAATAGCCCTCATTTTGTCGATCTATCCATCACCTTATTGTGTCTGGCTACGTGTAATGATAGGCATCCCGTCACTGGACAAATGCCAAAGACGGCGTCTAGAACGTCGTTCGCTATTTACGCATTTCCGATTGAAATGCACCCGCCGTTACCATTACAATAAGTGCATCTCGATAAGCCGAAATCACGGAATTCGACTTGGGGAGCGACGGGAAAAATGATTTTCTTAAACGAAAACCACTAAGCGCTGATTAAAAATTGTTCGACGTTCGTGCAACAATGAAATCCTCAAAATTTTAAAAGCAACTTTTTTCTACAAAACTTTTTAATTTACAAAATTGGCCGAGCACGCGACTGGACTATCGTTAACAAAAAATACCCTCGCGCCACGAATTTAAAATATTAGCTAAAAAACACCCAAAAAAACCGAAGTGAAGAATTAACTTGCACAAGTTCAACGCGCCTTCCAGAAGATCGTGTAGCGGATGTACCAGTTAGGTTCAAACCTTTCTGGTCAAATTTTCCTCGCTTTCTTCCTTTCGAGTCTAACTAACTTCTCTTTTACGCGATAGTTGTTAAACCTAATTACAGGTGAAATAGTACAAGTGGTTCGACCCAGAAGACGCACATACCATTTCTTCTAAGCCTACTCGAGAAAATTGGAATAAAAAAAATATAATAATTTCTGACGCCCCCCTGCGCGGGGCAGTGGCTTTTACGATAAAGCTTGGACGGAACAATAAAACCATCAAAAACCTTTAAATCGATTAGTAATTTGATGATGAATAAATAAAAAATTGGATGGAATTAACGAGACGAATAAAAAAAAATGGTACCGGTCCAAATGTTTTTCGTTTTGTGTGCTCACGAATATAATAAAAGTGAATTTTGCCGAACAAAAACCAAATTTTTTTACTCGTATGGGTCATTATAATTTGGAAAGGCAATTCTTTTGATTTAAGTGGCGGTTTGAATAAGATCGCATAATAACAAACAAACCCTCGACTAATAGCTTAGATTGTTCAGTCACCCTTACTTCTAGTACGTGTCGTTAGCAAAGAAACACAATGCTCTGGAATCCTTAGAAAGTATACAGGATCAGCATTCTTACGGGGCTGTTGGATTGTAAAACAAGCTCGAGCTGAAGAAAACCAAGAAGTTTGCAATTAACCGCTCGCAAGTTTCGGTGTATTCCATTATCGTGTTTTAGCCGCAGATGGAGTTCTGCGGTTAAGGCTTGTACGTTATGCAGATCAAATCTCATATTATTCGACTTACCGGACATAAATAGGGAAGTCGTACACTTCTCGATTTATCGATTTAAAAAATTCTCGAATCGAAAACATTTGGCAGTCTGAAAATGCTTCTGTTGCCAAAACGCCTAAGCTTTCTTAAAATATAACGAAATTAAAACCCATCTCCAAGCAACACGACACGCTACGTTAATGCGTCCATTCGAAAAAAAGCTTTTCCCACGATTATGCCTTATTAAAGCGTTCTTAAGTTATGTAATGACAATTCGCGTTGTTCACCGTTTAGTATTTTCATAACTGTGTCAACCATTAGAGCAACAATTGCAAGGTTCTTCCAAATGTTCCGCCGTCGAACAAATTTATACGGGGGGCGTGTCGGAACGAAACGGTCCCAAAATTCGACACTCAAACACGTAATGCTACTTAAATTAGACGGGACCCTTTAATAAAGGTCCCCGCGTTTCTAAATTCCTCAGAGCCGATGGAAATAAACGCACAGAAACTCACGGTGCGTATCGTGTACAATCACCTCGTTTATTCTGCACGATTAATTAGTGTTTTCTTGCTTAGTCTGGAATTCCGAATATATTAGCCGATGCTGTGTGCACTTTCTGTATTGTTGGTTAATTCTCACAGCCTAGACGGTGACAGAAAAACAGACCAGGAAACAAAATCCATTCACAGGAGTGTAACAGGACTAGAAGATTGTCTAAGGTTAAGCGCGGTCAAACCGAGTCGTTTTGACGCGAAATTTAAAATCAACGTCCGACCCCCGTATACTATAATATATAAACAAACTTACCTGCTATACTAAATATTGTTGATGCTACTAAGACTAAAAGGGCCCAAGGATGAGAAAATTTGTGACGAAAAAAACCTTGCAGTCGTCTTCGACCTGTAACAAAAATTATTTTATTATTTTTCATTATTTCTTCAAATTAAAAAATAAACAATTATGAGAGTACTGTAAACTGGTCCACAGTTTCAAAAAGATAGATCTAAACAATTATTTATATTTTCTAGTGAACAAGTATGTATTTTTGTTGTGCTGACTATTTACTATGAGTTGGCAAAAATCAGAAATTTTCCTTAACGAAACACACTGTATTTCTGTTAGCCATTTATTTTGTTTCATTGTGAACTTTAGAGTTAGATAAATTAAATAAGAAATTAATAAAAATTTAAAGAATAAAATTTAGGAGAGGGTGGAGAAATAGTTTTGAAAACTATAAAATTAAAGAAAGATAGATATGTGAATGTGATAAGATTGTACAAAAATAGTATGTGTGAATGGCCGAGGGCTTCTCGTGCCAAGATTCTGACCATTTATGTCAACTTACTGTCCGCAAGTAACATTGTGAATGGACTAAATGCTTCCTTGGTTCAGAATTTACGGTGTCAAAAACACCATGTTAGTATACAAACGAAGAACCCAGTAACTCGAGTTATTAAAAATGGATTTGATGGTTTTCAACTGAATTTTTAGTAAGTGACGTTACTAGGTTTTGTGTCTGTCACCTATTTTTAATATTTCTTACGATCACCTCCGTACCTTAGAAAACACGTCAAGCAGTCCCCCCCCCCCGAGTAATTTATTGTAGCCATAGACAATAAAACAGGGCCACCCACACATCTCATAGGAACTGGGCAAGCTATCAATATCGATGTAGCATTTAAAATTTCCCTTTTTCATTATAATATACCTGTGTATTATTTATAAAAATAAAGTTTTATGCTGCACACAATTTATAAGGATATATCATAGCAATATATGTATCAGTTACATTAAACAAAATGCAGTGATTAAGGCGGCTTTTGTGATGCTTGTACCTTGAGCCGGCCCTGTACAGAGTAAACCAATGTATTATTTTTTAAAATAAATAATAAAACACTTTCCTAAAGAATATAATGGTTAATGTGAACTAGTTTCGACTTACGTCCTCATCAGCACAAATCAACAAAAAGCATACAAGTTAAAACAATCAAAATTATCAATATTGAATTTGTTTGTTTGTTTGTTGAACTTTTCCTTCAGAAAATTATCAATCATAACTGGTATATTTTGATTAACTACGAGTTAAGACTTTTAATTCTTGTGTTTGTCCAATACTTTAAAATTTAAAAACAAACTCCCATTTCGATAAATTCAAATAAAACAGCTTCCTTCGTTTTCTTTAGTTTTATTTATTTTACCTGGCGCCCAACAACACCAGCATTCTATTTTCGCAGATTAATGAACGATAGCCAACTGAGCAAGAACTTATGCTACCCCAGCTTAACCTCTCTCTACGAAGAAACCCAAATAGAAGAAATATGCAAAAGCCTATACATATACTAAAATGACTAGAGAATATCAATATGCTTCGGTTGATTCATGCTTAAAAAAGACTTTAAAAAATTGACAAATCGGAATAGTCGAAATCGGCTGTAAAAATGGCTAAATGAATAAATTGCAGAGCAGAGTAGATATTTACATTTCCGGGTAAAAATGGCCTCTCTTAAATGGAAATTCTGTGGGCGCACAACAAGGCTGAAAAACAATAGAGAGAACAAAATAGTTATTTTTGTATCTACAGCGTCAAGTGATTATTTTGTGAATATTCAAGCATAAACCGAAAGCGAAAGCCGAAAATTTCAAATCCCGGGATTTCAGGATGAAAATTGTTATTTTACCGGTATTCCAGGTAGGGGGGGGGGGCAAAATATGAGGGTATTAAAATTTTGAGTTTAATTTTTCTCTGAAACTGATAAAATTGATTAACTATTTTTTATCTTTTCCTCTTTATTAAAAAAAAAGCAATCAAATGCTACTGATTTTCAACAATAATATAAGTATTATATAAAATAATAAGTAGGTTATTGCGGCAGATAGCCTCCTAAAATAAGTAAATACAGTGGAACTCGACTGATGTGCAACTCGATTGGTTGGGAACTCGATTGATATCCATGTGGATTGGTGTGCAACTTGATTAATATGAAACAAGTCGTTTCAGAGAGATGAGAGAGAGAGAGAGAGATTTTTTTACCGGTGATTCGATATATTTTTCGATTGGTAAAAAAAGTCGACCAATCAGAGCGTTCCCTTTTCGCTAAAAAATTACACGCCGTAGGAGTAGCAGCAGCGTGCTGGAATTTTATGTATTAAGAAGATAAGAAGTCTAGAACACAAAAAGATAAGAGAATTATTATTAATAATAATCGAATATTCGATTAATCGAATACTATAATCGATTATATGCGCACCCCTAGTCTCCAACGCCGGATTAAGCATTTTTAGGATCCGGCGTTGGAGACTATGAGCTGTAAAACAAGAAAAAGTGCATGAAGAGTGAACCGAAAATAATCGATTATGAAATAGTCGATTAATCGAATACGATAATCGATTATATGCGCACCCCTAGTCTGGATAGTGTTCAACGCCGGATCCTAAAAATGCTTAATCCGGCGTTGTAGACTATGGGCTGTAAAACAAGAAAAAGTGCATGAAGAGTGAACCTGACTTCGGTTCGGACGTCAAATGGTGAAAACTGGAAGTTGGGAGGTTATGGGAAAATGACAAACCAGTGCGGTCTTTAGACCGCACAACCTAAGCAATCGACTTGCAGACGACATTAAGGACTATTGTATAAAGGACGATTCAGATATACCCGGCATGCACAGACCGGCAACGGCACGTACCGGACCGACAAAATATTAAGCAAGCATTTTAAATGGTTTAATTCACACTTACACAGCGCACAGACACAGCACGGAACGGATCGACAACGGTGGACATATTTTTGAGGAATGTTTTGCAGGTGCCGGTACGTGTCTGTATGTATTGTATGTGTAATATGTCGTGTACCCGCATATTCTCTTTCTTTTTTTCTGTTCTTCATCATTTATAACAGCTACCATGGCGTAATCTTCCGAAAATAAATGTTTAAACATTTTCATCATCAGAATCTTGACGATATCTACACAGCTTTTACATGTACGTTTCAAAAACTGCCTGTGCTAATGTGAACACTCGGCAATTTGTCGGTCCGGTACGTGCTGTTGCAGGTCTGTGCATGTCGGGTATATCTGAATCAGAGAAGAATACGGGACGAGAAAAATCGCGCGCGGGATGGGACGGGACCGAATATTTAGTCCCGCGCGGGACGGAATACTAATTTAATCCCGCGCGGGATGGGATGCAAATTTAGTCCCGCGCGGGAATACACGGCATTTTCCTGGCAAGTGTCTTCCAAAACTGAATTACTGGCATTGTTTTATCAATTTTTAATAGTGCTATATTACAATATGATTCCAAATCCAAATCTGTACTATCAATTTTAGGTTCATCTTCGTTCGTAAAATGTTCTGCAATTTCGTTGGCTATTGGTTGAAAGAAAAGAACCAATCACGAACCCAAAAGCGTTGCGTGCGGGACCCGCGGGATTTGCGGGACCTGCTGGATTTGCGGGACCCGCGGGGCGGGACGGGACTTCCTGGAAGAGGCGTCACTGCGGGACGGGACGGGACGGGACAAGAAAAAGTAGTCCCACATTCTTCTCTAATCTGAATCGACCTTAAAGCTTAAGTAATATTTGATCCAGGATTAACTCACTGTTGGTTCAAATCAAAGTGGTAAAAATTAAAGTTATCCCTGGTTTAACTCTGATTCGAGGTTGATCTTCTGTTATATTAGAGGTACAACACCCCTGTCTTATACAACTGGCCCTAAAAAGCCAAGGCAGCCGACAGTTATAGATAGCGTCAGATAGTGTTTATCTTTCCGTATTCATCAGGATCTACCTTTAGGAATCGTTATCGCCATATCGTCACCACCATGCAAAACTAGCGAAAGTGAAATAAGGCCGGCTCTGCATTCAGATTATATACTTCATTATTACACATAAATTAAAATTACCCTCAAACATAATGCATAATGAGTTTCATAACAGGTACAAGTAACCATAAAAGAAAAAAATTATTTAGGCGGAAAATCAACATTGTAAGCTCTGACCACACAACTTTTTGTTAACTAACCTAACAAGATAGAAACTGATTGAGTTCCACAACAAATCGATCAATCGAGTTGCTTACCAATCGAACTGCTCACTAATCGAATTGCACATTGCCCGATCGATCGATCTGTTGGCTATGGGAAAGATAACGGGAAACCACCCCATTCCCTAGTAAGTCACCTTGACTTCTGCCAAGTTGATCCCCGACGTACTGCATAGTGTGTGATACTCAAAGATGATGAATAATATAGTAATAATTCCCTGCTCTGATCATCGCACTTCTGATTGGTAAATATTTCTACCACCTAAACAAATATGTCCATCAATCGAGTTGCACTGTATTCGGGTATTAAAAGCCACGACTTCCGGGTATATATGAACATTATTTTTACGGATTAAAAGTAGTCAAAATTACGGATTTTGACAATAAATTTAATTCGTAGTTTTCCTAGATTTGTTGTTCAAAAACCCGGCTTTATAATAATAAATAGTAATTAAGTGTACGTTTGGAATTAATGGAAACTCAAACATTTTTCGCGATTCTATTTGAAAATCTCACATTTTATAGACTATTTTATGGGGCAAAAAATTAAATTAAAACATTTAGATTTCAGATATCTCTTTTTGTCTTTGCAAAAATGTGGTGTGCGTATATTTGAATATATGGGCTTGTAGACAGCATTTTTAATAGCAGATCTTTCTCTGTTTCGTAATTCCATTTCCTATCGCACTGTGCCAATTTGACTACTTAACACCCTTCTAGAGGCCTCCTCGTTTAAATTTAGTATTTCTCAAGCACTTCAAGATCTAGTATTATACCATTCGAAATAGGAACATTAAACAGAAAATAAATTATTAGTTGCCAATAGGTTTCCGATAAGGAAATGTCGTAACCCGAATTTCGTTAGATTCTTCAAAATATTGCGGAGACAATCGTAATAAAATCGCCAGCGGTACCGCAACGAGAACGTCCCGCTCCGGACACGATTAAAAAAAAAGAGCAGCGCGGCAGTTTATAAAAAAGCGCTTTCGTGTGAAGTAAAAATATCTAATATCGTCTTTTTTACGCTCACTTAAAATATTTTTTGTCACAATCTATTTGTGTTGCATTTCCGCTACAAGTTTTTATGTTTATATATTTAGGAAAGAGCGCCATAGAATAATTCCGAAGGGTTTCTAGTTTGATAATAGCAAGAGAATCGTGAAAATAAAAATTATTTGGAGCAACGACCCTTATTTTTCGTGTTCCGCATCAGATAATATTCAAAGTCGGCGGGCGACTGAGAGCTGTAGAACATTTAAAACAGCCATGGAATGCCAAATATGATTATCGTTCGACTAACGTTTTAATAATGAACGACATCAAAATAAATTAATTTTTCACTTTCTAATCGCAAATCGATATCAAAACAATAATAATTACGGTTTGGGGTTTTTAGAAAGCACAAGTTGAATCATTATTTTTCGACAACAATTGCGGTGTATGTAAGATTCGATCGAGCTTGCAAAATTTAAACTTCCTTTAATTTATAGCCACGCCCACCTCAATTTCGTAAGCTTGGTCGAACCGTATCTTCGCAGCAAGGTAGAAGAACCAAACCACCAAACGATGAAAACAGTCGCGATGCAAAAGTAGTCCAATTAAATAAATAAAAAAAAAGAAATAACAACGAACGGTGAAGTAAGCAAGCGAAAAATAATGCAATTAATTATTTCGCAGCACGAGCCCTGTACAACGTAGCGGTACTTCGTCGAGCATAATTTTTAGTAATACTTCCATTTTACGTGGAATTAGAAACCACAAACCCAATTAAGATTTTAAGATTTCGGACGATGATGTTATTGCGGCGTGACCAACCAGACACCGATTTAGGAAAAAACTTCATAACAACACTCGCGCCCACGGCTTACATTCTTCACCTTCTAGGTGTCCGAAACGACTACATAATTCGGACATTTATAAAAAAAAATTAAAATTTTAAATTATCGCATTAAAATGTAACTTTCTGGTGGCAGTGGTCTCAATTTGCCACTACTCAAGACTCGACAACAATTTTGTTTAAAAAGTGCAGTGTTTTTTAAAATAAATTATTTAAATTTCTAACTAAATTCGAAAGTTCTAAAATATTCGAGGACGAGACGAAGTCGAGTAAAATTCACTTCATACTTTTTTTTCCCCGATCGAGCAAGAAAAGAAAAGAAGAACAACTTGTAGGGGAAAATCATAAAATTTTCAAATTTCCTAAGTCGATAATTGTGAGATATCGATTTAACAACTTGGCCACTTAAGCAAAGCATGTCATTAAACAGTTAAGCCAAAAACTATTCACATCAGAGCATTTTTACAACCCACAAGAATATAAAATCGCGTGTTAGTAGTATTTTTACCCCTCGATATGGGTTAAGCTTTTATGATAAATTGACCGATTTGAAAAATATGAAAATAAGGAAAAAATCACAAAACTTAACGATACCAAAAGCCGATAAAGAAAAACACAAGATTTAGTAGTCAAAACTATTTATGAATAATAATGGCCCAAAATGTCGTGATTCAAAATTTGTTTCGTGATAAAATTGCCAAAAAATTTATTACACAGAGAAATCTTAAATTTTCTTTTTCCGCCGATATTAACCTTCAATTTTGAAATCACGAGCTGCTTACCTCAAGAACCGGCATAAATAACCATAAAACATATTTAAATACTTTTCCAATTATTTAAATAACCGAGATTTAATGTATTTAATGTTCAGAACATGTGCAAATTGAAATTAGGTGATGAGAAAATAGAAACACTTTCAATATGTTACGGAATCCGCAAGGCACAGTCAGGTTAAATCATTCCACGTCAGGCGAGACCGAATTTTAAAAACATTGACCTCGATGACTCTGATTTTGCTATAAATTTTTTTACTTACTCTATGTAACAAATAAACTACCCACATAATAAAAATTTTCTCTAACATCCCTCGTTTGGTAGTTACAAGAGAGTTAAAGTTAGATAAAATAAACCGAAAATCGAAAATATGCTGGCAGGACACTGGCCACCATTGAAAGGAATGAATTTATGAATTTTTTACAGTGTAGTACTACTTTTATATTATGAATACATTATTTTTAGGCCACTGCCACTGTCAAAGATTGACTATATACCATTGGAAAAAGGACAATCTTTTATGCATGTTAAAATATATTTTTCCTGGATTATCCATTAGTTTTCGCAAAATCGCATGCGTAGCATAATGGGAGGAGCCTAACTGCTAATAATTAATTTAATTTAGTCATTTTAGGGTAGATCCGTGATTTGTCGTGGTTGCGCCATCAGCCGAAACTGCCCCTACGCACCCTTCATGTATATAGTCACTAAGACTATATCAGAGCACACGTACCGTCAACAGAAAACTCGTGACTCGCAATTTCTATGCACTTCCATGTTAAATATATGAAAAATTTCGATTGTCAAATGCCGTTTTCTCGAAAACTAACGGATAATCCAAGAAAAAAAATTTAATATGCTTAAAAAATTGTCATTTTTCCAATGATGTATAGGAAAAAAGTTAAATTCGTAGAGTCAATTCCCCGACAGTAATTGTCTAGCTCGTGCGGCCACACTGACCCATCACTTTTCAGCTATCCCCATCGCGCAACGCGCAAGTTGGATTAACGAGATGCAAGGTTGAACAAGGGACCTGTGTGCGAAGTTGTTAACGGGGGCCCTGCTTTTATAAAAGACAAAAAAAATGTATACAGGACTCGAAATTCCGACGATTTCCATTCAATTCCAGTGATTTCCAAAGAATTTAATTTTATTAAATATTTAACAAAATATATACCTACTAGATGAGTTTTTTATTTTTTAATTTTCTGAGATTATCTATATTTTCTAAAATATCCTTGAATTTTTTGTGATTCCCCACTTCACAAAATTTTTTTGAATAATTTTCTAAGATTTTCTAGAATTTTCTATTTCCTAATTGTAAAATTAGTAACATTTTTATGGATTCATATTTTACTAATAAGTGGAAAAACTATGGAGAAATTGTCATAATAAGCAAATCTAAAGAGAAATTTGAGGAAATCTAGAATATTATAGACTATCTATTTTTTTTTCATTGTCTCGAGTTCAGCATTTCTCTCGATTTCCTATTTACCCACATTTTCCCGAGTTTCCTAAGATTTTCTTGAAATTTCTATGGATTTCTTCAGATATTCTGTATTTCTACAAATTTTCTAAGAATCTGTTTCTTGAGATGTCTTGGAAAAATACGCCACTCATTATTCCCTATATAACAATTACAGGATTCCCACTTCTTTGTAAAATCTGGAAAAGTCATGAAAAATTTAAGATTTCCCTAATTTTGTCAAAGAATTTCTCATTTTTAGTGCCAAGCCAAGGAAATTAAATTTTCAGCCGAGGTAAACAATTTAATTTAAAAGTTTTTTTAAATTTTAAAATAAATTTGTTTTAAAATTATAATATTAAATTTATTTTATTTAAATATTTTTTTTTTATTGAAAATTAATTTTTTACTTCCTTGTAAAACGGATTTAGGTCAGGAATCAAAAAGTAAAATTAAAAAATTTGATTTTGACAAAAAAGAAATAAAAAAACTGAGGGGGTAATACCCCTCAGACCCCCTGGTTTGAAAACCCAAAAGTGTGCGTGTACGTTGTGTGATTTACCTTCATATGAAAACTGTTTATTCTCTTAGAACAAATACATATCTACACACCGTTTGTATACAAACAATAAGTAAGTTTTAGCGCATATTTATATAGCGTGAAAACTCTAACCGGGGGGTCTGGGGGGTGTTCCACACCCCGCAAAATATTATAGTAAAATTCCTGGTTTTTGTGTGACAAAAAGCGGCTTCAATATGTTCAATCTACATTGATAACATAGGAGTGTCCGGGTTCTTTTGCGATTAACTGTATGTAACTCTCACCGGGAGGTCTGGGGAACACCCCACAGAATATATTAAATTCCTGGTACGGAAGTCACAAGTTTAATATCATGGCAATCATTTGAACATAATTGCTGGTGATCTCCCCAGACTTCAAATAGCATCTAGTTGTGCACCTCCTATTTTTGAGATTTCAATTAAGAATCGACTGGGGACCTTTTTAGCCAGGGGCCCGTGTGCGTCGCACCCACCGCACCCCGGTAGTTCCGCCCCTGGTAATATCAATAACAACCCCAAGTACTGCGCTTTACTCGAGTGCGATTCAACGTTTCCTAGTTGAAAAAACCCGAGTTTAACTGATCTAATATCCTATTCGGAAACAGATCTACTATATAACGTTGTGCAGACCTTCTACTACTGTCTTTATGTCTTCAAAATCGTTATTCTACATATGCCTAAAATGCGATAACAGGCCACTAAATTTTCATGTCAAAAACTAACAAGCGCGAGTGGTATTCTTAAAACGGTCACCCGTCCAAATATAAACCGCTAGTTACTTGATGCTTGTGATCTAACAAAAATAAGCATTTGCTTTGAGTTACCTCGCGTCGCCGTCGCTGCCTAGATTTGATTCCACTGTAAAATAAATTAAACAAAAAATATAAAAAAAAAGCCCGACTAAACACTGAACTAAATTGATAAAAAAAGTTATTTTTGGATTACATATTAAAAGGTAAAAATCGCTGTTGTTATAACTCTGACCTTACAACTTACAAGTGTTTAGTGTCAATGGGGCCCGGCCCATACATATTAATTGTTAATTTGACCCGCCTGCCCCACCGAGTTTAACATGCTCGATCTATAAGGCCATTTTATATAGGGCAAGACCAAAATAATGTTTCATTGCAAATTTGAATTCACGAAATATGCATCGAACTAAAAATACAAATTCGTCTGGATTTATTTTTAATTCGGCAATTAACTATCTCGAAAATTCATAAGAAAACTCTCGGTGAAAATTTAATTTGACCTGCTTGTCTGTTAGTTGGAAATGACAGAAAAAAGAAAAAGTTAACTTGGTATTCAATATAAAAAATTCCAGTGTTTCTCAAACTTTAAATAATTTTTTTTCACTTCCGGGCGTCAAGTGCTCCTTTGCTCATTCGGTCATCCAAGAGTCACTTTCACTGCAACAGGATTAAAAAAATCCTTGACCGCAATTGATTTTAGACGTAAGCTTTCAAACCCCAAACTAATTAGCCCACATAAAATATCTGATTATATGCTACAAGGCTAACTACTCAGGTGTAAGTTTTAGGATGCTCTGAACCAATAAAATTACAACCAACTTGTAATTTGTTTTAGAACCACTGAAACAATATAACAAAATAGGTCTGGAGAGATTCCAAGCAAATCTCTGATTCATAAATTGAGTCCGTACGTTTCTCTTATTAGCCTTTCGCACCTGTTGATATGCAAATATTGATATAAATAATCGCACTTCCAAAGTCAACTTATTTTTAGCAACCACAAACTTTCTTATTATTGTCCTAGGCAAGAAAGCAGACTCCCATGTTACGTAATATTTTGCAATAAAAAAAAATAATAGTAATAATAATAAAATAAAAACGGCAATTTCACCTGAAAAAAAGGTGAAAACGAATCGTTTTACCTTGTTCATTAGCACTTTTGTACTTCATCATCGATCCCTGATGGAAAAATTGTGAAAATATAAATACACAAAATGGAGCGTTAACCTCGCGCTTAATTTGAGTAAGCTCACGTAAACTGAGAATAGCTAGGATGTCGAAAAATTTGGACTAAATTAATACGTGCATTGTGTTGACAAGTGGTTTATTACAAAACGAAACGATATCAAAACACCAAACGTGGAGGTCTTCGAGGAATGTGCATCTCTTTAGGAAGTGGGTGGTCTTCGAACCTATGGTTGGTAGCAAGGACGCGTGAAGTCCTAATCGAAGTTTTCCAATACTTAATTTTTGAAATGACCCGACTCCACCTTCTCAACAAATTACTGATATTAAAAATTCATGCGTTTCTCTAACCACCCGAGGGGAGAAAAACGTCGATACCAATTTTACCGTCACTACCGAAAAAAACTAATAAAAATTAGGTTTATACGATTTCCCAGTCAGAAACTAACTGAAGAAGTAGAATCATTTTATAGTATTGCATAATTCCACCAATTTACATTAAAAATTTCCAGACTAAACAAGTATCGGTAAATTTTTACAAATTACTTATCAATATTTCATCACCTTACCTAATAGAAATTAAAAGCTGACGGGTACATCAAAGTAAGAGAGGATAACTTTTTACCAACATAAAACGCAACATTTTCTTGAAAGTTTTAAAATAAACATTTCATTTCAATTTGTATCATCAATTAAATTTTTCAGTGCTACAAATCGTCATCCGCGTCAAATTTTTAGAGTTGAGCCTATGCACACGCCGCAACGTCACGCAACGCCACGATTCTCGATGCTGATTGGTCTAACGCAAAATACAAAGAATTACTTCGGCTATCTAAAGGTCTATCCCCATTAAGACGGCACGGCAAACGGCACTATTGATATTTGTTGCGGTATTATTAATTAATTTTCGGTTTTAAAGAGGGGGGGGGCAGCTTAAGAAACTAGTAACAAGCCCGATTAAAGTTCCACTAAAATTATTATTAATTCCAGTTTTAGCTTTAAAAAAGGGGAAATCTTCCAGAAAAATAAAACTCTAATAGAGAAGACTAACAGAAAAACACATGTGAGCGTACTGTCTAAAAAATGAAATTACAAACATTGAGATATTTAAAGAAATTCTGTCATGTGCAAAATTGTTACATAATCAACCATATGCAAGTCCAACTTTGTCGACATTGGCATTAAATCAGCCTCGCAATATTTTAGCTACCTACATCCACTCCAATATATTTATACAGATGAAGTAATAGGAAGTTACTTGTTCGAGTAAAATAATAGAAAATGAGTTGTAGTTCCAATGCTTGCATCAGGTAAAAAATTGATTTGGTATTGCAAGAGTAAACGAAAAACCACCTATACCCAATAAAATTCATTTTTCCATTCACGCAGAAGAATAGCATAGCAATTGCTTTAAAAGACGCTACTGCTGCTGTTGCAAAATTTAAAAGAAAACGGAAATTTAAATCCCAAAATAAGATAAATTTGTCAAATATTTGAAATAACTCAAAAAATCAGAGGAAATCCGTAAAACAATATTATATATAACTTCGTAATTATTTTATCGCGTGTTTTCTAATAATTAAATATTAGGTTAATCCCAAAATTTGAAAAAACATTGATTTTAGAAATAATGAACACGTACATCCATACCAGATTCATAATAATGAATTTTTGATTCGTTTGAGTAATTTTAATGTTTACCTAGGTACCTCTGTTCAGAATTTAATTGAATTTTCTACATAAAAGTTCGAAACGGCACATCCAGCACATAGTTTAGAAGCGAAAAAAACATTTCAAATTGAGGAGTTAGTTGTCCTCGTTCAAACTCTTTCTATAAAAATATTTTGTCAAGGACTTTTTTCAAATTTTTATTTCGTCGCAAAAATCATAGAATAAAATACGAAAAAACATTGCAATATATATTTTGTAATTAAATTTTCTACAGGGTTCCCACCAAATTTTCAAAAAAAGCAATTTCCCTGACTTTTCCAGGTTTTCCCTGACGAAGAATAAAAATTTTCCCTGACATTTCGATAACTCAGAGACAAAAAGGTAAAAAAAACTTAATTTTTAAATTAAAAACATATTTAATTGTAAAATTAAAAAAAAAATTTATTTTACAATAAAATTTTTTTTTAATTAAATGGATTTCCCTGATTTAAAATTAAAATTCCCCGACTTGACGCTAAAAATTAAAAATTCCCCGACTTTTCCCTTAGCAAATTAGAGATATCTTAAATTCCATGACTTTTCCAGGCTTTCCAGGTTCCCCAAACGAGTGCGAACCCTGTAAAACAAATGCTGTCACGGACTTTTATTAATTGAATTCCCTACACTCTTACAGAATTGTCTATATAATTATAATTTTTTCGCATTTTTTTGATGGGAAGATACCGGCCATTGTCAATTTTTTACCTTCATTCATTGAAGAAAATAAAATTTTTCAAAATCATGACGAAAAATCTTTATAGGTGCAAATTTCAAACAACATCAAATCCAAGCCAAAATATTAGGTGTGACAAGTAAAAAATCTGAACTTACTTTTTGTAAATTGCTAAATTGTAATTTTATACCGAAAATTCCAAATTACAATATTGAATCGAATTTTATTTTAACAAATGTGCTGTATGTAAACATTTCTCTAACAAACTCTCTGCGGCTGCCGGAGATGTTATAACTCGGCAGTGTGATTCCCTGAACTTTATAATGCTTAGTAATGTACTTAGTCAATTCGACCTTAGGTAATTTTTTGCAATTTAATACGAACGAGGGGGTCCATATAAGGTACCGTTGGTTGCCTTTTAGATAAAAGTAGCATTCTGGCGGCATTTAGGACGAAAGGAAATTTCCGACCTCATTATAATTCTCCACTGGCTTCCCTAATTTTACAAATGCAATTAAGTTTGATCTTGTCAAATTAAATGTGCAATGAGACTCGATTAAACGCAATTTACACACACAACATTAAATTAGCCTCAATCAAAATCGTCAAATTGATTCACGCAATTAAGCTAGATGGCAGCCGCCCCCGTATAAAAAAAAATAACCAATACAACCGTTCTCCCCTATCGGCCCAATTATAGCAAAAAAGAAAAATTGAAAAATTTTGATCGAAATTATAAAAATGTATAGTCCGTACTCGTATGAAGAAAATTAGAAGTATTAAAAGTTCGCGGCACGCGTGAGCAGCTCCACCTACTCACGACCACAATAAATTGGAAACTTCCTTTCCGAATTACCACGTACACGTTTTTACATTCACAAATTCACATATCCATCCGTGGGACTTCTTATTATTTTACCACTTGTGCGTTAAACACTGGAAACCGGTAATTTGCAAATAAGTTGACACAATTTGACCCACTTTGTTGTATTAGTACGAATTTTTTTTTTTTAATTATTTTCGCAACATTTAGCCGTACGACCCTAATCTATCGATTAATTAAATTACGCAATTATTGATCATTTTAAGTGGCCAATTAAAGGTTAATGTTCGTAAAAACTTGAGAAATCGAGGTGAAAATATTTGCACTTCTTCCTGAAGAAAATTAATTTCCAAAAAAATCGAGTATAAATTTTCAGATTTTTTAAAAGCAAATTATATGTCACGGCGTATGGATGGCCTGATTCTGTATGTAGGTATGTACGTGATATGCAAATAACTATTAGCCGGTCCCAAGTAAAAAGGTGGTCAATGTACGAAGTCGTTATTTCGTTAATCGTCATTGCAAAGTTTACACTTCCAGACACCCCACACTTGGCACTATTTTTTTTAGGAAACTTGGAAAATGTTCCGTCAAATTGAAAAATACTCTAATTTTATCGTGACCCGATCTTAAGAAACGGCACACGTACATCAGAAAAATAACGAGGCGTTCCGCGATGCTAATAAATTTGTTATTCTAATATTTTTTTGTTCTGGTACCAAAAATGACGTCACAATGTTTACAAGTACCACACAAACTCATCATTGGCAAATATTAAAATAAAATATAGGTGAAAAGTTTACTGACCTGAAAATCTTGCTAGGAAACGATGAAAACCGGTGGCGAGGACTTGCGCCAGGCACCGGAAAACTAGAAACAGGAGCGTCGTGCTGCCGGGAGAGCGTCGCCCCCAGCCCCATGCTGCCCACATCACGTGCGCCACTGCAACCAAAAAACTTTTATTAGTTCCATAACGTACGATGCATGCATCACAATCTCGAAATCATTAGAAAGTACAACACAAACGTCATGTAAAATAGATTATTTAATGTGTAAAAGTGTGAATGCATAAATAACAAAAAACAACAATGGCGTTTGGTGGTTCCGGAACAACTTTCAATTACTCATGTAAATTTCGTTCGGATAGAAAAATTAGCATTTTATTAATTCTCGGTTAAGTGTTGGCGATAAAAATTACCGACCGAGTTTCGTTTAAATCGATCATCATCAAATCGTTAAAGAAGCAAAACGTCGAGACGTTCCGTTATCTATTTTATATCGCGAAAATGTTTCCTCATATTATTTAACAACCTATAATTAAAGCCTCATTATTTGCTCACGTTTAAATAATCATTGTCCATATTAAATGGATCTTTAATTGAATATCTTCTTGTGAAAATTCGCTAGAAATTTCCCACGACGCTTTTATTCCGCGTTCTCCCAAGTCGAAAGAAGAATCGCGGCGCATCTTTTTGAGGCTCTCTCTCCTATTACCCATTTTAAATTTCTAACCGTTAACGAAGCCGTTCTAAATTAGTTAATAAGAAAAGATTATAAAATTTTCATCAATCGAACCGCAACCGAAATATGGTTAGACGTGATTCTGCGTGGGTCAAATTTATTAACTTGCTCCTATCTTAAATAAATATTTTTATTTTATTTTGCTCCTCTTCTTGACGGTTCTATTTTCTATGGCGCAATTGATAATCAAATTTTTTAAATTAATTTAATTATGCCTGTCAAGATGTTGTAGTTATAATAAATTAAATAAATTTCGTTAATTAAAAAAATGTAAGATTGTAGATAACAACAAAAAAACATTTAAACCTACATTTTTTTACTGTTTCCATATTTATTCGCTAGTTAAAATATTATCTAAAGTAAACTTTCGGTTAAATTTTCAACGTAATGTTACCGGTCAGGAAGAACAACGGAGATGAGACGGAAGATGTACTCCATCTTAAGTTATTACATTACTTCTTCAGTTCATGGTGTGCAGTGAATAAGAATAAAGATAAAAATTTTTGTTTTGATTATAATCACTAGAATACGGTATCTGGGAGTATGACATACCTCCCAACCCCCCGGTTTACACAAAAAACTTTAATTATACACTCGGGAGATTCGAGTGCCCTCCTGTATTCAGTTAATTGTACCAAATACCCTTACATATACCGGGTGCTGAATGAGTTATCCGAACATAGGAAATTAACATGTAAAAACTTATTTATGCAAATTCCTGCTTCCCTAATTATTTTAGAGAAAAAATGAAAGACACAAAAATAATGCAGAAATATAAACTACGAATGATAAGAACATTAGATTTCATCTAGCTTTTACTTAAAAGGTCAAAAAATGCTTTTGAAATTATTAAAATTTTCACTTATCGCACTGACCATGTAAGTTTCCATGGTAATTATTTTTGAAAATAGAAATTAAATTGAATTTATTTCATGGCCAGTCTGATAAATAAAAATTTTAACCATTTAAAAAGCATTTTTTGACTTTTTAAGTAAAAGTTAGATGAAATCTAATGCTTTTATCATTCGTAGTTTATATTTCTGCATTATTTTTGTGTCTTTCATTCTCTGTAAAATGTTCTCTCAATATTTGAGAGATAAAATGCGGTGGAATGTATAGTATATGGAAAAATGTCCTAAAATCAACTGTAGGTTGTCCCGGATTTATTAAGATATTTAGCAAAAGATGTGTTGTACACATTTTTGTCCTATGAATCATCCCTGAAGTAAAACGCATTATTTTAACGCTGATTTGAAAGACTGAATTTATAACTGAAGTCAGAATCTATATCTACACTATTCACACGTAAACAATAATTAAAATTCCATCTAATAACAATATCTCATGAACTCATGACAATAGTAACAATATTGTGAAGGACAGGGAAATATTTTATAAATAAAGTTTGAAAACATAGAAAGCAAATATTCCAGATTTGGAGGTTTGCTACCAGATTAACACTCAGAACACTTCATGTTTACACTGGTTTTGTTGGACAAATTTCAGTATGATATCTTTTCAGGATGAAAATGTAAATAACTAATGTTAAAACCATAATTTTTATACAGAATGTCCCTATAAACATGGGCGAAAATATTCGAAAAATAAATCCTTGGTCAATTTCTAAAGCCATACTCTCACTGAAACTACCTACAGCTAGACTAAACTAGCTATTGTTAGAAAATATACCAATTGAGATTAAAAATCGACTGTGGGGTGTTCTCCACCACATTTAGCTCAAATGCCCATTGGTATTAAATCCTGTTTCCCTCAATGGCTAAACTTGAATCCCCTGGATTTCCTGGGGACCCTTGAAAATTATGGTTTACACTAATCCTATTGAAAATTTAAGAAATGACACAGTTGCATTTCTGTGGTCACAAGCAATAAGGGAATAAGTCTGCATAGATTCCTTTATTGCTTGTGACCACAAATTTGTATCAAGCGATCTTCAATTCAAAAGATATGCAGTGGGAATAACACAAGAAACCGCTTGCTAAAAAATTGCCCGCATATTTAAGAACATCCTATGTACCTAATAACATAATTTTAGAAACTTGGGTTTTGCATCAATGTAGAAGAACTGACGATGACAATGCACAGGATGAAATAATCAAAACTTAAATGTTATTATGAGATTTACCAAATACCTTGATAGTTACCCTAAATTCAATCCCAATTTCAAAATTCGGTACAGGCAATCAAAAATCGCAGATATTCCGACCTAAAATCCTTTGCAAACCTTTTTCATAAATTCAGCCAACGATCTCACAAAAATGAGAAAACTACGGTTATAGCAAATCGCTTGATCAAATTAAGAAAAAAAATCCAATTAACCCAAGAGGAAAATCCTGAAAATCTGATAAAATCATAGGAAATTCGGAGAAACCCAAAGAAAATCTCATAAATAAACCTACAGTAAAAGCCCTCGTATCCGAAAATTCTTAGAATTTATCGCGTCAACCGAAAGATGCTTGCGAGGTCAACGCGTAGGCAGACTTCTGTTTCAAGTTATGGTATTTATATTTCAACCAACCATTTATCCGAAACATTCTCTATCCGAACGGAAATGGGTCCCGTTCATTTTTGGATACGAGGGCTTTTACTGTATTGTGAAAAAATAAATGTTGCTATTCCCCCCTTCAGCCAATACAACCCCACGAATTTCATCAAACATCAAATACATCTGTCGAATCACTTATCTGGTAGTAAGATTTGATTTATCACCGCAGCCGATTCATCGTTCTCGCTGTGTTTAACCATTTTCTTCGGGATACAAACAATTGTGGCATTTATATTGAGTTGGATCAGCAACTCACCCGTAAAATGTAATTGAATAATGAGTTTGGGTTGTGATAATCGTCGAATTCGATTGTCTTTCCTGTATGTTGAGGTAAAATCATCCTATTGCATTTTATGTGTAAATTTATCTTCAGTATATCCGCAAGGCTTCGGATTAAGGGTGTAATCATGGGTAATGAATCTGATTTAATTTTATACTTTCTGTTCTCATTTTGTAGAGCTGAACCGATGCGCAATAATAAAGCAGATGAACGCTTCCAGAAGATATATGATTCATTAATCTGTACATTAATTTTATGAAAGGATTTGAACTGCGATTGTTCGATTTATTATCAGTTCTGAGCAGCATTGGACTGTCCCTTATAACTCCAATTAGATGTTTTTCTTTTTTTGATTGGGTAACTATGCCATCTTCAACGGAAAGCCACAAAGATTTTGTAAAGTTGAAACATCAATTGGAGTTTTCTTCGTTTCATGTGCTGGAAAACACGTCCACCTTCAGATCAGAGAAGAATAAAGTATCGCTGGTACTCCGATTGTCAATATGATTATCGTCCCTCGTACGGATAGTCAATTACTTCAAGACGTATTTCATCCAGGAAGTCATTAAACCTCCCGAAGCAATCACCAAGTCAGCCCAGGATCCCTACGTCTGCAACATCTTTGAAGGTACCTTCACTAGCCTTCTTGCCTTTTCTCTTTAGCACTAGGTTCTTCTTTCCAAACCTATTGCCAGTTCACCCACAAGTCGGAAAATAAAATCTAATTCATATATCTACCAGAATAAGTTTATGTTCATAGTTCCAAACTTCAAAACATAATAATCAGTTTCATATCAAATAAACGCCAAATAAAAAACAAATAAACTGTTGGTCGACGTTTCTGCCTATTTATTAAGCTACCTTCAGGACTAAAATGTATGTATTCGGAGGGAAAACACAACAAGCCTGTCAGGTGGCACATCAACATCAACTAAGTGTACATACATTTTATGCCAAAAAAAAACCTCTTTGACTGTGAAGTGGAATAAGAATAAAACTGTTTTTTTTTTCATTCGTGAGACTTATTTCCCCCTCATTTTGTATTAATCCTGAAGATGGCTTAATAAATAGGACGAAACGTCGACCAACAGTTTATTTGTTTTTTTTTCGTTCCACTGTTTCCGATACCCTCATTAACGATTAAAATTGCCTTGGATGAGACTTTTTTCCACTATTTAACCTATTAATTAAATTAAATGAAGATTTAAAATTGGCATTTACCCTAAAAATTCAATGCGCCAACTTGATTTCTTAACAATTTTTGAAATTCCATTTGATTTTAAACTGATTTAAAGCCAACTTTAAATATACATCTAAGTTAAATATTATAAACAATTTATATCATATTATGTAATTCTAATGGCAATCATTCAAGAGTGTTATGGCTTATGGGGTTTAGTATTCGAATTTTAGATTTAAAAAAATTTAAATATCTTTAAATGCCATTAGCGCGGTCGACCCTTATGTTTCAGATTAATTTTGGAAAAGATTATTGATAAAACTGCGCTGCAAATTTTCGATTTAAGATTTTGCGAAGGAACTTTGATCGATTACAGTTTTTTCAAGCTTTTCTTTTCTTTAATTAACTGTAAACCGTTACAAGATAAATAAAAAGTGATTTATTTGTTCAGTATGAAAAAAGGACACCGCGTAATTGAGATAAAACATAAATTCTTTTATGGTTTGATTAAAAATACAACATTATCGTAGCAAAATATTTAAATAAACATGCAAATATTAAAATTTTTAAACACAAAAGGTTATTTTTTTCAACAGATTACGTTTGGTGGTATAAGTCGATAACAATGTGATGGATGATATTATCGTCACTACTATCAATAAACTATTTCTTATCAAATAGAAAACTTTCAAACAACATAAAAATTTAAAAAATTTAAAATAACAACTATTGTTGAGTTAGTATTTGTAAAGGATAACACAAAAATTGGTGTAAATTTAATACTTTGCTTTTTTACTTTAAATTGCCGCAAAATGGCATTGTAACGACATAACAAAAGATTTAAAAAACGTGTAATCCTTAAAAATACACTAAGTCTTGTAATTAAATTATCCAAGTACTACCTTCGGGAGTCTTTCTTGCAACTAATAAATCCCGTTGTATAAAAGTTTAGGAAGCAATGCAGAAGCCTTCGTGAGAAAATTTAGCATTCTCACACAAGAAACGTTCTAATGAAGTCTTCACACTTTCATGTCCGATTAAAAAATTTGCTTTACAAAAACCGCTTTATGATAAAGCAAGATCAAAGCAAATGTCGTGGAATGGTCGATTGATAATATTATCTCAAAAAGTACGAAACTAGCACGGAATGCAAGGACACGAATACCGATTCCATTATCTAAAGCCAATATTTGTTCTACAAATTTGTTACAATCGATATCTCGATTTTTCGACAAGTTGAAAAACATTGTTGAAACAATAATTAGGAAAATCCATGAGAGTGGAACTTCTCGAGATGTACATAATTTAAGGAGAAATGCGACCTTTGATCCATGATTAATAATTACATTTGACTTGTCATGAAACGGAATTTTCCGATAATTTTACTGAAGAAATTTAAAACATGAAACTGACTGAGAATAATAATCCCAGTAAATTCAAAATGAATGTAATAAACTTGAGTTCACTAAGTAAACAGCAGATTTTACTTTTCAATCTAGAATTTTTTCTATTGATCTAACGTAAAAGTGGTCCACGGATGAGTAAAAACCAAGTCAAATTTCATTTAAATCCTATAGAGATCAATCTTCTAGCCCTATTAGAACCCCAGTTGTGAGCTTTCAAAATTCGTAACTTTTTAACCTTAAATAAATAGCAAGAAAAGCCGACGTCAAAAACTGAAAAACTCTCTTTTAAATTGAAAAAATTGAGATTCTAAACTGATTCGCTTTGCATTACAATTTTTTAATTCCTAACAACATTTTTCACCATTAAAGAAGTGGCAGCTAGCTGGCAGCTAACTTACAGCTAAAAATGTTTGTTGGGGTCTGGCACTTCTCTTGGAAAATTTGGGGTTTTTTTCCCGATGGCAATAAATTAACATGTTTAAGCAAAGCAATCGCATTTTCAAGTTATTTGCACGCAACCCCCTTTTTGGCGCAGCGATGACTGGAATCAAAAAACTGAATTTTATTAATTTTTAGGATACGTAAGCACGAATTACTAAAAAAAATGTAATTCCAACATCCAATTTTCGCTAAAACCAACCACATACAACCTTGAAATTTAAATATTTAAATAAAACAACCTGTACAAGTTGGCCCCATTTTGATGCTTTTTTATGGGGACGCCCCTTATTATTAGGGTTAGCTAAAACTGATTATAATCAGTTACCCTTACGGTGAATATCAATTTTAATTTCGAAAATCGCAATTCTCTATCTGATTTCATTTCTGAGATTCAATGGCGAAAATGAAAATTAAAAGTTACAATTGAACGAGGAAATGTGTTTTAAAGAAAACTAAATCTAATATGAAAAAAAATGATGTTAGAGAAATTAAAAACCGATTCAAAATTTAAAACTTACTTCAATATTCTGAAAAAGTTACACAACTTGAACCGGGTGGACGTAATGGAGAAACTGTCTATTTTATTTTCTCTAAGAAAATCGCATTGCTAATAGGCGACGCGACGCCTACAAAATTTAACAGCATTTGTTGATTGTGAGGGGCGTTTATTAATCATACATAATAATTAAGTATTTATTGTTATCTATATTATGGTAAAAACCCCGAAAATCCGAATATGATTCAAGCCGGTTTTTCTCCAATAACTCGAAAACGATTCGAGATTTTAAGAAATATTTCCGACATAAAATATTCGTCTGTTTTCGCTGAATATTTGTGGTCTCTTCAATATTTTTGATACCCTGCACCGTTTTCGAGTTATTAAAGAAAAACTGGATCGAGTCGCACTCGTCCAATCCGAAAATGTTCGAATAATTTTCGAATTATTACTTTCGGGGTTTACAACATTCTTGATATTTTCAAGTTATTCAATATATGAAGAGGGTTCCACTAAGTTATTCAAAGAAATTCTCAAATTTTGCTGAATAAAATTGAAAATTTTTCCTTGCTCAGTAAATTTTAATGATTTATGTACAAAACCGTAACTTAAAAATCAAAAATTTCCCGACTTTTCCTTTTCATGTTTTTCTTTTGGTACCTCGAAAACAATCAAAATATTATGATAATAAAATATTCAGTTTATGTATACGCTGGAACCAATTTTCGAATTATTACAGAAAAACTGAGTCGAGTCGCTCTCAAGTCGATTTTTCATTAGTAACTCGAAAACGTTTCAAGATATCAAAAACTGTTTCTGATATAAAATATTCGTCTATTTATGCTGAACACATTTAGCCTATTGTACATTTTGCACCATTTTCGAATTATTACAGAATAACTAAATTGAGTCATAATTAAAATTCCGTAGTTATAAGTGAAAATGTGTCGATTTTCGTAAAAAATTGAATATCAAATATTAATTTTAAATTTTTTTAGACTGAACAGTGTCGAAACAAACACAAATAAATCAAATTAAATGGGAAATTTAAATAAAAACCTCCGTTTATCTGGGGTGCATTATAACCAGCGACGAATCATAGCTCTTCGATTTTAAAAACTAATAGAATTCCAAATTCTATGGGTTTTCTATATAATTGCGTACTCCTCAGAACCCCCGATGCCATATAAGTTTTTGTTTTAAACAAGTGAAAAATGTGCTCATCACAGAACTTGGACAAACCGGGGGGTCTGGGGGGTATGGAAAATAATATTTTTTAATAAAAAAATATAATTTCAAAAAAACAAATTAGAATTTCTATTTTATCCGTTTAGCTTGTCTTGATAAATTTAACAAATGTGAAGCAGTAAGTAATTATTAAAAACGAACCACCCTGTGCATGAAGAAATTACGAAAACAGCTATTCAATATCATTAAATTAACACATAATAGAAATAATAAATCACTAAAAACCAATAAAACTATTAATTCCTTATCGACAATTTTAATGTGACCTTGTGTGCTCCAACATTAATCATTTCAAGTGATATTTTAATGTTTGCTTGAAGAAAATTAAAAATTTTTGCGTGAATAAAAACAGAAACTTGTTCGAATTTTCCCAAAATTAAAATTACTGCACCTCAGTATAAACACTTCGTTTTTCCATAAGTGTTTTCGAGCTCAAATAAAAGAAAAAGAAGAAGTTTAACACCGATTTTTGGTTTATTTTTCTCAAAAAGTTATCCCAATCGCCCCCCGGGCTCGACTTTAATTAATTTCTAGTTCACATGATTGCACAATTTGCGTCAATAAAATTTAAATACCGACAGGTCCGTGCAAGTCTTGAATAATTGCGCGTTTTCGTTTAGTTTTTTTTTCACCATCATGATGAATGACTATTTTTAAAAATTACATAAAATTTTTTATGGGCCCACCGCATAAAAAAGCTTAAAAATAAAAATGACAAAATAAGGAAAACGAAATGCGAATTTTTACGTGTTTGGCGATTTCAACTTTCGCGTACGGTTAATTTTTCGGAATGTTGATTTCTAATTTTGCAACCACAATCTTTGACGCTTCTCTCTGGCTACCTTATTTTTCGAAAGGAAAACCGTTTGCGTGAAAGGTGAAAAACGCGGACCACACATGGGCCACCAACACCAAAATGTTAAGTGATTTGTCGTTGTTCTAACCAAATGGAGATCGAAAAAAAATCTACATAAATAATGAACCAACACACACACAATAATATTATGGATTCCCTGGCTAGGACACCCACGAATTATTTTCTCACAATCATAATACCTACGTGAAATAGAATTCAAAAACATGGACGTGGGCACTTCTTATGTGTCTACCATTGATCAAGTTTTGAGTTCGCCTCTCCACGATAAACCATCGCAACAATTAGATATTGCAAAAAACACTAACAAACCAAAAAACTTCGTCACATAATATTATCTAGTCACTTCAAACATCATCGAAACGAAGAGGAAAAAATTTGGAAAAGCAGCAACACCAAAATAATAATAATAAAGACCGATCACACTGCACCACTTTTAAAAAATTTTTAAAACGAAAACACTAAAATAATATCATTTTTATTATTTAAGCGGCCCGAATTTCGTGTTAGTGTAGTCGGATTAATAAAACACGCAGTCAATGTGTTAAAAAAAATTAACAATTACAATTTTGCAAAAATTAATCTAGTAGTAATAATGAGCGAACGGATGAAAACGCGAAAGTTAGCACACATCGACTAACACACTACAAATTTTTACTTCAACTGATGGCCACACGGCGATATTCCAAAGAAGCCGACGAACGTCGCCGACACCGTACGATCTTTAAACGGGAACGAGCGAAGGCGGATTTACTTTTGTCATTTCTCAATGTTACTCCAAGACGCCCATCTAACCTCCAGCAAAGAAGGATGTAGATGCATTTTTCCTACCTGTCGCACTTCTATGTCGCGAAAACACTTTCCCTTTCTAAAAATTCCAATTATCTCATCGATTATCGCTTAAGGCTTATCGTAACAATTTTTAAATTGCCAATTGCATTTAAATTACAAATTTTTAACCACCGTAAATTTTCCAATTAATTTCTCCTTTCGCCAGGATAATAAATTATTATCCTTAAAATTCTATCTTGCAATTTTGACTCCTTAGCAGATTCACTTGAAAAAAATTTCACCTAATTGCTAAATATAAACAGAAATTTATTACGGAACGGAAAAACTTCTCCGATTGTTGAGTAGATACCGGGAGCGGACTGGCCAAGCCGAGAATGCGGAAAAACCGTAGGGCCGGCTCGAGCCACATGTCTTTTTTTAACCGATTTCCACGCATTCCTCAAATTTGGTACAGAACTTCCATAATATCGAATTCAATTTTACTTTCATAACTCCGTAGCAAAGAAAGTAATTGTTATTTGAAAAATTTGACTGGCCTTTTTTTACGTTTCAATGTCCTTGAAGCTACAACAGTAAAATCGTTTTTCTAATCATGTTTCAAAAAGTCTTACTTTGTGATATTCAAAAGTGTACGGAAAAGTACTACTTTTCCGCACAGTTTTAAAAGTGTGTGGAAAAGTACTACTTTTCGGCCTTGAATGGAAAAATGTTAATTTTCCTACCTTGTATCGAAAATATCTATTTTCTTTCAATAAAATAAAATAAATAATTTTTGTTAATTTAAATACTTTAATTTAAAAATTTAAATTTTTTTGAACCGAAAAGAAAATTATTCATAATAATTTATTATAATAATACAATAAAATAAAAAATTTTTTTAGTTGTTTTAGTTAAGTTTTTTTTTATCCAAAAATATTTTATTTAAATTAATTAAAATTGTTTACTTTAAAAAAAATCATCTAAACAAAATGAAAAAAAAAACTTTTTACTGTGCATTTAGAGCCGAGGGGCGGAGGAGTCACAAGGCACATTTTTGTAAACAGATTTTCTTTTATAGAAAATTTTTGTTTTTCTTTCAAAATAATTGAAATGGCAAAATATGTTAGCATCTAAAGCAGTGGTTCCCAAACTGGTCTCTATGGTAAAACGTCAGGGGGTCCGCGCAAGATTTAATATAAAGTAAAAAGATTGTAACCCAATTTTATTATTATGGAAATTAAAATAAATAGTAATAAATTAATAAAATATCTAATTAGCACTGGCGGCTCGTCAGAGGGCAAGGGAGGCTTAGTCTCCCTTAAAATTATGAACTATTAAATTTTTGAAAAAAGTAAAAAGTGGATTATGAATTGTGAAAACTATTGGAAGTACAGATTAACCTGCATTAATCAAGTATCGACTGAAACATCCGCATAAATATATTATGCCGCTAGCGATTTAACGCAAGATTGCAATAAGGTATACTCGTATCTAGCGCATAAGAAGAATGCAATTCCTCATTTTGTATCCAACATTTTTATTCCTAAACAATATCCTAAATAATTTTTTTTTTATTCAAAAAATGTTGTGTTCACTTGTTTGAAATTCTCTAGGAAATCACTGGAAATCTCTGGAATTCCGTTAAAATTCATGGAATTGCTTGATAATAATCATTGAAATTCTTTAAATCTGAACTTGTTTGGATATCTTTGCAATTTTGTGAGAATCCTAAGAATTTTTCGAGAACCTTGTAATTTCTTGGAAATCACTGGAATTCCTTAAAAACCGCTGCAAATCGTGGAAAATGGAATTCAGAGTCTTTGCGAGTGTTTCGACATAATTTAACTTTTAGATTAGCCTCCCCCAAAAAAAAAACCACCAACCGCCACTGGTAATTAATATAATAAAGATGAATAAAATCCCTCAAACTGTGTTTTCAGAACTGCAACCCTTTGAAGTTGATATATATTAATGGCCAAAACTCTCAAAATCTGAAATTTGGTCGTTTCATGTACTCCCTATATCCAAAATAGATCATATCAATAATTAAATACATATGTAGTAGTTTTTAGTTTTCGATGTAGTTTTATTTTTCTGTTCATCTTGCGCAAAAGTGGTCTACAGTTAAGTGCAACTGTACTCAATTATCTGTAAATATAAACAACTTTGTATTAAGGCAGAGACGGTCAAATTTTCAATTTTTGGAGAGGTATTTTTGAAAAATAATCAAAATATTAAAAAATGATGTAGGTGTTTAAGGTCCAGTTTTTCAATTGTGAGTTAAACCAAGTTCAAGGGTTAACCTACGTTTATGACCACCCTGATTAGTCAGATGTCAAAGAGTTAACCATTGAATTTCGGGTAACTCCCGATTGAAAAACTGAGCCTCTAATAAGGACATTTGTTTAAATCACTTACAAAACATCAGTTTGGAAGGGTCATGTCCCCCATGGAAAGATCCCATTTGATTTATTTGGGTTATGTATTAAATGAGTCCAAATAGCTCAATTCAGTGCATATCAAGTACAATGGTAACATTGCCTAAAATGTAGAAAACAAAATTTTCAATAAAAAATAACAAAAATACAAGTTTCAAAAAAAATTAAATATTGGATATTTTGGATACCCTCTTGGGCAACCTATGACTCGTGACTCACCAAGTGACCCGTTTGATATTATTTCAAGAAACCCATTTGAGTGCTAGTAGAAGATTTAAAAATAAATTGTAATTGGGATTATTCAATATAATAATTTGGACTGAGAGCAGGTACATATTATCGTCATTATCCAATCGTTTTCGTCGACTGCTAGACTTGACCTCCTTCAACAAAAAGGCCTTTTTAACCATACCCTAGCATGCTGGCTTACTGCGGGGTGATAGGGGAGCAGCTACTTGCGATGTTTTAAAGAAATTTATGTGGGGTCACCCATCCAAATGCGAATCACAACAAACCATGCTTGTTGCATTTCGTGATCTAACGAGGACGAATAAAATAGAAAAATATTTATTCAAATTTTCAATTAGCTGAAAAATTTTCTATGGTAATTGCATTGCGGTACGTCGCTGCTCCTGAAAGTATGGATCTGTGAAAACAAAAATTCCCATCGACCCAAACCGCCTCTTAATATTGACATTTTGGTTGATTTTGACGCGCAGCCAAAAATGGTTGCCTAAGCCTGTTCTAGATCCCTTTAACATTGCCTCTGACCTGAGATGCACTGAAATTGAGCTATGGGAAAAAATGTAATAAATGTCAAATTAAGGTAAAAAAAATCACGTTTGGAATGCTTACAGCCATGGGCCGATCCAAACAAACTTTATTGAGGGGGAAAATAAAGTTTGAAGGGGGTAAATCAATAAGTTTTCATAAAAATTTAGATATATTTTTCATATTTTAAGAAAATCTAGTGGATTTTGTTGGTTTTTGATTATATAGATGTAGGATAGTATATAGATTCAAAATTATTTTATGCAATAGATAAATTAATATTTTGGGTATAAGATATACAAGAAATGACCAACTGTCAATTTTGTGATTTTTGGGACCTTCTTTGACGAAAACAGACTTTAAAAACATCAGTTCAATTTTTTAAGTCATCTGTTAGAATAGGGGGGGGGGGCAATTTTTGGATTTTTTTCTCGAGTGATCCAACTTAAAAAATATAATATTTTTTACGTGCATTACCTCTACAAACCTCATTTTTGTTACTGATCTCTGTAATATTCAGTTTACGTCTTTTACAAAATGCACATTAATATTCTATTGAATCCAATGCTTAAATTTGATTTATTTCATAAATCAATTAATTGGAGGATAAGCCCGTTATTCGAATACTTTCCAATTATAACATATTATAATAAACTTAAGTACTATTTATAGGTATCACGTTAAACCAATCGACATTACTACGAATATCGTTAATCCATTCTCGACGGGTTTCCCAGATTTATTTTCACTTATACATCGGATTTTTCCGATAATTTTCCCGTCGTTATCTGTTGCATTACAAAAAGTTAATGAAAACCACCCTTCCAAAATAACATATTAAATCATAATTACATTTTAATAAACAATAATTTATTATTAATTTATTTTTGCCCAAATAATATTATATAATATACTCATGATGAGAATGTTTCTTTTAAACACAATATTTATTGTTGGGGCACTGATAAATTATTCCATATCCCCAGTCCCCCGGTTGCAATAGATACTACTTTAGTATTGTCCGTTGCTACGTTGGCAGTAAAAGTAATGTTAATTAATTGCAAAAATTATATTTTACGTTTAAATAAATTGCAAGTTAGTCCAGTAAAATTAGATAAAAATAAAGCATTAATCGGTAAAAATCTGAATTTTGCTACACATGTTTATTACGGCTTCCTGTTAAACATACTAAAAGTCCCCGACGAAATGTGTTGCGCTCGAGCCGCCATCTTAGAAAAACGGTAAAATTTTTTAGTTTTTTGTCTATATCTTGGCAATTTGTACTGATAGAAAAAAAGTTCAGGTAAAAATTGTAGTTTATTAAATTTTCTTCAAAAAAGTTAATATACATTTTTTTGTATCTCCAATACTTTAGGTTTAGACACTTCAGAAGGGATATGCATTATGCACGATGTTCATCATTCTTACTAGTGACGTACCTCTTTGTTCTGGAGAAATAGTCAGTGTTAAAGGTAAAGGATTTACCACCTTGAAAAATTAAATTGACTGCATTGAAACGACAAAGCTGCAAAAACACCTTCTGTAGCAACGTTGGATTACAGCTAAAGTATTAGAGATACAAAAAAAATATATAAACTATTATGAAGGATATTCAATAAACTACAATTTTTACTTAAATTTTTTTTTGTATCAGCACAAGTTGCCGAGATACAGCCAAAAAACTGAAGATGTGTACCTTATTCCCAAGATGGCGGCTCGAGCGCAACAGATTTCAACGGGGACTTTTAGTATGTTTAACAGGAAACCGTAATAAATATGTATACCAAAATTCCGAACTTTACCGATTAATGTTTTTATTTGCCGAAAATTGATCTAAATTGACTGGACTAAGTAAGTATTATTCGAAGCAACAATAGGTATTTGCCATCTTGATGAAAATACCTAAATGACCTGACAATATACAGGAGAAGCTGAGGAATAGCATTCTGAAGAACTCCCGCATTTCAACCATTTTGTACACCGGGTGATACGTTTTACACCCAATTATGAAGAATGAAAAAATAGGAAATAAAGTTTTTGCAGATTCTTGTTTCCTGATTTAGTAACAAATATTTTAGTTGCGAAAGAAAAATAATTCAATATTTGCAAGCTGTATAATAATTGATAATATTTAGTAAATTATTTTTATTCTTTATGGTTTCCGTAAACAAAAAAATATTTTTTGTTTGTGTGTTCATTTCGTTAACAAATAATCAAATATTATTTTGTATTTTTATTTTTATATTTCTATTAATTCCAGATATAGTCGCTTTTAATATCACTCGTGCAATACAAAATACTCAAACACTTTTGCCTCCTTGGGGTTTGAATTATTTTTTCTGTGGGATTTTTAAGATTTTTAAAAAATCATAATGGGTAATCCATACGCAGGGCTGGGCAGTATTTGAAATACATTTTGTATTTTGTATTTCAACACATATTTTCAATGTATTTGTATTTTGTATTTCAAATACCCAAAACAAATGTATTTTGTATTTTGTATTTCAAATACAAATTACAAAATACTGTACAAAATACAAAATACTTTAAAATTGATAATGTCAAATAGACAGGGCCGTATTCAGTAACAGTAACGTAAAAAATTTTTGTTTGCGATTCTTTTCATTCGACGATGTTACTGAATACGGCCCTGTCGTTGTATTGTATTGTTATTTGTTTTGTTCCCAACCAGGTAATATTTGAAATTATGTATTTTGTATTTTAAATGCTATATTTTGTATTTGAAATACTGTATTTTGTATTTTAAATGCTCGGAACAAAATGTATTTGTATTTTGTATTTCAAATACATATTTTCATGTATTTTGCCCACCCCTGTCCATACGTACATCATTCTTATACCATTGCTGTGATATACTCTTAAGAAACACAGTGAAAATTTCGCCAATCAAACTAATCAAAATAACAACCTTTTTATTTAGTTCTCTATGTCTTGTTTTAAAATGTTTTCTCCAGAAACACTGATTTAATTAAATTAATCCCCCCCCCCCCCTGTCACCAATGCATAAAAGTAATTACAAATATTTTTAGTGCAGTATATTCTAATCATATATAGAAAAGAAATATTTTCCTGACTTCTAGAGATACCCAATATATTATGTTATTATTATTATCATCATCATCATTATTTATAGTTTGCTATTATATTTCTATTTCTGCTATTCTGTGTTTTTAAATATTGTTAAAAATTCTCTTAAAAATTCCAGAAATTACGATAGTGCATTCGAAACATTGCAGTAATTTCCCCTCTAATTTAATATTTAATTTAATTAATTAAAACTAACTATATTAGGCAATAACGAATAAACTCCAGTTTATTCCCTTTCTATATCAACCGCAGCGTCTAGGCAGACTCAAATCGAACCAAAAGTTGCTATGAGAAGTACATCGCCGGTCGTCGCAAAATTCCTGGTCAACCAAATCGGCCAATATGTTCCGAGGACTTCCCGATCATTGAAACCCTAAAATCATCCTGGAAACACCAATCAAATAGCCCGAATTGCCATTTTTGGTAATTGTTACAATTTTTCCTTCTTCCACGCTAAACTTATCTTTCGGGCTAATCAAAGAAGATCTGAAATTAAATTAAAGGGGGAGGATAATCTAGTGGCAAAATGTTATAAACCCGGCACGACACGACTAATTTTATTATCTAGGTAAATCATCCCTCCCCGGAGGTGAAGGGGGTTCACAGGCAACCGCAACTTGAATATTTTAACATAAATTCATTAACAAAACGAATGCTTTATTATTAGCATGAAACTTGTTTTATATCAGTTTATATTATATCATATTATACTTGATTGTCCATTTTTTACAATTACATTAAATTAAATACAACTTAATTGCATTTTTAAAATGGTAAATTTACATTTTGTTTTAAATTTTAGTGCAAAGTTTGTTAAAAATCAGTATCATTATTAATTATGCTCGAAAAGAGAACATTTTAAAAATGAATTACTCCAAAACTATACAGCCGATTTCCTCCGTTTCATCGGAAACTTTGTTTCTGTGCAAAGCTAATAATCCGTGGGTAACTTTTTATATACAAAAGTTAATAAAAAAATTAAAGATTTATTTGATAATAATAAGATAGAAAAACATTTTTATAAAAAAATCGAAAAAAAATCATATAGGTATTCGTATCTTGACACATTTTTAATCACTAAGATTATTTATTACGCCAAAGGCGTCCAAAATTTACGAGCCGATTTTCTTTGACCAATTTAAAAGTGACAGTGTTCCAAATTTATATAAAGCAGTAGATAATCAAACGATTGATTTGTCACACCCTCACACCTAATAATATTATAAGAAGTTATGAATTTCCAACAGAGAATAATAATTTAACAACAGATCATAATAACGAAGCTTGGCTAATCCGTGACATTTGTCGAGTTAAAAAATACCTGCTCGAAGAAGAGCAGGTACGAAAATGTTTAATATATTTTTCTACTACTTTAGGTCATTTTAGGTGTACTGCTGATAGTTGTAAAGTAATAAATTACAATATGGTTCTATAAACGTCAATATTATGGTAAAAAATTGATTTATTTGATTTAAAATTTGGGAAAAACTCATCAGGAGATGATAATGCGAAATAATCAATCAGCAATATTAGCAGTGGTTTACCTAAAATTGATTCATCGCCTCGCAATTGAAATTCAGGTTAAGTCTGTGACATGAATCATACAGCATAATATGCATACCTGTAAGACAGACACCTACACCGATATAAGTCGACTATTGTTCAATAGATACGTCAAAAAGATAAGGAACGAGGAAAATCGTCGTCCGTTTGTTCCCAACACACCTACTAAATACAAGAACACCGACCGATCGTAAAAATAGAACCCAGACTAATAAAAACAAACCAATGAATAATTTTACCTCTTTGTATGCTCGAAGAACTAAATTTGTTGATGGAAGCTCATCGTTCACCGAAGGTTCTGTTTTGATTGGACAACTTCGTGCAGAATTTATTACTGTGATCCGTCAGGCCCATACGTATGTTCATCTTTCAGTCGGCCTTCAACATGTACATACTATAATATCTTTCTCTCTGGCATCAGCTCCAATGGAGCCCCATTATGGGCGGAACGGGAGCGGGGGGGGGGACTCTTCCAAAATAAATCGACTGCGGTGAAAAAAAATTTATGTTTATTATTTATTTGATTTCTACTTTGATGTTGCAAAAAAAAGAAACCTAAAAAAAGGTTCTCTCATTTTAGCCCCCTAAAATATAAGGCCCAGTTGCGCCTATGGTCCCTTAATGGAGAAAAGGTTAAAATCCACGATAACCAAACCAGCAAGAACTCAAAAAATCCCATTTTTTCCAGCCAATTTGTAATAAAAACAGGAACTGTAGGTCCCTTTCCCTTTGATTTAAGGCAGAAATTTGTGCAAAACAAAAGTTTATTTCTACGGCGTCATCGTCTTCCGTTTTTCTAAATCTCCCTAATCCAATTTCAACAAAACAAATGACTAACCCATAAACTAACAAGTACATTACACAATTATTTATTGAGGTGCGTATTTGGAACTCTCTGAAAGCAAGTGCATTCAAGGAATGCGGACTTATTCATGGTTTGTCATTTTTTATTACTAATAATCTGTAGGAAACTATCGACGATTCATTTTGAAGATAAGGAAAAATACCCGTGATGGGTAAATATGCAAATTTTCCAAATTAAGTTCTGGAGAGCAACAATACATTTTTCTCCTACTTTATTGGATTTGTATTTTGCCAATCCAATTTGACCATGGTATTTTTCGAGTAAGAAATTGTAGTTACCAAAATTTATAAATAAACAATTTGACGCATCTACCTACCCATAAAAATAGGCGCCAGTCGTGGAACTTTTTACCGTAACTGGCAAATAATGGAGCTACGCCCAAAACGCAAACATATGCATATGTAAATACTTTTGCTAAATAATTAACGTCGTTCCAGTAAGAAATGATTGTTGCGTTACGTCTGCGTAATTATCCAATTCAAATTCGGCAACGTGTTAGGTCGACGTGATAAGAAGAATAATTTTTATCAAATTGGAGATGGCGTCAAATTATTAGGGAAGAGATGCGAGGCGCCGTTTGTAATAGCACGAACGAGCAATTGAACCATAAGAGACATGAGTCAGTGTACAATATAAATATGCATATTATACGTTCGCTAAATTATTTGATTACTTTATCAACTCACTGCATCATAACCTCACGACCTTCGCCGAAAATGATTAAATTTAAAGCGATCATTACGTACATAATATTATAATCTATTTCCTGATCCAAACTTCCTGTTTTCTAAGCATCGTATGTGTGATTGTATTACACGGAACACTTAAAACGGTCCAAGAAATGCTTTTGGACTCCAATTTTTTTAAAGAAAAAGTAAAAACCCAAGAGTGCTTGGCTTTAATAACCCAAACAGTTGTCGCCTTTTTACGCTGAATCCGTTCTTTTGAGTATATTGCACCATTTTTGGAAAATAAGAAGAACGTGATCTATAACCTAACGTGTCGAGCGCGTACAAAGTTGCCAGTAAAACGCGCTCGTAGCTGACACGGGCACGTGCATTAAGGGGTTAACAAAATTTTACTAAAACCTGTGTAGTTACCAATATGAATAGTAAACTAAAAATTAGTTTAAATACACCCAAGACCAAAAAATTGATTTAGAAAACTGGCTGGAAAACTCTACAATTTGACCAAAAACTTTAGTACTTAACCATTTTTTACATCTTTTAGGAAGATATATAGTGTGGCATATATTTTTTTTATTTAAAATAATTTATATAATAAATTGAACTCAATTGAATTCAATAATAAAATTGAACATTTTGAAGCCGTATTTTTTCATACAAAAACTATTTTTACAGCAGAACTATTTAAACATTTTTTGTTGCAAATTTCATTGCCTTCAATTTTGTTTATATACATTTTTTAGTTTTTCGCACCGTTTATGACTGACAGCGACTTAAACAAAACTATAAAATATAATAAATAATAAAATAAAATAAAATTTAAAAAAAAATTTTAATTAATAACCATTTCTTCTTGTAAATTTTATTCTCTACGTGTTTGTTTCTATACATTTTTCTATTTTGACGTACCGATTCCGAGATATAAATGACAATATTTTTTGAATTGTACAAGGTCTTGTTGAAGTCGCTGTGAGTCAAAAACGGTGCGACAAAATAAAAAAATGTATATAAACAAAATTGAAGGTCATAAAATTTGCAACAAAAACTGTTTAGATTTTTATATGAAAAATAGCGGCTTCAAAATGTTCTTATTCTTATTCGAGTTCTTATTCTTATTTGAGTCGCTGTATCTGGTTCTCCAGTAACAGAAAATTAGTAAAATTTATAAACGTTTTGGTATTAGCGAGTCAATACCAGGGGTATCTTTTCTATCTGAATGATATTACAGGTGTTTCAATGCTCGATGAATAATGCAATGTTCCAAATAAATAAAATTGTGCATAATATGGAAACAAATATATATATATTTTTTTTATTATAGTTTGTAGTTTGTACTATTAGCAAATAATAAACGATTATATTTCTTATAACTTTTAATTAGCACGGCATGTTTCACATGAAATATCGTATATCTTCAGGTGCCTACAGAACATATTATGTTTAAATTATAATATAAATATTAATTTAGTAAGTTTATATTTAATGATTACACAGGGCAACAGTGATTCTGCGGTCTGGGGTTTATGAGTCAATTTTGGGTAATTATGGTCTCCTGAATTCAAAAAAAATTTCAGATTTGTCGAATTGACTCCAGTTTTTTAGATAAAGACAACCCTTTTATATTGAAAATAAAATGAAAAAACAATGTTTAATATATTCAAAGACCACATAGGGAAAGAGTAATTCTGCGGTGTGAGCTTTATGCGTCGATTTTGGGTAATTATGGTCTCCTGAATTCAAAAAAAATTTTAGATTTGTCGAATTGACCCCAGTTTATGAGATAAAGACAATCTTTTTATATTGAAAATAAAATGAAACTAAAATATTCAAAGACTACATTGGGAACAGTGATTTTGAGGTGTGGGGTTTATGAGTTAAATTTGGGTAATTTTGGTCACCTGAATTTAAAAAAAAATTCAGATTTGTCGAATTGACTCCAGTTTTTGAGATAAAGACAACCCTTTTATACTGAAAATAAAATAAAACTAAAATATTCAAAGACTACATAGTAGGAACAGTGATTTTGAGGTGTGGGGTTTATGAATCAATTTTGGGTAATTATGGTCACCTGAATTCAAAAAAAATTTTAGATTTGTCGAATTGACTCCAGTTTTTGCGATAAAGACAACCTTTTTATATTGAAAATAAAATGAAAATTTCTCTTTGAGATGTCCGCAGAGATTCGCTGTCAATGGCTCATTTCTTCATAAAAATTAATAAAAATTTCACAGTATATTCTTTAAATGTCACTTTATTATGTAGTAATTATAGTAATAAATATATATTGATAGTTTCATCAAAAAAAATTATCAAAATATGCTAATTTTGCTTAAAATTAACTTTACCCCCCCCCTTAACATGAGAACTAGAGCCAATTTGAACAAAATAACTGTGTGCCGAGTACATTATTACATTAGTGTATCCAAATTCACTGCAAAACCCAAGACCGCAAAATAAGTTTTTGTTTTGTTGCCCTGTGTTATTGTTGCAAATTTTTGAAATTATGATGTTTGAAAATAAATTTGTATAATATCTAATATTGTTTTTTGAAGTTGAAGTATAGATGTCAGTAATATCGGTTGCAAAAATTAAAATATGGGAATGTGAATGTTTTACAAATTTATGAAATAAGTAACTGCCCTGTCAGAATCATGTTAATGTTAACGTAATGTTAACGAACGGAAGCTTTTGATTTGTAGATCAGCAAAAAAATGGCTTGTGATTGGAGCGTTTGTTAACATTACGTTAACGTTAACAAGATTCTGACAGAGCAGTTAGTTAGTCAGAGAAAAATGCTGTGAAGGGGGGGGGGTTTATAGTACCTGTTAATTTTATGTTTTTTAAGTTTGAACTGTTTAGTTACTTGCGAGATGGAGTGGGTTTTTTCATGTTCAGCTATTCTGGATTCTAAGCGTCTTCCGTATATAAATAAAAGGTATTTATATGTTCAAAACCATCTCACCAGGAGGAAGGGGGTCGAAAAATCGCTAAAATTGCCTCACGTAATTAATGGACGACCCCTAAGTGCAGTTAGTCTCATTTGAAAGATATTTTATCGCAGTTAATTTGACAATATAACTTTTGTACATTTTATTTGTTTGTTTGAAATGCTGCTTCTGTTTTTCTCTTTTTTCTAGCTTTTCGCTACCATCATTGGCTATTTGCTTTTACCAAACGAGAGGTCGGAGCGATAATAGTAGACGGTAAATACCGGTAAATACAATAATTGTGAATTTGCCATGCCAAAAACTAATGCCAACAAATAATTATGTTGAGAATATTAATAAATTATTTAATTTTATTATAAATTAAGAAACAGTAGAACTTATAAAAATCGGAATTAATTCAATAGTTAATAAATTATAACCGAATTTAAGTTAAAAACAATAATTTGATCTTTCTAGAACCGCAAATTTTAAGTTCTGGCCATCACAGAGATGTTTGTAACGAGTGGGGCGACTCGAATATCCTGTCTTTCTAGATCTGCAATTTTCGAGTTGGAGCCGCTTTAGGGTTGTTTTTAAAAGCTGATGCGCTTTAAGATTCACTGTCTAACAGCCGATTTCACAATCGATAGTCAAAACCTAAGGTTGACTTGCAGGTTAACTGGAACTTTGAGATGTGGCACAGTTTCACAACTTTTGGTCTGCTTACCGGCAGTTGACCATAGGTTTAGAAATGTTGCCAGCTCTATCCCGTTCTTATTTGTCTGTTATTTGACATATTTAAAACTTTTGAGTTTGATAAATAATTGTCAACTGAATATTCGAAGTTTGTACTGTTGTATACTACTTGTATACAATATATTATTATGTTTATTCCGAATTACAAATTAATAACCTTAAAAAATTGACAGTTAACCTCGAGTTAACCCAAGGAACTTCTGTGGGTTAAAGATACCAGCACTTAACCTAAAGTTCCCTTCAGACCAGCGATTGTGAAACACTTTTTCATAGGTTAAGTTATGGTTAGCACTAAACTGCAGGTTAACCAGACATTGTGAAACCGGCCGTTAGTATCTAAGTAGTATTTCGTGCAAAGACATAAGTATGTTCTCTAGGTTAAAGATAGTTTAAGTTATATTTTTAGCAAAACCCTCACAACAATGAAGGTCAATGCAAAGAGTAAGGATAAGAGTAATTAATATTGAGGATTATTCAATTATTCAGATAATTTAGAATGATTTATAGTAAGCGATAGGTTGGTTAGGGATTATTTGGTAGGAGATAATTTGTCGTAGAATCATTTGAATGTACAGGGTGGTTCAAATTGGAACGTTCTTATGGGGAATTCGGTAACCATAAGAGATATGGAAAAATGGATAGCGCATCCTCGATCTCTTTTTTTAAGAAAAGCTTAATGGTGAAAACCGGAATTCAATATCTTTTTTCGTTTTGGAGTTATTGCCAAAAGTTCACTTTTTCGACTTTTTGTTTAATGTCGAAATCTCGGTTGTTTGTAAAGCTATGGAAAAAATATTTACACCTTCTTTAGACACTTTTTTAAGGAGAATAAACTGGGCTAAAGGAATTTTAAATACCTTCATTTTTTTCCGAGTTATAATATAAATTTGTGTTTTTTTTAATAGGAACAATAGTTGGCTATGACATATTTAAGTAGAGTTTTTTATGCTCTTTTCAATTATATATAGCATATGGGGTCTATTATGACAGTTTCTACCCTTCATATCAAAAAATGTTAAATAAAAACAGAAGAAGATTGGAAAATTAAGTGTTGGCTGTGTAAAAACAAAACACTATACAAAATCATTATTGACATCTAAAACAATAAATTGTCTCCAATTGTTTTTATGTTGTATTTTTTAGTAGCTACTCTTAGACCTACTTCTATTTAGTACCTATTTACAGGTTATTTCATAACGGTGTCAAATGGCTTATGAAAACTAAGAAAAATGTTAAACTGGAAACAAATGTTTTAGATGTCAATAATGATTTTGTATTATAGTGTTTTGTTTTTACAAAGCCAACATTTAATTTTCTAATCTTTTGTTTTTATTTAACATTTTTTGATATAAAGGGTAGAAACTGAAATAATAGACCCCACATGTTATATATAATTGAAAAGAGCATAAAAAACTCTATTTAAATATGTCATAGCCAACTATGGTTTCTATTTAAAAAAACGCAAGTTTATATTATAAGTCGGAAAAAAATGAAGGTATTTAAAATTCCTTTAGCCCAGTTTATTCTCCTTGAAAAAGTATCTGAAAAAGGTGTAAATATTTTTTCTATAACTGTACAAACAACCGAGATATCGACATTTAACAAAAAGTCGAAAAAGCGAACTTTTGGCCATAACTCGAAAATGAAAAAAGATATCGAATTCCGGTTTTCATCATTAAGCTTTTCTTAAAAATCCATTTTTCCATATCTCTTATGGTTACCGAATTCCCCATAAGAACATTCCAATTTGAACCACCCTGTACTCATATGTATGTCCTTTACTAAAATTGCTGCTTTAGCCTTACTTACGTTTAGAATATTATTGTGAACATTAATCTTACTTTTTCTGACAACTAGATCTAGGTTTTTCTCGGTTTTCAGATTTTGGCCTTCCAAACCATACCAACCATAGGGTTGTATGTTGCATAACTCAAAAAAATACGGTAGGTCGTAGACTCTCAATAGCATCTAATTGTTCACTTCCTATTTTTGGTTGCAATTATCCGTGCCAAAACGCGCACAAATGGATTAATGAGATTCTAACTAAAAACTACTGCTGTCCGCTTTTATAAAAACAATACTTCCTCTTAGAAACAACTTAGAAAAATATGTGAAACTAATTTAAGAAACAAAACAAGGAAGTCATGTGTGTCCACATCAGATTTTTTGATTTACAAGTACAAGTTTAAGTCGATCGTCAGTGAGCATTTTCGTTCGATTTGAATTCGTTTATTATTGTATTCGTAAAAGTATTTATGCTATTTTGCACAATAATCCTTTTTAAAATTCGAAAATGCAATCGTTGTAACGTTACGAGTTTTTTTTACTACTACATCGCTTTGCTGGTTTCGTTATGCTGCGTGCAAAACGCCATTATTCGTGTTATACGAGTGCGATGTGAACAGAAATTCCTTAGCTACAAGTTTCTATTTAACATTTGATTTGTGGCATACTAGAATATTAATATTAATAAATCATAAAACATAAACTAGAAATAAGTAATTGTGAATAAAAGTGATAATATATTCCCATAGTTGTGCGGCCTTAAGGCCGCACTATCTCGTCGCTGTATTAAACTGACTAAAACTGTTCCGCCTCTCATCCTATTAGATGACAAATTGTTTCACCATTATCCTGCCACCTTACTTACTTACTTTTTTAGGTATAAAAAAATGTTTTAATGCGGGATTTATTTGGAATATTTCTATGTGTTCATATTCTAATCTATTCTTTTTCAAGTTTAACCAGAAAAATAGCAGTATAGAAGACTATAAGAACTGCGGTCATGCGAATTCCACCTTGTTTCTATTCTATGTCCGTAGTAAGCGTGTTCAAGCATCTACAGACACAGAGAAAAGAGAATTAATAGTTTAACGGGAACTCCAAACTGCAAGAAGTACCTTAAAGATGTTGTTATTGTTGATTTAGTTAAGGAGTGAACCCACGATAATAGCATAGCAGTCCAACGCTTTAACCGCTAGCGTACGACCGTACTCGCTTACATTAGTTTATTAAAATTATGTATAATCTATCTTGTAATTCTGAAAGTATGTCCTTATGTTTGTTTGTCCTACTAAAAACTCGAGCATGAAATATAGTCTATTAATATGAAATTTTGCATAATCTATTATTCTATTTCAAATTATTCGGGACATTCTTTTCACGATTACGGAAACACAAAACATTCGGAAAATTTTATTTCTAGTTGGAAAAAACTAACGTAACTCTTCATAACCAAGATATACTGCTTCACCGGAACAGTTTACACATGAATTCAAAAGCTATGTCTGCATTTGGATTGTGTAACATAAATCTCCATTTATCTCTAAAACACACAATATGATGGGTTAAACCGTGTAACGTGAAGCTCGTTTATTAAAATATATTCAATCATAGGGGGCTCTAGAACTCGAACACGACTGATTTTGAAATGCTTCATAAACTGCTCGGTTGCGATGCTTTGCAGGTAATTATAATTATTACATTTTCCTTTGACATTTTAATATTTGCATTTTATTTTGTCAAGTCAGCCGGCTTGGCTTGAAAGTATTCACTGGCGTCTCTTCAAGTACCAACTTAAAAATCGACAATTTTCAATAAAAGCATAGAGAAATTTTGTACCAGGCTTTAAGCTTACCACAGATGATCAAGCTAACCAATCAGATTTCAAAAATACCAAGACATACTTCTTGGATTTGATCAGCTTGATCATCTGTGATAAGCTCAAGTCTCGATAGAGACCTTTGTTTTTAGAATTCAATCATATTTGTGAGGTTAATAATTTATGAGGAATTGTTATCAATTATTCAAAGATGGAGTTTTCTGAACCAGTTGCGATTATAATTTTTAAGATATCATCAAAATTAATTGATTTTATAATTATTGTTATTTTTGAATGCATTTGGGTGGTCTTTTGCGGATTATTACTCAAAAGAGATGAAAGACGGGCCCGCAGCCAAAAAAGTTATCGTTTGAGTCCCGATACATCATACCCAAAAGTAATTGGAGTTACTAGGTTTTTTAATTTTAGGGCAGATCGAGTGATTAAATTTTTGGAGATATATATTGTTATAGTAGGTACCTAATATGCATTTAAATTGTAATTTGTCCTCCTCATTACATCCTCGGGACCACGCAGTGCAGAGCAGTCATTGGGTAATGAATTTGGTTTAATTGCATCTGTCCTGTTTAGATTTTTGGTGGCAAAACCCATGAAGTTGATAAAAGGACAGCATATTATTTAAATTTGTATTTTTTAGTTTGTTTTTCATTTATTTTATACAGGGTGTCCCCGAATACACTTTACATAATTTCAGTGGTGATAGAGGACACTATTCTAAGAAAAATATTTAACAAAAAATATTTTTCTAAATTCAAACCTTCGAGAGTTAGGCCTCCTTAAAGCATTTTTTTTTTAATTTCTACTTTCACATGCCATAGCTCAGAAAATATTGATTTTTCGGTAACAACTATTAAGAACTTTTTTAAAGAGAGTGAAATAATCTACAAACTAGGTTTTAACCTTTTATTGTCTAAATTCAACGGCTTTCGAGTTATGAAAAAAAGTAAGTAAAAAAATGTAGAAAATTTTGAACTTTTCTTTTTCTTGGTTTTTTTTTAAATCGCTGTATCTTCTAAACGAAACATTTTACAAAAATCTGAAGCCCCATTTCGGACAGGAAATTTAACGGACTACAATTTTTGTCGAGTAAAAATTTTTGAAAAACTAATCTATTTCACAGAAAATCAGAAAATAACAAAAAAAGCATCTACAAAGCAAAAAATTAAATTCACAAAATTTAAATTTTTATTGAAAAATTATTTTATTAATTAAGTTTAAACTATTACATTATTTAAGTAAATGTTCAAAACGACCACTCTCATTTCAAATTCGCACATTTTAGGCTTCAATTAAAATTTTTTTTAAATTAAGTAATCTTGAAATATTGATCGGAAGAGGTGGAACTATTAATTGGTCAGCAAGATCTCCAGATTTAACTCTTCTTGATATATTTTTTTGGTGAGCTGTTAAAGTGATAAGTGTACAGCAACAGGCAACAGATGAAAGCCCCATACCAGAAAGGAATTAATGGACAGAGTAACGAATGCTATAGTAGCTCTTAACGAAAGAGGTAATGTTATAAATAATAATACTAAGGGGCAACAATATCTTTTAAAACGATCCCAACTGAGTAATGAAAATGAGGGTAGTCATTTTGGACATTTACTTAAATGTTAAATGTTAAATGGTTAACCTTAATTAATAAACAAATTTTTCAATAAAAATTTAAATTTTGTGAATTTGATTTTTGGTTTTGTGTTTCCTTTTTTTATTACTTTCTGATTTTTTGTGAAATGAGTTGGTTTTTCAAAAATTTTTACTAGACAAAAGTTGTAGTCCGTTAAATTTCCTATCCGGAATGATGCGTCTGATTTTTTCTAAAATGTTTCGTTTAGAAGATACAGTGATTTGAAAAAAACCAAGAAAAAAATAGTTTAAAATTTTCTATATTTTTTTACTTACTTTTTTTCATAACTCGAAAGCCGTTAAATTTAGACAATAAAAGGTTATATAACCTAATTTGTAGATTATTTCACGCTCTTTAAATAAGCACTTTTTAATTTTTACTGAAAAATCAATATTTTCTGAGCTATGGCCAAGTGAAGATGGAAATTAAAAAAAATCCTTTAGGAGGCACAACTCTCGAAGGTTTGAGTTTAGAAAAAAAATTTTGTTAAATATTTTTCTTAGAATAGGGTCCTCTATCACCTCTGAAATTATGTAAAGTGTATCCGGGGACACCCTGTATATGAAACCCTGAGTAAATTAACGACTCTTGCACATTGTCAGATGGCTACTATTATGGAATTTAGCTTTTCTTTCCCTTTTGGTTATTAAATAGAGATAATTATATTCTTTAGATTTGGTTATTGTAAGAAACAAAATTTAACAATATTTTATACAGTGGGGATGGTTATTAATTATTATATACAATCCCATCTCTTCATAATTTCTTCCAATGGTTGCTCCAGTTCACAATCTCAAATGAACTTGAGTCTTCTTCTATAGTCATTTTAATATCAATCATTCCAAAAGAACTGGATAGTCACATATTAAGTAGAAATATTTCAACCCAATGTTTGAACCCATCCCGCTCATTATATTTTAGTTTTAAAGAAAACTTTTCGTCTGAAGTACCGCAAAGCTAAACTCTTCTGAATTTTAAAATGAAAAAAGTGGATCCTCATTATTTAATTTTAAAAATTTGCATCATATAATTATTGAAACGCGTCGTGCAGAAAGTGGTTTCCTAACACATCGATAATTTTTTTAAATTGTTAAAAATTAGAGAGCGATAGAGACTACGAGACACAATAATAAAGTAATTACACAAAGTGAAAAAATCAAGACGACTTTTCGAAGTTTCGCGAACAGGAATGGACATTTGGTTTCAATTGGTGTGCAACGCCACGAGAGAAGCTATAGTGGAATGCCTCCGAACTGGTGCGCTCATAATTCATTAAAACAATAAGTTTTTGGGGCAGCATTCCACAGCTACAAGAACTGCAACAGGTGTATCTGCCTACAGAAATTAAACCAGATATACATTAACTTTGTCTTCTTCGACGTAGGCTCGTTATTCGACTCGAAATTTAAAGTAAAAGAATTCGGAGCCGAAACTAAGAAAAAATTATTTTTTGTGATCAGAGAATTAGCAAACATTATTCAAAGCGGCTAAATCTGATCAGAAATCCGACTCGAAGGGACCAAGTGAAAGGGAAATTTAAAAAAGTCGAATACTACTACAACAATGGGTATGCTAACAACAGGATTCATTGAACAAAACTGAAAACGTTAACAAGATAATCGTTGTAAAGAGTTAACAATAGCAATGTTTTGCGAATTCCTTCCGCCCATGTTTGCAATAATCTGAAGCAATAATTTTCGGTTTCGAAAATTGGATAGATAAAAACGAGTGTAAGAATTGGAAAAATGCGAAACGAAAGGCATACCTGGAATGTCAAGTTAATATCTGTGACAAAAGTAAATAATTCCGAATCCCCGGACAAGCAAAAAGACATTGTTGACATTTTTGCAGTGTTTATTATAATTTTTGTGTGCAGCACCCGCTGCGCCATTGTTACAAAATCCCTTTTATGAGAGAAACTCTTTCGCACCTTTCATTCATATATATTTTTCATTGTACGAAGTTACTCATCCGATTTCCATTCTAACCAGATAATAATATTAATATTATTTTTAAATAAGGCGCATACATTCTGCAGTTCCATGCCTGATCGGTACTACCGGCCACCCTGTACCCTGTTCGTATAAAAATGTAATTACGACGATTTCTGACTCGATCGAATGGAATGTGAAGTATTTAAGAAAAAAAACTAGCAAAAGAAATGTTGATGTGCAAACAAGTAGGTAACTGTAATATTATAATGGAAGAATATGGGTAATATACACAGTGTCGGTAGCCTTAACAATACCGTAGAGGTGGCCACTAAATAAAGCGATTGGCGGGCTGGCACGTCTTGGTAATAGCAATAGAACACGGACATCGACACGACCCAGTGCCACATTCGAGCAGAAGTTCTCAATATTTATAGCTATTTAATCGATTTCCAACGATTATCATCAAAAATAAGAATACTACATAAGAAGGTCGATAAGCGTTCATTAACTCCCTAGGGCGATTAAAATTCCACCCGTGGGAGGAATTGATACACTTTCTTCCCGTCATATACAAATACTATTGTTAACGAAGGCAACAATTTTCCCCAAAGCCCGACAAAGTGAAACTACAAGTACAAACTTTTTAAAATCGCTGACCTAAAGCAATTTATCATTCCGATAATATTCTCATGAATAAACTCGAAGAATTGGTAAACTGCCCTGTCTATTGAAATCATTCACTAATGCTCACCAAATATTCTGAAGCACGTAGGTCTCCACGAATTTTACCTTGGCAACATTGTTAACCTATCTATTATTTCATCCAGGTGAGGGATGCGTGAAATTTTTTAAAACCAAAAATATTTACTGATGGGTGAGACATAATAAAAATTATAATTGTTACTCGAAGAAAAAATGCCTAACAAGCCTAAATAGTTTGATTAACTTAATCACCGATATTTGGTTCAAATGTGGTCCCACGAGATGTCAAGTGACGGAATGAACTAATTTTAATAATGGCGATCCCACACAAATAATAAAATAAGAAGTAAATACCCACGAAAAAAGGAATTAAGAAAGTTTACCTGAAAAAAAATCTCTCAATGGGCTTATTCAGTTGCCCATTTCTATTGTCGCATAATAAGATTGTCAAGAGATTTAAATATTTTGTCGATGGGCATGTGAAGAACGCCGACTGTTAAAATGTAGCAGATAATTGGATGACCGCAGAGTGTCGTTATTGTTAGCATCGTCAGACAATTTAAAAAAAAATAGAATAAAATTTGGATCACAACAAATTCGATATTGCCAAAAATTATAAGAGCACTTACATCCTCCTCCAATCCAAAAATAAAAAAGCAATTTGTTGGCATTTTCCTTCTACATAATTCAACAAAGATAAATAAAAATAAAGCCCGAGTTTATTTTTATAAAAATATAATCTAATTTCTGCTTTCGGTTATGAAAAGCAAGGTATTGTTCGCCGAAACGACGTTCATTACACTTTGGAAAATTTTCTGCGAAGAAAAAGACAAAAAGGTGATCTGGAGAGGCTAAAGCGACGCATCAGAATAGTAGATTCTATAATTATCATCCTGAATTTGTTGCTAAGGACGATTAAAATAGTCCCACGAAACATACAATTACATTTTCTAGCATCTTCACAGCTGATTGGAAAATAAACAACCAACTTCTTCGACGAAGGAAATCTCGAACCAGACGTTCACAGCATCGTCACCTCATAACTTTTTCGCGAGACGAGAAAGGAAAAACGCGAGAGAACAGCTTAATCATGAAATTTTGCAGTTCGGAGGGTAAACGGCATCTGGCTGCATTTGGAAGGCATGCCATAGTTCATCAATGATACGTCGGTGGTGCTGCAATCAACTGTTCCGCTTTCCGAACTTCATGGTTGGTAGAGCTTAATTAAAATTGAACTTGAACATCAGAATTGTAGATTTATTTATAGTGTGTATTACTAACCTGTTCGTAGATTGCAAAACAGGTACATTATCTGTCCCTTACATATATCTGGGAACGGTGAACCCGCACGTGCATTTTGATGAGATTAATATTATAAACTTTCAGTAATACACATAAACATTACTACTTCTTCGTGTTAATAAAAACGTAATTAGTATTGCAAGTAAGTCGTCCCTTGAATTGCATAATTATTTATTGTAAAAAAATGTTCTTTGTATGTTTTGAAAAAAAAACGAGAGATAACAGTGAGATACACTTCGATGAAGATATTAATCGAACCGTTGATGTATGGATGTATGGAAGTGGAGAAAATTGAAAGCGCATTAAGCGTGAAGTCGTAATCTGTAATAAATTTAAATAGAAAATCAACCTGAAAACAACAACAATCACGCTAGTTTTAAATTAGTCGTTACAATGTAAGAAGATCTAAGCATAACTAATAGATGAGACATTCATCAAACACATTTTTGGATAGACGATTGAAGCTTAAGAAAATCAACAAAAACGTTTGGAAGACACCATTTCTCTGAGTGTGGAGAGAGAGTTTAAAAATAGTTCATTAAAACTGTTAGTCGATTAACATAATTTGACAACGTTGCGCGGCCTGCAGGCCGCACTGGCTCGTCCCATGATCTTGGAAATGTCGATTCATTTTTACTGTTTCTGTCCAGGCTTAAATTTTGTTTTGAGTTTGCGCCCCAGTTACAAAAAGCAATTTTGAAAACTAAAATATTTTCTTAAGATTTAAGAATCTTCTTAGAAAAAGAAGAAGAAAAATCGTTTTCTTTCCCGGCACCGACGCGACAAAAATATCAACAAAACTAAATTTGTCGCCATATTTTTTTCACTATACAAATTTATAAATAAAATGGTGCTTTTTAGTAGATCTACTTTGTTCTCTATCGGAGGAAAAATAGTATGTTTGCCTCAAGGGTAAGTGCCATTGCTCCCTGACGTGCGTTTGCTTACCGTGATGTGAACAATATACTATTTTTTACGTTTTTAGTGCATTTTATTTTATATGAGAATCGAAGAACCTCTTAATTTAAAGAATTGCGCCGAATAAGTGTCATCCTGGGCCAACCTCATGGGTCGGTTTAGGAGCTCTTGCGACCACAATCCCTCCAAATAACTATCAAGTTTCCTATCCCTATAGAGTAATTGTAACTTTTCCTACCTTCCCTTTTCTTCAAGGTTTTTGGCACATTATACAGTTCAATCATTTTCATTCTGTAAAATTGTAATTATAGTCTGCCAGAGTTGCCAACTCTACAGTTTTTAGTTTTGGCCTTCAAATCTACAGTTTTTTTATTTAAAATTCTAGCGCCATCTATTTTATTCTCTAAAAAACTTTTAACGGGCCGTTATATTTAACTAACCAATGAAAATTATTCCTTACTGCTAACAAACCAATAGAAATCATCCGTTAACTTTAACGGATTGTTAAAAGTTTTATAAAATCAGGCACAACTGAGCTTCAGCAAAACTTACCGCTACCTACTATACATACATGTTCATGTTAGCATGAATGTTATAATGAAATTTCCTAAAGATTTCTACCCATGAACAGAAACACAAAATCAGAAATTAAAAATTGTTTCGAGTTCGATGCGACAAATGACCATTTTAAGAAATTCAATAAAAATATGTACGAACTCAAAAACAAAGATGAAACGGAAAATCAAGAAGATTTGCAAATTGAAAATGAGATAGTAGCCGATAATATGTAACGTCATATACTATTATAATGATTGTTGTATTTACATAATGTTTTATTTCCAAGTATTTCCAAGATCACATGATTTTTTCTGTATAATTCCTTTAATAATAAAGGCAACAATACAAAATAAGAAGAAACTGTAGATTTACCGTTTTTTAATTAATTGTTACAGTTTTCTACAGTTTTTTTTAAGCATGTATACAGTTTTACTCTAGCATGGGGTTGGCAACTCTGTAGTCTGCCAACTTTGTCATTGGTGAGAGCTTTAGCGTCAGGTACTGAAAAGATTTCCGCTCATTTCGCATCATATACATCGCTGAAAGCTTAAAATATAATTTCAATTATATTATTTAATTTAACTTGTTTTATTGAAGTTATATAGTTTAAAAGTTCAGTAAACTACAGCAATGGAGTCGTGTATCTTCAACTATTTATCTTCTTCTTCCTCTTAATTTAGGACTATGTCCTGTTATTACAATGGGATGTACCAAATTTACACTTGGCATTCATGGCACTTTGCATATATTCTAGTAGGGTGCTAACCTTGCTAGATGCACAGCCCATAAATGAAACTTAGGCTTTTAGATCACAACAGTGTAGTCGGAGTGACGAAGCTTCGTAGCATGGCTATTTATCGAATTTCAAAATATCTGAAGTTATTGTCTTTTTTTCTGCGATTCTTTCTTATAATACACCTCTGTTTGGTTATTTTAAGTTGCCAGCTTAAAACAATAATTGTAAGTTTTTAACGGGAAAGTGCAGCTTTCAGATCGTACAACCTAAAAAACTAATTCCACACCAATGAAGTACCAGAAGTTCAAGACGACCAATAGGCCACCTAACGTAGTAATCATAATCTACAAAATGCCAGCACGTTGCTCCTGCTGCTACAGCGTGTCATTTTTCAGTGAAAAGAAGCACTCTGATTGGTCCATTTTTTTACCAACCGAAAAATATATTAAACTAAGATTAGGACTAAACATATTTGTTCGTAATCCAAACCGGGAAATTTAAATTTTTAAGCAAAAATGAGGGAAATTTAACCTTCGGGTAGAAAAAATTAAAATTTTACTGCTCACGGAGTTGAGCAGCAACTTTCTGTGTTACTTTGAAAATTAATTATAAAAATTATAAAGTCAAAATTGTAAACCGGGGGGTCTGGGGGGTGTGGAACCCCCTCCAGTACATATCGCAGAATTTGGAGAAGATAGGCAATTTATAATTTTACAAATTTCGCTAGGAAAAACCGGGAAATTTGAATTTTTAGGCTAAAGTGAGGGAAGTTTAAACCTTAAAGCCGCGTTGACATGGGTAGTGAATCACGACAGTGAGTCACACTTTTGTAGAATACGCGCCGTGTAAACTACTGATTCGTAAAATAGAAATCGTGATTTTTCGACGAGTTACTGTTCACAACAGCAATATAAACATCCGTGTAACCTTCGCCACGAATATAAAAATTATCATATTGTGAAAATTAAAATTTGTAAATTCACAAATGTGGAACACGATCGCTATTCACTACTCCTGTCAACGGGGCTTTACTTAAAAAATCATTTATATAAGTGCCTTACTGCTTGGAATTTAGCAGTAACTTTTGTGTTACTCTGAAAATTAACTGTCAAAATTATAGTCAAAAATGTAAACCGGGGGTTCTGAGAGTAAACATATCCTGCGATATATACTGGAGGGTGTTCCACACCCCCCAGATCCCCCGGTTTACTTTTATTTTATTTATAATAATTTATAATTAATTTAATCTATAATAGTTATAAAAATTATATAAAAATATGAAGTCAAAATTGTAAACCGGGGGGTCTGGGGGGTGTGGAACACCCTCCAGTACATATCGCAGAATTTGGAGAAGATAGGGAATTTATAATTTTACAAATTTCGCTAGGAAAAACCGGGAAATTTGAATTTTTAAGCTAAAGTGAGGGAAGTTTAAACCTTAACTTAAAAAATCATTTATTTAAGTGCCTTACTGCTCGGAGTTTAGCATCAACTTTTGCTTTACTCTGAAAATTAAATGTCAAAATTATAGTCAAAAATGTAAACCGGGGGTTCTGAGGGTGAACGTATCCTGCGATATGTAGTGGAGGGTGTTCCACACCCCCCAGACCCCCCGATGTACTTTCAATTTATAATAATTATAAAAATATAAAGTCAAAATTGTAAACCGGGAGGCGTGGAACATCCTCCAGTACATATTGTAGGATTTCCACTTTTTTAGAATACTTTGAGAAGCTAAGGAATTTATAATTTTACAAATTTCGCAAGGAAAAACCGAGAAATTTGAATTTTTAAGCAAAAGTGAGAGGAATTTAAACTTTTGGCTAGAGAATATTAAAGTAAGGAAAATTAAAACGTTCGACTAAAGAAAATTAGAATTTCAGAAACTCATTTATTTTCAAATTATTAAAAAAAATTTTAATTGCCTGTCGGCAAATCAAGTTTAGCAACAACTTTTTGCGTTACTTTGAAAATATAGAAAAACGGGGAATCACCCAATAGCGAGAAACAAAATTAAATGTTTAATATTATACCGCTAAAAGGAGATCCACCGTCTAGCTGCCCATCCGCGGAAGGGCTTTCCAGCTAGTTATATCATATATGAAGAACCCCTTGAGGGCAATAGTTTGTGTTTGGTTTTAAAAATTTTTAGCACTTAACTGTTTCACTGTAATAAGTTTTGAGTTTTAATTTTGATTTTTTTCTGTGGAAACCTGATGATTATGCTGATGAAGGCAATATAATAAATTACTTGAGGAAAGTGTACTTGCTTTTATTCTAGTAATTATAATAATATTACGTCAAGTGTCTTTTTGTAACTTTTTCATTCTCTTCGTAACGCGTCGAAACTTGACGATTTCGGCCAAAAATTAAAAATTGATATAAGTTGAAGTTTTTTAATTTCGTCGTTAATAAAAAATAAATTTTGTTCCTACATTATTGTATTCCAAAAATGAAGTGATTTTCTAATAAATTGAAGTCTTTTATTTAATCTAATCGACTAATAATATGTTGCCAAGCTAGGAAAACAACTACTTATAGATCTCAGAATAGTATAGTGAAAATTTAAATTTTAACTTAAATGCATAAGTTTCGGTTATCGACGAAATTAGAAGAAAAGCCCCATATTCGGTTACAGTTTCGGCTGAAAATCGTGTTTCGGTCGGTCTCCAATTGTTTAATTTATTCATTTCCAATTTAAGCGCATATAGCTGTAATTACTAATTAGCATCATCTAACAAAATTAAAAAACAGTGCTTATGAGGGTCGGAGCTAATGAATTTAAAAATACATCTAATAAAACCAAACTCCGAGTTTTAGGCTTCTATACAACATATAGGAAGAAGCCTTATAATCTGGCTCCGTGTCTGTCTGTCTGTCTGTCTTCATGATTAAAAAAAACTCGTTAGCTAGCGTTTCCCTTATATAAAAAGAATTTGCCGTTGGTATCTACCTATTTAGAAGATTAACGCATTAAAAATTCTAACAAAATAAAGCCCAAATAATTTAATCTATCAAAAATTAGATGTATAGAAGCCTAAGAACTGTCGCAAAAGCGAGTTCCACCTTGTTATTCTACACGCCGGCGACTTCTGAGAAAATAAGCCTACATAATTCGTTGGTGGGGTTGCCAACGATCAGAAGTCTTCAAAAATCTCTCTTGGGAGGTTTTCATACAGCAGAACTCCGATTATCCGAATCAATTGGGGTCTGAACCCCATTCGAATAATCAAAGATTCGGAATTGGATTTTTTCAGAAAAAATAGTCTATTTTAACTTATAATTATAGTAATTACTGTATGTATGTTGAAAATGGGAAAAATAAACTAATTTTAAAGAAAAAGAGCTTTCAATTAATGTAATTTATTAAAAATTAAAAAATAATTCAGTCTTAATTTTTTTTTCTGAAATTCTGAAAGCTATTCGGATAATCAGCGATTCGGATAATTGGAGATCTACTGTACTCAAAATTTTGAAAAGATGAAAATGGTGAATGTAGGCAAGATGTTCTTCAGAAACATTTAAAAAACTGTTTTCCACCTAAAACTTCATCTATTTTCGCAAATACCCTAAGTTTTGGACTTTGTCGGACGAGAATTCTTGTGATAACAAAAATTTTAAGTGTTCCTAAAATGCTTTCTAAGGAATGCATCCTTTTCAGTGGTTAAATTTTTTTTAACAATTTCAACTTTAAATTTTTTACAGTTTGTTAAAGTACGTTAAGTATGTCGAAAACCCCAACGAAGCCAAAAATGACATTACCGGAGAGACTGATTTATACCTTATTTAAGGAAACAAATTTTGTAAAAACACGATTTTTACGGTCATAAAAAAAAGTAACACTAGAATTTGAACCGAGTACAGAGTAACTTAGTTCGAACAGTGTATCACTCTAACTACTAGGTCATCAAGCGCCTAAAAGCAACAGCCTAATAGAATAAAAGTTTCTCTTTTTTCAACATAAAAAAGTTCGAAATAATGATTGTAAAAAAACCCAAAGGTTTTGGGGAAAGGGTACGATTTTTACTTTATATTGAAAGTCAGTTTCAGGTTAGCTGTTTATGTCCAGAAAGTGACTATGTACTAAATTTAATAGAATTAGATAAAGAAAGAGTAATTACTAAATCGATAGATTAGCTGTTGCTAAAAATATAGGTGAGTCAATATTTCTAAGAAGAATGATTGGAATGTCAATATTGATCGAGTAATTAAGATTTGATTTGTAAATATTTCCAACTGTATTTATTACAGTAAAAATACTGCGATTCTTATCAGTTCTGAGACCACATTTGAGTGTTATAAGAATAAAGTTAGCTATCGCGTTCAATACCATCCACTGATAAGTAAGTGTCAAGTTGTTGTAAAACTTGAACAGTCTAGCTAAACCCAGACTCTCCGAGTTGTATGCTAGATAAACAATAAGTTAGCTGATGCGTAGCACACTGTTATAAAAAATATAGTCTCTAGCCTAACCACAATCTATGTCCACGTTTGGTTTATTCCCTTTCGAAACTGAATTTATTCCAAAGTATATTCCACATTATGCAATATACTCTTTCGAACAAAATGGTGAAAACTAGTGATTCTTTGGGCGGATTTATCTCGAAAATTGTAATAGCTAAAATAATATTTCTTTAAATCAAACTCTAGTTAAATTTTGCATTAACCATTTTGGGCATAGGATGCATTCCAAACGAGCAATCAACAACCCATGTTCAGGTTCTGAAGCCTCTTTCAAGAGAATCATGATATTGTAATTTTTTGCTGCTAAAATCGAAAGACCGAAGCTTCAAAGCATGCTCTATGGTACTAAGTTGACCTAGATATGTATGTACTTATTTGACCAGACTGTCAAGACTTAATTTTTGATTGTTCAATTAACAAAATTCAATAGAAAAACCTGCACAATACAGCATTTGATTTTCTGCGTCGATTTGACACTCTTTCGTATGCAAATCCAGCACCATTGTGCTGCGGCGTTAGAGCAAAAAAGGAAAATAATTACTACTGAAAGGCTTGCTTCATACAATGTTAAATTCTAATAATGTATAAAAATTATAATTACCTTATAAAAGTATTCAACCGGTGAATGCATCCAGGAACTCTTTCTCACCTGCAAAAGAAAACAATAAAATTATTGGTTACAGAGTAATGTGCTTTTAATAAATTTTTAAAAATGGCTCCCAAATTGTTACACGACTACGGTTTATGCATAAAGCGTGTTCGCTCATAAAACGAACAGTAAATACGAAAATTTATTGTTGCAAAATGCAACTGTAAATTGGGTCAATCGAACACCCTGTAGTATAATGCAAGGGAGGTATCAAGTGTCAATTCAATTACAACTTATCAATATGGAAAATCGCGATATAAAGCACGTGGTAATATGGGTGGCCTTAAATTATCCACGCACGTGTTATCTGGAACAAAATGCACTTTTCAATAAGCCACTTCCCGAATAATTCATATTTGATTACATCATGCGATAAAGCTCTTCGCAATACTCCAGCACTCCAGCACAAAAATGTTAAATTTTGAATTTGGTACAAACAATCACAGTTGGTTCCTTCCATTAGTGAGTGAATCATTAAATTCAATCGCACAGGTGTACGTTTTTATTAATCACAAAAAATTAGTAATCGACAAAGCTTCATTAAGATTGTCCGAATCGATAGTTTTGTCACGAAATTCACTCTACGGATGACATTTTCGTATCAATATTCAACGATTGATTGTGTGGTACCGTTATGTGTTCTCATGTCTCTTGAGAACCATTCTAGTTAATTACAAACATAATTATTATGTCCATTTCAAAGGAATAATAATGGAAGCCACCAAAAGTATACAGATGTGGTGAAAATTACTATCTTGACGAATCTCTCTCAAGAACGAAAGGCTATTTTATATTGAATATTGTAAAAGGCGTTTTTCGTGTCAGTAGATTAGATTATTTCGAATTGATTATTAGAAGTTTACTTCTGTCCAATGGTGTCGAATACTTTCACATGATTTACAAATTTTGTATACAATTACAAGACACCATACGCTAATTGTAAGTGCTAATTAAAATATCTAAATAAAAGCAATTAAATTATCACCATTTAAATCCAGAAAGAAAAATTAATGATCCTAACCAAGTGTTGATCCGTATCTTTTTGTCACGAGCTCAAATTGTACTTAAAATACCCAAAACTCCTCTATACCCGACCTTTTTTCTAAAATAAAAGATTTTGATTCATCAAACTTGCTGCTCGATTAATTTTATGTTTAAAATTTGATTTATTGTTAATTGTATGAATTTTTGGTGCTAGCAAGTTATGGTGGTACCGAAAAACGTGATATTCTTCCCTTCCAGCAGTGTCCGTGTAGGCGAGCGGACGTATTTCTGCGGGAAGGTCCCGAGAAATTTTTGATTTGCGTTTCAAGTTTGAGATTTTTGATTTGGTTTTGAGAATAAAATTAATATTTGAATAAGTAATTTTTTTTCAGTTTTATTTTAATTTGGAGATTGTCGAAGATTCGGACGACATTGAATATTTTTGAAGATTTGGGTTTTGGGGATTGAAATTGAAATTAGATCCGTTAATTTATTGATGATGAAATTGGCTAAATTGACTATTGAATATAATTCGATAAAAAGATCAATTTGACCTTCAAATGACCTTGAATAGGTCAATAAATTAAAATGACCATTATGCCATATTATTCCCCCCTCTCTATCATACAACTTTTGTCCGAAACATTTTTTCATCTGACTTTCGGTTTTTGAGATATTAATTGCTGGAAGTTTTAAAATGAATACTCGGTATAATATAAAAAAAGGCGAAGAAAATGAGATTGACTATAAGTGACAGCAGAATATTATCAAGATTATCTAATAATAATGCTTATTTCCCAGCAAAAGTCTGAAAAGAGATAGCAAAATGAAAATATACAAAACCTTGATAAGCGCAACAATAACGTAAGCAGCAGAAACTTTATGCTGGTTGCAGCTGGAAGCCGAACTACTAAGAACCATCGAAAGAAAAGTTTTACACACTCTCCTCGCACAAAAAGAGGTTAATAATGGCAAACACAAACCACTTATGAAGCACCAAATAGAAAGAGAGGTTCATGGTGAGATTATAGTAAAAGCCATGAAATCGCAGCCAATCAGATGAGAAGCAGAGACAAAAGCATAGTGAAGAAGAAACCAATGTGAAAACCAAACGGAGACAGAGCAAAGGGAAGACCGAAAGTGAAAGAGTGGATGATCAACGTTAAAGATAGACAATGCTAAAAAGGAATCGTCCCAGATGCCGCAACTCACAAAAAACTGGAAACAAGAAAGTAGAAAATCAAAATAATTATTAAAATGCAATAATATGTGATATGAAGCTTAATCCACCCCGTCAATCGGATTTTAAATCCTTGAACAAGAAAAAAATAAGTATCTATTTATTACTCAACGATTTTTACAATAGAGTAATATCCATTACACGATGATTTCTGAAACTGCGTTAACAATAAGCCACTTTGAAGACGATTTTCGATGTCCACAAAATAGAACAAATTGTTATACTATCTTGTCTTGTCGTTGGTTGTTAATAATTAACATTAATTCAAAATTTTAAAACTAACAGGAAAAATGAACAATAAAAACAATTTTCTCTATTAGCATTGAATTTGGAACTAAATCAGAGTGAAATATTCCTGTAGGTATTCAAATAATTATTTTCAAAACTTCCATAAGATTTGCGTATCTGATACTATTATAAAACGTAACTGTAAAATAATTCCTTTCGTCCTGAATTATTTCGATTCTCAGCAGTTCAGAAATACAAAAAAATGTAAGTTTCCCGGGACTTTTCTTGGATAAAAAAAAATTTTGTTGGAAAAAAAATCAAACAAAATAGAAGAAAATTCGTCAAATAATACTAATCAGAAAATATGTACTATGTGCTCTACTGTTATACTTCGTATATCCATACGATATGGATAATAATTATGCTTTCGCTGAACATATGACAGCTTTGTGCAACAGTATGGAATGAATGGATCAACGGCACAAACCAAGTCCATAATGCTAATCAGATTCAATTTCACATCATATTTACCACATGGCTCACGTTAATCTTGCTGTTACAGAACCCTAATCAACCTTTCAATGTCTTGTTAAGGAAGAACTACAACTTACAGGCTATAAACCTTTGGAGAAAGTAAATAAATGAATTTCCATCAAGCTCCTTCGTCCAAAAAGAAATACAGTTTTAAATGATTAATCTTGGAACTAAAACTAGAGCTCCTCGGGTTCATTATCAAGGCTACGTTATCAGTGTATGCCCGTGAAAATGTGAAAAGACATTTAGCCATGAGGGTCTTGCAGTAGCAATAATGCAGGTGTCCTCGGCAGGTGTCCGAAATGCTTGAATTGTCGCCGCTTTGTTTATCCAACCATTCGGTGCCTTACTTTATAACTACAACGCTGCCGCCACCGCAAACACTTTTTGATTATACGCCATTTATACCGCAATATTACGTGTGTATGACAATGCCAACTTCAAATTTGAGGTTAGACCGAGCCGTTATCATTTAGGCCTTCTCCGGAGAAAGTGCAAATTTCACCCCATCAAAATATGCAAACAACAAAATGAAAAGCCCAGATTTGTTTAAACAGAAAAAAAAGTAAAAAATCTGGGCCATTATGCAATAATTCAATTGTAAAATGCATTTGGTTCCAAAAGATAGCGGTAGTTCTTGAAAGGTTGATTCGCGGGTAGTCACGGTGACAGCTGGCTTGCGGCCACGCGGATCACTGCTTGCAAATACACCTGCTCAAACACCCCCGTCTTGAGGTAAACGTTCAGGCAGTATTTCACATTAACCTACCACCACGTGATCATAAAATAAAACGATATAGTGTCGGGCCAAACGTTCACTTTTTAGAAATTTGAACTTGGAAGCTTATGGAAAGCAAAGGTTAAAAATAGAGGATATAAGCTGATTTATCATGGGATATGTGGCATGTAATGCAATTTAGAGATAATAAAAAAAAGGATTAATCGATTGTAAGATTTATCATTAGATACTCCTTCCACAACACATATCCAAAAAGTTACGTAAGGCTACCGCAGAAGCAGTATTCCTACCTTAGAACATACATATACATATGTAGATGGTTTAACTGATGCTTGCGAGATTACTCCGAAGAGATTTTTTATCAGACACAGAGTATCCCTTAAAGACTAAACATCAGTGGCGGATTTTCAAAGAGGGTAAGGGAGGTTTAGCTTTTTCTGAAATTCCGGAATTAAAAAAAAACATCAAAAAGTCGATTTTCGATTGTGAGAACTATCAAAAGAAAGATATTCCATCCACAATACTTACCTATCCAAAACGTAAATCCTCTGTCTAGAACATACATACATGCAGATATTGTAGCCATCACATGGACCGCAAGATTTTACTAAACTGCTGATGATTTTGATTGCTTTGACTAAATTTCTCATCATTGGACATAGATTAACCTAAAATCATACAAAGATAGCTTCCCCCTAAACGAAATCCTGTATCCGCCTGAAGTGACTATGCATTGACTGAAACTGAAACTATAAAAATGCCGCTCTCGATTTAATGTTGTACAGTGGCGGAACTACAATGAGCGGGAAAAGAGTAAAACATTCTCGAAACTGATTATTTGCCGGGAGGGGGGAGCAAAACAATTAAAGTTCCGTCACTGATGTAGTATAGGTAATCTTAGTAAATTTCAGGAAACCTTGGGAAATCCAAAGAAATATTAGAAAATAGTATATACTAGGAAGTAGAAGAAATTCTATGAAATCTAAACAAATTCAAGAAAATCGTAAGAAATCTATACTTTACGATCAGCTTCCTCAAATGAAACATCCATAAACCGCCACTGCTATAAGAAGGACGCAGTTCCTTATCATGTGCCCAACGTAGCTTTTGAATAACGCAGTTGAGCGTTGGCCTCCTTTGTAAATTGGAAATAGCATGCATCATCCAAGTAAATATTTTTTATTTAGTAAAAGCTGGGGTGGATTACACTTTTGCACTTTAGACTCTTTAAATGAAAAAGCCACGAGCCGCCACTGTATCCCATATATATTACGGTCAATGACGTAAATTGGGCATTGACGTCAATGGCCGGGCAATGACGTCAATGCCCATTTACGCTGGTCATTAAAGTCATTGACCGGCCAATGACGTCAATGCCCGTTAATGGTGGACAATCCTCTGATTGTAATATTTACGTCTTTGGCCGGTCAATGACGTTAATAGCCAAAATGAATTGGACAATAATGATATTATAGAATAAATACTATAAGCAACCCGGGACAATTATTTGTCGAATATGCGTTTTTCCGTATAAATAACAGCAACTCGATTCTTTTCAAGGCCTTTTTATTTAATTTAGATAAACGCAAAATCATTTTAGGGTGGATCCGTGATTCGTCATGGTTGCATCAGCCAAAACGGTCCGGAGGAAAATTTAACTTAAGTTAATTACATTATTTTACGGTCGATCCGTGATTTGCCGAGGTTGCGCCAGCCAAAACGGCCCAAAGCACCCGAAGTTCTCTAAAAAGCTCTGTAAAAAAAGCTATCCCCAAAATCAATCCATCTCGACTGAGAAGCCCGAAATGAGCGAAATACGAAACGTGTGTAATGGCTATCACTAAAAGTGATCGAATATGGAATCTATAGAATGGTAGTTTCATCATTGCCCACCCTGTATTGGGCATTAACGTCATTGCCCGGACAATGATGAAAAATCCACATATGCAATTTTAAATGTCAAAATTTCCCAAAATGCGTGGTCATTGACGTCAATAAGCGGTCAATGACGTCAATGTCCAACTAAGCTGGGCATTGCCGTTATTATCCGGCCATTGACGTTAATGGCCGAATTGTCATCATTGACCGTAACATATACATAAAGAACCTCCTCTTTAATTTGGATTCCGAATCCCAGAAGTGAAATACATTTCAATTTGAGAAAATTCGAACTCGGAAAATTGTACCTTGGTGGTTTGCCTTTTTCTACTTCATCAGGAATCGAACCGAGTATATCTATATAATAGGTAATGAAAAATGAGAATAACCGTCTCCGAGTATCTAGGCTTAATATTTTCACCGTATTTGTTAAATCAAAAAGTAAGAAAAAAGTTAATTTTTCCGGATATACCACTCAGATATATGGAAGTTGCAATACCTCTGCTTCTACATCTTCACGCAGTGGCGCAGCCAGGATTTTGTTATGGGGGGGCTAAAGGATTCGAGCGAAGCAAGCTGCGCAGAAAGCGCGCGCCGCAGGCAAAATTTTTTCAAAGAAAGGGGCGAAAATAAGAATTTTCGAGTATAATTATTGTGTCTGCCACTGTCTTCACGAATTCCACCTTTTTCAAAATATCCACTTTTTACTCACTTTTTGATTTAATATTTTTTTAGAGTTTAATTAGTGACTGTCCCCTCTACAATCAGGCTAAGACATCTGCATTATTATCAAAAGTGAATAGGAACTTCTGACCAGCATAAAAAGACTGAAAGTAATCGCTCAGAACACAATTTCCACATAAATATAAAAATAATGATAGTGGACAGAAGCGGCCACAATGTGTGGAATCTGGACGAGTGTTCTGGGATCAACTATCAAAAATACGAAAAAAACAAAAATTACATCTAACAGGAACCATAATATTACGGTAGTGTTCTTATATGTCTGTATTAAGGCTTCGATTTTCCGCAACTTTCAGGTCCACTTTTCCACTTTCGCTATACATACGTTTGGTTCTACCCATCAAGTGACAAAAGCTCGTTAATCTATTCGTGCGCAATTGTTTGTCTCACACCCGTATAGAAGCCATTAGTGCACTGGATTGCATAATATTGATTAGAAACCATAAAAGAAAAACAAATATTTGGAAATTTTTTTTACATTTTAATCAATTATTATCCAATATCCTTCATATTTGACAATTTTCAATAGTAGTCCATGTTTCCATGTATGTAACTGTAGCTGTTCATCAAGGTTGCAATTAAAAAATTCTATCCAAAAACGACTACCCCTTATTGAAAGGTCAACGCACCAACCCCGACCCTGAACCACTTAATCCTTTATTATAATTAAAAAAATTTAATTTAAAAATAAATTTGAAACGTCAATAATTATGGATATTATTAATATATCGGCTGAAAAATTAGAAAAAAAAATCTGACGTCTAGACGTGTGGCTGTCTCGTGCGGGACAGCTGCTGGCGATGTGGTTCCTTCTTCCTGTTCGCCCTTCTTGCCCAAATACTGCAGCCAGGTCAAAGGGCATGGGGACAGTGGGTGACTTATGACCGACTCAACTTGCACCTGGCTAATGTCTACATTACATAAATCGGTTTGACGAAGAGGGTGGTTCCATTTAAATACTTTTAACGCCGCATTAATTTTAAAAATCAAATCCGAAACCGCTAAGAAAATCGAAAAAAAATAACACAGGTAAGAAAGATAAACTGAACCATCTTCCATCTACAAATACTATTATGCGCCATTTATAAATAAACTTTTCAGCCAAGTTTGCAGAGAATGCATCGCTAATGCAACTCGTAAATTCGCATTCTATTTGCGAGTTTAAATTTAAAGCTTCCAGTCACGAAATCAACCAAAATAGATCGCCCCAAACGAAATCACGATTACATAAATTTATTACCGTTTATACAAACTTTTACCACCTACAATTTAATAGAAACATTTAATAAGTTTTTAATCTACAGTGCGAATTTATTATAACGAATTTCATTTGTCTTCTTCGGCTGACAATCCAACCCATGCACTAAATTAGGAATGTTCCTGACGAAAAACACTCAAAAACCTCATCACGGAAAGGATAATAAAATTACTCATCGCACGAAAATCGGAAATACGCTCATTTCTAATTTATCTCTCCTCGTCGTAGTTTCCGCTATACTATACGACTCTTATCATAAAATTCATTGACTCGTCTGTTCATTCATTACTTTATTTTTATAATTCAACTTTTGCACATCCACTGTGCGATGCTTTGATGAATTTATTTCGTTTGTATATATTTGGAAAGTCAAGGTTGTGGTTTAATTCATAATACGATAATGAAAATTGTAAACGCAACGACGAAGGTTGCCGTTACATAAAATGCACAAACATGATTTCGATTTCATAATGCATCCATTTTAGTAAAAAAAATATTAACACCCCATGAAGTAATATTATCGAAAGATTAGGTTTTATCAAAATAATTATGCACAATCGAAAAAGCATCCCTTTCGTTAATCCATTCGTGATAGCATCGTGGTGCTCCCAAAAGCACCTAACTTTCTCTTTTGGCAACTAATTAGCATTTAATTTGGTTGATAACATATTGTACCCACTAATTATTACTTTTCCCTTTCGGTAGTTCAAGTGAAAATTACTTGGTGACGCGCATATTGGATTAAGAAAATTCACGATTATAACCTAAACATCAAGAAACGAGCTGATCGAAACCCATTGAGAAACTCAGAGTAAGCCGTATAACTTCAAAGTTGGAACTGTACCGGTGGCAATTGAAAATTAAAAATTCTAACAATAGGAAAATCCCAATTTACTATAATAGGAAGAGGGACGACATTAACTCGACATTTAAATTAATTGCTTAATTTTAATCCATAATGAAGTTCAAATTACTGAGAGGTATTCCATATACACTCCCAAACCCCCCGGTGCGTACTTGTGCAACTCATAAATGCATTTTGTTACAAAAGAGTAAAGGTTCTCATTGAATAACAACAATCACGGAATATGAATGGAACCGGAAGATCTGTCAACACCAGGGATTTTGTTCAAATGAAAAACTTTTAGGGTCAGTATTTCAGTCTCAGTTTAAACCCGAAATTAACTAACCGAAGTCTAAAGCCCCGTTTCAAATCCTTTGCAATCGCTTAAAGGCTATCTTTATTGTTTCGGATGTAAACTGACATTAATGCTCATACCTATAATAGTCGATACTTCGCCCGATCTCGGACTTACTTCACACTTAAGGACGAAATCGACCAATCAAAATAAACAATTTCGTACTTAAGTCGTGCTCAAGTTTTGCTGGAGCCAAGCATTGACTATAGGTACGGGCATAAAATACCAGCCCTTAAAAGCATACGATGTGGTTTAATATTCAGTGTTGAGATGGCGGCGCCCAGCGGCGCCCGTCACCCTCTTCGTACCAGCCGTCACTGCAGCCCCAATAACAGAATTTAATCGTTGGAACTTTCTAGATCATCTGCAATCGTTACATCAATCGTTGCTGCCAAAATTTCCAATTTTAACTTATAATATTTGAGTGGCTACGCGAAACACTGGCGTATTTAGGAGTGGCCAAAAGGGCAATTGCCCCCCCCACCCCAGGAAGACTCGGAATGTATCAGTGGCGTATTTAGAAAAAACCCTGTGTATACTGGGTAAAACAAGTTAGCTAAGATGGTTTTTCCGTTTAGCGGTTTAGCCACTCATTTTAATATTTATTAGGGTCGGTATTTCAATTGTGATTTAAAGTAAGATCAGAGTTTAAACTCAGTTCATATTGTAATCTGACCAATCAGGTAGCCATAAACGTAGGTTAATCCTTGAACGTAGTTTAACTAAATAGCAACTGAAATACTGGACCTAAATAGTACTATGTTTTAGTTTCGAACTTACTAAATTCCAAACTGACTGCTGATTTAAAACTTTTATAAATTTAATGTTTTTTTTTTCAAATTTCCAAAATTTTAAAATTTTAATTTTAAAAAAATATGAATAAATTGGTTTTCGAGGAATTGTTCATTAGAGGAACTTTTTTTCGAGAAATTGTTTTCGAGCAATTTTCTCAGCACGCTGCTCCTGCTCCAGCGTGTCATTTCTTGGTGATAAAAGAAACACACTGATTGGTTGATTTTTTTTTACCAACCGAAAAATATATTAAAGTTAAGTAAAGTTAGGACTAAAAATATTTGTCCAATATTCTAAATGAGTGGATATCCTGCGATATGTACTGGAAGGTGTTCCACACCCCCCAGACCCCCCGGTTTACTTTTAATTTATTTATAATAATAATTATAGAAATAATATAAAAATATAAAGTCAAAATTGTATACCGGGGGGTCTGGGGGGTGTGAAACACCCTCCAGTACATATCGCAGAATTTGGAGAAGCTAAAGAATTTATAATTTTACAAATTTCGTTAGGAAAAACCGGAAAATTTGAATTTTTAAGCAAAAGTGAGTGAAATTTAAACCTTTGGCTACAGAATATTAAAGCTTGGAATAACATTTATTTGAGAGCCTTACTGCTCAGAATTTAGCAGCAACTTTTGCGTTACTTTGAAGGTTAACTGTCAAAAGTGTAAACCGGGGGGCTGGGAATCAACACCCTCCAGTATATATAATAAAATTCCCACTCTCCTAGAATACCTACAAAAGACAGAATAATTATATCAATTTCGTTAGATAATGCTGAAAAACTTTTTGTTTTTGAGCAAAACTGAGGGAAATTAAAACGCTCGGCTAAATAAAATTAGAATTTCAGAAATTCTTATTTATTTTTAAATTATTTAAAAAAATTTTAATTGCCCGTCGGCACATCATGTTTAGCAGCAATTTTTTGCGTTACTTTAAAAATATAGAAAACGGAGAATCATCCAGTAACGGGAAACGAAATTAAATGTTTAATATTATTATACCACTAAAAGGAGATCCACCGTCTAATTGCCCGTCCGCGGACGGCCTTTCCAGCTAGTAATGGTATATCTTATCAAAAGTTCAACTAGATCAGCGTAGTAGATAATAACATGCTCCTCTTCTTCTTATGTTAAATCTGCGACCTGTTTTCATGTTTTCATGAAAAAACTGTAATTAGTTCTCTGAGCAAATTTCAGATAATATGTCTATGGTCTTATTTAATTGCTAATATTTACAATTCCTTAACACAGGGGAAACTGATCTCCCTCCCCTCCCGGATAACTTGGAGTTAGCAGTTGATCGCGCTAACTACTAGGCCAATGACCGTTTCTATGATCTATTTCAAGTAAACCATTTCCTAACACCAAATCGATAATCGGATATTAGACCTAGACCTTCTAAAGTCTTTTTCAATTGTTGTATATATGCCGAAGCCCTACTCTCTTCGCTGATAAAAGATCAAGGGGTAAATCGCGCAGGAATTTTGGTGTAGATCAAGACTTTTTGCAGAAACAAAAAACATTTTGATCTGCAGTTTAACCCTCGTAACCCTCGATATTTTAACTTTCTGGAACCTTTCGGATAGATCCGTTGGTGACAAGTTTCCACTTATTTCTGGAATCTTGATAGCTTCATTGGGTCACTTACCTATACCTAATAGATATTTTTTACTTTTAATATTTTTAACCCAGATTTTCATCTGGTTATCTGGTGTTTTCCCATACTTCTTAAGTTGCTTTGGAACTATTTCTTGTAACTTCGGATCGACACTTTATCCAAAAAAGTTTTTATCAAGAGTTCAACTGCTAATGATCAGGTTCCCTCCAGACTTGAAGCTAAGCATGTAATTGTTTTACTTATTGGACTTGAAATTTTCCCAACCGTAATTATATTGTGGGAGAGAACAACTTATGAGGACACAGCAGAAAACTTCGAGTTGATAATTGCATGTTCGACGAAGTGAAAAAGTTCAAATAACGAAAAAAATAAGAATATAAATAAAAATAAATGAAAGATTGTTAATCAAAGTGTGATTGAGATTGTAATTATAAATTAATAAAAATTACTCAAAGATCTAAGAGTTTATTTCTAGCTTTCAAAGGAATGATATCAAAACGTCAGAGCTACATAGATATGTCATCGGGTTATACTATACATAAATTTTCCCGCCTGTTTTAGATGGACTTTTCTCTTGAGGGAAAATGCAAATTTTACAGCCCCCCTGTACATTCGACGTGCAAAATTAACTTAAACATTTCGTAGATCATATCAGACTCAAGCACGAAGGGTTAAACTTGAAGAAGGTCAAAAATAAAGATATCGATTGCTTAGTTTAAATTAGTTTGAAACGCTAGTTGATAAAATTTTCACGAGTGTGTCGTACTTTGGGCATCGCCGCCGTAAATGGAGTCTACGAGTACAAAAACACCGATTTACCTCAGGTAAATAACATGATTGCTTACGAGAATAATAAAGCAAGACACGCCAAGCATTATCAATTCATGACCAAATTTTGATCCAATCTGAATTAAAATTATTAATGAAGCACTGACCCAGTGAAAATTCTAAACGGAAGCATGGGATAAATAATCGCTGCGAAGAGGAAGCACACGAAGCAATTTGTAAACTTGCCGAAATTAGCGAGGCCACTTAAAAACCACATGTGGTCGGTCAAAATGTGAATGCCCAAAAATAATCTCGAAGGGTGATTAAAACCATTAAGATGACGGAAGTGGATGCGACACAACACAAGGTCACCGGGTCACGTCTATACGCATTCTAAAATTAGAAAGCCCTAATCCCCTAATATTGCAATAACAAATTGTGATTTTTATCGAAATTCGAAAATGGTACAGTTTACAAAAACTCACCCCACGTACCCACAAATAAATAAAATAAACGAGGGCTCGGTGGCCAATTTGGCAGGCATGCCTACACTAATTCTATAATTTCGGGCGGGTCACTGTCATATTAATCCCCTAATATGACAATCGGTCAGTATACAAAAATAAGTTGACCAAATGTGTGCAAGCAAATTTCGACACCATGGTACTCTTGGTTAAGGAGCGACGCACGCCCGAGTGGTCAACCACAAAAGACGTCAAAATATATAAACCACCCGCTAACTTAACAAGGGTGATTCTATGTAACAACTCAATTTACTCGTAAGTTCAACGAAATAACCATTTGTTGAGTAGCGAAATGGAGATAAGATTTGCAATAAAAAAAGAGAAGAAAAAAATGCGAACGAGGGTGGGTGGGTAAGTTTTCGGCTCTTGAAGAATAAAAAATGATCTTTTTGCTTATGGGCACATTATTATTGGATTATTAAACGTAACTAAAGGTAAAACCATAACAGCACACACTTCAACATCATAACGGTGGTAACCCGAACCTGGCGCGTTGCAGCTGCCGGCCGGTGCTACATCCGCCGAAAGAAGCGTTTCATCCCCTACCTCACACAAAGGCTCATTTAATATTAACGTTGGTTAATAAACCAAGTGGTAGTTCTAAGAAACACATGCAAATTAAACAAACTTATCGACGCATCTTTAACTTTTTTTTACCTTACTTTGTCGACAAGAGGTCAAAACAATTACTACCCGCCTCAACTCCCAACAGCTTGACAATATCGGACGCCGAAAAGGTTACAAGAGTACAACCACGAAAGACTATTTTCGAACATTTTTTAGACTTCCCTCGCAGAAAGAAACTTGGTACATTGCCACTATCTTTTATTTTGTATACAGCAACAAATGAATCCATTGTTGACGAGATGTATCAAAGTAAGTGTGTAGGTAGCGGAAAATAATTTTAAAAGGGAGGCACGCGCGATAAAATGTCCTCAGCAGCATCTGTCAAAGTGCAAACATCGTAAAATGAAACCAAACACCCACATTTCGGAAGTGGCACAAGGTGTCTGCCATAAACTCTTGTTGCTACTTTTGATGCCTCTCAATCCCGATCTGTCTGCTCTTCCTCCCCAATTTGGAAGAAAATTCTAGAAGAATACCATTCACTTCGTCAATTTGACAAACAAATTTTTCAACAACACAAATATGAATATTCAACAAATCGACAACCTTGAAAAATGAAACACATCCACGCCTAGATATCGTCCCCCGATAGGGTCAGTTTATCTGAGGGGTTAATCTCGGTAATCTGTCTGCTAGTCGTGAATGTAAAAGAGCACAGGACGAGCTACTTACCACAACTTTAAACAAGCAGCACGTGTAAATAACGGAACATTTTTTACACCCTCGAGATTTTGATTCAAAGAAATTTCGGTTTTTTCTTCCAAAAACAAGTCACGACTCGTTAACGACAATTGAGAAATTTTAACTTAATAGAAGTGTTTATAAAAATTAACTGCATCCCTATTAAGTTTATGCGAAGTTAAAAAAGCACGATCGCACTTACAAGTCATTAAACTATTAGATGTAATGCATGTTAATGGGTTACCACTTTAATGGTATTACATAAAAAAACCGTGTCGTAACTATAGGTTGCATCATCGACCTGCAAACATGAAAAATTATAACGTAGGAGGTACGGAAAGAAAAAATTGGATCACTTTCAGAAACAAACCATAAAATTTAAAAAAATTTCTAAAACCATCCGAGATGAAGAGACTTACAAAAGAAAATTTGGAAAAGATTCTGTAGAAGAAAAATCTAACTAAGATTTGGGTATTACCAAACCAACGAGAAATGCCATGACAACGATGTGATGCTGACGAAATTTTTATAAAAGTTCCATTTTGGTTTTACCTTCATTTGATTTATTTTAAGTTTACCGAAATCGGTGAGTGGTCAACTGCGGGGTCCCCTTGTTAGATCATACCAGCACGAAATGACACGAGTCCTATAAGTTCAATAAATAAAGTCTATTATAATATATGCATAGGTATATAATGTAAATGGCCCGAGGGGTAAATCTCCGAGAAAGTCTTCAAATTTCGGAAATTTTAAATTTTAGTTTCACGAAATCCCTTTGAGTACACAATTCAGAAATTTCCAACGGAGTCAAATCAGAGAATTTCGACTGATTATGCAATGCGATGCGAAAACAGTACGCAAAAGATCGATTGTTACGTTGGCTGTGTGGCAAATAGGCATGATTTTTGTGTTCATTTTCCGTTATCTCGTTTATTATCATGTTTATCGTAAAAGTGGTAATATGTAATTACGTAGAGAACTTAATTTCCTTCAATTTTGGTCTTTACCATTATTACCCTAGGATCAAAACTTTAAGACTTATATTGAATTCGGGTGTGGATTTTTATTTATTTTCAGTTATCTCGTTTATTATCATGTTTATCGTAAAAATTATAATAAGTAATTAGGTAGAAATTTCCACAAGTAGCACGCAATATCGGAGCAATATTGGTCCTTTATAGTTTAAATATTGGCGCAATATCCCATGGGGATACCGTATGCGTTTTCCTATGTCTGCAATGGAATTTTTAAAAATTTAAAAAAATGATTTCTTAAAATCTAAATAACCGTACAATGAGCTGAAAAACAGTTAAAAAAACTATCTTCTTTTGATTCTATCTTTACGTAATTGCATAATATTACCACTATTACCATTTTTACGATAAACATGATAATAAACGAGATAACGGAAAATAAACAAAAATCTACCCCTGAATTTAGTAAAGTCTGAAAATATGGATCCTAGAGTAAAAATTGTAATTATCAAAGTTAAAGTTAATTACTCATTATCATTTTTACGATAAACATAATAATAAATGAGATAATTGAGAAAAACCGTTTTTCGCCCTATTTACTGTGTAACTCTACAAATATCGATCCTAGGGTATAAGTTATATGAATTAAACTTGTGAGAAATTATATTTCTCATGATTTTGTGTATTTTCATTTTTACTCTAAAGTTGAGAATAAGCGAGTTATTTGAAAAACAAGAAAGCTCCCTTTAAATCAAGATGGTGGCAAACGCAATGGGGGGGATTTTCCCGAAAATCGAGATTTACACTACCAAACAACCCGCCTTGAGTTTAAAACTGAAAAATCGCTCCCGAAAATTATTTCCAGGTTGACCGATTTTTAGTCCTAATTTGACTGGACTATCAACAGAATGCATTCCTTCACGCTGTAGTACCTCTCCCAAGAACCAAACGACTGGCTCTCTTCTTCAAATTTGTTTAAAAAAGTCATGTTTTCCTGTCTGTCATTCCTTCCGTAACGTGTCCTGATTAGTTCAATTTAAATTGCCTACCAAAAAAAAATAAAAAGAGTACGGGTCAGTGCGGCCTTTAGGCCGCACAACCTAGACAATCGATTCAAATACTATCCGCTAGAAAGTAGATGGTAATACAGTTACCTATTTTCAAATGACTTTTTTACCTACATTTTACGATATAGGACAACCTAGAGAACCGCTCCAGAGCGGTAAGCTAAAAACTATGTATTACCTATTATTACTAATAAAATTAGATGTTCTGGCCACCTCCCGCTATCGGTCACATGTGCAAGGCACATCGTACACACGATCCTGCTGGTAATTTAAAATATTATAAAAACAATTTTTTTATTCCCACCCACTAATTTCCCATGACCTAATGTAACTCAAACGTCAGAGGAGACAAGAAAACCTCTACTAAAATTCTGAACTACAAAAACTAAAAAAAAGTGGAAAACTATTGGTTTAGCCACCACATGGGCCGCAAAGTTTTACTGAACTAATTATGATTTCGAAATTAATCCAAATACGAATTTTCATCATCGAGCACGGATTAACCTGCGATAACCAAGTACGGACTAAAACCTCCGCATAAATATATGCCGCTAGCGATTTAACACGGGATTGCTATATAAGAAGATTGTCATTCCTCATTTTGTACCCAACATAGCACGTAGTAAAGTGTCAGCCCGCCTTTGTAATGGTTGTTATCCTAGATAATTTGGTGTAATTCAAAAAAATTATACTGATTGGCTCAAGGGGTAGGTACCTAAATATAGCAAAAATTATGTGTACACTTGTTTGAAATTTATTTGGAAATCATTGGAAATTTCTGGAATTCCGTAGAAACCCCTGGAATTGCTTGAAAATTCTTGTGAGATTTTTAGAATTTCCTGAAAATCACTGGAATTCCTTGAAAATCCCTCCAATCCTTAGATATCTCTGAAATTCTGTAGAAATCCCTGGAAATCGTTGGAATTCCGAGTTCTGTGTACCCACAAAAACTCTTAGATTAGCCTCCACAAAGAAAAAGCTATGAGCCGCCACTGAACTTAACTCAAACCGAACCTAATCTAACCCATCTTATAGTTAACCTAACCTTACTTTTTCACACTGTCAAAACATTTTGGTTCTTCGTTGATTTCTTAATTTTTGGGGTTATTCACATTGACGTTGGTTTAAATTGTTCCACTTGATAAAATCTTGTTCTCATCTACTTAATAACTTGATACTAAAAGCGAGGGGGGATTCGCTGGGAAAATCTGGTGTACAAGCGAAGGAAAATCTGAAAATATGCCTGGATATTTGAGAAAAACTTAGAATGTCTCTAGAAATCCCGCAAAATCAAGGAAATCCAAGGATATCCTAGAAAATCTTTGGAAATTCCTAGAAATTCTTAAAAAATCCAAAGATTTAATGCTATTGCTAATGCTAATTTAAACTCGAAAAATTGCGCCAAGTAACGAATTTTCGAGTCTAGGGCATTAATATACTATTACTTTCCTGTATTGTTAAAACCCAGTAGCGTGGTCAGAAGCAGAACCTCACTTGGGGAGGGAACGGTAAGCTCAATTACATGACTTGCATTTATTTTAATAGTTTGGGCGCTAAAGAGTTTCCACCCTCTAAAATCCTCTACAAACTTTTGATAGTTACTTTGGATTACATCTCCCCAGTCCCTTCGGTTACGCCTCTGGACAAGTACACCCATGGATAAGAGAAATAGCGTTGCTAGTCCGTAAGTATTCACTAAAAATAATTATAAAAATATAAAATAAACTTTCCTACAAAATTGGAACTATTTTTTTATTAAAATATATTTTCGTTTTTTACTTAAAAATTGTTTGAAAAGACATATCTGTACGTAATATAATAACAACCCTAATTTAGATATATTTTAGGTCCTAATAAGAACCAGTGTTTTATGGTAAAGAGCTGGGCCGAAACGCCGTGAACCCACCCATCCAAGTGAAACTAAATTTAAGAAAATACCAAAACTGAAACCACTATGCGATAACTGATTCTAAATTCTGTCACTCAATTTCACAGTTTAAAATCAAAGCTCTTCATGCTGAAGAACGTAACTTAAAAACATTTTACAGGATGGCAAAGAATAAAAATTTTCCCTGACATTTCGATAAATTGGAAGATAAAAAGGCAAAAAAAGTCTTAATTTTAAAATTTTTTTAAAATTAAATTTTAAATTAATTTGTTTTCCCTGACTTGGCACTGAAAATGAGAAACTTTTTACTTTTAACTGACTTTTCCATGTTTTCCAGACTACGGGGAACCCTGTTTTAGTTCTAAAAAGTGTATGTGCATCTTTCGGGTTTTCTAAAATATTGATATGGCTTTTAAATTAAAATTTCATGCTAAATTTTATAAATCAAAATACAAAAAAAAGTTAGAACTTTAAACTTTTAATTTGGTATGTTCAAGAAATGCATTTGATAGACGCTTCCGATTTTTTTCGAAAAGCCATTAACGCAGATTTAATTTTGTAGTTTTTTATAAATTATGCGCCACCCCAGTTGGTTCGGTGCACCACCACAAAACGTCATGTTTTAGGCGCAAATTTCACCCTAATTTTAGTAAAACGAGTGTATCGGCTTACAACCACACGCAAAGATTACACAACTTTTTTAAGGCGTTTTTGACAAATTTTACCAGAAATGTGGGAAGAAGCTGTCTCCTCGATTCAAAATTTCCTGCTAAACGGAGTTTTTTATTCGTCGACTAAGTAGAGAGGAAGATTATTTTTATCGGGCTTAAAATGACAGCAACAAAAAATCCTAACGACTTAAGCGCGAAAAACAGAAATGCTTTTGAGAAAACATGACATCTCGTTAGGAAGTCAAAGTTTGCGTTAGAAAAATAAACTCGAAAATGCTGGAAAAATATTCGCAAATACCTTTTCTTTCTAAATTGCTCAGGAATGAGTTTTTATTAAAATTTTTTTTTTGAAAAATATGTTTAGCAAATGTTCATCGAGAGTTAAAGTGGTAAGATGCCGATGCCGCTTTGAATGAATCCATAATTAAAACGTGAAAAGTCGAACTATTAATAAATCCAAAAATTTAAAACCTCTAAAAGCCATTTTGCGTAAATCCCATATCAATAAATCACCATATAAAAACAACCCCAGGCACTAATTTAAATATGAAAAGTAAAAATAAATCGCATTTGACAAATTAGGGCGGAAGATTGAACCACATTTTGGAAGAAAAGCATAAAACACGAAACGCTTCCTACTATATAAAATTATTGTGAAAAAGTTGAATTGTTTCAAAAAAATGAGCATTTATTTTAATTATGATAAAAGTTAATGAAGGAAAAAAGAGCCGCTTTTACGGTCCATTTCCATTTGGCATCTTTTATCGGCTTCACTTGATTATAATTTTTATTAGTCAAAAGCGTAAGCAGGATATGATATGGAACGGAAGGTCAGGTAGACAGGCGGTCTGCGCGCGTTCGGCATGCAAACTGTCCATGTCTGCTAGACACTTCCACGTCTGTCACCTTCGTCCGTCTCGTTTCCCGTCAAAATTAGCATCACTAAAAATAGGTGAAAAATTTAAATAGCCAATGTATGTACTTCGCGACAACGTCTAATTAGGGAAGAAAATAGTGGACTGAACAATTAACATCAAAATTACTAACTTGGTCTGCAACAATTTTTTTTTCAAAAATTATGAATCGCAACGTGGTTAGGTAAAAGAGGAAATCGAAAGATGTGACAGGCACTTCATATGTGAGAGGCACTCACATATGGTACTCCCACATTCCCGACCAAAAAGCATCTGTCGTGAAGAGCCTGGTGCACGTTTAAACATTTTATAACTTAAATCAGCAACAATGCCAACTTTTTTTTTCGGTGTAGCTTCACCCCAAACGCAACTTGATCGATCAATCTAATCCGGGCCCTCTTCGGTTTTTAGAAACTCATAAATAAAATTAATATAAAACAGAAAGGGTGGGCACCGAACGTTCCTTTACATTTGAATAAAGCATCCAATAGACGACGATGAATCATTCGGTCACTTTCTGGTGTCTCCTGAAAGTGGGCTTCGTTGAGGCTCATCAGCAGTCATAGCTGCGATCGGTGAGGATATCCGCCGCCCAGGCCATAAGTCATGCACACACTTATTAGAGTACATAATCCAGCATTCATAAAAATAAACAATTCCATATTTTTTATACCAAGTTATAAATTAAGCGGTCGTTTTCCCCTTGACGACGGTTTCGACATTACGTAATGTCACCTATTGGGCCTCTCGCTAAGTAGAGTAGTTAAAAATGGTTTTAAAAAAATTACGGTAATATTAATTTTAAACATCTGCGGAATCGAATCGCAGTGACATCATCAAAATTCAAAGTGCTGGGACACAAAACCAGACCATCTTTGTACCAAAGCTGAGTTTCAATTGAAACACGCGCCGGAAGAGGCGTACATTAAGGCAAAAACATTATAAAGAACCAGAGGTCCTCTGTATAGGTATTTATTCACGATCCACAAGCACTTCCAGTCTTATTTTGTGGGACACCCTAATTCCCTCAACTTTTATTAACCACCGACGTAGAAAAACGTAGAAAAGTGAAATATCCCAAAATTTGCATTGCAAAACAAATTTAAATTTTTCAAACCGATGTCGATGTGAGTGTCCCCATTAATAAACTCCGAGGCCTTTGGCCCAACTAATTATTCATTCACATTTATGGTGCACGAGTGAGCTAATCAAGGTTACGCAAATTGAAAATTAAGAAGAAAAAAAATTAAGAAAAACTTGGTCCTTGGTTCTTTCAACGCTTAGCTGTGAAGAATCTTTTGGCCATTGACGATATCCTTTTTTTTTATAGCTCTGTGGATAACCCCTAACATTATGTTTGCAAAGGGCAGGTGGTAACTTCCTAAAACTCGTGCTTTTGGAACAAGTTTTAGCTTGCATTCATTCAATCTGTCCTGATGATGCCAGAATATAATATGGACACCTCCATATCCGTTGGGTGCATTATTACAATCTCCGTGCACTGAAAAGATTAAAAACCGGGAACATTAAGCATTATGGTGCGCGTGCTGCAAAGTAGGTACCTTGTACACAATGTCTTCGGTCGTATCAATGAATAATATTTCAATCGAGTTAATTAACTATATGCAAAATGACCAGGCTTTAAATTTTACACTTCCGACGAGAAATGCGTTTCCCGCGTAAATAACCCATACTGCTGTACGTGATAGCACGAAAGCGTTGGAATTCTAAGAACAAAATTAAAAATCCTTACCTCTTCAAAATGTGACGATGGAACTGCCATGGTAGCGGGTCCCTTCGGGTCAGTTCTAAAACAAATTACAAAATAATTAATACCTCAACTGTGCTGAGCTAGCCAGACACCAATTATTATACAGATATGGCGTGTGATAAGAGTTGCACCAATCGTATCTATAAGAAACATCAAAACTACCACAAACCAGATACGAGAGTGTAACACAGTATAAACTATGAATATTAATAATTAATTATATTATTAAATCAAAATTATTACAATAATTATAATTTTAATCGGTTGGATACCGCCCCTACCCCATCACGCTTGAAAAAGAATTCATAAACTTGAACTAAATTGCTCACAATATTGAAAATACTCTTGTTATTGTGAATGCGATCATTGATGGATTCTGCAAAGCACCATCTCAATACCAATACCATAATACCAATAAATATTTAGTTCAATTAGATTTGTTAACTTTAAACCTTTACAGTATGGAATGAAGATTAAATCGACAGGTTATGGTCTTATGGTTCAATGCCAATATGCATTTAATAGGGTTAGCATCCTACCGGAATGCATTATTCAAATGCTCACAGAACCATGAGTGCCAAATGTCAACTTGATATTTATAGTAAGTACTGGTAATAACAGGTCGGAGTTTTAAATCAAGTTCTAAAAAATCACGATTGACGATTTTTGGAATCCCATTTTCCGCCACTGTCCTGTCCATTCTTTAAATCAGCATGTTATTGCATTTTACAAACTATTTCAAATACAAAATCAGTTTTATAAAAATAAAGTTTATCGAATTTTCATTGAAATACATTTTATAATTTCAAAACCCTCGCCCAACTTCTTAAATACCGCTAATTGAAAAATTTAAGTAAAGTAGTACTTCTATATCAGAATAGGTACAAAAGTACAAAGTATTAAAAATTCGAGAAATAATTAAAATAATTCAGAATCAGACCAGACTTGTAAAAAAAGTAAGAGATAGCCGTCCAAGAGAAAAAAGGAGAGTAGGACGTCCCGTCCCAGGAAAAGATGGCGAGATAGCTTATAATAACTATACAATAATAAAACATTGGTTGAAAACAGGATAATAAACCTAGAAAAAAGAGAAGAAGAAGAAGATCATGATTTCTCTATCTGAAAATACTCTCCATCTCAAATTATTTCTTGAGTTCTCATGACATTTTGAGATAGTTTTCCAAATGCTTAGGAGGAGGTACTTATCTGAAAAATATTTTTTGAAATTTCCGACTGAAATGTTAACATTTTAATTCGTCATCATTATTTTCAGCTTCATTTCTGTCTACTGCAAGGTAGTAGGTCTCTTTCCTGAGAATCCCTGTTTAAATAATTATTATTGATGAAAATCATCAACCCGGGGAAACTGATAGTTTTATGTGTCTTCCAAAGCGCGGACACGGTTTGACCATATTTTATAATTATAATTCAATAATTAATTACTTGATAAGGGGCCGTCTATTAATTACGTAAATATTTGGGGGCAGCGGGGGAGGTATTCGAAATCTTACAGACCCTTACGTGGGAGGGGAGGGGGTCCGCCGTATTCCTTAATTTTCTTAAGTTTCTTAATTTTTTATTTTAATTTAAGAATCAAATATAATTTTTTTCTTTTTACAACATAAGATTGGTAATCCCTAATATCCCCTATTATAGTATATAAAAAATATAATTCAAATCGGGGCTGGTCAGGGAATTTCGACCACCAACTTCACTCTTTCCTATAACTATCAATCCCTCTTCATTTGCATTCATTTGGATACGAACTATTTCACATCAAGCGGCGGCTCGTCAGAAGAGGCAAGACAGGCTTAAGCTCATCTGAATATTTGGACTATTAGTAAACTATTAAAATTTTCAACAAATGGAATAAAGTGGATTTTCCATTGTAAGAACTATTCAAGATAGATATTTATTCCACAATATTTATCCAAAAGTAAAGTGAGGTTACCGCAGAAGCAGAATCCTCAGCTTACAATACATAAATATGCAGATAATGTAGCCATCCCATGAACTGCAAGGAAAGATAGAGCGGTCAAAAGTGCACCACACGAAATATTCTACTTTTCACCTTGGTTATGTAATATACTATTAATAACATATTGAAAATTCTATCAAAATATTCTATTTTATAGGGGCATATACATGGATTCTTGAAAGTTTGCATTGCAACAAAAGTTTAAGTTATTTTAAAAATATCAAATATATTGACTATAAAAGATAAAAAGAGTGAAGAAAGGATATCAAAAAAAATCAATGATGTGGAAGAGTAAGGATGGAGATTTAGTGGGAAACCTATGAAGCTTAATTTGTTTCAGGGGACGTGCAAGTATTACATAAGCAAGCTTAGGGGGCGGGGGGGGGTTAATTTTTTACTTTGCTGATGAAGGAAGCGGGAGGGATTACAAAATAATATTTATTGCTTAACCCTTTATAAGGCAGATTACGAAAAATAAAAACAGAATATTTTTTGAAAAGAACTTGTGAGTGATAGTTGAATTGATATAAATTACATAATATCACTTTTCTAAACTGGTTTAAAATATTGACCAATATCCCATAAATATAAAGGGTTAAATCAATACAATTTTTGTTAGAAAAACTTCATACGTCTTATCATTTCGGGGAGGGGGGAGGGTTGCAATTTTCTGATTTTTTCTTATACAAGGGAGGGAGGAGTCTAAAATCACTGAAAGTTTGCTTACGAAAGACTTGAACGCCTGCTCAAGAAAATACAAAATTGAAGCAAACTTATTGCAGGATTGAAAAAATTGAAATCTATAGTATGAAAAAGCCTTGTGCGGTCTACGTTTTCGATGCGACCGATTCTGCTCGAGTCAATCAACGCGACCAATTCGGCGCAAAGACGTTTCAGGGTTTCGGTGCCAGAATTTTATATTGAAGTAATAAAATACTAACTATTCACAATGGGAGAGTTTCATTAGAAATAATTTTAAGAAATAATATATAAACATGAAACTATAATAAAAATGCTGTATGTTGATGTAATTGGTTGGTCTTAAAACTCAGCGTACAATTAAAATTTTTTTTTGAGTTTCAAAAAAATATTTAATCTGCCCGCCACAGCTAACTAATCAGATTTAAACATGGCCGTCCGATGTATATATTTTTGAATCACGTAGTGCTATATTTTATGCAGTTAGGTTAGGTTTTCATTGTTGTTTATAACCTGCAACACTTTGACAGTGCCATTTAAATTGTTTCAAATTGGCAGCACGTTTTTTATTGGTTTCTGAAACCCCGCTATTTTTTAAAAGAAACTAGTATAACATTGATTTTTAAGCATTTTTCAGAAAAAAATTTTTTTTATTTACCAAGCGTAAACAAAAATATATAAGGAAAATCTATTTTTTCTAATCATGTTTCAAAAAGTCTTACTTTGTGATATTCAAAAGTGTGCGGAAAAGTACTACTTTTCCGCACAGTTTTAAAATATCATAATATCATTTATCATTTTGAATATCATAAAGTAAAAGTCACCAACCATTGGTTGGCAACCAATGGGCTACCAACTGTCAAATTTAAATTTTAAGCATCTATTTTCACAAAGTATATTTTTGTAAATTGAGTAAATATTTAGTAAATTCATTTCAATTTAGGTATAAAAAATATGTTATTGGTTCTTTTTGAAACATAATTAGAAAAAATATTGTTTGATACTCGTGGAAAACTATCTTTTTCCTACCTTGTATCGAAAATATCTATTTATTTATTCACATTAAGTACTTAAAATTTCGTTCCACTGTGCGGCCTCTCCTTTAATAATTTTTTTCTTACCTTAGACGTACTCAAAAAATTTTGAAAAAAATTCTGAATGCTTATTTTGACTCCTACTTTCATATAATAAAATAAAAAATAATGTGAAACACGTCCATTTCGGGAATAAAGTGGTCACTTTACTCCCACTTTTGCGGGAGTAAAGTAGTACTTTTTTGACGGGCAATATTGTGCGCTATTAATAGGAAATTTTGCATATGCCTTTCTACGACAAATCGTTGCTGGGTTAGCAGGGCCTATTTTACCATTGGGCGTATTAGGCACGTGCCTAGGGCCCAATAGCCCGAGGGGCCCAATAGCCCGAGGGGCCCAATAGCCCGAGGGGCCCAAAAAGAGTGAACATAAAAATCAAATACTGATAAATAACCCTAAAATTGGGCCTTGGGAGCTATTAGTTACACTCGAATATAAGGGGCCCGAAAATTTTCAAGAGCCTACTGGCCAACTCAGTTAAAAATAGGTCCTGTGGGTTAGGGCAAAGGAGGCAAATTTTTTCCTCGGTTTTTCGATATCTAGCGCTGTTTTCGAGTTATTGCAAATTCAAAATCTCAGATTTAGTTATTAACCAATGTAATTTATCATTTGCAGCTAAATTGTAGAAAATAGTATATACTATTTTGCCCGAGCGGGCGTAAAATGATACTTTTTAGTCCGACTACTTTTCGACCCGTCTACGAATAAAATAGACGAATTAATGACATAGTCATGAAAACAAGAAAACTTTTATTTCATACATTTTTTATATTTTTCATAACAGAATTTATATTTAAAATTTTTTTCGCTCGGACAAAAAATGTTGTTTGCACCTCTGGTATAAAGTGGTTTTTGCGCACTAGATACAAAAATAACTATTTTATAGGCCCGGTATACCGAAAAAATTAGTTTATCATATTGAGAAAAATCATCATTTTGCGCCTATATCATTAAATTTTATGAATTTTGTTTGTCGACGCAAAAATTATGAATTTTTCATCAATTATTTTTTTCAGTAAGTAGAAGGCAGTTCTTCTGTTGCAGAAATCGCTTAGAAACAGCTCATGACTCTGTTAGAGCATACATTCTCCAGAAAGCTTTTATTATTTTACTTCACAAGACCGAAAATCCATTTTTTACTTTTTTCATCTAAAGGAAAAGGAAAAATGAGGTATTTTACGTATCTCTTGAATGTTTAAGGGAAACTCTTCGAAAATTCATACCTAATTAATTTTTTGCATAATTTCGCAAACATAACATAATATCAACTGTGGAAATTGAGTTTGCTGAAAGCTCACAACTTTCTTCGGCCGTTATTAAATGATTCTTTAATATTTTCTTGTCATACAAATACAACAAATTGTAAAATTGAAAGAATTTTTTATAGCAGATATTAAAGTGCGGTTTATTCGACTAAAAATAATAGAATAAGTGACACTTTAACCGCATGGATAAATAAAGTAGCATTTTAACAGCAAGGGTAGATAAAGTTATACTTTATTTTTACCAAACAATGATTGATGTTTTGAAAAAATAATGTCATTTGTAATTAGGATTTCTTATATCCTTTTTCTTTAACATCTGGTATAGAAAAAATCGGATGTGGCCATGCCCATAACTTTATCATATACTTTTAAATATCAAAAATATGAAGAAATAGGATATTTACACGATTATTGATTAAAACTTTTTTATTATTATTATAGAGCAGAACATAATAAAAAAATAAAATTTAAAAAATAAGAACAAAATTTTTTTTAAATTTCAAAAAAGAATATTTACTAAAATAATATATTTACACGATTATTGATTAAGACCTTTTTAATATCATTATAGAGAAGAATTTAATAAAAAAATAAAATTTGAAAAAAAAGAAAAAAATTATTTTTTTAGTTTACAAAATATTTTTCTCTTTTGCGTTTCCGTGTACCGATATTAACCAAAATCTGATCAGTTCTAAGTCTCAATATATATGTACTAAATACAAAATTTTGTTAAAAAATTCCTATTACTTTTTGCGGTAGAGCGTACTCAAAATTTGACCACATACATACACACACATACATACAGACATTTTTTGGAAATGATGATTTTCCGCTTCTGGGACCCCAATATGCCTAAATTCATCAAAATCTCAATTTTTTTTCTGCACGATAACAATACTTTTTCATACTTTGTATGATAAAGTAAAAAAATTGAATTTTACACACTAGAATAAAATTTAATTATGGATTCGAAAAAATATTTTTCTCTCGGAAATAAAATTCCTTTTTATCGTCTTGTATAAAAAATAACTATTGTAACATTTTTATTTTTACTGTTTTTTATGTCGATGTGAATATTGCGTGACACTTTGACATGTGCAAAATTTGGTAATTAAGCAAATTAAGCCATTATACCGTTAGATCTACCCTTTAAAATATTACAACGCCTAAGTAAACAATGTTAACAATCAAATAATTAAAATAATTAGTGGGGTGTAATTAAGCTTTAAAATTTGTGTAAAATGATAAAAATCACGAAATTAAATGAGGTAATAATTATTATACTTATTTGAGTAATTAGCAATTAGGAAGTTGCAACCAAACCAACCCTAATAATGCTAATTATTTAACTAAAATATCATCGAGGCGCGAATTTATGCGGTATTAGGGGAAGACCACACATGAAAATTGACTACAGTGATTGATTTAAAAAAATTTTTTTTTCAATTCACGATTACTTTAAGTAAAATATTTTTTCCTTTGCAATATTAACCTGAAGAAAGTCCGGATGGTGACAGAAAGGCAGATGTCCAACAAATAGTTGAAGCGTATTACGGCACTCGCCGACTTTAGGGCCGTCAATGCATAAAACCACAAAATCTTGAAACTACTGCACAAAATGACACACATCTTTTGTTTATAACTAATGGACCACAGAAAATAAAATCGCTCAAGCGAAGAGTAGGTAATTTTATTTTAAATGCTTTACCATTTAAAAAAAAGCAAAAATGAAATGTCGATTTTTTAATAGGAAAATAGCGTGCATGTTAAAGTTTCTTCGGCCATCGCGACAAAATTTTCCGCTTATTTTTGTTCCAAAAAAGAAAAAAACTTTGACCGAAACTAGCAAAATAACTATTAGCTTAAAAAGATTAAATTTTCCCACTTACGATTGCTGAATGTTCAAAAATCTAACATTGAAAATCTTTTTTTTCAATTTTTACAAAATGGATTTCGAACTGGAAAAACCAGTTTTCCATGTTATCACTACTCTGTAAATTTCCTGGATCGCCACAAATAAACTGTAATCATAAATTACCGAAAATCTAAAATACTAACCGCGGTAACTCACCCAATAGCAATGGGCAAACTGAATGAAGAAAAATTGGAATTTAAATTTGTTACACCTAATCCACCTAATTAATGTTTTGCAATTCGCAAACACCTTTTAACCTTGGAACGAGGAGCGGTTGTCCTAATTTATAGTCCTGACCTAGTTAATAAAAATTTTATTTATTATTCAAATATGTTTCCTCGACACGCGAGTCGGTACCGATAAAAATGATTGAGTTCGTAATTAAAATAAGTAAAATGACATGAAAACGGTAGATCTGATTTTCTGTTTCAACTGCAGTTCGAAATCAAAATTATTAATAATTCAAATGCAACAGTCGCCATTAATAGAGAATTTTTTAAATAATGAGAAAAGGGCGAAGCAAGGACGCCAAAACGCTGCAAACACGATTTTTAAATAAAACCTTGCGGATTAGCGTTTCATTTAGTGGAAATGGCTATAAATTTATATCGCTATAATCTCAAGATCCCACTAAAATTAATTTCTTTCGGCCTTTCCTTTTAATTATGAAGAGTAATTGCAAACATTTGTTATATACCGAAAAGTTCTGCCAAAATTTGAAAAAATTAAGTAACCTCAGCAGTATCTTTTTCTCTAAATTAGGAAAATGCCGTTTTCCCTAAAGAAAATGGAGTTTTCAATTTTTAATATTGAAAAAAAAATGAAACCAAGAAAATGAATAATAGGAAAAAAATAAAGCATATTACTCTAACAAAGCACTCTTTTTGGATATGTATTGTGGAAGAAGTATCTATATATCTATAAATCTCACGATCAAAAATCCACTTTTTTCTTTCTTCGAAAATTTTAATATAATAGTCCATAAATTGGACTATTCCAGGTTTGGAACAGGCAAAGCTGGAGGGAAATCAACACGACTGCCACAGCATACGTAAAATTGTGAACGATAAGATGAGAACGAATACTTTGGTTGAAATCGAACCCTTCATCAAGCTCACTTCAGGAATCTCAACAGGTCTTTTTTAGAAATTAACACCATGGGCTTCATTTTTGTATTTTTCTTTTCCTTCCTTAACTTCTTCGAAATTCCCAAATAGCATTTTAAGGTTTATCGATGAAAAATGTGTAAGCTCGCGAAACGCTTTTCGCCATCTTGTTGTGACAAGGAAATGGCTTTCCACAAATTTATCATTTACAAGCTTTTCACAATCTAAAAGCCTTTTATCAAAGCTTTTTCCAAGGATTACTACGTAAGGTTCGTCATAGCAGGAGCAACGATAAGCAAAGAGATACAATTTCTTTATTTGTAGGACTTGTCTTGTTTTTCGCCTTACGTGCCAAGGTTGTTGCCAAAAATATTGTTTAAATCTTGTGACAAGGATTTTATGTCAAGCTTGTCGCTAAAAGCCTTATATAAGGATAGTCCACTGACAACTGTAACTGTAGACGTCAATGAGCTGCTTCAGCATGTTTATTGGTTCTGTCATACAAATCCTCAAACCACTGTAGCAGGGGTTGTCATTTCCTAGACCCGTCAAAAGGAATCTGGCAGTACCCCCCCCCCCCCGGAATTTAATAGCTTTACAAAATTGTACAAAGTTACAAAGTTTTTATGTTCTAAAGCTCAGCCTCTCCCTGAATGAAATATTTAAACGAAAGAAGCCTGTGCCCGTGGCAAGAAGTAGCCCGAAAGCAATAAGTGACGCGCATGAATCGATTAAGAAAATGAAGGAAAAACAACATGAGGGGGCAAATTGATTCGCATAATAAGGAATTAAAAAAGAGAAGATTAAGATATGGAAAGAGATCCAGTGGAAATTAAAACTTCTTAGAAAAGAAAACTCCTTGCAGAAGAAGTAAAGTAGTAATGTGCGGGAATAGAAAATATCAGAATTAATATCATTTCATGAAAAAATGTAGAAAGGATAAAGAGCAGTGGCGTAACAAGCAGCTGGGGGACCCGTCTGCGAAGTTGTTAACGGGGGCCCTGATGTTTTCATAAAAGCATTTCCATGCAAATCCAGTGATTTCCAAAGAATTCCTTCCAAACAAGAGCGGATATAGAGACGAGTAACTACACCCCCCCTTATTTAATTTTATTAAATATTTAAAAAAATATATAGATGAGTTTTTTATTTTTCAATTTTCTGAAATTGTCTAGATTTCCTAAAATATCCTAGAATTTTCTGTGATTTCCCACTTCATAAGATTTTTTGGATATTTTTCTAAGATTTTCTAGAATTTTCAATTTCCTCTAATTTTCTACATTTCCTAATTATTGTAAAATTAGTGACATTTTTATGGATTTTCTAAAATTTACCGCTCGTATTTTACTAATAAGTGGAAAAATTATGGAGAAATTGTCATAATATGCAAAACTAAAGGGAAATTTGAGGAAATATAGAATATTATAGACTATTTTATTTTTGCTTTCTCCATTTTCGGAGATTTTATTGGCTTTAAAATTTTCTCGAGTTCTGCATTTCTCTCGATTTCCTATTTACCAAAGTTTTCTCGAATTTCCTAAGATTTTCTTGAAATGTCTTGGAAAAATACGCCACTGATTATTCCCTATATAACAATTTCAAGATTCCCACTTCTTTGGAAAATATGGAAGTCTTGGAAAATTTAAGATTTCCATAATTTTGTCATTTTTAGTGCCAAATCAAAGAAATTACATTTACAGTCGAGGCAAACAATTTAATTTAAAAGTTTTTTTAAATTTTAAAATAAATATGGTTTTTAAATTTTAATATTAAATTTATTTTATTTAAATATTATTAATTTTTTTAAGTTAAAAATTAATATTTTATTTTCTTGTAAAAAGGATCCAAGCCTGGGATCGAAAAGTAAAATTAAAAAATTGATTTTGACAAAAATGAAATAAAAAAATTCCTGAAACGGAAAATCTTTTAACTGTAATTGCTGGTGCACTGGAGGGTATTCCATACCCCCCGACCCCCCGGTTTGGAAACCCAAAAGTGTGTGTGTGTACGTTGTGTGATTTACCTTCATATGAAACCTTTTTATTCTCTTTGAACAGATACATCTACAGACCGTTTGTATACAAACAAAAAGTTTTAGTGCATATTTATACGGCATATATCTATGCGTCGTGAAAACTCTCACCGGGGGGTCTGGGGGCTGTGGAACACCCCACAGAATATTATAGTAAAATTCCTGGTTTTTGTGTGACAAAAAACGGCTTCATAATGTTCAATCTACATTGACAACATAGGAGTGTCCGGGTTCTTTTGCGGGTAACTGTATGTAACTCTCACCGGGGGGTCTGGGGGGTGTGGAACACCTACAGAATATAGTAAAATTCCTAATATAGAAGTCACAAGTTTAATAGTATGGCAATTAAGTTGTGCACTTCCTATTTTTGAGATTTTTTATTAAGATTGAAAAGGTCACAGTACAACTGGGGGCCCTTTTAGCCGGCGGCCCGCGTGCGTCGCACCCACTGCACCCCTGATAAGGAGTAATGGAACTTCTTCGTAAAGAAATATCTCAGATTTTGACAACCCCGCTCATGTGCGAAGATATCCATTTTCAATTTTTTCAATCATCCAATTAAATCGATTATCCAAACTATCCAAAATTCGACACAAATAACGGTTCTGGGACATTTCGCTACCGAACATTTTGCTCCCGGGCATTTCGCTACTAGAACATTTTGTTCCTAGGACATTTCACTACCACTTCTAGTTTCTTGCTAAACTTACATAACTTACCCACGTCTTCGCACGGAACTCTCTTTTATGCGCAATTGTGCTAAACAAATAACTGAAACTAATACTAACCTACAAATTACAAAACAAATCCATGTTGCACGGATCTTTCTTTTACCAGCAATTTTGTATGTGTGTAAGTAACACTAACATACATAACAGATCCATGTTTTAGCACGGATCTCCCTTTTACGGGGACATATATCTTAAACTAGTACTAACCTACATAACATATCCACGTCTTTGCACAGATTTTTCTTCTACCAGCAATTTTTGCTAAAGAAATATCTTAAATTAACAGTAACATCCATGTCTTTGCTTGGATTTTTTTTCTACCGGAAATTTTGCTAAACAAATATCTTAAATAAACCCGACCTAACTTAGACCTGAACCAAAACCTAACCTAGGTTGAACCTGAACCTAACCTAGGTTAAACCTGAACCTAACCTAGATTAAGGCCATAGACTTGGAAGCTTCTAAGTCCATGATTGAGGCTAACTTAAGTAAAACCTAACCTAAGTTGAGGTTCTGGTTAGGTTCATGTAAAGTTCAGGTTCAACCTAACCTGAATATAAACTAGATTTAACATGAACCTAACCTAAATTGAGGTTTCCGGGGTAAATGTAGGTAAACTTTCTGATGACATGGCGATGGCAACTAGCTACGGCGAAGTATCCTATAGATATATAGACCACTTGCTCGCTGGTACCTACTAGAATTTCTCATTTTCCTTCTTCTTCCATGTGCCATGCTCGGTCCCCCGAACGTCCCTCGGAGATCATTCCGACTATTAAGCTGAGATGACGTACCAGGAAATTTGTTGGATGATTTTTTGTTGCTTTCCCAACAAGCCCAAAGATCTAAAAATAGGCTTTAGAACGTCCGTTTATGCTTTACACCGGTTTTTCGGCAAAGTTCGAATCCCAGGATTCTGGGATAAAATTTGTCATTTCCGGGATCCGGGGGGGGGGGGGGGAGTATTAAATGTATTAAATTTTCTTTCTTACTTTTGTTAAATTTTTTCTAAAATTTAAATTAAAAAAACTTAATAAATAAACAAAATAAAAATAAATTCACGTCTCTTTCCAGATATTAAATAGTATGGAAAATGTTTGTTAACTCCTTAATTACATCTTGTTCTTGTACAAGTCTTCAGTTAATAAACTAAGCATACTTAAATGACCCCCCCCCCATTCCCAACCAGATCGGGGGGCGCTCGAGGATTTGTCCCCGGGGTCCGGAATTCCTCAAGGGCCCGGAAGGGCAAATTACCAAATAAATTTCATAAAAGCATCTTGAAAGTGCAAATAAAAGTCTATAATATTGTATCAAACCAAAAATTAGTCGATTACTTTTTTTTTTTAGTTAATTTTACATATTTTAGATGTTTTGTGCGTAGTTTTTTTTTGATAAAAATACGAAGTTTCATATTTTATTTTTTTTATTTATGAAATTGTTAAGAAAAGCAGGGGACCCGCGAAGTCTTGCCACGGGGCCCGACGTGGCTCTCGACGGTCCTGCCCCCCCCCCCCCCACCTTGCGCCTAATTTTATAATTAACTATATAATTATTATTGTTCATATAACAATATAATAGTGTTATTGTACGGAATGCCTTCAGATTTAAACAATTTAAATTGTTGGAATTTGCCGGAATTCCGGGAAGCATTTTTATCCACCAAGATCCCGTTAGAAAAATCCTAAAAACTCACTATAGATGATCACAATAATTCCAATGACGTTTTTGAGGCGAATTTGAATCCGATTGATCCATTGGTTTTCAAGATATCGGGGATACCAGCCACAAAAATGCTGTTTCGAGAAAATCGAGTTTAAAGTGTAGTTTACAGAAAAGGCATATTTGCGGTATCACTTTCCCCAAACGTATACGTAAGTATAAGGGAAAGTATTGTAATCCACTCAAAAAGCAAAAATCGAAATTTTGCTATTAATGTTTCTTATCATGTCCTGATAATTCTTTGATAAATTTTAGTTGGATGATCATTTGTAGTATGTCTGTGTGTGGTTAGGATATGAAAAGAAATAGTATCAATCGCACAGGTTAACCATGCAACCAAATGTCTTGTTCAAGTGTCAATTACTTTTGACCACCATTGTTTATACCCAAATTGAATGGGGAAAGTTATGCAATGTTGTTTTGCTAATATACTATACCCACTTCTTCGTGTTCCCTCTTCTTCACACAAATCAGTTTGAGCCATTTTCTCTTTCGTTGTTCTAGCTTCTCGAACGCCAAGTTTTAACGCCACATTCAAATGTTTGGGCGCGAGTCGAGTACAAATTTTTTTTGTTATTTAACTTGTCAACACCTTTCGAACAACACTCTCTCTCTCGGATGATGAAATTTCAGAATCTTGGCCGCTTTTTAGTGACCAATGCCCCCACTTTACATAGGTTAATGGCTTATAACTCGGTATAAATTGGTGTTCTTAAAACACTGAATAATAGAATGAAGTAACAAAAAAATCAATCAAAAGTTCCCGACTTGTTGCACAAATAGTTATTTTAATTTCGATTTAGTCTCCCCGTGCTGAGGAAAACAGTCTATGAACGCCCATGACTGTAACTCCTAATGAACATTAAAAATTTCCGTTTCCAAACTTTGCTATCATTCAACACCAATTACAACAGTTTTGGTCACACTCCAAACGCGTAAATACCTACGAGATAATTTAATGGGATGAATTTGTGACAATAACAAAAGGAAACCAACATTCATCACCTCAATATAATTACGCTCTTCAAATTCGACATCTAAATGAACCACTTAAAATTACTTCATGAGTTTGCAAATCTATAAGAAAAAAATTTGCCAAGTAATTCTCTTCCACATCTGTCGTAGCATCAGGGATTCCTCGCTATTTTCTAGTCCCACGTAAAGCCAGTGCCACAATGTAATTAAATGAATGAGGTAATCACTTTGAATTTTGCTCAAAGACTTCATGCAGACTCATATTTTCCCGTTCCACAGACTTCAATTAGTGATAACCCCCTTGAAGTAATTACAGGTGGAAGTCACTATTAATTAAAGCAGTTGTGACCATGACTATTAAAAAGATTTGCTAGAAACGGTTTACAATTCGACGGAAGAGTCGCAGTCGACCGAAAACCGTCACCAGGTTGCTAATTCCAGTTGGCATGGTTGAACTTTGGGACTGTATCTCTGAAAGGTTGGAAGCTGGAAGGATCTATATTGGAGACTTAAGAGGCAAGTCAAAGCAACCTGGAGAACATCAAGGTGACCGATTTTCAGAAGAACCCCATAAACAAAAACTGGAAGGTTGTTGACCCTTTACAACCTGAAGGTTGACCCATTTTTTACCGAGATTCGTAACACATTTTTGGACATCAGGAGTTGTGAATTTTTGATTGAATGAAAAAACTTAACAGGGAGTGAATCGAGCAGTAATTTCGCATCGTTAGCGAAATATGGCACGAAATGTAAACAGGTGCAGAGCAGTACACGACTCCCTCGTTACGGTACCATCACGGAGGTAAGCATGCACAAAAAAATTATTGGACCAATTCATCGACGTCCGTTCGCGTCTTTTCGTTGGCAATTTTTACCTGAGTACCGTGCTGCCCGACTGCAATTTCACGTTACGTCACAGAAACATTCGAAATTTGATTTGTGCGCACAAACAAAAAACTTTCAAAGCAAAAACAGTTGCAACAAAACTTACCCAAGTGCTTTCAAAAACAGGTAATCAACCAATTCATGGTATCTCAAAAAGAAAAACTAGAAAAGAACTTCACGTTAAAAAATCTAGCTCGGGCACCGACGAGACTTTTCCGGAACACTTTATCACATAAAAGTAAAGGACCACTTCGAAATAAGCTCACACCTGACACGAAATTTTTAAAAAATCGCACGACTTCTACGAAAATTTCTAAAAACACCTAAATAATGACAATTCTAAAGGTATTAGCCTCGCCATGTTGTTTTATTTCGAAAAAAACTCGTGCTGCCATCTCTTAATAGCTATCTGCATATTAAAGTTTCGGTCTGATTTGAAAAGATTGAAAAAAATAAATTAAATTTATTTGATATTTACAACTAAACTTCACAAAAAAATTATAAAAAGAATTTTCTTCTACTAGTTTCCATCGAATGGCGCCTACCATCCATAATCCATTCGTACTGTCCAAACTTGGTGTCAAAAGTACCCCTCGATACCGATTTCAATTTCAGCGTAAACCTAGGCCCTAATTCCTTCAATTTTACTCTGGTACATTCCGAAGCAAATTCGTACTTGTAATGTCGGAAAAATATAAAGTCCCACTTGTTTTGAAAACTTACGGCTCTTTTGCCAGTAAATTCTGGTTTTTGGTTAAACAGAGCCCCCAACATGCGCGCCACTCTCTGACCAAGTTGTGTGGTGAAATTGTGTAAAATAACTTCGGGTCTGTGTTCCGTAATCGCCTTGTGAGAAAAACCCAATTCTTTAGTCGTTTTCACGTTGCTAATTCTGAAGTGAGCAGTGGGACCTTCGGGTAAGTGAATAACCAACAACCCATCGGGCTCGTTCATGTTCTCGTTAATAATTAACAAATCTGTGTAATTATTTGCAATCGAACTTTTCACCAACTTTTTCACTCCTTCCCGATTTCTGTATAAAATTGAAGAATTTGGTATCATCCTCGTTAACTCCCTCCCAAAAGTCCTACTTTTCCGGCTCGGATTAACAGAATAAGAAATCAAAATTTTAGGTTCACTCAAACCTTTAAAGTAGTCGCTGTATTCGTCCTGTTCTAAATCGGCACGCAATGCGGCATTTTTATCAGCATTCAAATCGCCCACAGCAGTTTCGTCCTTCTCGCGCAAACTGTCAATCGTATGAGGCACATTTTTAACTCCTTCCTTCTTCCGAACCTCCCTTGCTTTCCTTTGCAGCTAAAAAATAATAAACTACAATGCTGACACAAATTGTTAACCTCACAATTTTACCTTCTTTTTTTCGCGCTTTACTTTCTGGTATTCTTCGATCCGTCTTTGTTTATTTTTGATGTGTTTGGAGTGACTCGGTAGACTTACGGTACCACTCACTGACGGTTTCGTTTCTACTTTGATTTCTTCAACTTCGATATCATCCATCATTGCAACGTGCTTCAAACAAACTGTCTTAAAGTTGGGTTAGGTTATTATTGTGTCATTTGTTCTATGATTGATTTGAACTATTACCAACCTTATAGTTAATTTGAACTATTTCACATTTTAAAATTTTAGTCATTAAACCACATACCACATGTTGCTTGGTATTCAGTGAAATTTCGAAGATTTACAATAATTCTTTTAGCAAATCCATCGCCAAAAGATAGGTCCATGTAAATTGTAAAGACATACAGTGGCCAGGGGTGCTGGGTGCTAGAGCATTCCTAAGGTGGGCCGGGTACTCTCAATTCCAACTTTATAATAATCAAAAGCCGATTACGATTATCGATAAGCAATGAATTATTGAAATATCTAATTATGATATCCACAAAATCGGATTTAACACCCTCGGTTGCCTTTATAATAGATCAATTCAGCAGAATTTCAAATAAGCTCGAAAAACAGCTGCTTATCTAGGGTTAAGTTTTTCCTTGTCATTACAGCGGGCCTCTACAAGTATTAGTGCCCCTGACAAAATATTATCAGTCCGCGCCTGTCATGAGGACATGTTTTCTCATACAAAAATTGTTTATTCGTCGAAATTTATTAGACTTTTTTTGTTCAAAATTGTATTATCTTTATTTTTGTTTATATTCATTTTTCTATTTCGACGCACTGCTTTCGAGATACAGTGACTTAAAAAATTCATGGTTACTGACACACTGACAGCCAATCGTGACGGATTCAAACGGAGGGTAATGGAGGAATTACCTCCTCTTGTATTGTTCGATTGTTGGATTTTTTTTCCGGTACCTCAATTGGGGTTTTAATAATTTAGGAAATATAACTTTCCAAAGTTTAAATTTTGTTTAAAAATATTTTAAACAAATTTTTCGCTGGTACAAAACATCCAAAAAATTATTTCAAAATCTGTTTTGAGCGGTTGGAGTCGCATTGTCCTCACAGTACCAGCCGCCACTGAATTTCACTTCGGTTATTGTCGCAATTGTCCGCCATATAAAATAACAAACATAATTATTTAGTTAACATAACCTCAAAATTTGAATATTCTGTTTACGTTTTAGCAATGAATTTGGAACTACTCGGTGAGTTTTCTATATCATACGTATTTGTTGGGGAACCAGTATTACTTGAAAATTTTCTAGAGTCATTTGGACAAAATTATCCCGAAGAATTTGATGGTGCTTTGGATAGCGTATCGATAGCGGTTACTTGCGCTTTCAACAAGAGGGGAACTTTATTAGCCGTTGGTTGCAACGATGGTCGTATCGTCATATGGGACTTCCTAACACGCGGAATAGCCAAAATAATAACCGCCCACGCTCATCCTGTTTGCAGTCTCAGTTGGTCTCGAGATGGCCGTAAACTTACTTCTGCTTCTACCGACAACATAGTGTGCATCTGGGATGTTTTATCTGGCGAATGCGATCAAAAGTTTAATTTTCCTTGTCCGGTTCTGAGGGTGCAATTCCAGCCCAGAAACTTGGACAAGCTACTTATTTGTCCAATGAAACATGCAGCTGTTTTAGTGGATATTAATGGTTCACATCAGGTTGTACCTATCGATGATGATGTAAGAGAGTTAAAACCACTTGAAATAGCATTCTAATTTGTCTTTTTCTTCTAGGGAGACTTAAATATTGTGGCAGCATTTGATAGAAGAGGTGATCATATTTTTACGGGCAATGCTAAAGGAAAAGTTTTGGTTTTAAACTCTGATACCCTTAAAATTAGAGCTAGTTTTCGCATCACGATGGGAAGTTCAAGTGCCACAGCAATTAAAAGTATTGAATTTGCAAGAAGAGGAAAGTAAGTGATTTTAAAATTACCAAAGTTGAAGGGTTTTTTTTATTCTGCCGTGTATTTTAGTTGTTTCTTAGTTAATACTGCTGATCGTGTAATTCGAGTGTATGACAGTCAAGAAGTTTTAACGTGTGGTATAGATGGTGAACCGGAACCACTTCAGAAGTTACAGGATCTTGTCAACAAGTAAGTCAAAAAATTTTATTATGCTTTAATCCTTCTTTCATTCGGTTTTGCCTACTATTTTTGTAGTGGTTTTAAAAATTGGGTAATTTCTGACGGGAGAGTCACAATGCAAATTTTCTGTTTTCTAAGATTTCTTAGAACGGGATTTCCACTTGTCTGAAATACTTGGAAAAGTTGGGGAATTTATTTTGAAAAAGGAGTGGAAACCCTGTAAAATTTTCTACATTTCCTAGGATTTCATAAAAGTTTTCTTCATTTGTACACCAGTTTCCCTAACGATTCCTCTTTTGCTTTAGGGTCGTTACTGTTTTTTTTGTTTGGTTTAACATGGTTGCAATTATATTGCATCGTAAGGTGCAAACTTGTAAGAGCTCAAAAAACAGAGAGATAAATTCTTTAATGTGATTGGTTCCAACAAGCAGGGATCGCCCAAATCCTCAGTTTGCCAAGAATTTTGTTGATCTTTTTCGTTGCTCCTTGCTTTTGTTTTTCAAAGTCTCTCACAATGAATGAAACAAATCAGTTTTTTTCTTTTTGACTTTTCCACTTCTTTTTTAGGAATCCGAATAATTTTCAATCTGTCTAAAATATTGGAGGAAATACTTCTTCCTTATTCTCCCCACGAAACCGGCCCTACTAGCAACATAGCTAGCAATATTTGAAAGTTACATGAAGAATTTGCCGACGTCTTCGAGAAAATTATATGATGAATATATCAATTCTTCTAGGGCGGGCTAACTCCGGCTTATCCAACACGGGATTGGCAGTGCCGATGCGGCCGGTTCGGCGCGAGCCGATTTAGGACCGGTATTTCAGTTGTGGTTTAAACTACGATCTGAGTTTAAACTCTGTTTATATTGATATCTGACCAATCAGGTAGCCATAAACGTAGGTTAATCCTTGAACGTAGTTTAACTAGCAACTGAAATACTGGACCTCAGTGTAAGGACTTTTTAGTGCAAATAATTACAGACATTTAATTTAACTTGAATTTTGATCAAGCAGACATAAGAAGCAGCGGTTACTGTCAGTTTAATTTAGAAAAACAATTTCCTACTTAAATACGGCAAAACTTAGAAAGTCAAATTTGACCCAGTTCACGCTATCCAATTGAGCTGAAATTTTGCACATGGATTCGTCCCAGATGACAATACACTTTGCCAATAAAAATACTATTTAAATACTTATCCGATTAGTACACACCTTTATAGTATTTTGTGTTAAAATCCTTATTCATTGTCAATAATTGCAATCATAGTCATGGGGAAAAAGGACGAAACTGCAACACAACGTCAACATCGATTACAAAAAGAAAATGAAAAACGCCAACTCAAAAAACTGCAAATCACCATCGTCTGGTGACGTTTGCGGAAACTTCCGTCATATAGCTACCGATAGCTACGATGATAAATAACTGCTGGGCCCAATGATTTTTTTTATAAAATCGAGTATCATATATAAAGGATTTATAGTGAAAAACTTGTTTTTGAGGATTATCTTTTAGTTTTCGAAAAAACGGCATTTGAAAATCGAAATTTTATTTAGAGTCTTATAGTCTTAATGTTTAAATAAAGTAACTTCCCCTGGACAACAACGAGAAAGAAGAGAACACATGTACACCTCATGCGCTTTTGTACATCCCACTCCCGTCATGCAAAGGAGCAACACGTGCTATTCAGTTAGTGAAACAGTTAGACAGACATGCGAAAGAAGAAACCGACACAGGGTAAGGGTAAGTCAGTAAAACCCAAAACCCTCTCAAAAACAGTTGTGAGCGAAGTGATGGAAGACGCTCTCAACAACTCGATTCACGGAACGACGGGCGAACCCGGAATGGTTTCTGAAAGAGAATTGAGAATTCTTCCACATTATCTTCAACCGACACGGAAGAAGATTCCTTGGAAAAGGACAACAACCGCTCCAAAGTAACCGTCGCGTCGTCAGAGATCCAACCCCAGAACCGGCTGTAGAACAAATTGAACTCCCAGCCAACGAATCATCTCCATCTGCCACAGAAAAGATGGGCACAGGGGTTAACCTAGACAGCCAATCACTAGACACCGCAGCCTGGTCATCCATCATGAAGACACTGAAAAACGAACAAGTCAGTTACAGCAAAGTTTGCAGCGTCCCAGAAAGACTCTAGGTAATACCCTCCTCTTGCGATGAATACAAGAAACTCATCAAGATACTTTTAAAAAAACTGCTTATCGGCAGCAATGAATTCTTCATGCACCAGCCATAAGAAGAGAAGCCCCTAAAAGTGGTTATTAGGGGCATTCATCAATAAATGGACACCGAGCTTGTTTGAGAAGACCTACAAGCACAAGGATTCGCCAACACCTACGGTGCTCGTATGTACCGGGGTCCGGAGTAGGGACCGAAAACCGCTACCACTTGTTATGGTTACCGTTGAAAAGATTTATGAAAATAAAAGAAGCTTCAGCTTAGAAAAGATTCTCAACATTGATATCAGGGTTGAAGCCTCAAACTGCAAACTAAGATTAGGTCGATGCCAATCGTTCGGGCACACCCAAAGTGTCTGCAGATCGCAACCACATATTACGAGCGCCTGCAGCAAGCCAAAGGATTGCCAATGCTCTGCATTGACACTATCCAATCCAACTTTCCCCTATAGCCTATTCTAAGAGAACGTAACTTTAATTTTTGCTGTGGGATAACTTTCTCGAGTTGTTAGATGTGTGCAACTCGATTGGTATGTAAGTTGATTACTCAGGTTATACTGACCTTTTAGTCTTTTAATTATACCAAAACAAGCAGGAATCGAAGAAAAACCGGGGAAATTTGAAGAAATCCCAGGAGATCTTACATAGGAATATCATAATAGATGAGCTTTTTTGAAGGAGAATCTTAAGGAAATCCAGAAGGAAATTTGGGGAGATTTCTCAAAAAATCTAGTTTACAATTCAATCGATTAAGTTTAAATTAAAAATCTTAAAATTGTAATTACTCAAAAAAATGAAAAACGATAATGAAATAGTTAAAACCAAATTAAATTAATTTCCTTATATATATATAGTTATATAATCTAGTATAAATAAGATCTTCGACCACAATGATTCAAAGAGGAAAAATTCTAATTAAATACTCTTTATTACTTTCCTCTAGAAAAATACATAATATGAAATGGCATTTATCTTTACAATTAAACACAGAATAATTTAAAATTTAATTTTAAGCAGAGAGGCGTTTAACTGTTGTGTTGAGGTGGCTGTATGTACTGGGCATATTCAAAGCACAGAGGCCAAAGACCTGCATTTATCAAACGCAAAATGTGTTCCAACTTCAACGTCTTATGATACTTGATCCTCACCAAATGATCATCTATGAATACCTGCTTAATCATCAAATAATTTCCAAGTGGTACTTTGCAACCTCCATGTTTACGAAAAATAGCCGGAATCTTCATTTCAAATGTTTCGCCACTTTCCAACTCAAAAACCACATGTTTGCTCATATTCATTGCTTGAATAACTTTAACTACCACTTTCACTTCTTGCCTTATATTGCTCATGTTTTAAACTTATGAGAACCTCCCGAACCTAATCTATAATCTGAAAAACTTTAAAAAATTTTGAACAAATTTAAAGAATTAATTTGAAAATTACCTGATTTTTGAAAATTAATTACACTTTAAAATTCGCTAACGTAAAACTTCAAATCACAAACAGAACAATGTGCATACCACTTTAGTTATCTCTGTACTAAGTAATCTAAAAAATTTTGTAAATGTAAAATTGTTTATTTGAAAGAATTGTACTTATTTTAATTTTTTCAACGTTCGAAAAGTTGCAATTTTTATTTTTCTGTTTTAATCCATGAAGTTTTTCCAATCAGAACCATATTTAGAGATTATAATCAATTATGTTATCTGCAAATATAAGTTAGGGGAAACCCACAAAATCCATATAGAGGGTGACTTTTTCAGTTACATTTATATCAAACAATTAGATGGATCTTATCCGTTATCTATATACTACTGATGCGCATGAATGGATTAACGAGAGATATTTTAATACAATAATCCATTATTGAGCAAAGAATATCCCTAAAAGCCAAGGATATGGTAGCAGAAATCACGTTAATTTATTCAAACACGTCAGTAGTAGACAGATGAAAGATCCAAATGACAGCTTCGGTAGAAGTAGATTCGGTAAACTAAGCAGTTAAAATTTTCAATTAACAGAAAAATATTTTTTTACAGGACAATGTGGAAGAAATGTTGCTTTTCTGGTGACGGTGAATACATTTGTGCCGGTTCTGCAAGACAACACGCCTTGTACATTTGGGAAAAATCCATAGGAAATTTGGTGAAGATTCTTCATGGTACTAAAGGAGAATTGCTATTGGACGTGGCCTGGCATCCAGTTAGGCCAATTATTGCCAGTATTTCTTCAGGTTTGTAAAATAAATTTCTCTGCTCTAAATTTTCATTAAAATAAAATTTGCTGTGATCAAACTTGAATTTGTTTATTTCTTTAATCTAATCTGTTCTTCAGGTGTTGTGAGTGTGTGGGCCCAAAATCAAGTAGAAAATTGGTCGGCTTTCGCACCAGATTTCAAAGAATTAGATGAAAACGTAGAATATGAAGAGAGAGAAAGCGAATTTGATCTTACTGATGAAGATAAATCGGTTGCTAGTGGTGGTGATGCAAAAGAGGACTTGGACCTAGAGGTGAAACTTGTAATCTTTCTCATCATTTTTTTAGGTTATAATCAAATCTTTGTTTAGGTGGATGTGAGTACAGTTGAACCGGTTGCAGCATTTTGCAGTTCTGATGAAGAACAAGAAAATCCTGATGTTTTGCAATTCTTACCAATTGCGCCTGAGATTGAAGAACCAGAAGAAACTTGGACTAACGAGGCACCTGTACAACCTCCTCCAGTGGGTAACAGTCCTCCACCTACCAAAAAGAGCAAATCCTACAATATTCCGATAGAAGTTACCAGCACTGACGGTAGGACTCCAATTTTAATGCAAATAGAACACTTGAATCATCAATTAATTTTTAGAAATTCATCCCTTATTGAACAGCAAAGGAAAGGATAAACAAACAGTTGGTGGAGGTAAAAAAGGTGCCGGAAGGCCTCGAAAATAGCAGCAATTGTACTAGGGATTAATTATAAGTTTATTAGTTTACGTTTCAATTTAAATATAAATCTATACTATAAAAGTCCAAGTATATTTCCTTGTTTACCTTGAATGCTTCAGTGAAATGCTAGTATCCTGTTACTTAGTGATGGAATCAGTCTGAAGGAAATTTAGAAAAATCATAAGAATCGGATGTCCGAAGATATTCTCCGATGTCTATAATCAAAAACCCACGAATGGAATATTGCTTAATTTTATTGTAATTTGGTGTTCTTAGTCCATAAGCTACTCCACATTGCATTATCGAACTGATACAGAAATACTGGCACTAAGTAGCAATTTGAAGGATGTATTACAATTTATATTTTCTGATTTAAAACTAAAATATAATTTTATCGCATCCAAAAGGGGGTAACAGACAGGAGAGTAACTACTACGGGCTTCTCCCCTCCCCACAATCAATCAAAAACAAAATCCAGTAAATTTTGAAAAATATACGTAAAATTTTAGTGGTTTGAAATTCAAAAATTATAAAAATTTTTGTAGTTTAGATTATCGTATAATTTCAAAAAATATTTTTACAAAACCAAAATGACTAATATCAATTTTAAAAAAATCAAATAAATGCAATTATTTTATTTTTTGAAGTACAAAATTTCTGTTCTGACTAACAAAACTTTTTCTGGCCAGTAGGTTGACGAGCACTGTTCTAGACAGATTGACCAAGCATTTTTTTTAAATTTTGTTTTTGAATTGCGCGCCATTAAATTTAAAGAAGAAAGCGGATCGAGTCCTCTGTGGTGGTTTAAATCAACAAATCATGTGTCTAATAAATGTCGGTATAGATGTCGACTGTTTATGTCATTCGGGAACTACCAAAAAATGTGGTGTATTGCATTTTATCAATAGTGTCCAATACAAATTCGGCAGTTTAAGATTTTTGTGTGTACGCACGAAATTCCAAAAAGAAACAGTGTGTGTGTTTACTAGTTAGTTGATAAAAGTTTAAATTAAGTGTGAAGAATCATAAATAATGGGAAACGTACACGCTTCAGCCAGTGCACCATCCTCCTCTCCACCAATATGTACCCCACCTCCCGAGATCAAGAAATGTCAAGAAGTAGAAAATCCTGGACCGCTGGAAGAATTACATACAAAATGTAAAAGTAAGTATTTTTCTCTAACCCTACTTTTTGATGCTAATGCTGGTCTATTTTAAGACGTTTTTCCGGCATGTTTCGAAGGAGCACGTGTAATGCTGAATCGTGGTTTAAGTAACCACTTTCAGATTACACACACAATTAATATGAGTACGGTAACGCCTAGCGGGTACAGATTTGGAGCTACTTATGTTGGAACAAAACAAACCGCACCGAATGAAGCTTACCCGATCATGTTGGGTGACATCGATCCGTCTGGAAATATGAACGCCACAATTATTCACCAAGTTTCGCCAAATTTGCAAGCTAAATTTGGAGCTCAGGTATATATCTGCTACTTTTACGTGGAACTTTGTTTTAATATTTGGTGGGTTTAGGTACAAAATTCGAAATTCACGGTGGGACAGTTTGGTATGAACTACAAAGGGTCAGACTATACTGCAAGTATGACTGTTGCAAATCCCGATTTGATATCGGGTTCTGGAGTAATTGTAATGCATTACCTGCAGCGTGTAACGGATCACCTTGCGTTGGGTTCTGAACTTGCTTATCAGAGAGGAGCTGGCGTTCCGGGAGGAGAAGCGGCTTTGTTAAGTGGTGCTGCCAAATATGCGACTGAAAATGTGACCCTTACTGGAACTCTCGGTGTTTCGGGTGTTCATCTGTGTTACTACCAGAAGGCTAGTAAGCAATTACAAATTGGAGTGGAGTTGGAAGCTAACAATAGGATGCAGGAGGCTGTTGCCTCCATAGGTTACCAAATTGACATTCCCAAGGGTGACTTGGTGTTTAAAGGCCATGTTGACTCGAATTGGTCAGTAGGTGCTGTTTTAGAAAAAAAAATGAGTCCGTTGCCATTTAATTTAGCTGTTAGTGGTTTAATGAATCACAAAAAGAATCAATTCCGAGTCGGAGTGGGCCTCATCATTGGTGCTTAGACAATGCAAACTAAAAATACATGTCTTATATACAATTTTTTTAGAAATTGTAATTTATTGCACCTGTGTCTATTGATGAACTGTAGTATGTGTAAATACTGTGTTTGGAATAGTTTGTTAAAATAATTAAATTAATAGAAGATTTTTTTACTGTTTTCGTTTTACTTGTGCTATGCTCGATTTCTTCACCTCAAGTTATCTCCAAGATACAAAACTATTAGATAAATGTTACTTGATTAATTTATTTAATAGATTTGATCTTGGAGATATCTCAAGGTGAAGAAATCAGCCATAAGTTATGTTATGCTATGTTAAATGTCTCAAAGGAGCCTATCTGAAAATCTCCCATTCAACTAAAGTAAATTTAGGGATATGGTATTTGTTTGTCAATAAAATTACAGAGTGGTGGTTATCCTAGGCTGTACATAGCAAATAATTATGCTCTTCTAAAAATAGCTGACAAATTGATTGATTTCAAACTTTGTACTTAGGTTTACACTTGACAATAATAATTATAGTCAGTGGCGCAGAGTGATTAGAAGGGAGCAGCATGTTTCTTCTAATGTAAATTTTTTTAATTGAACAGAAATGGATACTAAAAATGAGTCGAGCTCGTTCGGACTCCTTAAAAGCATTCCTGAAGCTGAAAAGCGTAAGTTTAGAATGGCAGGAATCTGTTTTTAAATTAAATTCGGCTATAATTATTAACAAACTCTAATTTAAAATAAGTTTATGATATGAAGTTAACTTTTGCCCTACTAGAAGAAAACTGTATCCAGCTCCACCCATTAAAACATCTAGCTGTAATTATTTGCAGTTACTTGGATTACCTAATGGAAAAAACTTACTATGTGTAGGTTTATAGGGGAAAACTACTTCTTTGGCCTCCGTGGCGCTACGCCACTGCTAAGAGCACTTTATATTTTTTAATCTTATATTATTTTTTTAATAACATTTTTAGATTCATCGCAACACCCTCATGATATTTTAAAATTTGTGGCAGCTTATAGCCGTCATACTTGAAAAATAACAGATAGAACTTATATTGTTGAGTTTAGAAAATACAGTAGCCCGTCAAGAATAAAAAGTCTGGTTTCTAATTTTCTCATCTTCATTGCTGTGGACTTACCGAGGATAAAAATTTTATCTTATCTAATCTCATGATAGTGAATATGCTTGCATTATCATTGGCTAGAAAATATAGTTACACGTCAAAATACCAAAAACAGAATTAATATAAGTCAAAATACTGAAACCAAAATCTACTCCACTGCAGATTATCGAATAAATATAATAAAATAAAATTGAATAACAACTGTTAGACGAAGAAAATTCCTAGAATTATTCCTAAATGAATATATCTGGACCTCAGAGCCAAACAGTATTAAGTCCATATTTTTCATTTTTGATGTTTTTAATAATTAATTCAATAGTAGTTTTTTCTGTTCTTTTCAATGATTTAATTCATTACATCAAATTCTTTTCCGTTTATGAAATAGGGGTTAAAAATTGATATTAAGTCCTCGATTAAATAGAGCCAAAACTAAGTGTAATAATCGTAGTGATAAAACTCAAGACAATATTATACAAGAAGAGGAGATCGTTATGGATACAAAAAACCTAGAGGAAGAGGAAGAAGCTGGAGATATTAAAGTAAAAGAAAAGAATTGGAAGACAAATTTGAGAAAGCTAAAGAAAGCTTCTGGCGAAGAATATGATATTCTTCCCTCCTTCGCTTCGCTCACTCGTGAAAGTCTCGCGAGACCCGACCATCGCCACCGGGTATGTTACTTACAAGAACATAATGCAGAAGTTTCCGTGTTTGAAATCACATTATTCCAGGATTAAATCGAAGAGAAAATATTTCCGTAATGTATCGGGCTTTCCATCAGAAATGTGGATATACCTACTGAAATTTTTAATACAGAATTTAATTTATCCTTCAAGGAACCAGGGAATGATACCATTTGATATAAATGTGATGAATACGTTATTCAACTGAAAGAGTCTATATCTCAGAAAGAACGCTTTGAATTACAAAATATTTAAACTGAGTAACTATTAATTATATTGAATAAAATGTAACATGAATTCCTTAAGGTGTCTGAATTTGGGTCCCTTACCTTATAAGAATATTTTAGCTGATAACTTCTTAAATTTGAAATATGCAGACGGACACGGGACCAGAACATAAGACTTCTTGCTATACTTTGTATAGAAGCCTAAAATGGTTTTCCTTTTATTAAACAAAATTAATTTGCTTAAAAAGAAAAACGTTTTTACTGCATACCTACCTGGTCTGCTTAGATTCAGCTCAAAGATGATTATGGATTTACTAAGACTTTCCTTAAGCCTGTTTAGATTAGACGATTTTGCTTTAGATACTACTCTATTCACTCTAACTCTTCTGATTTGCTTATGACTCCATTTCCATAAAAAGCCGAATGTTGTCGACATTCGTAAGCAAAATCGTAGTCTAAACGAACTTTTAAAATAAAAATAAAATTTAAATGATTTTTCCCATGCAATAGGTTACTCGTAGACGAATTCTGAATGGGAATGAAAAATGCAAGCGAATTGATATAATTTTTTTTACATAAAACAAATTGGTACATCATGTTACAAATTAATATACAATTTGCGAAACTACAATTATTACAACACATAATTTATTTCAATAATTCTATTTACTAATGACTAGAATACTGATAAAATTAAGTCTTTTCTTTTTGTATTACATTTAATGGAGTAATTAAAGCAAAAAAGCAATAACGTAGATAGGAGACTTTCAAATTAAATCACATTTTATTATTTTTCAAAAATTTAGTGACCTAAAATCGTAGAAGATTATATCAGTGCGAAAAATTATTTGTTTACACAAGCAGGTGCAAAAATTAAGTTTCAAGCCCACGTTTACATTCAAGTTATCATAAAAGTGACTTAATTTGAAAACAAATCGTCGACAACAAAGGGGAAATTAAGTACAACATATAATACTAAAACACCGACGTATTAAATTACAAATGGTACAAAAATCTTTTATTTTACTTTTATTTAAAAAATAAATTAACAGTACATCAATAAATTATGCGATTCGCAATAAATTTGCCTTCTTCAAGTTGTAAACTTTAGAGTATTTTCTCTCAATCTACAAATATAATACAGGTGTGTCTCTTCAATTAATAAAAATAATAACAATTTAACTTAAAAATAATTTACATTTTTGTATCACAAAACGGGGATCTTCCTTCACTAGGTAAGGTTTAAAAATATTTTATTTCTTCGTTAGCTGCGCGCCCGGAGAGCCAGAATTTAATACGAGATTCTAGTGCGGTTATGGCAAAACTTCTGGCAATAAAAAGTCCATAATAAAATAAATAGATTCACTGGGTGGAGGGAGGGACAGATAAATAAAAATATACGAGATGCGTCAAAATATAAAAACAGTCCTAGTACTAAAGGTGCATTATTTTGTACAATTTAAAAAAATCTTGGATTTCTTGTAACCAACTCAAGTGGTCGTACTCTCTTCTGCTTTCAAGCTCTTACATCGTTCCTTCTCTTGTGGATTTTCCGGAGGTTCACAGTCAAAACTAGCCAGGGCTAATGCATTTTCGCTTAACACCAATCCGTATTGAAGAACCGCAATAATTTTGGGATCCTTCTCAAACGGACAAGTTACCTGCTTCCACGCCATGAATTCCGTAACCTGTTTCGCCAACTGCCAGAATTTTTCGAAATTTATGTGGCCGTTTGGTAATCTTTATAAAAAAAATTATTTTATCAATTTTAGTTTACCAAATAATTAAATAAAAAAGTTCTCTGACGTTATATAGTCGGACGCTTTATGATATTTCTCCGATTTCAATTTTTATTTTTGTAAAATTTAAATTACAATCATTTAAAAAAATCACTTACTTGCTCGAACATCCCTGATTCAGGAAATACAAATCTTTCACTAGAAGACTAAAAAACGGAATGACAATGCGCTGCCTTTGGTCGGTTGCACCCGCGCTGCGCCACATTGCCGCTTTCAAGGTACTCCTATAACTGCTAAAATTACTGCTCGGATCCATCTGGTGCTCAAGTATAGCAAATTTTCCGGACTGAATTTTATGCCACTAAAATTTAAAAAATAAATATAAAACAAAACTTTTGTTTTCTTGCTCGTACCGTTTTTTTCAGCCTCGAAACCGGTGACATATTCAAACCAGCTATGATGGCCATAAGACTGTTAAAATTCCCAATATTGAAGCATTCTCGTCCGACTTCGATCCAATACTCGACAACTCGCACGCGAGGTTTCTTTTTCAGATGCTGAAATGTAAAGAAATTAATTTTTGCCCAACGGAATTTATGTAATGTGAAAAGTACCTTTATGACCTGCGTGGCAACAAAGTAACTTAGCCTGTTGAACCACTGAACGTACTGTTCCAAATTGTGCGTTTTTTTCATATCTTTGAAGGAGGTTTCAATGTGAGGATTTTCTTTGGCAAAAGCTTGTACAAATTCTTCAGGTCCAATGTACGACAAACGTTCCAATTCGACGTGCGTCAACTGTTGAGCTAGAACTTCAGGTTTGGTGCAAACGTCGCTGATGTCAACATTTTCGTCACTGATCAGCGAAGGTTCGTCCAGCGCCTTTTCATAAGCTTCCAGCGCGGTTAACCGTTGCAGCAGATTGTGAAGAAGTGACGAAACGTTGGCCCTAAGGCTTGAACTTAATGAACAGCATTGTTGCGTAATTGTGCGTATGTGTTGCATAACGCGATCGTCTCTGAAGTCATATGGAAATGTTTCGGTCCATTCTGCAAGAAGTTGCACCAGATGCTCGGCGAAACGGAAGAGACCGGGTTGAATAGATCCGGCGGCAGTGTTACCTAAACCTTGTTGCGATTCACACAAACTTCTCACCCTGGCAAGAAGATCGTGTGGTTTTATGAAAAGCCTCGACGACAACAAAAATGCGAAAAGATACGCTCGATCTGGATAATACAAATCTGTAGGAACCATGTGTTGGATTAGAGCTTCCAATGAGCCAGATGTTAAATTTCCGTCTTTGTACACCAATGCCTAAAAAAAATCACGAGTGAGTAAACCAACAAAAAAAATTTAAATGTTTATCATACGTTTTCGTGTTGGATTTCATTAACTGAAGCGTTTTCGAAAACCGCGTCGCCATTGTACGATGACGTGTAGTTCTTCGAAGATGGTGGCGTTTGTGGTAAACTCTAAAAAAAAATTTACAATTAAAAAATATATTATTTGAGATTTTTTGGGAACCCCACCGAAATGAAAGCCTGCCACCACATGTTATGCATAAGGGTTGGACAGATAAAGTTTTATTATATCAAAGTGGTGGTCCGAAAACGGAGTAAAGGGACGCGCTCATTCTGTTTAGTTGGGAAGCAGTGGTCTCTTTAGTTTATGGTTTGTTTTATTAACTTATTAGTGATTGATGCTCTTTTAAAGACAGCCGGGAAAAAATTCAAACCCCTTAATTTTAAGGCGAAGAGGTTTCAACGAAGAAACGTGTGAAAGCCAGGAGGAAATTCATAAGGTTACGTAAAACGACATTCCATGAACAGCTGGAGCAATCCCGCTTGGAACTGACACAGAGCAGAAACGACCTTCGTAATGCAATAAATGACAGTCAGAGAAAGCACTGGAACAGCCTCATTGAGGAGGTGAACGGGGACGACTGTGGGAAAGAAGATGGGAAGACCAACGATCCCAGGCCTAACCGAGATGCGTCCCGGAGGTCGGACGGGTAAGGTCCCGTCCCTGAACTAGACAGAATTGAAAACGGCGGCAAGCAGATGGCAAACGAATAAAGCCCCGGAACCAGATAGCGTACCGGCGAAAAGGCAACAAGGCCCTATACCTTCCGAGCTCGTCAAGACCAATTTGTCTTCTAGATCATGTCGGCAAGTTGTTCAAGCACCTCATCTTGAATAGACTACAGCAGGAAATCGACAATAATGGAGGCCTAACGGATGGGCAGTCGAGGGCATGGTCTGACAGATTTCTGCGGCGAAGGGGGGGTACTTGGAGGAGCAAACGTTTTGTGGTCTTAGTCACGATGGATGTCAAAACGCCTTCAATTCCGCGAGATGAAGGCCCGCACGGAGGAACTGGAGGATCTGGTTAACTAAATCGTAGCGGGCATGTATGACTGGATGAACGGCAGGGGCGTACAGCTCAACCCGTGCACTTCCTGGTGGGCGGGCAGACTATCTCGACGAGTGACCAGGCTAGGGTCACTCTGAGAGCTGACTCTCCTTCAAGCCCCACATTTTGTGAGTCGCCAAGAAAGCAGCGTCACTAACGGAAGCCTACAAAAGATTATGCCGAACAAGAGAGGTCCAAGAGGAGGCTCCTGGACACGGTAGGCGAATCTATTATGTTGTACGCCGCTATGGGTGTCTGTCCTACAGAAGAAAGCCTATCGACAAAAACTTGAGTCCGTCCAGAGAAGAAGCGCTCTGCGGATATGTAGTGCATACAGGACTGTATCCACGGACACAGCCTGTTTTCCAACACATCACAAGGCAAAGTTACGAGACACAAAGTAACGCACTAAGAACAAGGATGATTTTGTCAATGGAGTCCGAAACAACAATGACATTTGACAAAACATCTGGAACAACTCCACGAAAGGCAGGTGGACACATCACCTCATTCCGAAGATCGCCCCGTGGAACTCAAGAAAACATGGAGAGATTAACTTCGAGGTTGCTTCTAGATCTATCTATACAGTTTCAAAAGAGCAGACTCACCCAATTGCCACTACTGCGGGAAAAACGACGATGCAGAGCATACAATCCAACCAACCTCAGCGAGCATATCTGTTGGATGGTGAAGGCAACTGGGCTGCCAAAGAGCGGAGGCTGGTGGAGATCTTGTCCACCAAGGCACAGGACGCAGAAAGATAAGAAGAGCAAAGAAAAGACAGAACCACAAAGAAACGCAGAAGATTGAAATATCAAGGAATTAGAATTTCCTTATTATTTGTTCACTTGGCATTCATGAATCTTTGAACACTTGCATAATATATTCTAGTAGGGTGCTAACCTTGCTAGATGCATGGCCTATAGGTAGAACCTAAGGTTTAATCATGTGTATTCGGCACCAGCAACCATTGAATCGCAGTTTCTCGCTTCGTAACATAACGAGAACAAGTGAAAATGGATATAAGACCGGTTCCTCTCATGCGACTGTGTTTAATAACCCGTGACGTCAGACGATGTTTTCGCGCGACACTTTTAAATTTGAATTTAATAAGAAATAAATTGCATAAAAAAACAAATGATAACATGGCAAAATCTTGCTCAACATGAAACTTTTAACTCTACTGTGGCGGTAATTTTTAAGCCTGCAATTGTTTTATTAAAACTTGTTTACTATAATCTTTTGATTCCTCTTTCCATATTTGGAAATCCCGAAGGACCGAACAATAGGGCAAGCGTCAATCTCGGTGGGATACAGGTTGGTGGTCAGAACTGATAAGAAAAAGTCTATTGTTTTCGAGTAGAGGGTTCCGATGAAAAGAAACGAAAATATTAATTTACTTACCCTCCTATTCGAACAGTCTTTTGGCGTATGATCTGATGCAACAGTTCCAAATATCGTAGGCTGAAAAAATACAAATTTTGTCATACAACCACCTACACAATCATTACATCTACATCAAAATGTTGCAATATGTTACATAAAAATACGCTTGGTAGGATTACTTACCGCTATGTCGCTAAGGTAACCGTTACTAATCAATCCAGATTTTTTGAGTTTATCACATAAATTGCTTTGGAAATCAGTTTCATCGAGAGAGCTTAAAGAGTCTATAGAACTTTGGGTGCAGTCAACTTTCGTGGCCGAGGACGTGGAGTTGCTCAAGTGTCCGGAGTCTTTGCTCAGTGTAGCTTTTTTGGAATTATATCCATGGACGGGTCCGTCAGATTCGTAACTGGATGCGCTCGAAAATGAGCTAAATTTATTATCACTTCCAGTTTCGTAACCGTTGTGGTCGCTAAACTTTCCGTTCTGAGAGCACCTTCCGTTTTCGGGGAATTTTCCATTCGGAACGAACGAACCGTTAGAATTGGTTTTGTCATTGGTGTACCTTCCGTTGGCGAATTCAGATGTGGGGATTACTTTTATGGGTTCGTATATTTCACTTATTGCGCTGGTATAAAAATTGTGTTCTTTTGTTTCCCTACTCCGTTCGTCTACGACTTTTCCGTCCCTGGATACGGTCACCTCTTCTTTAGTGACCGTCGTGGACTTGACACTTAAAGAGGTGTCCAATTTTACGGGAGCTTTTAAGATTCCAGTTTTGATCAACAGACTATTCAAAAGATCGCAGGGCGGTACTTGTCCAGTGATCAAGGCTTCCTTTATGGCTCGGCCATCTCTTCCTTCGAGTTTCACTGGAATTCCGTTAATGAGCAACACTTCTTCCTCTTTTATGGACGATTTCTTTTCACAGTCGATAACTTTCACTCCTTTGCCTAAAATCTGTTCCACCGTCTCCTGAATTTCGGGATCGTCCATTTCTGTTGATAAAATTTCGTAAATCAGCGCAATGTATGCGATAAAAGCTTATTAGACACAAGATGCTATAGTAACGTGATAACGACCGGTTTTGTTGAGATTTCCGGAAATTAAATTTCCTGGTTTGTATAGAGCGCCCACTTTGCATACATTATAAGCGAGTTTATCAAAATTTGCACGGAATCGGATGTTTAAAAATGAATGAACGCTGTCGATCGATAGAATGCGACGAAATGAAAGGAAAATCGCATTCGAAAGGTTTTGTGAAAAACGGATAGGTATGAAAAAGACTTTTGACGCGCAGTTAACCACATAAATTGCCTTCCCATCATGGTGACCAAAATTATCGCAATTATAACAAATTGTCCTTGAAGAGAAACATCGAACACGGAGAATCCCACGTCTTGAATTTTTAAATGCCCGAAAACGATGCAAATTACATTCAATAAATTCAAATTCAACAATTAGGCCAATTAATGAGTTGCTTGGATTCGTCCTGATCTCCTGAACGTGATCTAATAACCCAAATTAATTTGGTAACTTTTATATTTAGCTACGTTTATTATTCTTGCCATAGTTCAAGGTTTCAACACCAAATGAATTATTACATTATAAAAAGTTTGCGAGTTTAAAGTAATGGATGATGGAAAAGTTTAAACGAACTTTTCTTGTTTTTCGTATAACTTCTTCAGTTTACCAACCCAGAGAACACCAAGTTCTCACCAATTACCAAGTTGCTTTCCGATCGACCCACGTATATTTTGGTATAACTACGCTTTAATCATTTTTATGACCACGAATCCATAAATCTAAAAATATGTGCAATGCTCTGTTTTCGGGAGTCGAGGCCACATAAAAATTCCTACACACTACGATTGTATCGTATACGCCAACACAATTTGGACACTTCAATTTTATACCGCAACAGAAAAATTAAATTGATCAAATTCCAAAGTTACATTTGAAAAACTTGGAACAAAAGAGTTTTCTTCTCACTAAAACGTGAAATTAAGATATCATCACGCAAATTACACAAAACAATTGTGGTTTACCTTGATTTGTATTCTCAATTAAATTATTCCACGGTGCAATTGCTATAAATTAAACGAGTTACTTCCAATGAACATTGTTCACATTAAACCGTTTAATTGGTTAAAAAAAAGATGCCCCGGCTGGGAATCGAACCTAGCATTTCCCAATCGTAGACCGAAATCTTATAAAGAAATCATAAATTGCAATAATATTTATTTATTTTAATGAAAAATCTAAAAATCAATTTTTTTAGGTAATCGGACATGACCGTGCTTGGAATGCTTATTCGTATGATGTATTTTGGTTTTTCATTTGTTTTTGAGTGAAAACGAAAGCGTAACACATCTGCAAAGTGCAAACGTCAGACCACATTTAGACGGTCTTCCTAGGAATAATTTACGACCTCTAAAAACTCAAAGCTTAACCACCGTTTAATGTTATCCGCAATTACAGCACGACCACTTGAAAAAATCGCTTATTCTGAGAATAGAAAAAAGCAGGAAGTCATCGACATTTGGGCGCCAATCGAAAATACAACTTCAATTAAAAGCTACATCTAAAATCTTTTATCAAATTCAATTAAAAGTGGTTCAACGACTCAATCAAATATGGTGTTGCACCAGATCTGTTCCAACTTCCTGACAGTCAAAAACTTTGTTTTGAAAAACAAACGCGAATCGAACTGGTTTTACAAGTTATGTAAGCAGGTGGTACCGTACGTACACCTTTATGCAACAGCGAAGTTTGCTGCATTTATAATCGGGGAAATTTTGGTTAATTAAAGCAGACATCAAGCTAGAATGAACAAGAAACAACTGCGCGAACTGGTTGTGACCAAACAGGTAATACTTCCTTTCCAAGTTCAAATAATGCACCAAAACAAATGACTGCAATCAAGTTTTCCAAGTTTTGTTTCCATTAGCTAATGAAAGGATTTGTTCTCGAGCGGCGTTGCGGCTAGAGTCTCCTGAGCAGAATTAAATAATTTTAATAGCTGATGAATTCGTTGGGTGTTTCCCCCCCCCCCCTACGTTGGGCACGCTTTAATTGACAAGATAATTAAACATTGTTAGCAATGTTAAACGAAAAACTAACATGAGCCTAATTGAACTCGGTGCATGTATCCCGACGTTGATACTTCCGTGAGCTATTTTGAGTACAACCGCAAAAGTGAAAGTGAGAATTATTGATCCGCAAATTAATCTCCGAATGAGAGTGAAATTTTATTACTTTTATCTAAAACTATGTGGTACTACCAAGTGATGCGTTACGTAAAGTTTGTTTTTATTTTGTAACAAATGATTTCGAGCAAAACAATACGCGCCATTTGTTTCTATTCCACTTGGTGACTTTCACAAGTCTCAATTGGTTTTTTAACCAGAAATTGAGATATTAAGAACACTTACGCTGCTTTCAGAAACATGGAGAATGAAAGCAATTAAGTAGAAAAAAATTAAGTTGGAAGAAGCTATGAGAACTTGTACGAAAGATAATTTAATTCGTTTTAGAAAAACACGACGCATGGCGCCGTCGGGGTTCCCGAGGGCGTCTATCACGAAAGGGAAATGCTGTTTGCAAAGCCAACTTGGAAAGATCAGATGTCCGAGACATCGTCCAGACCAATTGACACTGAAAATTTGTTTTTAATTTTAGTAATTTAGCATAAAGAACTGTTGGTTCATGGTAACTACCCCCCCCCCCATAAACTAAACATATCAAAGAATAAACACTAACACATCTTACATGATTCTGATTGGTATGTCATGGTTTGATCATGGAACGCTGCATTATATGATTATATCAGAAAATAGCAACAAATTCTAAAGTTAAAATATCAAAACCGTAATAGTCAAGAATAAAGCTTCAACAGTTCAAAGTTAGTACGCACTTGCAAGTTCTTGAATACTGAAAAGCGGCTGTTTTTACACTAATTCAAGAGGCTGACACTCAACTACTGCCTCAATTAGTCCTTAGCTCGTTCCCCACTATAGTTATTACAATCACATTAATAAGAAATGCTTTCCCTCAATCTGCCATAAACAATTTTATTTTAACCCCACCCTTAAACTAAAGTAACGGAATTTCATTGGTTAGTACGCTTAAAGGCATTTAAATTTTTCAGAATTAACATGAAAGCCTCTTTGACGGGGAATGGAGAGAAGACTGACAACTCGTAAGCTGAATTCTCTAGAGCAGTGGTCCCAAACTTCTTTGGCTCACAGACCCCTTTTTATAGTTAAAACTTGCCCACGGACCCTAAGTGAAAAAACTTTTAAAAAAAGTACTAATTTTGAATCAATAACTTTTTATATCAATTTCATTCAAATATAGTTAGACAATTTCATAAACCTTGCGCGGACCCCTTGACATTGTTGAGGGAGTTTGTCTATAATAAAGGGGACGCTAATTCGATGACATTTTAACGTTGAATTAACGTTTATATTTTGTGCTTATTGAATAACCAACTTCCTCCTATTTTTGTTTAGCCGCAGAAATTTGCAGAAAATCAAATTTTAAGCATAATCTGACCCTGGTTCCTATTTACTAACTTCATTTACAATTAAAATTAAAAATTTACCACGAAAATGATGTAATTTCATTGTTTAGTCCAAAAAAATGTAAAATTACCCCGAAAATAAGAGTATTTCCCCGCAAGTTGGTGGCAGGAAAGTGGCCACCATTGGAAGAGGAAAATTTACCCGAGAATTTTTTACAGTGTACATACTCCCTCGTTTGTTCGCTAACAACCAATAACGAATAAATTCTTAATAATAACTTAACTCATCATAGAGCGTGCAATTATGATTATGATCAATATAATATGGTGTCATGGACTTTTTTTTAATTTTAAAATTTTTTTTAGTTTTTAAATGGCGGGTGTAACTCATAAACCGTGGTAGTTAGAGAAAAAGTTGTCAAATAAAAATTGTAGAGAATTAAAAACTACATATTTTACGTTGACAATATATTTTTGTAAATCTGACAGTTTTCAAGTTATGCATACTTTAGCACTCAGTTTCGAATAAATATCCAAGCCCAGTTTTTTTAATGTTTTGTCTATATAAAGCAAGTGAAAGATGGTCCTCCACATATCAAACACAATCTCTAAACGACCCTTAACTGGATGTAAATGGCCATGCATGTAAAACCAAGATATAGGATTTATATTTATGTGCGTCTTATAAAAATTTTACAATCTCATTTTGTGTATAGCAGAATCATGAATTACTGTGCCAAAAACACTTTTACGCACCCTTGCAGCCATATTTTTTGTAAATGGAGGCCCATTTACTATTTCAATCGTGTGCAGATCTTTTCAAAAGAATAAAATATGTTTAAAATCGCTTCTACTTTTTGATTACGCCTCGTAACTAAGACTATTAAAATAAAGAACTTTCATTTGGTGGTCTGTAGGATTAGGCGAATTCAAGCATTTTGAATAAAATTTTCATGCTTTCAAAAGATTTATGCAAATGGAAAACACTTTTTCCATAAGTTTTTGACAACTCCGCCGGAGACAACCTCGTATATCGATTCAAGAAACTGGAAAGAAAGCTTAAATAACATTCTAGGGAAAGTTTAGTTATTTCGCAAACTTCCCGATGATAGGGCAGCAAATGATGTTATTCACCCAAAAGATTATGTTATATTGTGGCGGAATACGGCAGACAGGATCTGTAACGACCCCGACGAGAAAACAAAATTCCTTACGCATTTAAGTCTGTTTTAAAAACAAAGGAATAAATATTTAAAATATCTTTCAATTGTTGTCCATGATTTAGGAAAGTGTAAAAGCACAGGTGGTTCACCTATTTATAAAACCCAAGAGATGAGTATTAATAGAACCCTCCCGACGTTTTGCTTCGACGCCTCGTAATTATTACCTAACGACGCTTATCGTCGTTATCATCGCGTCTCACAGCAATTTATAGCGCTACTTATCAGACTGACCGATAGATGGCAATATTATAAATCACCCGAATCATCCCCAAGAAGCTTAAAAATAAAACAATGTCGCGATTAAGACCGAAAATAATAAATTTATGATGACGATTAAGGACGACACATTCATACTTGTCTTGCTATCAGAGATAAAAACCAAAATTGAATGCGTTCTTAGATAACACCCCGCTGACTGCATAGAACGACGCTAGGGAAAAATAATCCATCAAATGCAAATTTGGTACTACTTTACACGTGCGAGTGTATTATCTTTATCGAGCACCCTTTCTGATTCATCATTAAGGAGAGTGACGGATATACACCAGGTTCCGTATTTGTCAAAATCTGAAGTGGGTAAATCTCGAAACAACTTATTCGATTAGGATCAATATAAATAAGGAGAACAAATTAGAGCGTCTTTCAAGATTAGTGACCACGAGCGTAAATCTAATTTACTATTGAACTTTGAGCCCTTTTCGTAAGAAAGGCAAATTAAATGGCATTCTCGAAGGAAACTAAAATTTAGCATACTTGACGACTACAAAGGAACTCCACGAGTAACAATCAAACAGTAAATTACATAATTTAACGAACAGACATTTTGAATGACCACGTCTTATTGCTAATTCGTGACAATGACTAGACCTGAGAGCTGTTGATTTCACGATTATTTTATGTGCAAATTACGAAGCTCTGAAGTTATACATACGCTAAACAACTGACTATTCAGGTTTCAGGTTTTCATTTGAATGTTTTGCGTCTAATGCCCTTACTAGTTTCTATTGCTAGAAAATTTGCAAGCCATCGACACCTTCACCATCAAGAAACCCAACTGAGATGTAACGATAAAGAGAACAATGCACTTGAAGATGCAGTGTTCGAGTTGTCTGATGGTGTAGCTTGAGCAAGTTCAAGTTGTCAGTTTGGCCTCAAACCACAATATAAAAAATGGTGGTTTATATTCCACGTTAAGTTATAGGTCACATCTGCCTCTTCTTCCCAAAACACCTAGATTGGATATGGAGAATCCATAATATTATTATGCTGACGCGTTTCTAAACATCAGCATCTTGCAGCAAAAGAAATGAACCTAGAAAATGAATAGCAAAATGTACAGCTGAGATATACATTTTGAAACTAACCTTTGGTTTAAATATTCGTTAAACTGTATTCATAACCTACTAAAGTTTGAAACTGTCAGACGGATGAAACTGCAGAAACAAAGTTAACTAACTAACAGAAGTACAGGTGAAAATTTAAAATTTATATAATTTTTTCTATTATTTGAAGCCCTATTTCCCCACCTCCTTGCAGACATACAGCCTCTGTAGAAGAAAAATTCAGCAAACGGGTTTATATAGACAAAGAATATCTCACTTCATCGATGGGAAAAATAGTCGAGAGATCTATATGAAACTCAAATCAAATTGTAGAACTATTAACATTTTTGTGACCGTTTCCGTGCTTCGGGGGGTAAGTAAAACCTGTTATATCAGATATATCAGCTTCTAGATAAATTCCGAATGAAAATTGCCGCTTCGAATTCATTCGTGTAGGTTTATCTGTAAAGTTTTCTCTGCTCAAACCTTTATGGAGCTAGTGGCCTCCTTTAATTTAAAAGTACCTGATAACAGACTAGGCGCTTAGCCAATATCTCGAACACGGAAATTTTCCTTGATTATTAATCACCTTATCCGTTTCCAATTTATAGTTCATTGCAGAATCATGTCAATGCATCCAAAGCTTCCTTTGTCCTTCCTCGCTTCCTTTGAATTGATCAGTGCTATCCTGCTATCGCATCGTTCTGATTACAAAGTTTCCGTAACGTAATTTAATGTATCGTCGCGTCGATGCAAAATTACATTAAGGTGGAAGCGTAGAAGTAAATGTCAACTTTTCATCCACACTTGAAAAACAACTGATAACATTTGTTGGAAATGTTTGTCGAGCACTTATCTGGTGAGTATTTTTCTATCGAGCGTTAAGGGTGAACGAATCTTACTTTTTACCCCGACATCGAGTATGCAATAAAATCAATTTCTGTGCATAACACAAATACCGCACAGATCTTGGCAATTTCGTTGGAAAAATACGAAAATGTGACTGATTTCCACGCTTTATTGTTATTGGAAAAACTTGTTCCATTTGTGACGACTTATTTAGTTATAGATCCAAAATTGCGGCTCTTCTGTTTAAGTGGATCGATCACATCAAATTAATTAAAATATTACCAGTTCAGAGCGATTTCCTCTTAGAAAATTATTGCCTTATCGTAAGTCGAATCTGATGATGTAGCTATTCAATAGAAGAGACGTATCATCAGATAAACCAGGCTCACAAAATTAATTTTCCGACATTCTATCAAATGATTTTGTAAACCAACTGTAATCGTGATGTAATTTAATAATTTTACAGCCAATTACGATTGAAACGTTGATTAACCGAAAGCTCTGAAGCGTACATAATTGGCAATTAACTTTTTTATGGGCAAATGTATACAATTGTACCAACGTAAATATGGTATGGTGGATCGTATTACCTTGTGTATGCTAACATGTAATTCACAAAATAGATTGTCTTCCTTGTTAAAGGGGGTCGTACACCACACGAAGTAAAAGTTGGTTTACGCAGAACGTCGACATGCCACAACGCTGGTCTGTCGTTTTGTTTATATTGGCGCACGTTTGAGCGAGTATGGCCGCCTTACACGGAATAAAACGGTAATTCCGAATCAAATTGGCTAATTCATAAGCTAATCTAAGAATTAAAAGTTTTATCTACTCGAGAACTTACGAAAGTCTTAACGGGAGAGCATTAACATACGCGTACGTCACAAATTGAAGTGCGTGGGTGTTTAAATGTGTTTTAAATCAATTTAGATAAGAAATAAGTGTTTCAATTTAACCATTTCGTTTAAAATACGTAAAGTAATAACGCTTAATTAAATTGTAACCGAACATAGCCACTTGCGCGTGTCACAAGTTCATCAACATTTCTTTCAATTAATGTGTGGTGGGTTGGTAAAAATCTATGTGGTATTCGATTTGACCCTATTTACCCTGACGTAGGTGCACGGTTGGTAAAAAGAAGTCTCGACGTTGGTAAATGATTTATTACTCCATGGGCCATGTGTGTGGGTGATACTTAAATATTAAGTGTCGGAAGGGAAACGTAAGCGGGGCTGAAATCGAAAAATATCGATGTAACCGATGAGTGACATTAAAAGCTTTCAAATATTTTTCAAATAATAAAATAAGTAAAAATAGAAAAAGGGGGATGTTTTAAATCCCTGTCATTTATAGAATCTCATTTCGAAGAGAGTTCAATGCGCTTTTTCTACATTCCAAGATTTAAAAAATAAAATGAAAAATCGAAAGTGCATCGGAATCCGCCCCCTGGTAATAGAAGTATCGTGCAACTTGAAATTTGACCTTTCCTTCCGTAATTTCTTATTTACACAGCAGAATAAAATCAATAGCAGGTTGTTTACGCTTAGAACGCACAAATATTATAAAAATTAGCTTTTTCGTAGAATTAAAAAACCAAAATTCGCCATTAAACGCCAATTAAACTTGAAATACTTCCGAATTTTTGTTTGTTTTGAGATCGCGTATACAATGTAGAAAGTCGAAATTTATTACCAAGTTTCTCGTATGCTAATTATAAATTTTCTATCGAAACTCAAAACTGTTTGTATTCATAGAATAACAAAAAAAGGTTAAGTGGTAAGTGCTGAAGTACTTCAGTCACTACTTCAAAAAATTTAAGTTTTGTAAGGGCTCTAGACATCATAATGTGAAGCCAAACTCGTTTCCAGAGAATAAAAACATTTAAAATATAAAAAAAACTAAAAATGAGAAAAAGTCCATGAAAGCATATATTTATCTACACATGGTTTCGGTTTATAAGTTTTGAATTTATCCATAAATTTGGTTGATAAAATAAAAATTACTATAACTGATTAATTATCTATTATTATATTATTTTTAACCACTTTTAACTCATTGATATACTACGTTGACCTTTGATAAGCGCGCATCTCACGCTTGAGTGTCGAGCTTTGTAATTGGGAGGATGTATGTCAAGATCTTTTTTTAGTTTAAATTTAAACTATAAAACATATTTTATAATCAATTAACGAAGTACTTATATTAAAATTCTGACCAAAAATTGTCATTTGGAGTCGAGGAAAAGTCGCTACGCTCCGACTTAATTAAAAGAATCCCCTCTTTAAACCACTATTTACTTTTCTCCCTTTTCTGTAATCCAATGTTCAGTGGAATTTGTTTTTATAAAATGTGGGGAAGGATGGAATCTAATAATAATCCATATTATTTGTTATCCTTCATCCAAATAGAAAAAGATGGGATGATCTGAATAATTTGGCCAAGGTTAAAATCGACCAATTGACATTATTTGAGGAAAAAAGGAATAAGTTAATCCAAAAATTTGCGGTAATTCGTATGCGATGAGCATCATCGACCCAAATGTTAAGAAATGACCTCCAAGTAAAAAATTTCCGCATAAAATTCGTAAACAAACCAAAATGTTAATTTAAGTTGTTTGTTTATTTATTAATTTTCAATTTAATTTGATGTTTACATAATTTTAAAAGCTTCGTGCATTACCGAAGCAATGCAAATAAAATTGAAAGTATGCGGAACAAACGCATTTATAATGCACATGTATGTTAATGCGACCTTCATATGCATCATTCAACTGTTCTATTTTTACTTCTTCCGATGGAAAAAATGAAAAACCACCCATAGTTATAATTTCAGACATTCGATATGTTTCAAGAGCATTTGGTTCAAAAAATACATAAATCAATGCTGGAAATGTAAAAAGCCGGAGAAACAATTAATAGCCAATCCAAAATAATCAACTGGAAGGAGGTTTTACAAATTTCCCATTAGATATCCCAAACATTTCCATACAAAAACAGCTTTTTTCTATTGATTATCGGAATGCTTTGTTAACTTTAGTTCAAAGCGAGGCAGTCGAGCGAAAAACTTGGAGATGTTTATTATTGAGAATCGGAAAATGTTGTCTGCTGGAAATTTTCTCATGTCAAAATTCCAAAGATAACTCTCCAGTGGACCCTTTCAATCAAAGATCAATCTTAATAAATTTATGTTCAAATGCCAGATAAAATATTACCACTGGTTTCTTGTTCGTAAAACTTGGGGGGTTGGTACGAAGACCTGATGGAGAAAATGTTAGATCGTATCGATGACTCACAAGAGGGTGTATTTTCGTGTTGTGCAATCAAGGGTGGATTGCGAGGGGACGAATTGAGATGAATGTGGAAATGAGAAGGCGTGTGGTATATCGTATTTTTTTATTATCATTAGCGCCATTAACGGAATGAAATGCATTCTGACGAGCGTTGATTAATACGAAACAGGTCGCGCTTTTGGTAAATAAAACAAGCCGCATTTAGCTTTCATAAAAACTTGCGTTCGATCCAGACAACCAAGCTTGCAGACTCAAACTGCATTTCCCTTATTTTGACGGAGATTTTCTCATAAAAACGCGGCTGCGACTACATCAAATAATGTTTAAATAAACTCGATCGAATCCCAGTGAGGTCGGTTTTTTTATTTTACGGAAATAAACTACTTATACATAATATTATGTGAAGTTAAACGATTCAGAATAAAATTCCTGTTTTGGACTGTAAAAATTTCAGCAGCCATAAAACGAATTAAAACTGGAAAGTTCAACGTTTTACATTAAAAATGATTTTACTACCAGGCTTTACTTTTTTAATAATGGCGTTTACGAATATTTTTACTACAATTTTTATGAGCGACAAATATTTAATGGAAGTCTGTCTGAAAGTTATAAAAAGTTGTAGAAAAATGCACAATGGACAATTTGTCAGCAGTTCATAAAAAAAGCCATTGTTCAAACTGTGCGATGCTGTGCTACGGGTCAATTGGGTGAAAATTTATAATTTATAACAAAGCAATAATTGAAAAGCCCGAGTGGTTTTTGTTACAAAGAAATATTAATTATAAAGAGGAAACACATCAGGTATGCACAAAAAATGGTCAAGATACTGGCCTGGATGAAGAATGATATTATGAACGCTGTACAATGTAATCTTCGGGTGTTTAGACTGCTTCGTGTCGAAGATCAACAAAAATTTCCTTTTATTTTAAGGTGCCATACACGGTCAAGCCGCATGAGGATGTCAACTTCTATTTTCTGTCTGATGTCAAAAGCTTTGGCTGGGCTGGGTTAAGAAGGATGTATCCATCTAAAATGATAGATCATTCGACTGAAGCCCCAAACACTTTTCTGATTTATCAAATTACAGGTAATTTTTGATTTGTTTAAATTCAAATAGAAGTGTGGCGAGCCGGATTAAACATTTGTGGGCCCCTAGCCAGTTCAATTTTCGGGGCCCTCTAGAAAATTATTAGTTGCATAATATGTCTTTAATTTTACTAATCAATAATTAAAATAAACAGTTTCAATAATAAGCAACTAATTTTTAAAAAATAAAACAATGTTTATTAAACTAATTCGCTGAAACTTATTCATTTACACAAAAAATTAATTAATTAATATTTTTATATTTTCTAGACGCTGAATCAGTATAAAAAGATAAAAACAAAGAAATGAAATTTATAATTAAAAACATTTTTCTCCGTTTTCACGGGGCCCCTAGGCAGCCGCCTTTTCTGCCTTATGGGTAATCCGATACTGTTTTTGTACGAGAAGCTAAATCATCCACGATTCCAAGCAAACTGCGCATGCGCCTGTAGTTTGAAAATTAATGGAAGCAAATGTGAACAGTGAACTTTTGCGAATTTCGTAGTAAAACCTTTTTTTGTTGTTTTGAATTAATTTAAAATTTTTATTAATCAATTTATTATTAATAAATAAACCGAAAATAACAAATTATTTTGTTATTTTAAGTATGTATCTGTATATATTAGTATACAAATGTAGTAGTATCAGCCTAACTATAAACAAAATACAAATTTTTATATTAAATGGTTTTTCACCAGACACATTCTTCACAGTTGAAGTTAGTTCACAGAACAGAGATGTAAAACTAAATTTACTTATATTTTGTCCTTTTTAGATGTGAATGGTGGTAACTCACCGTGAGATTTTGAATAAACTCGAGTTCAAGATTTCTTGTCGCACAGAATGTGAATTGTTATTCATTAGAATTTTTCAGGAATTTCAGAGAATACGGGTTGTTAACCTACTTGTTAGAGCTCTGAACAAATGGAAAATATACTGTTTAGAATACCTGTAAAAGAAATTGAACAAAAATTGGCGCAAGCTTCTCGTGTTTTTGTAGGTTGGCTCTTTATAACATAAAATGAAGGTGTAAATCCGGGGGTCTGGGGGGCGTGGAACTCCCTCCAGTGCATTTCTTGTTAATTATCTCGATGGAAAATATTTCCAAACATTGATAACTGAATAACCCCGGTAAAAGAGCTAATAGTGCACTGGAGGGCATTCCATGCCCCCCAGACCTCCCGGATTACTACTAAAAATCAGAGTTACAGCCATATTTTCAGATATAAAGCAGAATAATATACTCAGAGTACTAATAGTCTGCGTTTTTGTAGGTTTGCCCCTAATAATATAAAATGAAAGTGTAAATCCGGGGGGTCTGGGGGGCTTGGAACGCCCTCCAGTGCATCTTTTGTTAATTATCTCCATGGAAAATATCTCCAAACGTTGGTAACTGAATAATCCCTGTAAAAGAGCAAATAGTGCACCTGAAGGCATTCCATGCCCCCCAGTACCCCCGGATAATTTCTACGTTTTAGGTTTTTCTAAATTTCTTTTGCAATAACGTACACTCGGGAACTAAAAATAAGAGTTACTGCCATATCTTCAGATATAAAGCAGAATAATACACTCAGAGTACTAACAGTATGCGTTTTTCTAGGTTGGCCCTTGATAATATAAAATGAAGGTGTAAATCCGGGAGGTCTGGGGGGCCCTCCAGTGCATTCTTTGTTAATAATCTCGAAACGTTGATAACTGAATAACCCGTGAAGAAAGAGCACATAGTGTAGTGGAAGCAGTGCCGGAACCTTATTAAATTAATTCGCTAAAACTTATTCATTTACACAAAAAATTAATTAATTAATATTTTTATACTTTCTAGACGCTGAATCAGTATAAAAAGATAAAAACAAAGAAATGAAATTTCAGGGGGCCCCTTAGGCAGCCGCCTTTTCTGCCTTATGGGTAATCCGGCACTGGCCCGAGATGTCCGTGTGTGGAGGCCCTTAAGCTGTCATAATTAAGCCACTCGAGTCGAGAGCGACAATTTTACCATGTATCATGGAGAGGCAGAAAGACCCCAACCGCCCCAACGAAAATATCAGGTATCGAATTACACTTAAATGTTACAACTTGGTCGGGAATTGTAGAGTTAACATACACTCGTATATTATTTACGCTATTCGTGGTAAGTCAATCTCGCCAGACGAATATAACTGAAAACAAAATTTTAAGCTGAAGCCTTCTAATTAAAATTGCATTCGCGTTTTATTTTCGTGAAACCGACAGAGCGTTAAACCCTTGACGTGAGCTTTTATATTATTTAGTCGTCTGTCGGATGACGAGGATAATTTGAGAGTAGAAACGATCTTCCAAAATTTAAATTGATGCGGTTTTGTCAATTGTAAGGGAGATTTGGAAATGTAATATTGAATTTTCCACGAGGATGGAGTATATACGCCAGGACATTATCCACCTTCTAATCCAATGTAAGAGGTATTTGAATATCTCGAGTTGTATGTATTCAATTGGGAAATTTCACGTTCGGTAAATAAAAGTAATTCATACAGAAAATGTCAGATAAGTAAGAAGCTGTCACCAGCTCGTGATGTTATTACGTAATGAAATTTAATAACGTAATGACATTAAAGCATTAAAAGCCATGGAAGCAAATGTGACCTTATTTGAAATGTGAAGTTGGAAGAGTCGAGGAAATGAAAATAAAAAAATGTTGCAAGAACAACATTCGTCATTCAAATCCATTCGATCATGTGGGAAATTCAATTAAATCCAAAATCCTCATCAACCAAACAGTTTTGAAAATCACTTCTAGTCTGTGACGAGAGAACGAGGAGAGGTCGCAGGTCAAAACGAAAGATTTATTTTGACAAGCTCATTGCCTCCTGGCAACATCTTGACCAGATCTTCATCTCGAGTAGTAAATTCAATTAGAAAGCCTTGTTGGTTGCACATTTGACATTTTTATATCTAAATGCACACAAAGTTCAATCAGGTGAAAGTTGTGTTACTTATTCATAAAAAACTCATGTGGGCTGAAACTGATCCCAATGGAATACTAACAGCATTTTTTATTCGAGTTTCGTCGGAACAGTTTCTTAATGCAATCTTGTAGCATTCCTAAAATAGGAAAATTGTTGATGATAAATGTGAAGTATAATCAGTGCAAGTTTTGCTAAGTGATGAATGAGCAAACAAAACTGACACCTCCGCTCTCGTATCCACTGCAGCTGCAAAAAAAGGCATCTGCACATGCCAGTTTCGTGATGTAACTAATAAACACCCGCCAATCTTCATAACAGGGTGCATTAACTTTTACATATTTTGCTCAAGAAAATGTGGGTTCAACGTGAATTTGATGTAAACGAACAGAAACCTAGCAATCATATCTGATAATAATAACACAGTGGCGTGACTTATGGCAATTAATTTTCACTCGATTTGTAAACGAGATTGTTCTCCGTTGAATACCTCGTGGAATCTTGAATAACTACGCAGTTAAGTGTTCGTTTCAACATCGAGAGGCTAAAATGTAAGGGGCAAAGAATGTCAAATTGTCGAATTAATATTTAATTGCGAAATTTGCAGAGTTTCATCAGCAAAAATGGGAAAATCTAACCAAGCGGACAAGAAACTTCCAAGTCTGAACGAGAAACATGATATGGGCAACTCAAATTTCTAATTAAGTCCACCACTCAACACTGCAGTACTACAAATAATTTTAGTGCTGAAAGTGAGCGTCCCCAACAACCCTTCAGGCCTTGAATGCACAACATAAAGCGTTTGTTATTAAGTATCAATTATCGTTTTCCGTTTTATGTTTGTTTATATTTAGGAAACTGCAAAATAGCTTTCAGCGCTTTCCACTTGGCCAAAACAAGAAGCGAACGACAAAACCGGAAGCACTACAATAAACTCCTGCTTTTCTTTTGTTCGCAATCGTTGAACTACACTACTTATCCCTGGTATCTTTCCTTATCCAAGGGCCTGAATGCAAAACTGCTATAATTAAAATATACGAGGTTGCTCCAAAAATCTCAACTTCGCGTGTTCTATATAACAACTCCACTCTTGTTTTTATAATCGTAACAATAAAAATGCATAATATTAGTATTACGAGGCTGTCACGCCACCATAATTTATATTTAACGTATAAATCACTATAATTATGAACAAAATTTAGTGCCGCGGTTTATTATTTAATTAAACGATACAATTTGGTGGTTTTTTTCTGTTTCCCCAAGTGGGCGTCCGAAAAAATCGAAAGTAACAGCCCCGGCCCCGGCCGGAGGGCGAAGCCCGAGCACAGGCCGGGGCTGTTTATCTGGAAACAGCCCCGGCCTGTTCTCGGGCTAACACCCTCGGGCCGGGGCTGTTTCCTACAGGAACGGCCCGAAAAAGAAGGAGACGGTGGCGCCAGGTTGGGGGAACGCGTACGCGAAATTTCGTCGAAAAAAATTCATTGGTTTTCGAATTATTGCAATTCTTAACCGATCATTATCCCGGGGACAGGTCCCGATGCACTTGTTTTCAGTTTTTTACTTTTTTTTTGTTTTCGTATTCTCGTTCCGAATAATCGGTTTTTTTTCAGTTTATTTTTATTTTTTTTATTTTTCGGGAATCTCGTTAATCCATTCGAATGACAATTTTTTTTCGAAACTTCGACTCGAAATTTTTACCATACCCCGGCGCAGGTAATCTGTGGGGGATTACTAGGTGGCAGGAATTTTTTGCTCAGTTTTTCGATATCTCGCACCGTTTTCGAGTTATCGCCATTTTTAAAGAATCTCGTTAATCCATTCATGCAGGTCATAAGGGCTGTTCCCAGAGTTACAGGGTTTTCCCTATCAACTCCCTACCACTGCACCGGGCATTAAGCCGTCAAGTAAAATGGCAAGCAGTGGACATCCTAATTATTTTTGTCAAGCTATATTTTAAAATCATCATTTACATAAATGCTGTGTGTTTAACACAAGCACGTTTAATTTAATAGCCTACGTTCTAACATTAAAATATCCGCTGTGCATACATTGTTGCAGAAATTTCGAATTTAACTGGTGTAAAATAAATTTAAAGTTTTGGTATTAATTTCTGATAATGAAACATAGCTTCCTAAAAAATAAATTTCATCAGTCAACGTTACGTCAGGTTGGAAATAAATCAATGCAGCAGTTCGCGTCTGTAGTAATTTTGTGTTTTGGTTTTATGTAAATTGGTGTACATAGTCAGATAAAAATTGAAATAAAAGCAGAAGTTATGATGCATAACCACACATAAATTACATATTATGGAAATTTATATTCATCTATTTTCTATTTTATTTATCCAAGTTTCTATTTTTGCCACATGATTTTCTAATCTATGGTATAAGCAACCGCAGATCTAAATATTCAAACCCTTCAAAGCATGACATGCCTATCAGATTTCAAAGACACTACAGCTATGAACTCGACATGTATGCCTGTCATGGCATGTCATGCTTGGCTTGATTCCCTGCTAGCCTAAAAAGGTATACCCCAAACCTCAAAGGGAAGCCACGGAGTTGTGTAAGGAAACGAATTAAAGTTCCGAGAGATACGGAGTGATTTCGACTACTTCTGTTAAATTTAAATGAAATAAATTTAAAACAGTTCAAAAACACTTCCATCTTGCAAATCATTCGATTTATTATAGTGTGGCTGTTCTAGCACTGGCCAGTCAACTTTTTTGACATATACGATGCTTTTCTAGGTTACAAACACCTCGAATAAACTAATCAATAAATATTCGGTGTTCAAGTTTCGAACTACATATAATAGTTCTATGAACAAATTAAAAAGTGACGCGCATGCTAGGATTAACAAGATCCATTTTAAAGAAAATCTGTGATGATTCTAAGCTTGCTCTAGTCTTGCTTTCAACACCAGTATATCATTTTAACAAATCACAATTGAACACTTTCAAGTAGATGATAGATAACATTTAGATTGTTCTTGTCCGATATATTAAGTAGAATTGGTTAATCATCATTGACATTATTTATTAGATGATTTAATAATTTTCTTACAATAATAGTAAATAACATTTATATTAAACTTGTTTTGAAAACTCTTAGAAGGGCGAGTGTAGTTTTGACCTGACGAGATTTGTCGAGCCCTGTCTCCGTTCATTAATTTTGGTTAAAATTTTGAGTCTGGTCGAAAATCTGACGTTTGAAATCCTAATTATATTCATATATTTCAGTGCAGTAACCCGATCTCGGAAAGAGATAGCAAAAAATTGATCAGTTTTAATGATTAAAACTGTAATTTTTAGTCTATAAAAGCAGAAATCTCTGTTTTTAAGTAAACCTCAGAAATCATTCTACTTGAGAAAAACGTATCCACGTGAGACAGATATCCCAAAGGTAGGGGTCTAGAAGAGGAGTAGGAATCTGTCTTTAAGTAAACTTCGGCTATAATAAACAAAATTACGCAATGGTGTTAACTTTAAAACTAACAACATCTAATAGTCCAGTTAATTTAGATCAATTTTCGGCAAAAAAAACATTATTTACATTTATTCAGTTTTTTGCAACGTCGGACTACAGCTCAAGTATTGACAAAAAAGTGTATATCAACTTTTTTGAAGAAAATTTAATAAACTACAATTTTTATCTAAACTATTTTTTTGTATCAGCAAAATATCTTTGCTTTAGAGTTAAGGGGTAATATCCACCAAATTTTTATTTTTTTTTTCAATTTTTTTGTATTGGCTTAAATCATGCTAAAACTATCCTAGAATCAAAATCTACAACGCCCAAGTACTGATCTAAACTCAAAATTCGTTTAAATCAATTTTTACCGAACAACTTTTATGCTGCAAAATCACAATCAAAATCAATCGGCGAGCAGTAGAACTGAAAAAGTTTACATCCGATTGACTTGAAATTTTAACTGTAGCTTCTTCATTAGATTATCTAGTGAAGTACACACGATTTTAACGATTGATCAACAACAAAAAAAGTTATAAACAATTAAAGTCGATTTTTGTTGTCGAAAAAAAATTCTAAAAATATAATCATGTGTACTTCACTAGCGACATTCTTGTAGAACATGAAAAAAAAATTTGTTTTGTTATCGGTGGAATTGGGCACGACTTCTACTGCTCGCCGCGGAAGAACTTTTTAAAACAGCGGTTCACGGCAATCGCTGCACAGCCGCCATTTTGTAAAAAAAATAACAATAAAAATTTTTTTTCTATTCTCCAATAGTTGCTTAATCCAATGATATATTATTTATATGCCTTTCTTCTCGAATGTCCTTTAAAAAAATCATAAAAAAAGCCTTGTTTCTTTGAGCATTTGGTGGATATTACCCCTAATTATCATCGGATAAGCAATGACTGAAGGACGGGACTTCCAGCTTTACGTGGAATCCGAACCACGAAGAGGCTGTGTGCGGACTAGCAAGTCGTACCAGACTACTGCATTATTTACGTCGAGCACACGTACAGTCAACAGAATATTGAATACACTATTCACCGACTTTTATGGAAAAAATCAAATCTTTAAAGGAAAAATTTAGGTTGATCACTTTCAGTTGTTTCATTTTAACGTCATCTTTTACATTCTACAAGAATAAAAAAAAAATTTGCGTGTTAGACCCAATATTTGCTTTATACTTATAATAATAATATAGTAATATGTCTAATGTCCGGTTTCACAAAGGCTAGTTAAAATTAAATCTATAATTAAGGGTTTTCAACAATGAAAACTCTTTGTTGCGACATTGTTGAAGATCCTTAATCATAGATTAAATTTTAACTAGCCTTTGTAAAACCAGGCATAAGTGTTTTAAATAAATCTAGACACGGGGGACGGTCTAGGATATTAATTTTTTTAATTAAAAAAATTTGTTTTTCCTGAGACTGAAAATTGAATTTCCCTGACTTGGCATGAAGAATGAGAAATTCCCTGACAAAATTAGGGAAATTTTAAATTCTCTGACTTTTCCAAACGAGTGGGAACCCCGTAGGCAAATATTTTTTCAAGGCAACATATATTTTTTTAAATAAAATTACTTGAAGACAAAATATCAAGTGTTGGGTGTCTACAGACTCGGTAAAAAAGTCTCTTTCAATTGATACAATTTTCATTACAAAAAAAATCGGAGTTGAGATTAAAAAGCAGCGAAATCGCTAGATTAACATGGATAACGTCTGATTAAATCTTATGTCCCCATAATTTTTAGTTGTGAAATTTTTTATAATCTCCATTTATGTCGTATAGCCAGCAAGTTTCGCAATTTCAACAAAAAAATTCGTAGAAAAGTAGAAAATCGAGTGTTTTGCTACATTAAATTTTATCTAATTCAGGTTACTTAAATTTATTACAGTTGTACACAATAAATGGCGTGGGTATGAGGAAATACGTGAGCGGTATACATAAGATCGACCGAGCATAACTTAAGACCAGACTTGAACGGGAATCCGTGAATGAGCAAGAATTTTGCATACGTGATACGTGGACGTTAAAAAATGTCTTAACGTGCGTGTGAACCTGAGAAAACGGATCGGTTACCAATACTGAGCCTCCGAGCAAGCTACGTACACAACTTCGTTTTAAGCTAGATTCCCATTGGAAGAGAAAGCTATTCCCGGGTCCAACAAAAAACCGCCTAGCAAATAATGGAACCCCAAATAACGCAAATTGATTTTCGAAGCGAACTCCATATTGATCCATCATCTAAAATTTGATAGCTACTTTGTCAAAACTAATAGAGCTGATGGAAAATACGGGAAGAGACGCACAAAGAGATACATCAAAGACCAATGGTTTTATTATTGTTTGCGACGAGGCGCCTATAGGAACAAGAAATGAAAACAGAAATTCTTGTTTGCATTGTAGTAGACGTACGTGCGAACTGTGTTACGAATTCTAATTGAAAATTCAAACTTTTACGAATTTATAAAACCGTGTCGCTCGCTATATCGCCATTTTGTACAATAGAAAGCATTAGTCATCGAGATTACATTGTACTTGTGTTGACAACTTGGCGAAACTTTAAAATTTGGTGAGAAATTTTTCAAACGACAACTTAAATTGTCGATGTCTCTCTTCCAAGAGGAAGCATGGTCCAATGACTGTTCTTTGTTATAATGGCAAATTGTTATCCTGTTCGAACATTATTTAGCTAAATTGGAATTGCAAGGAGCGGTATTGTCGAGAGTGAATGTAGATGCATTGGAACGAAACGAAATCCCCTGAAGAATCGAATCAATTTAGTTGTTACTAATTGAATCACCTCCATTTTGAGTTCAAGGCACAGTAAAACTATAATTTCGAAGGCCGTACCTGGATTAAAATGAAAAAACTGAATCCTCGGGATAAAAATAAAAAATATTCGTAGAGTTGTTGGTGACAGGTAGTTTGGCCATTTTTAGAATTTCCACTTTAGCTGTCAGCTACTGCCAACCACTTCCATTCACGTGTTGGTGATTATTTCGACTTCCTTATACGTTTAATCGATTAGAATAATTTATTGCGTAATTTTTTCACAGATGGTTTTAACATGCGGGATCTAGTTATACTGCAAAATACAAAGTGATGTGAAACGTTTAGATTCGGACTTGGGAACTTATTTTTGTGACATCTCCATTTTAGATGATTTTGGGTTAGCAAAAAGACGCACCAACTGATGAGGCAATAAAGAAGCAATGAGGCATTTTAATCATCCTGGGAGCTTTTGGCAATGACAGGAGAATATCTTGTTCCAAATGTCCAACAAATAATAATACTCTGGGCATTACAAGCACGATTAACCGTTGGTTTTATAAATATCATTTATCATGTTAATGTCAAGCATGAACTTGACTTGTTTTTTGCAACACGAGATGAGATAAACTTGACCGTTAATTTATTTTTGCGATAAAATTGAAATTGAACCATTAAGCATGTTTACCGCTGGTAATATTTTATAAGTTGGAGATAAGTATTTTTTTGTAAAAACGAACTAGCAAATTAGTGTTACTTATATTCTCCATTAGCGCGTGGATACCCACTTGATCCGAAACAGATCAGATTTGACCTGATTTGGAAGAAAACGCTTGGTCCGTAACCGATGCGCTCAGATCTGTCCAGATTATGGTTTTTCCGGAAGCAACCAGAAATCGAAAGTGTGACCCTAGTCTGAAAAACAACATTTTATTGTTCCCTGTTTAGTTATTACATATTTTGCCGCTTGCAATCTGAACTTGGGCGACAAAAATCATAATGAAAATAATACCCTGTCGCGTGTCGCAAGCATGACCCTGGCCTAAATTATAATAAATTTTAAGATATTATTACTCGTAATATTAATTTATACTATTCAAAATGCCAAGGACGTCATTTATTTGGTTTCTTCGTTCAATCATTCAACCAATCACAAGCGAGTTGTAATGGATGTCAAATTAACATCTGACAAGCAATGGCGTAATAGCCAGTGGCGGCGGAACAGTAAACAAAAAGTGTTAAAGAAAATTACTATAAAAATATTAGAAAAAAATGTTGCTCGTCGCGCCCCTCAGACCGCACTACGCCTCTGAAAAGGCGGTTTTAAAAGTTATTTTGTTTGGTTAATTATAGGTTAGTCATCAAAATATTTGTTTTAATTCAAAGCCAAGAAAAAGACATTGCTTATAATATTTATTATAAACAATAATTTGAATCACTTCAAACACAGCCTCATTCTTGGTTTTTTATTTATAACCAACAAAACGAAATAATAATAAAATCAATATAGAAAACAAAATAAAATTAAAAATTGTTTCCTGTTGCATTCAGTTTCAACATCAAGTCATTTATTTAACGAGAAAGACAAAAGCGCCTAGATAAAACCATTGTAAACTCAACGGTGTCGCTAATATCTGCCTTAAAGCAGCTACCAGCGGAAGTGACCAAGCGTTTGCATGGTTGTCTACTTTTTAATGTCCGTTATTTCAACTTTGTACTATTTTTTGTAGTCTACTTGACACCTCGTGCATAAAAGACCCTAGTTTCGAAACTTTATGCATAAATAGCTGTTACAAAACAAAAAATAATCAATTTACACTTGCAGCTTTTGTATACAGAGTAATGATCATAAAATATGAATATTAGTTTGTAATGCAGCTTGCGTTAGGATATCTATGTTAATTCGGGTCTGAAGACAACTACATATATAGTCTAACCCCTTAAAACCTTGCTCAGCATTCGGCAAGAAGAAAATTAGGCGAAATTAATTGGCCACTTAAACTAAAGTATGTCTACTTCTATGTGGAGTATGTAGAGTAAAGTATGTCTACTTTACTTGACTCTCTACAGTAAGAGAAATCATCTCAAAAAATAATAATATTCAAGTTAAAAAAAAATAAAAATTATTTATGTTTAGGACAGTAGTAGGACTAAACTTTCAAAGTTCAGGTGCTACATTGTAAACTGAAATTGTAAAGCAATAATTTATGTCGTTGGAAGCGTATAAGGCACATTAATTTCCCAAATCCAGATTGCTTTACAGCAAAATTTATTATGGTCAGGCCACACGGTCAATATTTTCTTTAAATCACTCTATCTCGAAAACGGTGAAACGAAATTGAAAATGTATAGAAACTAAAGTGAAGAGAATGCAATTTTCAACAAAAAATGTCTAATAAATTTTGCTGTAAAATCGATTTTTATGAGAAAACATGTCTCGAAACGGTTCAATTTACATTGCTAACATAGGACTGTACTCTTATTTTCGTGCGGCACTGTATATCATGTGAATAGTGAAACATGAAAACTATTAACGCCAAGTTTAGGATGTTTTCGGTTAGCAAGGGACCGATTCAAGCCTTAAAATATCGGGCCTGCCCTGTAGTTGTGCGAAGATCTCAAAATAAGGTTTCAACAAGCTGAGTCAAAAACCGGCCAAGTTGAGAAAATTAAGAAACTTTTCAGAACAAATATGATAATCACCTAGGTGATTTTGAAAAAATGCAAATTAAAAATTAAATCCGATTGGATATATCGGAGTTCCCACTGAATTTTCTAAATCAAATTCCCCGATTTTTTCAGGTTTTCCCTGACAAAAAAATTTCCCTGAGATTTTCGAAATCGGAAGCAATTTAATATAATTTTAAAATTAAAATTTTTTTTTTAAATTAAATTGTTTTTTTTGCATGTAATTTATACTTTCTTCGCAAAATAAATAGACGAAAGAATTCGTTTTTAAGAGCTCTGAAATGGTTTTTCACCCATTTGTGTTTCAATCGGTCCCGTAGTTCCTACAAGTTCCGTTTTCGTACAAATTAAAAGAACAGGTAGATAACGGGAATGGTACATGTGAAAATAAATACAACAAACAAACAAATTAATTTAGCCTTGAAAAATTTCAAAGTTTCGTTATACACCCAAAAAGGTACAAGTACCTACAAATTTAATGGTGTTTTCGAGAGAAACGTTACTTTTACACCTGAAAGGAACATGTTTAACATAAGTTCCCGTGTACCTGCCAAACATTACGGCTGCGGGTATTGAAATATTTACTATTTGTTCCCGTCTATATGTTACCTTTCACTTTCTTTACATTTACAACAGAAAATTGCGGTTCACAATGCAGTAATTAATAAAATAAATAAGTGCATTACAATAAAAATCCATCAACTAAGGTTGCAATTAAAATTAATTATTACAGAGTTTGTTCAAAAAGTTTTTGTACGCCAAAAAGAAACTATTTGTTAGAAACTCCGAATTCTAAAATCACCGTAAACGTAAAAATTAAAACCACACTTACTATTTATTAGATAATACCATGTAATTATTAGAATGTAAATGACCTAAAAATTTCAAGTACATCCGCATACGTAACGCCAACAAAAAATAGTAATTCATAAGCATTAAAAATTGTAGTGATTGAATGGTGTAAATATTGAAATTGGCGACGAGCCAAATAATTAGAGTAATAAAGTTCTGAAATTGTGCCAATCCTTACTTAACTTGTAATAACTGTATTGCAAAATTGGCTTAAGTACCATTAAGATCTCAAAAAAAAATCGAAATAATAATCCCTCGCTTAAAATTAATTACTATTCGTACAAGTACTCGTTTCATTGAGAAATCGACAATCAAATCGATTGCCAAATCGTAAACTACAATGTAACATATTTGCGTTTCTGTTCCGGTTTACTATTTTTTTAAAAAGCCCCGTTCCATAAACAAATTATGATACATTGTAATAATGGTTCCCGACCCCTCAGAAATTATTCACGGTTAAATTAATTATATCCGAAATATCAGCTGTTCGAAGGGTTCGTCACCCTACATCACATGAATATTTTACTCGGATGAAAATTTAAGGAGCAAATTTCAAAACAGATGAGTTTGACAAAACGGGATTGCATCTGGAAGGTCTACATTGTTATATTATAATACCGAAACATGTAGTGCTAGTCAACTTAATTACTAGCGGTCTTGCTTGATCCGGAAGAATCGTTTCCTCTGAATCATCCTGGTGCTAAGGGTTCCTGCTTAAAAATTCGCAGTCTTTCAGTTTTAAAAAAGTCGAAGCACCCTATACATAAAAAAAATTGTATCCTGTGTGGGAGGAGGTAAAGATTAACCTTAAACTTGTTTTGTGCAAAAAGCTTAAAATAATTTATTGCTACCTGTCAGCTTTCGCTTTGTGCGAGCAAAACCAGCGTCTTTTAATCTGATTGAAACTGTGAATTCCTCCAATACGAAACACCAGAAAAAAAATTTAAACGTAAAAAATCTTCCAATAAATTTTCGTGTCTCAAAATCCACGTACATGTCACCGCAATGGGTATTGGACGTCTCAATTCATCAGATGATGAAACAACAATCTCTCTTTGCATCTCCATAATACAATAATTTGCTTAGGAATTTGCTACCAGGGGCTTAATAAATGTAATAGGATTATTTGACAATAACGCATAACAAAGATACAATACACCAAATTTACATAAAGAGGACGCGAGTTTTAATGTGTCCGATTCGTGCAAAACCAAATTATAAACAAGCCAAGCGATGCGTCATTAAAAAAAACTGAAAGTCGATGACATAGATTCGAGGACGAGGTCTGTTGGCCAAGAATATCAGCATAATCTTTTCATAACTTATCAACATGCAGAGACGGATTGGAACAAACTCCAGTGTCAAAGGATTCTCTAAATGATCAGTACGCTGTGAGTGAGTTTGTACTCTGCAAAATGTAGAAAAACGCTATGCTACGCTATATCATATCCAGTAGTCGTGGAGGACTGCTACTATAAATTTGCTATCGCTTACCCTTCCTGACGTGAAATCATTGTGGTACGTGTTCGTTCTTTGCTTAATCTGAGAACTTTACGTTAACGATCGAAAGATGTAACTCTTCGCTATGTCGGTTTATGATTAATGGCAACCAGGTCAGGTCAAGTTAGGTCAGTTTCATCTCCGCTCGGACAGCTTTAAAGTCTACTAATTGCTTATCATGGTTTCAAACTTTCAAAGCCGCAGATATTCGCGTTCGTACAGTGCGGCCTTTGGGCCGCATAACCTGAGCAGTTGAGTTCTATACCATTCAAATACTATGTCATGGCGACCGACATTGTCGTCAAAGTGGATGTACGCAAGCACTTAGCAAGCAATAACTCTAACCACTACGAATCCAACTTCTGATGACGAAGCAGAAATCTTGATTGAACCAATTTACTTCTTCTAGAGCTTCCTGTCTTCTGTAGTTGGACTCTGCCCACTGCCCTAGCCGTTGTCCTGGGATCAGCGACTAGGGGAGTCACTGATTTTAGCCTATAATATGTATTTCTCTCTTGAGTTCGTTCGTTGCTTGCATTTTGTTCTGGCTTTTTAGTGATAAACTGATGCGCTATCATAAAACTGAAAAGACAAAATATTTGAATTATTGTGGAAATGTGTCAGTCTAGGTGATTAATCATTTCGGAGTATGTAAATTGATCGATGGACTGCTAAATTTTCCATCAGTTTTGTGCAGTACAATCCTGGTGTTTCGGTCTTTAAATAGACTGCTTTCCTTTTGATTTTGTGTTTATTGCTTCAACGTCTATGGCGCTTCATATACTGGAATTTAAGTATAACTCGAACCTTTTTGATTGTAGATGAATCAAGTATCACATTGTACCAGCAGTATAGCGTAAATAGCGTTGTGATCTAAAAATCCCAAGATAGATCTGTAGTCTTCCCTCGGAAGGCAATGGCAAACCACCGAGGTAATTTGCCAATCGGTCAAGAAGCATAACGAGTATAGATAGAAGATATTATGTTTATGATGTGCAGCAATTAATTAAATAAATATATAAAATCGTTGGGGAATCCCCGAGCATCACAAAGTGTTTGTGTAAGCAATTAAAACATTCCTCATTATTTCGAAAGAATTCCCTGGAAATCATCGATCTTATGGATATTACTTAAAATGATTTTCCTCTTCGTAGCTTGTGGGTAGCTTTATACAAGTGGGGAATCTGATGTTGAAGTGAAAGAAAATCTTAGAAATACCATAATGATCATTTCTTTGCCCTGTCTACTTTTTCAAAGAGAAATCTTCAGGCAATATTTCGTAATTGGAACTGACTCCTCGACTCGATCAAATTGCTGGTATTTTATTTTTATACAATCGTAATCGTACAATCGGATTTTATTAATCGAAATATTTAATCTCATCGAAATAGATTAAATTCTATTTTTATAAGCTGTGTATTTTACTTGGCATGATCGTTTGACTTTCATCGGAAGAGATGCTGTGGTCTACATTTAAAAAATCCAAAAAACCTTGTGCGAAGTACTTCGACGCCAACTGTACTGCTTAATGCAAAGGTTAAATATTCAAAAATTTTCTTGGAATTCCTGATATTCCATGGAATACAATATCGACAGGGTTTAGGATGGGAAAACACAAAATGAAGTTCTTCTGATTGGAAGTCATTGCTGGGATATTTCTTTTGATCATTTCTGTTCATCGGTACCACACGGGAGATGCGTATGTGAGGTTTCCTGATAATTTTTTGAACTTTTGAACTGGACCCGGTATAATTGAATATAATTCACAAAGTATAGTGAACTTGCAAAGAATATTTTAAAATTTATGTATTTTGCTGTTTCCAGAAAGCACTATGGATGGTATAAATAAACGCTGATAAAAAATTTAAGACGTTGAGCAAAGAAACCTGAGCCAAGAAGTCTCGAGTAAATACGGAATAAAATATTGCTGCAGTTTTCTCGTATTGTGGGATAATGAATCTTGTAATGCGACCTGTATATTTTATTTTAAAAGCCATTCTGTCTTGACCCTCTTTCGCCAAAAGCCCATTTTCCTTTACAAACACATCACTGAGCTCATTTACCATATTGCATATTTAATTGGGTACTTGCTCTAGTGTGACAAGTGCTTTACGTTCTCTAAAAACCCTTTAAACGAACGCAGGGGTAGAATTAGTTCAGTTTATTCTTCGGATCAAAGGGTTTGACATAAATTTAAATCTCGACTAATCGATACATCGAAGCTTCAAAGTTTACATAAACCCCGATTCGGTTGATGAAAAAATTATGCGAACATGTTTGATAAAATTTGAAAAAAATGTGGAATGGAAATGATAAATTTGTCGAGCGCCAAATGAGGCAGAACTTGAAACAATATATTTATTTACACAAAAATTTATTATATCAATAATTAAACACTACAAGTTGTAAGAGATTACAATAATCGCTCAACTGTTGTAGAAATAATTTCCTGTTCACACTTCGACTAATGACACTGATATATTTGTTCCACTAATCATTTCCATGAAAAATCCTTCATTCAAACAAATTAATAATCGATAACGACTTCACGCAATTAAAATTTAATTTCTCAACCAAAACTATAGTATTTATAGTCACCAAGTTGGTTGACCTCTTAATAATTGCCAATAATCCAATGGTGGTTTCATATTCCAGTCTTATCTGGATAGTTTTGTGACAAACGCTTGCTCGGATTGATCGACACTAATTAATTTAACAGTTCTTATCTGGCAACTCAAAATTAAATTTTTTTGTTTGGTCCAGTACACGCGGCACCCATATGCGTTGAGAAAGCTTCAAACGCAAAAACAAACAGTTTGGAGCCGTTGTGTTTGTTTTACGATTAAAGATTTGTTAAATCGGTTTCGAATGTGGGTGCGGCAACAGGTAGAATTTTCTTATCTCATTTTACATAAGTTATCGGCATCCATTCAGTTAATCCACGTCAAAACTTATATTTTTTTTATCTGTGGAAAGCTACCATTTCTCATCATCCGAAAACGAGGAATTTCGTTAATTGCTCCTTTAAATTCAGACTGAAGATTTCTCTAAAGAACTTCATAACCCGATAAATCGGCCACAAAATCAAAAAAAAACTCAAAACGTGACATTGCTGGCCGAAAAAAAACCCTAGTCAAAACATATTATTCTCAGCACCACATTTACAATTTACATGAAATGACTAATGAAACGTCTCGTTAATATTAAACACTTAAAACCAATAAAACAATTTTGTATTGAATGAACTTGATATGGTGACGGAATTTTAACACCAACGCATTGCGTCATTCGAAATTGTACCGAACGACAATCCCAAAGGTATACAGAATCTTTTATAAATCTGATAGACCTAACGGCGTCTATCACTTTCGTTTAACAAATTTGTTGTTTATGACCATAACCCGCCCAACCGATTATTATTGTAAACATAAACACATGAGTCATCGTTCACTCAAAAAAATCGCACCAATTTATAAAGCCAAGAAATAATTGCGCAAACTTTAAGAAGTCAGCTCAAATCTTGTGACGAAATTATTTTTGTTTTCGGTTACCACGATAAGGTCAAGTGGGTCGTAGGTCTTCGCCAAATAAACGATAATGAATTTAATATCATGAAGGTGTCAAACGGTCACGGTCGGATTGGTTAACACGTTTTTGGGCATTGACTCTGATGATAACCACGATTTCGTTACAAATCTACCAAAACATCATTTAAAATCCATAATTTTTGTTGGGCAGCTACAATTATCAAATGTTATTTAATTTACCCCCCCCCTCTTCCTCTGGGGTTAACCCATAAGAGCAACAGCCAGTGGTTGGTCTGATTGCATGGCAACCGCAAAGTACTTATCAATTATTAGTAAGTTGCTAAAAATATGAAAATACTGAGTCAACCGATAATGCTATTTTTAATTTTATCCTGTTTATTACAAACAAAATCGTGATTATCCCGCTACTGCAATTTTCAATTGCTCTATTTAGAACCTGAATTATCAGACCTACCACACATGGAAAGCCGAAAGTTTTCCAATCGATTTTTAAGTGTAGGGCTACCTCGGCTGCGTCTCGAGTACAATCATGAATTTTTGAATGCATTTGGTATACAAAACGACGAATGAAAACGAGGCATGTTACTTCCAAAACAAATAATAGCCAGATCATCTTTCTATTAAAAAAGACCACAACAAAAGGGCCCTTGAATAGTCATAACGAGGGTTCTGGAAGGGTGAATTTTCAAAATTTACTACAATGGTGTTTTATTAGCGTCGTTGATACGCATTTTAATTTCAAAAGAATACGCGATGAATTCAGTGGCCCTAGAGAGTATTCGTAATGTCAATTGTACCTTCTGATGACATTTTGTCGTATAAAAATCGCTTTTACAGTAATACTTATCAGACATTTTTTATAGAAAATTTCATTCCCTTCATTTTTGTTTATATACATTTTTCTATTTCGTCGCACCGTTTCCGAGATACAGATCGATTTTCATTGTAAACTTATGAGAAAATAGCAACAGAAAATAATGGCAAATTTTCAAAAATCAAAATCAAACTATTACAATGACATGGAAATAATTGCTGCATCCTGTATAATTTTTTGATAATGACGTTCCAGTTTGCTGGTCAATCAAATGAAAACATAAGCGCATCCAATAGGATTTTGGTTCACTGTCGTTAAATCAGGAACAAAAATTTTGGTGACCCCGACGAAATAAATTTAATATTTTTTTATTATTAGAATTTTTCCATTTTTGCAACCAAACCACCGTAAATCACGAAAAACAGCGCCTTGAAGCAACAAACACGTGCTTTCGAACAGGTAAAATTGAGATCTGTCAACATTGTAAACAAACGAAAAACGCACCGGTATAACAGGTAAATTCGGTCATTAAAACGATATTGTACAAATACAATTTTCAATTATCGCAGCATCTTGTGTCTATTTTTATAAAATAACAATAAAAACCACTTAAATACCTGGATAGCCTTGAAGAACCTTGATCTGGTGTTGGGAGGGAAAGTTAAACCGATAACTCGCTTTTTATCACAAAACACCACACCAACAATGCATAAAAATTAATAAATCAAACACAAACAATATTTATCATAATTTATGATCAAAACAAACGAACCAATACCAAAAAAAATTAATCGAAATTACAAAATTGTTTCAACTGTTTTACTTGACAACACATACATTTTGAAGAAGTTGGCGGTGCAAGTTGATTTTTGACAAAATATTCGAATTATTGACGATCATGTGTGTATAAATATTGCAAAAAAACGCACGATATAAACATCAAACCACACACGACAAACAACTGACTGACTGACGAGAAAACCAGTAACTTGGTCGGGGTTTAGGACGTGAGTCATTTGTATAAGACCCGCTCATTGGCTCCCCACTTCGGGTAGATTCGGTCGACGAGACTCGTCGTGTTTAGTAGACACATCGATTTTTTGTGAGCTAAGCCCCTCGTTTTTGTCTTCATTTCATATACAAGGTGTTGCAAAATTCCAGATATTTCTTTTTTTTCATTTGATTAAAAGACTTTCATTTGAAAGGAAAATACCCGAAATAAGTAAAAATATAATTTGAATTTCGGAAAAATTAAAAACTTACGTTGTCGAGGCAAAAAAGATATCGGGAAAATTTCGACCTGAAAAAATTTTCTATGAAATTTTGTTAAAACATCCGAAGTTTAGGTCGTTTCACATGTTTATCTCTTTAACCCCCGAGCTAATCTAAAAGACCCCCCCGTGTATAATATTTATGTGGCTTTATTACTTTCTAACGGTAGTTAAATTTTGAGGTAGTTTGTTTTAAACAATAAATTAGTTTGTCGAGAAAGTTTTTAACTATGTATGTGCCGTCCCACTAATCTTTCTTCTTGTTTACCAAAAATTGCAAAGTCCCACACTGGTGGCTTTCTATCTGTGGTAGGTGTGATAATTGCATACCTGTTCAAATATAACGTAAAATTGAAAGTAAGGAAAAATAAATAGGATTCAGGTTTCAATGGTACACAATTGCCAAGCATGATATGTCAAAAACAAAAGCATATTTTAAAAATTTGAAGCAATTTAATATACTTTATTGATTTCTTTTCGTTTTTAACTCATTTGTTTTTTAGACTTAGGAATTCCAAGTCGCAAATTTTGATTCTTTAGTAATTATTAATAATTCACAAATAAAATTGTTAATTAAAAATACGAATTCAAATAAAAATTAATAAAATAAAACAACAAAAAATTGAATATTTAAAAAAAGTCTAACCTATAAAAATTAAACACAATAAATGCTTCTAAGAAAGAAATAAGTAAATCCACTTATAGTCCTGTCAATGTACGATGAAAAGGGGGTCTAGAAGAAAATTCCAAAATTGCAATTTTTAATTTCAGGGCTGTGGGCTGTGGTTGCACTAGTTAGGAGGTAAACATACCAAACGGTAGCGTGAAGGTGCGAGGAGCGCGAAAAAGTTCTTGCTTATATCGTTATCAGTGACGTAACAAATAGGTGAGGGACCCGTGTGCGAAGTTGTTAACGGGGGCTCTGCTTTTTATAAAACACAAATAAACAATTTTGTATATAGGACTCGGAATTCCGACGATTTCCATGCAATTCCAGTGATTTCCAAAGAATTCTTTCCGAACAAGGGCGAATATAAAGACGAGTAACTACCCCCCCTATTTAATTTCATTAAAATTTGAAAATTATAATTCTTATCAAAAATATATATGGATGAATTTAAATATTTCAATTTTCTGAGATTTTCTAAAATATCCTAGAATTCTCTGTGATTCCCCACTTCACAAGATTTCCTAGGATCCTTAAATTTTTTAGATTTTTTTGGATATTTTTCTTGAATTTCCTGAAATTTTCTGGGATTTCTTAAAATTTTTCCGGATTTCTTCAAATCTTCGCTCGTTTTTTACTAAGCGGAGAAATGATGGAGAAATTGTCATATGCAAAACTAAAAGGAAATCAGGGGAAATTTGAGGAAATCTAGAATATTATAGACTTTTCTTTTCTTTTCTTTGCCTTTTTTCTTTTCCTGAGATTTTATTGGCTTTAAAATTTTCGAAGAAACTGTTCCTTAAGATGTCTTGGAATTTTCTAGAATTATTTGACTTAGGAAAGTATCTTAGGAAATTCTATGAGAACTTAGTAAAACTTAAGGATGCTATTTTCTGCTCAAGGAAATCTTGGGAAATTTAGGAAATCTTTAGAATACCATAGTTTAATTCTTGTATTTCCTTTTTCAATTTTCTGAAATTTTCTTGGCTATTGGCTATCCTGAGATTTTCTAGAATATTCGAAATTTCCCCTTTTCTAAGATTGCCAGGCAAAGGCAGAAACACCAGGATATCACGCCCCTCTGAAGGGGGTTCTTTTTTTATAATTTAATTAATAATTAATTTGTTGACCTAAATTAATTTATTAAATAAATCAGGATTTAAAAATCACTCAAAGCTTTTAAATATTTAAATAGCAAATAATTGTATTTTATTTTATATTCATTAGTTACAGAGGGGGTCCGGGCTCCTTAAGCTCCCCCGTAAATACGTCACTGGTTATTCCAGACATAAGAATTACAGGGTTCCCACTTCTTTGAAAAATCTGGAAAAGTCTTGGAAAATTTAAGATTTCCTTAATTTCTCATTTTTAGTGCCAAGTCAAGGAAATTACATTTTTAATCGAGGTAAATAATTTAATTTAAAATTTCTTTTAAATTTTAAAATAAATTTGGTTTTAAACTTTAAAATTAAATTTATTTTATTATTAATTAAAATTTTGTTTTTAAATTTTATTTTAATTAAGAATTAATTTAAATTTTCTTTTTAATTTTCAAATAAATTAATTAAAAATTAAATTTTGTAATTAAAATTACTGATTTTTAAAACTAAATACTAACACTAATAGATTATCTCATTATATTTTAAATAGTTTTGAAGATTTTTAAAACGATTGAAAAGGTCACAGTACAACTGGGGCCCTTTTAACCGGGGGCCCGCGTGCGTCGCACCCACCGCACCCCGGTTATCGTTATATCTCAAAGACGGTTAGCCCCAACCAAAAAGTTGTCATGTACAAAATTGAAGCTCACAAAATTTTGAATATATGATAATGATAATAATTTAGAAAAATTTAAATTTTTTAAATTTTTAATTAAAAAATTAATTAATTTAAAAGAATTATTTGCATTTTCTTTGAAGAGAGAAGAAAAAAATCTGGAAAGAACAAAAAAATTAGTAAAATATTGAAAACTATAATATATTCATATAAAGGAAATTTAATATTCTAGAACTTCTTCTCTGAGAACATTTTTCTCAAATATATGGTAAAAAAGTTAAAGACAAAATTTATCAAAAATCATAAAGAAAAACAAAGTTTTTGGAAAATTTCCACGTCCACGTAGAATTACGATTTACGATAATCGCAAAAACCATAAATGCAAATAAAATTAATAAAAATATTCTTGAAAGAAAAAAAATCAGCTTAAATTTTGTACTTTTTGACGACTAACTATTTTTGAGATTTAAGCAGAAAACAAAAAGTTTGGATGCATTAGAATCCATATGGGACCGTCCATTAATTACGTAACGGTTTGGAGGGGAAGGGGGGAATTATCAGAAATTTTTTGTATTTTTTGTATAATAACAATATTATTGTTATTCATATTTTAATAATATAAGCGGTGGAGAGGAGGGGCTCAACATTTGTTTTGTTTAATAATCCTTACGTAAGATGTGACGGGGGGGGGTTGCCAAAATTTTACCCGCCGTTATGTGAGGGGTGGGGGGTCAAAAATTACTAAAATCGTCCTTACGTAATTAATGGACAGCCCCATAGTAAGTATAAGTACTGACATCATAAAATATCAGCTCCTAAGAGCTCTGGAGAACTTATTTTCTTTTGTAAGCCTTTCCTCGTTTAGCCTTGAACACAGGATTTTCCTCGCCCTATAAACCGTCCATATACGAGCAAGTCAGTATTCCTGTAGCCGTTCATCAATCAATTCAGTGAAACTTGACTTGCTCCCCGAAGCGCAGAAACGGTCATATTTCCTTCATTTTTATTTTATTTTGTTTTTTAAAATAGTTATTAGCAAAATTTGAGTTTTCAACGTATACTTTTCTTAATGTTCATTTAATGCAAAGAAAATTCACAAACTACCGCATAGAATAACCACATTATTCTCCCCGTCCCTGCAGATTTACACATTTGGCGTCCTCAGGGTTGGTAAACTACGTTTAGAATCCCTAATGCAAAAAGTTTTTGGAACTTTAAAAAAACCGAAGTGAGCCTCATCCGCACAAACTCGCGGGGAAGTGGAACTTCTTTAGTCGCCGATGTTATTTGTTTATTTAATTTTTAATGATTCGGTCTAATTAAATTAAATAATTACTCTAAGGGTATGGGAGGTACAGATACCTTTGTACAGAAAGAGCGAAAGATTCCTATTTAATAAAGTCTATCACAGATCTGACTACACAGACTGTACTTCATCTCTAGTACAGTAAACGTACTAAACGTATGTATATTCTGGGTTGAGGATGTTGCACCTGCGGTAATATCACGTTGCTCTTTGGATATGTATTGTGAGAGAAGTATCTACCTATTCTATATTTCGACCGAAAAAACCAACGTTTTACTTTTTGAAATATTTCTAAATTCAAATACAAATCAAAGTTAAAAAACAAAAAATTATTATTACATAGTATAATAGAGTGAAGTAAATATGCTATCCCCTACGCCCTACGGGATATATATTTTGTAACATATTGCAACATTATTTTTGTCAAAAACATGAATTAATATTTAACCGACTTACCCGTGACTTCGGGGTGTGTTTCAGTCCTATAGCTGGTTGACTTCTATTGCTCTGTAACAAAAGGTTGGTTTGCATAATATAACTTAAATGTTATTTATTTAAATTATAATTTAGTTTGTCGAAGTGTTTGCTTCTGTTAAGATCCTATAAAGTGAAGTTTATCAAATCTAGACTGGTTTACGTCTTCCACGCAGGATATTAACAAAAGTAAACGCTTTAATTTTTTTCAAAATTAAAGTATTGAATCGGAAAAGATCAGAGTTGTAGTTTTCCCGTTCACAATGGCGAGATTTCGGGAATTCATCAAATTCATTAAAAATATGGGACTAGGTTCTTACAAATCTACCGAAAAATTTAAAAAAAGCTAATAAAAACTACCGAGACGGTAGTATTTTGCATAGAAAAATTATAGTATTCAACTCGCATAATGAAAGTTATTACTATCTCAAATGTATTACGACACTCGTTCACTACTCATGCCGCAAAAACACACTCTCGTGACTAATCGCATTAGTTAACACTGTTAACTTAACAGCCTGTTAAATAATATACATATTAATTTCAGTAATTTGTTTCAGTTCTGTTGTTGTCAATCTGTTTCCCACTGGGATTAATCCCAGTATCAATCAATATACTACTTTGTTTTCAAGCACTCATCACAGAAATAAATAATTAGAAATTAGCATTGTATTTCTAACGGTCCTCCAATCTCCCTCTCATCGTATCGTCTCGAAAGAGACATGGTGACAAGTGTTTTCACATACATAGGGGGCGCTAAAACCTTAAAGAAAAATTCTCTTGACAAATTACCTGGATGATTGATCATTACTCATTAAGCTCATTTACCTTCCGACGGAAAAATAACTTTTTTATATAGCGGTTATTAGTTTTCTGTACAAATTAGGTTCATTAGCATAGCGTTAGCAGTTGATCATGCTGATTACTAGGTCAATCGCCGCGCCGCCTCGAATTTTGTATATTCGTTTTAATTTTAAATACAATTTTAGAGAAGGCCGATATAGATTAACGAATTAACTCGAAAACGGATCATAAAACTCGATGCTTTAATTTATTGGAATACTTCTTCAATTGGATGCGATTAAATTCGAATTGCTCTCAACATTAGCATTATTTGGATAATATGACGGCAGTCCCGACGGCAAAACTTTTGAATATTTTAAATTGCTAATTTAAATTCAAATTATAAATTCTGTTAATAAAATTTCATTTTTCCTTCGTTTTGGCAGAAGCTACGCTTTACCGACTTTCCAAGCGGTAAAATTGCCTAATTGCTTATTTGCTATTTTTTACAATTTCTATGCTAGAAGCTCTTATTCTACAAATACAATTCATATTTGGGATTTCCTAAGTAAATAAGTTTCAAACCAGCAGGAATATTAGTGAACCAACAGGTGGCAGTAAATCTGTAAGAAAATTAACCTTTAAATGAAATTTCACCGGTTAGTTCCATCCGCTCATTTAATTTAAAATTTGATTTTCGTGCTATTCTAAGGAAGATTTAACATTTCAAAAATTTGATAAAAATATGTCGCGAAAGGTAAACCCGATAAATGGATAAAAATTGCCCTCTTACGGTTTAAAAATTTTGATCTTGAGCAGTTTTTTTTTCGGAATTTTTCGGAAAAAAAGGCGTGGTCATCTTATTTTCGAGTATAATTGTTGTGTCTGGGGGGGAGGGGCTATAGCCCCCTAGCCTCTCCCTTGGCTGCGCCACTGATCTTGAGGACATAATAACATGTAAATGAGTTAGGCCCAAAAAAGGAGTCATGTCACATGGCAAAGGACATCCTAAGATCGAATTTCTGGATTAGCAAATACTCTATAGAAGAAACACTAATATATTTATGCCCCCCCCCCCCCATTCCTTTAGTAAATGGAACGTCGTTTATGTACCTGCTACTCGATTATTTATCTCTGTAGTTAGGACTTGACATGAAATGTACAATTACCACTTAAATTATTATTTCATTGGGTAAGTAATGTGACTGACTAGAGGCAGCTTTTAATTTTTAATGAGTACCTTTTACAATTTACGTTGATTACAAAATGGTAATTAGTACTTTGACACTGTTTAACGGGTTATAATTTTTTGCACAAACTCAAGGCAAAAAGAAGAAGATGATAAAAAAGTGAAAAGTTCACATGATATCCTTGAGTGTGCGCTGAATCGATACAACATAAGAAATTAAAAATTAAAAGTCAGTGGCGTGCGGGTGATCCTTCCCACCCACGCCACGCGAAGATGTTTTGTTCTGGGGCGCCACGTCAGAACGAAAATTATGCGTTCGTGTAAATAATAAATTTTACTTAATTACAACTTGCAGCCAACTACTGACATGTTAACATATTTTAATGCAAAATACAAATGTTACCGAACTTCCTGGCACGTATCAAACTAAATTACATTAAGTTACAAACCTCGGTCCACTTCCTGTTTTGCGGAAGTCTCAGTTCGATGCTTTGTATTTCCTGAATCTGCTTGACAGTTCGTTGTAAATCGGCTTGTAATTTCTGCTGAATTTGCTTCTGTATCGAAACTTTTTGCTCTAGATCTTGACTAGTTTCGCCGTCCACGAGACACGACTTCCTTCCGGTTTTTTCTCGTTCCACTCGTTGAGCGAGGAACTCTTCCAGCTTCTTGGTCGTGTTTTGGAACTGACTAGGCGGTATGAGCGGCTGTCTGGGCTTAGATTGAGCGCCTCGCAGTTCTTCGTAGCCGCTCATCTTGGGTTTGTACCCAGAGTCGTCGGTTCGGTCGACGCTTTTGGAACAAATGTAATGCGATTGTGGCAAAAAGTGTTCCAACGCTTGTGCACTTGCAATGAAGTTTTGTTTATTTTGTGCGAAGGATAGTTTCGATTCTTCAGGCTGAGACGATTGTCTTTGATGGACGAAACTTTTAGACATTTGATTGCGGGCTTCGCTTAAATTTTCCGAAAACTCCGGCTGGGACGCTTTTCGTTGATGGATTTTGAAGTCGTGTTGGGCCATCATATCGCGTTGTATGAATTCTTTGAAACCGCCCGAATCGGACGAGTTGGAATCGACCGAGTCGATTTTTGTCATTTTACCTTCCAACTCTTTTTTGTGATGATTGACTATGATTCCGCAGCAGTCGTTGCCGACGTTGGTTAAGATGCTGCAACAGACTGTGCTAGGCGAATTGGGCGCTTTGGGACTCGGACCACTACAAATTTTTTGATTAGTTTCTTTACTATTATAATTAAATTTATCACATGTTTCGTTATTTTTGGCTAAATCACTATAAGGCGGTTCGTGCCCTTGGGTGGAATTGTCGTTAAAAACCTTCCTCGCGTAAGTTGGCTGTTGCTGATTTTGTGCAAAATTCTGCAAGGGATCATTTTTGTAACCCCTAGCTGTTTGTCTTGATGTGTGGAACGAATCGTCTTGCGTTGGTTTTTGAGTTTTGAGATTAACAGGAGGAACAAATTTGGGCTTCGAGGCAATCGCTGGTTTTGGACCCTGAATTTTAGGCTTTTCAGGCTTAACACTACTAGGATCTTGCATTTTTAAAATTCGCTTATGTTACATAATTATCTAAAAAGCACTTGGTGTTTATCCCATTTTGTTTTCTATTTTAAATTTCGTAACGAAGCACTAACATCGCAATAAAATAAACTTGACTCGAAAACTCATTAAAATTTTTATTAACTAGAAAGCGTAATAAACGCATTGATTTTTGATGCACTTGCACTATTACGTAAATAAACCAACAATCGAGTTTCTAAAATAGTGGCACATTTATAAACACGTTGTGAGGTTGGGGTTGACTCCCTTCTATAACAGTGACTTCGCGCATAGACGCTTGGAGGCGCACGGCGTCGCGTTCGATAAGACCAAGCTATTCGAAGGGTTGATAAAGGTAAACCGACTCGAAAAAAATAATACCAATAACTGGCACTTTAAATTTGTATTATTCTTTTTTATACTTTTCAGATCCACCCACTGTTGGTTAAAAAGATTCCCCGCCCGCTTCGCCGTCGCTGGTTTGAAACTCACGCGAAAATTATGCTTTTAAGAAATAAATAAACCTTGCGGTTCCAGGTGCTTCGGTGACACTTAACCACCTGTGCCGAGATCACATGAGGGATCCCCCAGTTAAAAATTAAAAGAAAAAAGAAATTGTTTTTAATTAATTAATAAATTGTTTTTTAATCGACGTTTCCTATATATTGACTCGATTAATACATTTTAAATTAAATGTAAACGTAGGAATATGCAGGTCATTCCTTTAATGTCGATAAATATTAATTAAAAATAAATAAATTGTAACTGGAAATTCGGATGTGACATATAATATACCACACGATAATTGAATTTAAAATGATTAACAAATAAAATTAATAGGTATACCAAGAGCGTTCCCAGTGGCGTAACATTAGTGGCCTCTTAAAATCTGATCTTTTTAAATTTGTCATTTCTTATTTTAAATATTAAACTAAAATAATTTATTTGATTTATTAGCAGAAAAATAAGGAAAAAACGAAGTAAAACAATGTGAAGATGGGATAAATCTGAAAATACACAAGGGGTCCCGTGTCCAAGATACAACTCTTATAGCTGTGAGTAGTTTATAAAAAATAATGTTTAGCTTTATTTATTTCATTTAGCATTTATTTCCATAATGGGGGGGGGGACACATAAGATATTTCTGACCCGAAACAGCTCGCACAAATATAGATACTTCTATCGTTCTATCTTTTCGGAGAGACTTCAATTTCGTAGCCCTCCCACTAGTTACTCCACTGTCGGGGTAGCAATTTCTAAAGCAGTTGAAAATTCCTACCTTTAAATGGATACAGCATTGAACATATTGATTTTTTAGTGTAAATGGTTAAGTGCTTTTACAAAATCCTTAAAATTATCTACAAAATAGATTCTAATATGTGGGTGAAGTTAGCCTCCCCCCTTTTTGTCGAACACTAATTTTTTTTTGTAGTATTGAGTTGTATTACTTAATTGGTATTTGACTGTGTCGTAAAAATTTGCAAACCGCACAAAAAAATTAAAAATTTTTTGAAATATTGGGCCAGCCAGGGGCCAACGCAAAAATTTGTTTCGCGATTTACTCAGTTAATATTAAACTTAGGATTTTAATTTTTACTGTTTAAAACAATTCAGATTGAATATACAAAAGACAAAACACGGCTTTTCGGGATTCGCGATAAGTTTAGAAAAAATGAGTTTTTTTTGTTTCGCGATTTTTTATTTTTATTATTATTATTATTATTTGCAAAACTTTATTTTTGTATTTTTAGCAGATATAGTAGTCTTGCACTCGGGAGGATATAATATCTCCCTCCCAACTAACAAGCTACGACTTTAGTACACTTTAAAAAATTAATAAATTATTTTTAAAAATGAAATTAAATTACAAAATTAAATAAAACAAAAAAAATTAAATAAAACAAGAAAAATTAAATCAGTTTATTGCAATATTCATATTTTCATATTGAATAAAATTAAGGCTATTTTGAAAATTTAAAAAAATAAATTCAAAATTTATTCTTAACTTTTTCAATATCCGTCCGCATGTTTTAAATTTAAGAACTAGCTACTATAAACATGCGGGCGGACGGATAATTAATTTATAATAATATTATATTTAAATAATAAATATTTAAACATTTTCTTATGAGGAAAATTATATTACCAAGATGCAAAATTAAATTATCCGACAATGTCACCTTGTTTTAAAAAAGTTTGCTAGATCTAAAGATGGTAGCCCGTTAACTTTCCCGACTATATTGATCTATTGTGGACCGCAATATTAATAAATTGCCTGAATGAATACAGTGAAACTCCATTGGTGTGGGTGTGCAACTTCATTGTCCAGGTCATACGGCCTAAAGCAGGGACGTAACAAGTCAAAGCCGGGCCCTGCTGCAAGTGGGTCACAGCGGGCCCCCCTCATAATTTTAAAATGACAATTTTAAAATTTAAAATAAAATATAACAATTTTATTACACAAAAAATATAAACTGCGAAAGACTGGACATGTAATAAATTCAATAATAATTACTTTGGAAACTTACCTGGCCAATCGGATAAATAATTTCTTTGATCAATTTCAAAATGCTCTTATCATTTGTAGTTTATATTTCTACATTATTTTTGTGTCTTTCATTTTTGTCTAAAATAATTAGGGAAGCAGGAATTTGTATAAATAAGTTTATAAATGCAAATCTCCTATATTCGGCCAACTCAGTCAGCACCCGATATAGTAAATGGTAACAAATGTAATCCTAATAACATAAAACAAAACTATTCCTCATTTATTTATAGTACAGAAAAATCTACTTATTTTTCCTTTTGATTGGCAAACAACGAAATTGTTTTAGTAAGATCTAAAGTTCTGGCTGTCTTATTTTCTATTGATAAAATTGCCTAGCTAGAAAGTCTGCTTTATAACATTTTATTTCTCAAATAGTTATTTACCAATTTTAAGATCGAAAATGATCTCTCAAATGTTTGTATTGGTTCATATTGCTTTAATTTTTAAATTAATGTTTCAGAACTAATAATAGTTGAATATTGAGATTACAAGCTCCCAAATATCAAATTTTTTTCTTTGAATTTTTGTGCTCTTTGCTTTTTTTCTATTTTTTAAATTTCTAATCTATAGATTGCATAAACTTTAAACAGTGTTAAAAGGGCCACCGAGCCACCTGTTGCTACGTCCCTGGCCTAAAGGTCTAATTTCTCAATATCTCGTAACCTTCTAATTAAAATGCGTTTTTATGTATAGAAAAATACTAGATTGTCTATACCTAAACTGAGCGGCCTGTAGGCCGCACTGATCCATCACTCTCCCATGATCTCCTAAATTGTTAGGATGGAACTTTAAAATTTAAAAATTAAATAAACCAATTAAAGGTGGGTTACGGATAATAATTAATAATTATTACTAATAATAATTAGTAATTATATATGGTAGCACGTCAAAACACCGAAAATAAAAATACCAACGATCCGTCAACTGAGTGACGTTTTTTCGTCATTTGGGGTTTTGTTAATTGCCTTCTAAACTTAATCATAAACTGTAAACTACCCTCCGAGCAAAATGGTTGCCATTAAACTCATGTGTAAACTGCCCTCCATAACTACCTATTATACAATTCGTCTTTCTAGACCCGTGATTTTCGGGTTCGATTAATTAGCTTGTCTTTGCGGGATTTTTTACCAAAAGCGTGAGGCAAGAGACTCTTGTCTTTGTAGATGTTTTGCCTAATCTTATTTTTCATACTGCACACATAAGCGACGTTTTATCTTTATTGTTGACCGGCCGCCGAATAAGCCGACGCTCACATCGCCGAGTGATCGGTCGCTGAATTGAACGTCGTCGCCCAGTGTAAGCATTTTTTTCTCCAAACGACACGAAAGTCAGCTGTTTCATTATCGATTTTAAACACGAAAGTCAAACTTTTCCTTAGCGACATACATACATGAAACCACGTGGCGTATAGTTTTTTCGAAAGTAAAACTGCCTAGGCACGTAAAAAATAACTAGAAATGTGACATCTTCTTAATATATAAAACTCAAAGTTATATGTATGTATGTCCGTCCCATCAAAATCTCCCCAACGGAAAGCACGATGGAATTCAAATGTTAACTCGTTATTCAGCTAAGAGTTCTAAGGTTACACTCAAAAAAATCGTTTGAGATAAATCTACATAGCGCTGTGCATGTCAAATTGTACCAACTGTAAACTCAAATTGTGCAGTTTTTAAATGTACTGTTTGCTAGAAAAAGGTAAACTTTTGTACCTGAAGATTTCGATTGAAATCTTCAGAACTGGTTACACTAATTCTACCTAATATTGTGCATTTTAAATTTTACGGTTTCAATCCCAATTTGTGCATATTTTTAACCACGAGTATGTATGAAAATGGAAAATTTTTGTTCTTGACTTTTGTTCTTGCGTATGCTCTTTTTTTGAATAACATTAAAAGAAATTTTCAGAATTTAAAATAATGCTACTATAATTTTTAAAATAATAATAATATTAATTTATTTATATTATATTATTAAATAATAATATTTAAGTAATCTACACAACTACATTATTATGCATGTGAAGTGTCTTAATTTTTTAAAATTTGATCCACAAATAAAACCAGAAAAACATATTTAAATTTAAATGTATATTTATTGCGCGAAATCGTATTAATAAATATGACGCTTTAGGATTTTGACGTCATTAAAATGATAATAATTATTAACTAAAATTTGTTTTAGGCTCGTGTCATCATGATTTAATTTCAGTTACGTGAATTTTTCAAATCAATTATAACATTTTATTAATTATTATTTGCGGACTGACAATATAGACTTTTAAATAATCACTCAAATATTCTGATTATAAAACTAAAATTAATTAACACAATTAAGGTAAAGAGCGATAGACACCTGTACTGATTTTTCGACTTCCAAGCCATCACACCATGACATGTGTTTTTGACTCGTTAGTCAGAAGTCAGTCAGTTAGTCTTTACCTTAATTATGTCAATTAATTTTAGTTTTGTAAACTATTTTGCAATTTTATTATCATTCTGATTATAGGTATATTGAACTATCAATAAATGCAATTTTGCAAATGCAAATAAATTGTTCATTTATTTGCCACGTTTTTGGTGTATTATCTTATCTCGAATTTTAGTAGTTGATAGTTTATTTGTAATTGATTAATTAATGGAATTCGAGACCTCTTAGTCGAACATAACGAAAGAAATTAATTCGTATTTATAGTGAAAATTGCTTATTTTCCATCAACTTTTATTTTAGAAATGGAATAAAACAAAAATTGAAGTCCGCAAATCGCAAGTGAATGTAACTAGCTTTAAACATCAGTAGATGTAATATCTATTATATTTAGTAAACCTTAAACTAGTACAATAAAGTAATAAAACTACCTACCATATTTTAAAGGAATGAATCGGCTTAAATTTTATCGGTTCCTAAAAATATACCGTAAAGCCAAAAGTATCTACCTAGAAAACATTAAACAATATCTGGCCAACAATTTAAGATATAGTATTAAAATTTAAGCTAAGAATTAAAGAGAAATGTACCAATGAGATTCTTCAATTTTAACGTAATTCTTTTTAAATTTTAATTTCTGAACTTTCATTCTAAAGTCGGACTCAATGGCACTAAATCTTACAAAAGTGGGAATTTCCACATTTTTGGATTCCTCTTTATTATTATTTTTGCATAAACATCTTACGTTACATTACGTCACACTCACACCGAGCACGCAAATATTTGTTACATTATCTACAGTTTCGAGATGGATAGTTTTGTAATTGAAATGTTATCAGCATGGGATATGTCCCATTTAATCGAAGTATTTCAAGGTAAGAAAATTTTTTAATACTATATTATGTACCTTAGTAAAATCAAATCTGTTAGAAATAACCGTATTTTCTTGCTCATAAGAATGAATATGAATAATACATTATATAAAATTAATTGAAGTAATATTTGAGAAATCGTTATAATAAAAATATGTTATAATTTTTAAGAAAACGAACAGGACAGTTACTTTCCGTTACCCTGTATATAGTTAATTCGGATCCATGTGCTGCGCAAACGTTGTGCGTAAAGTAATACGGAATGTACGGAATTCGTTTGTCTGTGTTTTTAAATTGTTTTATTATAATTATTTTTATAATAACAATAATTATTATAAATTCATTCGGTTTCAGTTATAATCTAACATTAAGATGTTTGTTTATAAATGTGGTTTTGTTTCTTAATAATACCTATTTTAATTTTAAAATATTTATTTTGTAGCAAATTTGAACCTTAAAATATCGCTTTATAATTTTATTTTTAGAAAATGATATTGGAGAAGATGCTTTCCTGAATTTGACGGAAACAGATCTTAAGTACCTAATCCCAAAATAAGGTCCACGAAAACGTTTTCTACAAAGATACGATGAATTTAAAAATTCCGTTGCTTTCAATAAGGTGAACTTCAATGAACAATTTTTTAATTTAGCATTATAATTACGCAAGATACAAATTTTAGGCGTTAGAAGAAGAGATCTTAATAGATGTATTGGACAAAAAAGATCACTCTCTAGAAAGCATAGTTGATTCGGCTGTCGATTCTTTACCATCATGTAATACGAGTATATATGAACAGCATACTCCTACATTAATGGTTAATTCAACCCAAAGGGTTGATAATGTAAGAATTTTTTTTATTCATTGTTTTATTAACATTAACATATCTGATTTAAGTATATCTGGGATATTTTAAATGCAACCGATGAAGGAAAGATGATCCTGAAAAGTACGACTTCAAATTTTAAGAGGAACGATTTAGCTCGTATTGTAGTAAAACATGAGCTGAGTAATTCGGCAAGTAAGAGGTAAGAGTTTTTTTGATTAACTACTAGATAAACTTGATAGTAGGTACTATATTACTATTTTTCAGTATCACAACAACAAAATTTTTAGAAATGGCTAGATTAATTGTAGCCATTTTTCCATTTGAAATGGAATCTATATACTATTTGCCTTACCACAAGGCTGAAAATGGCTCTGTGGTATCTGCAAGAGGCAAGTTGTGGTCTGCATATAGAACTTATAGAAGTAAGTATAAAATATATGGAATGACACCAGAGAAACAAAATCATCTTGTTGCAGTTGCTCCTGGTATGTATTACATTTTAATTTCTTGAAATTCTTGTATTAGTATCTATTTTTTTTATAGTTGTTCAAGTCGAAGAAAATCAAGACTTACTTTTATGGTTAAGGGAAGCTACTGAACCTTTTCCAGAAGTTCAAAAGGCTTGGACAGCTACGTTTTATAGCCGACGAATAGAAAATTCTGATCTGTCCATTGAAGAAATAATTAAAAAATACAAATGTATAAGCCATTCATTGGGATATCTGTTGGTAAATTGTTTATCTAACTCTTATAAATATTCTGTTACATAATTATGATTTTTAGCTACAAGATGACTTTCATAATATTTTTAAAGGTAAAGAAGTTTCTTGCTTCATCAGCAAATTTAGTCTATTATATTTTAATATAATAGAATTAGCCAAAAGCCGAACGAAAAATAGCTTTATTAAGGATTGTGTAAGGCAGTTCGAAGAAAATTATCCGAATGCAAATGAAAGTAATTATCGTTTTGAATGCATTGATTTTGTTGATTATTTTATTATAATTTTAGATTCAATGATGATATTTGCACTGCGGCTAATACCGCTATTAGTTGGTTGCAATGTAATAAAATTCAAGAACCGAACCAATTGGAAACCAACTAGGATCGAAACCCAGAATGGCTTTCTTTTATGCGTTGATGTAAAGTATAACATTGCACAAATAGAATATATTGTAAAACTTTTTTTTAGACGGTTGCGAGTTTGGAATCCCACTTAGAAATGCTAAGCCGGCTATATGCAAAGCATAATTTAAACATTCAACCGCTGCCCGTTATTGTTGGAAATTGGCAAAATCCAACGAGCTATATTGTTTTGAACGATATTCGCTATTCAGTCGAAAGTCCCCTAGTTGCTTTCGATTTAGCGTTCAAAACAATATATGCATTGGATGCATCATATCCCTCCGAAGCACAGTCTTCTTGGGTGTTTATGCAAGAGGGGCTGTATAATATTTCAAACGATAAGAAAGAAAGTAAGGGCAAATATTACACAGCTGTAAAATCTTTGTTAGCTGATTTAAAATTAACTTAAATATATTTAATTGAGTGGCTGCGGGGAAAAACCAGCTTAGAGTAGTGTATATACACACACCCTGTGTGTACCCTATATATCTATACAGGTGTCTCAAAAAAAAGTTTTGCTAGTAAATATAATTAGATAAGCAGTTAAAATAATCGATGGATACGTGTTTTTATCTAATTATATTTACTAGCAAAACTTTTCATTTTCAGTAGTGTATATACACTACTCTAAGCTGGTTTTTCCGCGCAGCCAATCAAATTATCAGGATTAATCTTTTAATTTTTTGGAGTTGGCATTATACATATTGTTCCTATACCTACTTTCAAAATTAAAATTAAACCCATGTGAACACGCAAGAAGTTTAGTATAAGAAAGTGAAAAATAATTTTTGAAGTATAAAGTGGTAAGTTTTTATTATTATTAATTAATTAATATTTCAATATGAGTTTAGCTTATAATTGTTTTAAATGTGATATGCATTTTAACACCATTAATTTGTATATGCAACATTTAAAAATGGTTCATTTGTTATCACAGTATGATATTTATTTATCATCCTAGCGATTTCCTTGTTTTAAATCATAAAGAAGATGAACTGTTTCCTGAATTTGGAAAAATTTTAACAATCGTTATTCATAATTCAGACGGTGGTCCATCAATATTTTTTGAATGTGAAATATTTGAAGCAATTGGTTTTGAACCACATTTTTATTCATATGAAATTAAAAAAACAAAAAATTTTTGCAATTAATGCACGGGATTTATTAATGTACGTCTCTTGCCTTGTAACGTCTGTTAACAATGTACTGTATGCTTCTTTAAGATATAATGTATAATAAATTTTGTTCAAAAGTATTGTGTGTATTGTGAATTTATATAGTTTGTATATATTTTTGTGAATTTTGTATAATTAATTTTACTTAAATTTTTAATAAATAAATATGCATTTTAAACATTACTGAATTTTTATTTAAACATAAAATAAGTCTACGAGTTACACAAATTTGATGTAGAAATGTGCAAAATTGCATATCAATTTTTTATATAACAATATACTTGAAACTTGCATTATTTTGTTCAGAAGTATGCAGCATTTTTTTTCTAGAAATACTCAAATTTTTGTATTTGAAATATGTAGAATTATTTAACAGAAATACATATATTTTGATGTAGATTTATCACAATTTTTATTTCAGATTACGTGCATTTTATTGTGCAGATTTTAAACTTAGTAGGTGGGAAATTTTTCAACTCAAATCTAGTACCTGCAAATTACCCAATTGGGTATTTTACCTGCTTAAAATCCTTGACCCAAACGTTGACACCCTTTCTGCACAATAATGGGTTTAGCGCCAATCTAGACACATATTGTGCAGGAATATTGTGCAATTGTGTAAATTATAGACACATTTTTCTTTCAGTGTAACGCCACTATTCTCAGCTCTCTACGACGTCAATTTTTTTTTGCAAAATTGGGAATTAATCATAATTATCAAAATTACAAAGAGATGTGACTAATTTTGTGATTTTATAATAATAAAATAAGAAATTAATTATAATAAATGCTCCTGTGCAAAAAGGAGTTTCCAGGTCATTCAAATATTAGAAGGTCATGGCGGCGGGCAGGCCGCCATTTAAAATTAAATAAACTCAAATCCAAATTTTAATTATTGTATAAATCCAAATTTTTATTTACTGTTGTACTGCTATAAAATCAATTAACTATTATATTTCTAAAAATTATCCAATTCAAGCTTATCTTCCAAACTGACACTTTCAAAAACGCAAATCTGGGACAAATTTCAATATCAAAAATAATTAAAATCATTTACGCAAAACTAATCAATTTATTCTCTCAAAATACAAAAATCACGTAAAAAATTGCAAATAAACTGCCGCTTCTGGCAGCCGTTTTTACCAAAAGGTCCCGTCTTTCCCCGCACGTTATTGCCACCTGAGCTCGTTGGCGGGAAGAAGGGAAAAGTTGAAGAATATTTACAAAAGTAACAAAATAATAAAACAAATATTTTGTTAAAAATAAAAATTTAAATTCAAACAATATTCCCTCTATGCATCAAAACACGTCTTTGCAATTAAACATCTCGCACCGAGATGTCGTTGCGCCGAAATGACAGGCACCGAAAGGTCTGTCTCGACTCGGTTGATCCAAAACGCTGTATGCCGCTATAAATTAATGAAACTAATATTATTTTGTTTTTTATAATATGTTTTTGCTTTATTATCTAGAATTTATTGGTTAAACCCCAACAAACTTATCATTAAAATGTATAAATAACCTATAACATCAAATCACTAACTATACTTCTCTAATTAAAATTTGAATTTAAAATAATTTATGATTTCTTAATCTTAATTTAAAATATTATATTTTATACAACGGAAAGCGGGAGCATCTGCCCTTTTGAACCGGAATTTAATTTTTTTTAAATACATTTTTTTTAAATTTTTGAAAAAGCGCCTAACGCCTTAGCAGTTGTTAAAATTACATTGTCTAACAGCCGATTACACAAACGTCATTTAAGGAAATATACCCGCCTATTTTAATCGCAATTTTAGATCTGAATATGTAAAAAATATGACTTGTTCTTTTCAGAAATAATGAAAATGATAAAAAAAGTCCGCCCGCGCAGGGACTTGAACCCTGGACCCTTGGATTAAAAGTCCAATGCTCTACCGACTGAGCTACCCGGGCTTATTTGAAAGATGTTCCTAACAGTTGGGGACCCATATGCAGACTATTGATTTATGACGAAAAGAAGAAGCAGGTCTGTACCGTATGCAGGACTGGCGGTAAGATATTTGACTCTCTAAACAAAAATCTATTAATGCCCCCCCCCTATTTATAAAGCAGTACTGAGCTGGGAGGGGGGGCGAGAATCCGCGATATTTGATAGAAATACTTAGACAGACATGGTTTTATTTAAAAAAAGGCTTAGCCTCTCTTGAAATTCTGTACTGTTAATTAAACTATTAAAATTTAAAAAAAAGTAAATTTTTAATTCTGAGAACTATCAAAAGACAGATACTCTTTCTATAACACTTATCCAAGAAGTAACGCAAAAGCAGAATCCTAGGACTCACATGCAGGTGAGTAGGCATCAAGAGATTAAGAAACAGTGGGGGGCATTCCATACCCACTGACCCCCCGGTTTTAAAAACTAACAATTTTTGTTCAATATATGAGATCAACTATGTAGTAGAAACCTTCCACTTGAACGACAACATAAATTTTTGTACACAGCATTTTCCTTATATCTTGTGAAATATACTCAGTTTTCTCTTCACCTGAAACCGAGAAGAAAATCGCTGCGAAGAAAAACCTAAGAAATTTCGCAAAAATGTAACAAAATAGAAAATTCCAGGAAATCCTTGGAAATCCAAGAAAATCTTAGAAAATTTTAGAAAGTCTTGAGAAATTAAGAAATCTTATGAATACAACTTTGTCTTTGCTTTTTAAACTTTTTTGAAAAAAAAATCTAGCGAAAATCCGAAGCAATCCAGTGGGATGGATTACACTTTTACAGTATACTGTGTGATTAGCCTCCTCAAATGGAAAAGCCACGAGCCGCCACTGACACCAAGGTATAGCGATGATAATGGCAGAGCGAGGAAGCCGGTAAGAAACGGTTTTAACAGTCTGCCTTGCGGATCGAGCTAATGAGCAGCTGCCAAGACTGTTTACTACTTTAGTAAATAGGCAAAAGAAACCAAATGCAGTCAAGCAAGAGTAGCAATAAAAGCACCTTAGATTAAGGGGGGGGGGTAATTTAGTAATGACATTGATTCTAAGCTCACCCTTAACATCAGAAAATATTGGAGCTGCCCAAAAGTTTAGTCTGCAGTTCAGAGAGCTTGAGGTTTGACAGTTTAATATAAAATTTTTAAAAATTCCACATCATTTATGTACTAAAAGATCTAAGTTAATTTTTATTTAACATTTTGTTTATACAGGGTGCTGAATGACCTAGCCCAGAGGTCTCCAAACTTTTTAGCCTAAGGGTCAGACTGATTACTCCATAAAGCTTCGAGGGCCAAGGCCTAGCTATAGTGGCTAATGAAAACAGGGCCGTACCTCGGATTTTTGTTCGGGGGGGAGGGGTGTTTACCTCAAGGATTAGGCGCCGCAGGTAATTTTTGTTGAAATTTTCAAGGTCAAACGTTCTAATCCAAAGTTAGAAAATTGCGATACAAAGATATTTTCCCCTATTCAGTGAAAGAAACACGCAACATAAAAAAAATATTTTTTATTCAAATAATTTTTAATATAAACTGCAATTTTTTATTTTATTTTTTAAAAATTCTTTGTTTTGTCAAAAAAATTGTTTAAAAGTCCTTTATTACATTTTATATTTTAGAATGTTACCTCGCGCTTTATTTTGAGGGGGTTTGAACCCCCAAAACCCCCCTCAAATACGGCCCTGAATGAAAATATTCGAACCCTCCTATGTTAACAATGTATCAACTATTAACAAAATATCTTACTATTATTTTGTATGATTACTTTGTTTGATTTGATTTATCAAAATAAATTAAAGAGCGGGCCGGATACCAGACACATCAGGCCCGCTCTCGCGGGCCGTAGTTTGGAGACCCCTGACCTAGCCGAACAGGAAATTAACATGTAAAAAGTTATTTTTGCAAATTCCTGCTTCCTTAATTATTTTAGAGAAAAAATAAAAGACACAAAAATAACGCAGAAATATAAACTACGAATGATAAGAGTATTAGATTTCATCTAACTTTTACTTAAAAAGCCAAAAATGCTTTTGAAATTGTTAAAAGTTTGGTTTATCGGACTGGCCATGAAAGTTTCCATGGTAATTACTTTGGAAAATATAAATTAAATTGAATTTATTACATGACCAGTGCGATAAATGCAAATTTTAACAATTTCGAAAGCAATTTTTGGTCTTTTAAGTAAAAGTTAGATGAAATCTAATGGTCTTATCATTTGCAGTTTATATTTCTGCATTACTGTTGTGTAGGGAAATAGGAATTTGCATACGTAAGTTTTTACATGTTAATTTCCTATGTTCGACTAACTCATTCAGCACCCGGTATATTTAAAATGTTTTATTGATTTTAAATGCTATAAATATTAATTTTTTTAAAATAATTAATATATTACTCTAAAAGATACCATTTGTCAAATTGCAAACTGGTATAAAATAAAATGTATGTTTTATTATTACGATAGTGAAGAAAAACTACATAATATATAATTTATTTTAATAATTACTTCACACAACGTATAAATCTTACATAATTAATTAAAAAATTGCTCACTCAAAAATCAAATTAATTTGTTCTCTAATAATTATAAATCTCACACCAAATTCTCAAATCAAATTCAGGAAACAAACTTCACTTCGATCACTTCATTTTTGGCAAAATACCCTGATTTCCCCACTTTGTTGTTGCCATCTAAATTAGTTGGCGGAAAAATGAAAAATTCCAAAAAAATTAGATTAAAAATCTACAATTAATAAAATGAACCAATCCAATGGAGGATTTTGGAACACCACAATATATTATATAATATATACAGTTACTCACAAAAAAACTCGTACACTCCTACGATAGCAATGTAAATTGTCGTTTTCAAACCGTTTCTTGTTATATAAAAATCGATTTTAGAGCAAAACGTTTTGGACAATTTTGGTTGAAAATTTTATTCACTTCATTTTTGGTTATATACATTTTTCCATTTTGTTGCACCGTTTCTGAGTAACGGCGACTTAAAGCAGACTTTGGAAAATATAAAATACAAAGCATAATATTGTCTGTATCTCGAAAACGGTGCGACAAAATAAAAAAATGTCGATTTTTAAATGATAAAAATTGGCTTGAAAATGTACAATTTATATTGCTAACACAGGAGTGTTTGAGTTCTTTTAAGGGTAGCTGTATTAAAAAATGTATACAAAAAAAATGCCGCCCGCGCAGGGACTTGAACCCTGGACCCTTGGATTAAAAGTCCAATGCTCTACCGACTGAGCTACCCGGGCTTCTTAGAAAAATGTTATTAACAATTGGTGACGCATATGCGCATTAGAGTTAAAGATCTTCTGATCTTTTCAGATAAAGATAGAACCATATTTCAAGAAAACGATGAAAGCTATAGATCATTCAAGTAACAAATCTATCATACTATACAAAAACAATTGTTTTAGTGTAGTAAGTGTACCAGGGCCGGCGTAACCATGTTTGTCAACTCTCGAAAGGACCAACCCAGAAGAATTTAAAAAAATCGAGTAGGGGGGAGTTGAAAAAAATCTCAATTTTTCACGTTTATTAATTTTTAAATTTATATTTACCTACTTTGCTTTCGAGCAGCTTCTAATATTTCACATATTTATTTTAGTGAAATTTTAGAAAAACCGGAGAAAATATTGCATCCCGGGAGGTCGGGAGTTGTATTATTATTACCGGAGTCTCCCGGGCAATCCGGGAGGGTTGGCAACCCTATCTGTCACCCTAAGCAAAAGGTTATATTCGCATCGTATATTCGCCGCTCCTCCTCAGAGCCGGATTAAGGATATCTGAGACCCGCCCGAGAATATGCGCCGCAAACGAAAATTATTGATTTTTCAAGGTCAGCAATTAAACAGTTAACTGCATAAAATAATACACAAAAACAATATGCCGATATAATTTTTTTCCCTTTTACCGCCCCTAAAAAGCTGCCACCCTAGGAGGTTGCCCAACTCGCTTAATGGTTCCGCCGGCTCTGGTGTAGCAAATAATGAAATCCAGGTAAGAGAATAGAGAAGAAAGTTATGGTCCTAGTCGTCATAATTATTATACTTCAAAATAATGTCAATTTCAAATATTGTTTGTACAGCCATGAAAACAACACTTATCGTCAAAAATTATTTTATTATAAAAATTTTTATAGTAAAAATTCTGTACTTTTCTGAAATTTAATTTCAAATAATTTTTTTTTTCAAAACACAAATACTTAAGAATATTTAAAAATTATGAATTTTGAAAATTAGAATAAAATAATTTAATAATTTCTTGTAAAGTTTCAGTGTTTTTTTAAATTAAATTAGTGGAGATAATAACTTGGAAAAAAAAAATTTTTTTGAAAATCCGAAAATTGGCTAAAAAATGTGGAACGCTTCACGATTTTGCGTGTCATCCTTGCGCAGGGGCCATGCTAATCTTCTCTGTATCGTTCCAATTTTAGTATATGTACCGCCGAAGCGAGTACAACAACTGTATCTTTCAAACGGTATATATGCAATAAAATCGTTGAACACATAAGAGATATATAATGTTGGATTTTGTCATCAAAACGACATCAATTTTTATCAAATTTTTAAATCATTCTACAATAACATTCGAAAAATCATGCACTTCCTGTTGTAGCATTTGAATTACCAAAAAAACTAATTTTTATGAAAGTAAAATTAAAAAATACAGATTAAATTTCAAACTCAAGTATGAATGGTTGCCTACGTATGCTAGAAGTTTAAGCATTTTAAATGAAATTCTAGTAGTAAATACTTTAGAAAATTTCATTTTAAGATTAGATTAAATATTATAAATCAACAAAATCCCTTTTACAGCAAATTTAATGTCAAAAATAGAAATTTATACTAAAAGTAAGAAAATATTATGAAAAATCAATATGGAGCTTAGGCAAACCGGTAAAAGGCGGCGCCACTTATCGAGTCTATTAATTTTTATCATTAGAATACTATTTATAAAAATAATATTCGATTTTGATTTTTGTGGCTGAATTTTTAGAATTGAAAATAAAAAAAAAAATATATTAAAGTTAATAAGTTAAGCTCCGGAGCCAAAAAATTGGCGCTCTAATCAAACTCGGTTCTAAGCGCTCTTGGAGCACAATTAGCCAAATTAACCCAAAGAACCTGCGACTGGCTGATTGGAAGAGAGTCTGCCCCTTTCCCCATTAATCTTCGGTAATTGGCAAAAGTTGTGGAAAGTTGTAATTCACAGAACAGTTGGAAAAACTACTAGTTGTCAAAAATAGCACAAATTGCAGCAAAACAATTGTGAAAAAGTTAAAGCGGAGAGTAAAATAGTTGGCAATTTCAAGACTGTTCCCCCCCCTCTCAAAAGTGTTGGTTCGGCACGCGGAATTTTGAAAGAAGTTGTCGATTCAAAAACTTATAAAACATTTTAAAGCCAATCAAGTAGTATCAATGTTTTAATTTTTCTTCTGCTGTCCTCAAACTCTACGCTTCGACGTTTTGCTTTTTTGTTTCGACTTGACAGAAGCAAGTGTTTTGTTTTTCGACTTACTTTATTATATTCTCTGCTGTTTTCATTGCTTTTGCTTTCATTTGCGCTCTCTTTTTGATGCTTATTCACTGCTGAGATCAGAGTTTGATATCTGGCAGTGTGATTATTTCTGCAGATGGTTAATTTAGGACCAGTGGCGTAACTAAGGAGGGGGGGGGCTAGGGGGGCCCCATACACAATAATTATATTTGAAAATAAGATGACCACGCTCATTTTTCCGCTCATCCTACCAACCAACACCAGTCCGTAAGTACGGCAATGCATTTATTAAATTTATCAAGAAAATGTGGCTTTCTGATATCAAATTTCATAAAACAGCACTCGCCATTTAATTTTTGTTGAAAAATGGAATCCAATTTTGGCGGACAACCATTCTTTAAAAACGAAGAAAATACTATGACAACCTGAATACCAGAATTGCATAAATCTATGACCGCTAGGTTTTATCGCACTAGAGATTTCTCTTCATCAGGTGCGAATTAACCCGCGGTGCCAATGCATTGTCGCAAACTTCCGCATGTAAATATGTGATTGAAACTTTGGAAAATGAAGAAGCATACCACGCCCTCTTTTGGAACCCATATGAAAAGTCAGCAACCGTCCTTTTTACAGGCATCTGCAATTGTGTGCAATAAAATTCTTTCGCTACCAGGGCCATCGTGCCAGGGTGGGCACGTACCCACCCTGTTGATTGGAGCGCCCAGTCAAGTGCCCACCCAAATCTTTTAGGTGCTGATTTGAATAATGTAGTTTTTTGAGTTTATTCATAAATTATAGTATTTATAAAACTCCGCAGGCTAATCGTGGATATGGCCTGAATCTGTTTAGGAGTGTAATTTTGGTATTGGATTGGATATTGGATCCTGGGTTATATCTTGTTCGATGATCGAGAGTGAACAGGGGCTGATCTAGAATTTTTTTCTGGGGGGGGGGGGGCACAAAGGGTGGAGACGGACAAAAAGTGTTCTTAGATTTGGGATTGTCTCCTTGTCTCCTTGTTAATTAAATTGAACAATTATAAATATTTATGCTCAATACCGAAGGCCCAAAGTAATTTTTCCGATCTCTAAAATTTTTGTTTTTTGAAAAAATTAGTTTTGGCAAAAATGTAAACTAAAATCTCCTTTATTTCGCTTATTTCTATCATAACTCATGAACTACATGTCAGACAGTAGTCAGCTCTCGCGAGCTTTTCCGTCATTCTATTCTCTAAAAGTTCGGTTTTCATCGTACAGTTAACCATTTTGGCGTAAAAAATCATAAAACATAAAAACTGTTGTGTGTTTCAGTATTTTCAGTAATTTCCTGACAAAACATTTTCTATGAAACTTTCAAACCTATTTTTGAAAACGGGGAAAGGCGAAAGCCACCATGAAAAAGATGGCAAGAGTAGGACATTATCCGTTACCTGTCTGCTTTTGACGCGCCTGAACTGATTAACGAGAAATATTTTGAACTCGGTAAAAATTTTCACACTATATGCATATAATTTAAAGTCTATTTTATTAAACCTGACACAGGTCCTTTTGCATATTTCACTCTTCATTTGATAATGTCTTTCATGCTGTTTTTTCACTCATAATTAATTCTAAAGACGGCTCTGACTGCTGTTGTCTACGTTTTTGTTTATTTAGAAATATTTCTACTTTACAAATTTGTTGTTTGATTGTAAGTACCTACTTAGCCCAAATATTACAAAAAAGTTAATGAAGTACCCCGCTGCATTTGCCTGTTGGTTTTTACCCGTCCATTCAGGCCAGACCTGCAGGGCAAGTGTCTCTCGGGCCTTGCGATGATACACCACTGGTTCCACTATTTTGTGTAAAAAATGTGGAACGCTTCACGATTTTGCGTGTCATCCTTGCGCAGGGGCCATGCTAATCTTCTCTGTATCGTTCCAATTTTAGTATATGTACCGCCGAAGCGAGTACGATTAAACAACCCCTACTTTGGATATATAAACAACATTATGGTTTAACATTCACGGCGAGAGGTAAAGTTGCAAATTTTACTTTTTCTCCGCTAATTAAAACACCTCAGAAGTTATGATCTATATAGTTGTATGAAAATTTGTAATCTAAAAGCGAGAATATTTAAAAGTTACATATTTTCCTTTAATCGATTAGGAAAACTAAAAGTTTGATATTCAATTTATAATTCAAGTAGCATTGGTTGCCTACCGACAGAATGTTAAGTTAACAAACTCACCTTTCCAAATCCCCGAGTGTTGGCATTTAACAAGGCTCCATATGCATTTTCGGTATATTCTTTTTCCAGATGATCGTATTGAGCTTGGATCCGTCTGAAATTCAAATTTTTGTTAGAAAAATGTGTAGAAAGCTGTGTAATTATAAATTTAAAATATTTCAGGGTTGGTTTTAGTGGCAATTGAAGTACACTTACGTGATGGCAACTAGGAGTTCTTGTCTTTGATGTTCTTTGGCCTTTATGGAACCACCTTCGGCTAAAGCAATTTGTAACTCTTTCTGTAGTACCGACAGCTTCCTACGTTCAGCTTCCAGTAAAAGACTTGTAACCTGAAACAATTTTTTTAAATTTCATTTGTTTTACATGTAGGTATTTGTGAGCTAATTTAATTAATATATAAAATTACGTAACGTCAATCTCAAACTTCTTGATTATACTACATTTACTTATTGCAAGTAATGATCGCCATCATTCATTAGTAAAGTTCAAGTACAAACACTTACTTGTAGTATATAAATCGATTTTAATAATTCCGTTATAAAATGAACAATAAAATTTAAAGCTCTTCAAACATTTGGATCACCGGCATTGAAATAACATAACGGTGGGTTTACGCAATTAAGTTTGAAAGAACGAACAAATCAATTAAAAAATATTCCTGTGAGCGGTACCCAGATCTTAGATGATGATAAAACTGTATAAACCCTCAGGTATTATAGTCATTTTATCAAAATAACATAAAAAAAAAAATTATGTTAATCTGGATTTGAACACAGGAAATACTTTTACTAAACCAAATGCGGAAAGCGAATCAAATTGTTTTCAGCTGCTACCTTAAAGTGGCTGAAAAAGCGAAACCAGCGATTTTCGCAAATCTGATTATAGTAAATTATAGAAAATGTCTAAGGCCAAGGCAAAATTTTGTGGAAAGGCCCGGAGAATACCGACTAACCAAATTTTACAAAAATTAACTTGGGTAAATTTTGTCGAAAATATAAATTGGAAGAAATTGTCAATTGTTTTGCATCCGAGATAGCTAATTTTTAATGATAGCAATTCATCAACTATCAACTAAAGAGACCTCCAAAACTCGGAAATGGTCATAAGAAAGCTAATTGCTCCATAGATTTGAACCGAGTCGTTTTGCGTTAGCAGGTGATCGTACAAACTACTAGATCAATGGCAGTGTGTTATGTATATTTCGTGTTTTGTGTTAGTATATCTTAAATAAGAAAAGAATTTTTATAGAATCTTTTGAATTTTTAGGAAAAGAAGCTTCTGTTTGACGTAACATCCCACCAGAAGGACCACTAGATTTAAGCGTCTTTCAAAGTACGAAGGCAATCATAAGAAGGAAAAAAGTTACTCTTCACTTTTTATGGACTCAAACAGGTTAATAGGCATCAGTAAGCTGGTAAGTACTGAGCCAATAACTGAGCATTGATAAATTCAGTGAAAAACTTTTGTGCCTAAATCACATTTCTTCCATTTACTTGTACAGCGATCATTTGCCCTGAAATACTGCATGAACAAAAAGAAAGCATTTCCCGCAATTTCTATCTATAGAATTTTTCTTTGCTTGTACTGTGGTAACAAGCAGTTTCCATGTTTTTCTAGGATTTCCTACAACTTGTACATTCGTTCTCCGGCGAATTCCCTAATGGGCTATAATCTAATTAGCCCAATGGATAAATGTTTCTCTTGTTCGAAATTTTCCCATTTATGCTATGGGCCTAAAAAATTGACTGCCATACCTTCAGTGTGATGTTACAACGCTAGAAACCTCAGTTCTATACTCGGTACCCTGGATCCATTCCTACGATTTCAAGTCCAACAGATCGAAATTCATCTATAAGCTAGGTATGGAAAAATCACCCAAACCACATTTTTTACAAGTAATTTTGTGAGGCGATTACTCCCCTTTCCCCCCATAGTGAGATGTCGTGAGGTCGTCTCACATGAGATTGTTCGTTTTATTTAATTTATCCTAGTTCTCTCGCAATTTTGCAGTTTCTTGCGGAAAAAAGTTACGTGATATTTTCCGAGACCCCCCTCTCCCCCACGTGAGATTGGGTGAAATTTGGCTCAACCACCTCTCCCCCCCTAACGCCTCACGTAATTAATGGAGGTCCCGTAATTTTGACTTAAATCAAAGATCCGAGTTTGGATCTTGAAACTTGGATTTTCAAATATCGCACGTAGAACAACAACTACCATAAGTACAGGAAAAGAAAAGAAAAGAAAAGAAAAAAAATGTTACGAAATAGTAAATAGAGGAAATCGTAAGAAATCCAAAAACTCCAAGAAAATCTGAGGAAATTAGGAAATATTAAGAATTATTACTAATATTTTTGGTTCTGACCATCTAAATTGTAGAAACCCAAGACTGACTTATTTTTTTTCTCAGTATAATACATAAAAGTACCAGCAGTATGGTCTAAAAGCCTACACCGACCGGCTAACTTGAAAGGAGGCAACCGCGGTTCAAATCCTGGTCGCTTCGATTACACTGTTGCGATCTAAAGGCTAAGAAAAGGCAACGGGAAACCACCTCTACCTCATTAATTAAATTTCTTAGATCGTCATCTTGGCTTCAGCCAAGTGATTGATACTATAATAGAAGATACTAAAATAAAAAATAACATCTGGCAGCTTACTCAGTAACTTACTGGTCAAATCGGGGCCTGGCTAAGAGACCCCTGTTTTCATAGATCTGTAACTTTTGAATTTGATGGTTCTTCAGGGCAAGAGAGCTAACTAGTTAATTACCCCCCCCCCAGCAGCCCCGGTTCTACGATTTTTTCAAATCAGGGAAGAACTTGACATTGGCGTCCCTTTCTTCCAGCATTTGAATTTCGCGCCCCGGGGCTACCCCCCGTGACTCATTAAAAACCAACAAAATCCAATAAATTTATATGTAAATTATTATCAGAATAGATTTATTTACTAACCCCCCTCCCATAAAAAATAATAGGTCTATTTATGACTGTGAAAGGCGTAAGAAGCAAAAAAAAGAAAAAACACACGTTTTTATCCCATTTACCCTCCAAGAACTTTGTCTGGATCTGCCCTTGCTTTATTTGGGATATACGTATCTGGGCTCAGAGATCCCCATATTTCTAGATAAGTGATTTTCAAGTTTGTTCGTCTTTCAGGGACGTTTTTACATTAAAAATTTAATAAATTATATTTTTACAGGGTTGGCAGATGCTTTTGACAGAAATTCCCTTGAGACAGTTTACATGTGGGATCCAACCTATTTGGTTGTAGGGCAGTTTAACATTTTTAAATTTCTGCCGCTTTGATTTGATTTGATGAATTGGGGCCGAAAGTGAAAATACCGAATGTCAAAAACATTGAAAACAAAAACCTTCAAAATCGCCGAAAACAAAAGCACCAAAAGTCTAAAACACCGAAACCAAAAATACCGAAAAAATCACCGAAAAACAAAAACGCTGAAACCAAAAACAGCGAAAAATGCATTTCTGCGCGGGATCATTGATTACTTAAGTTTCAATTAAACTTGAATGGTTTTGGTTTCGTCGTTTTGTTTTTCGGTATTTTTGCATTTCGGTGATTTTGTTTTCGGTGTTTTTGACTTTCGGTGTTTTTGTTTTCGGAGTTTTGACTTCGGCGTTTTTGTTTTCGGTGTTTGTTTTCGATGTTTTGACGTGGAATCGTTTTCACACACACTTGCAGTGGCGTATTTAGAAAATGCTTTGATGGGGGCAGATTAAAGATTTTTCAGAATCTCGTTAATCTATTCGTGAGCGTCAGTTGTAACTAATCCTAATACATAAAATCCCAGCACGCTTCTGCTGCTTCTGCTACAATGTGTTATTTTAGTCCTTTTTAGTTATTTTAGTAGGACTAAAAATATTTGTTTTTTATTAATCCAAACCGGGAAATTTGAATTTTTAAGCAAAAATGAGGGAATTTTAACCTTCGGCTAGATTACCTCACTGCTCATGGAGTTTAGCAGCAACTTTCTGTGTTCCTTTGAAATTCAAAATTGTAAACCGGGGGGTCTGGGGGGTGTGGAACACCCTCCAGTACATATCGCAGAATTTTCACTCTTTCAGAATACTTGGAGAAGATAGGGGATTTACAATTTTACAAATTTCGCCAGGAAAAACCGGGAAATTTGAATTTTTAACCAAAAATGAGGGAAATTTAAACCATTGGCTAGTGAATACTAAAGCTTGGATATTTATGGATATAAATAAAATTCCCAATCTTCTAAAATACCCACAGAAGACAGAATAATTGGACAAATTTCCTCGGAAAAAGCTGGGAAACATTTTGTTTTTGAGCAAAAGTGAGGGAAATTAAAACGTTCAGGTAAAAAAAATTAGAATTTGAGAAACTTATTTACCTATTTTTATATTATAGAAAAAAATTTTAATTGCTCCACGGCACATCAAGTTAGCAGCAATTAAATATTTAAATATTATACCGCTAAAAAAGAGATCAACCGTTTAGCTGCTCGTCCGCGGACGGGCTTTCCAGTTAGTAAATAAATAAATAAACAAATAAATAAATAAAAATAATTTAAAGTTATTTAAATTTTAAAACTTCGTGGTAAACATTACTTTTATCAGGGGGGCATTAGGGGTACAATCCGAGTCATCCTTGGGGGGGGGGGCAATTGCCCCTTTGCCTCCCTCTAAATACGCCACTGCACACTTGTAAAACCAATGTGTTCAAATGGTTAAATTAATCGAGCTGTGTGTGTGTAATCACTTCTAGATAATATTTAATCCGTGACCGGTGTCTGAATTGGTTCCCGTTTTTGCCGGTGCGTACAAACATAGCCTTACGAGGGGGGGGGCTGCTACACAATAGTTACTATAAAAAATATTCTTAGTTAATTGAAAAAAATATTAGCTAAACATGAGTAAATCATCTGCATCAGCTATTAACAACTCATCTCCGTTAATTGGGCCAGTTCATGTATGGAACCCGATTCTCAGCTTTTTAAACTATGAGCTTCTTCTAACAGCTCTTATGACTTGATCATCATGGGGAAAGCCTTTCAGACCTTCCTGTTCTAACTCTATTAGAAACAAAGCGACTAGTTGGTCCTTATCCAAGCAAAACCAACCCGGTGGTTTTGATTGTAGAACTTAATACCACATAGTTTAAAAATGGCTTGTTAATTTGTAAATTGCTCGTTCGAGATGTATTTAAAATAACATTTCCATTTCTTCGTTCGGTAGTTCCTTAGCTGCTAAGACTAGTGAGGCCCTCTGGCTAATTATTTGTTTAGACAGGAAACTTTTAACAGACTCACTGTTCAAAATCCATGCGTTCTGTAGAAAAATGGACTGAAGCATTTTTCAAAAGTCAGTTAAGTTTTGAATTAGCTTAAAAAATTTTCTTTTATTTAAATTTTGCAGAAGTTACTGGCATTAGAGTAATTCTACAATGCTGTTTAGTCTGTACATCAATAATTACTTATTATCCGAAAATATAAATTTGATGTTAGAAAAATTAGAAAAAAAAATCCAACAATAATTATAGTGGTTTTTGTTTACAATTCGAGTTAACCTACACTTAAATACACTCATGTTACATAATTTCAAGGAAAACTCTCAATATCGATTATGTAATTAAGGGCTTTTTAACAAAAGCAGGTGTAGATAAAAATCTCTACAATAAAATTGCCATACCGCATTATTACCAGAGAAAAGGAAAACTATAACAAAAGGCAATTTTAGTGTTGGTATTTTGTTCAACACCACATGGTAACCTGGGCAACTCATACAAACAAAGAGGGACATTGATTTAGTCTACGAACTAGTTAGAACCGGTGGAAATAATCAATAAAGTACAATATTTAAGCTGAAGTTGGAAAAATCAATTTTAAAATTGTTCAAATAGCTCGGGCCAATGTGAAAAATAGTTATTCGATTAACTTTGTTTGGGGAAACTTTTTGTTCATCAAACTTTTCTTTCGTGAATTGAAAACTGATTTATTTAAAAAAACAATTCCAGGCCAGGAAAATTTTTTATTCCATTATTGATGTAATAAAAATAATAATGTAGATATTATTTTAATAACTTTTACCAATACCTATTATAAAAGCATATTGAAGAACTTCAATTAATCAAAAAAAAATACCTCAAGTTGAATTCCGAAGAGATCTCTTGTTCTGTCCTGTTTATTCCGCCGTTCTACATTTTCCGTTGGCAAATTCGTCACCACATTTTCGATAGGACTCATCTGGAACAAAAAACAGAATAATAAAATAAAAATAAAAAAAGTACGAGGGTTCGAATTCTCGAATAAATAATTTTTTTAAGTGAGTTGTGAAGAAATTACATAATTTAAAAACCTAAAAAGTAAAAGTTATTGTATTGGTTCATAAGTAGTTGTGCTTGTATCTGCCTGAGAAATCGTGTCAAAATGATTATAAAACTTAATAGTAATAATAATGGTAATGAAGAAGCTCTACAAATTGCAATGTTTATGACACTGCATTTTATATAAAGATGATCCACTTCCTTATTTTTGTTTGGAGTTATTGTACTGAAAAGTTGTAAAACGAACTCCTCGTTGTGAAATATGACACATTACACAATAAAAATATTAGTATCTATTAATTAATCAATGGAAGCGCGTAATTTTCTTTTTTTTTGCAATCTTAATTTGTATTACCGCTAAATCATTAGTAGGAAAAAGTTTTGGAAAAATTTCCATAGAAATCAATAAAATATGACCTGTTATGTGATCATTCGTTTGCCTACACCCAGTAACGAATTTTTCTAGTATTTTTCAGAAGTCCTGCTGGCAGCAAAAGAACAAGCAATAATTACAAAAATTTCATTGAAAAAAGCAGCTGGCTAAGTGAAGAATCTTTGGTTTCACCTGTCAGTAGCTTAATAGCTGACAATTTTGTACTTTCCCCTCTGCAGCATTTACTGATCGGACCTTCTCCCAAAAATTAATTTGTTAATGATGTCAAGAATCAAGAGTAGTCTGTTTAGAAATTCTCCCTAAGACATCTATGTGCATAAGGTTCCTACCAAAACGCGAAAACTATCTCGTAAAAGTCGTCCAAATGCACAGGTTTTTTTCTTATTTTAGAAAAAGGGTAATTTTCAATTTTCGAGGCAAATTTTCTCTTATTGATTGATTCAAATGTAATTTACATATAAGAAAATCTAGATTCAGTTGTATGTTAATCCCAACATAGAACAGCCTTTAACCCTCTACAGCCCAACCTGTATAAAGCTTCCAAAGTTCCAAATTTAAATTTTTTAAATTTTATGAAGAAATTTGTTAATAGTAACAATTGTATTGAATTACGAAATTAAAGGCAAAGTGACTATTTCCTTTTTCCGATCTTGGGGTAAAGTAAAGCTGGGAATCAAATTCGAATAATTCGAATATTCGAATATTTGAATATTGGAATACGAATAATATCGCAACGTATCATTTGAATAATCGAATTATTCTAATATTCGAATAATTATTCGAATAATTTGAATATTCGAAATCGCTAAGCCCCACCCCATTTCATTGCACACTCATTGTCCATTGGTCAGAATAAGATTTAAGTGAAACTTAAGTTTTAAAGATAGGTGGTGCAACTGGGCATTAAACATTCAAAATATTCGAATATACAGATTATTCAGAATATTCGAATATTGACATATTATTTGAATTTTAAATTATTCGATTATTTAACAGATTTCAATATTTGAACAGGGCCGGCAACGGTTGAATTTACAAAAATTGTATTTATAATTTGCCGACACACACGGTAAATAATCTAAATTCTAAATATAGACGAACACAGAACCTCCTCCTTTTTTGAAGTCGGTTAAAAATAATAAATTAATACTTAGTAATAATCTAATATTATTCAAAATAGATTTAGCAAAGCTACAAGATGTATAATATTTAAGATTATGTGAGCACCACACGGAAAATCTAAAAGATTCCGGCTCTGTATTTGAATATAATCTAATCTGAATATTCGAATTTATTTGAAATTTATTTATTTATTCGAATTATTTGAATATATGGTCTGGAGGTATGGAGTACCTCCCAATATACCATTAATTACCTACACATAGTGCCATAGCCATTTCTGAAGACTTTATGGTGGGGACTGGGGAGGAGGCAGAAGATTTACATTTTAGATTTTATTTGTTGAAAAACTTTTTATTTTATTATTTTTGTATTTATTTTGTATTTTGCATTTTTGCTTTAACAGCACACCAGAAAAATATATCAACCTGGAGATCTTGCCTACGAATTAATAGTTCTACCTCTTCCGATCAATATTTCAGGATTACTTCGTTTAAAAATTTTTTTAATCGAAACCCAAAATGGGCGAATTAAAAATGATGTTTGCTTGCAATAAATTATAAAGTTTTGAAACTTGGCAAAAAGTTTCGTCGTAGGCCCCTGTTTAACCAGAAAAAAGTCGCCATTCCTCCAAGGTCCGGAAGTGTCCTCCATCTTGGATCTTAAGTGACACTTGATGGTTTTTCAATAATATTTTCAAAAATATTAACTTTACGAAAAAATAGTTCGTATAAAAATTGAAGCTCGTTAAATGCTAAATAAGAAAGTTTATATTCAATATTAGCGTCAATGCAATGTTTAATCGACAAAATCCATCCGCCTGTCGTGTAATGTGATGGCGCCTTTCATTATGACTATAGTAGAGCAGATGACCGTCAAAACTCAAAAGCGTTCACTAACCCAATCACGACGTAGAACTAAAATTACATATCAAAATGTTCGGATTTACCTATTGGACCTAAATACAAAGTTTAGGATATTTGCAATTGTGAGGGACAAAAGTTATAAGCCAAAAGCGAAAAAAAAATTAATTTTATTCAACCAATTGAAGGAACTTTGGAAATCGTTCGTACTTAAAAATTGATATAGGTATACCAAGATCATTTTGACACTATTATTTAGCTTGAAATGTCTACTTTCCAACGATATATAAAAATATGAATTAATTAAATTTTAATTAATTTAATTCTAAGGAGTTTGGACTCCTTAAAGCATTTTTTTAAATTTCGACCTTCACATGGCCATAGCTCGGAAAATATCAATTTTTCAGTAAAAATAGTTAAGCCCTTTTTTAAAGAGCGTGAAATAATCTACCAACTAGATTTTAACCTATTATTGTCTAAATTCAACGGCTTTCGAGTTATGAAGAAAAGTAAGTAAAAAAATGTTGAAAATGTAGAACTTTTATTTTCTTGGTTTTTTTTCAAATCGCTGTATCTACTAAATGAAACATTTTACAAAAATCTGACGCCCCATTCCGGATAGGAAATTCAACGGACTACAACTTTGGTCTAGTAAAAATTTTTGAAAAATGAATCCATTTCACAAAAATTCAGAAAATTCGAAGGTTTGAATTTGGAAAAAATTTTTGCTAAATATTTTTCTTAGAATAATGTCCTCTATCACCACTGAAATTATGTAAAGTGTAAGCGGGAACACCCTTCCTTTTCTTCTTCTTGCGTAGCTCTACAACTCCGAGTGGGTCTTGGCTGACTTTACAATGGCTCTCCATATTTCTTTGTTTGTCATCAAGTTTAGTGCTTCATTGTATTCGTATCTTAGTGTTTCTAGATCGGATATGATGTTATATTTCCATCTGGTTCTTAGTCGTCCCACTGGTCTCTTACCACCTAGGGCCCCTTTTCATACTAGTTTTGCATACGACTACAAACCCCAAGGACCCCGAGACGTAGAAAGGTCGAGGAAGAAATGGGTCCGAGCAGGTCAAATACCTAACCCATGACGGAATTGATGATGACGATAAAGTTGCATCTCAATATTCCTTCACTCATTCCCTCGATAACCCTTTACCAACCGCAGAAAACACTGTAGGATAACAGCGACAGAGCCAGCGGTCTAAACAACGACCTATAAGCAGGATGCAGATTATACTCAATGACAGCTCTATAGAGGACGATGGAAAGGGAAGGAGATTCTCTTCCAATTTTGGGAGTAGTTGGCAAAATCTGCGTCTAGTTGGAAAATCCATCGGTGAACTGGACATTTTCAAAAATCACTAACTACTGTGGGAAATCAACAAATCGTTGTTGGAATTTGTTTATAAATAAGGTGGAACTCGGATGACCGCAGTTTTTAGGCTTCTATACTCTTCTGGTTTAACTTGAAAAATATAGAATAGAATACAGAAAAATTACAAATACGGCCAACATTGTATTAAAAGTATCAGATGTTGGAACAAGATATTGGTTGGACAATCCGGGGAGAGTCTGAAACTTCAACTTGACCGCCTGCGTGCTTCGGAGGGCACGTAAAGGTGACGGTCCCCCTGGGTTGATGATTGCCACCATCATTACAAACAGGGTTAGAGGCATTCCCCAATCCGAATTAAGCAACCGTAGAGTCTAAATGTTAAAGTGTTTCACTTAGAAAAAGAGGCTGATTGTTCTGTAGTGGACAGAAAAAGGCTGAAGAGAGAGAATATAATTTTTTCTATACCGGGTGCTGAATGAGTTAGCCGAACATAGGAAATTAACATGTAAAAACCTATTTATGCATATTCCTGCTTCCTTAATTATTTTACAGAAAAACTGAAAGTTACAAAAATTATGCAGAAATATAAACTACGAATGATAACACCATTAGATTTCATCTAGCTTTTACTTAAAAGGTAAAAAAATGCTTTCAAAATTGTTAAAATTTTCATTTATCGCACTGGCCATGTAATAAATTCAATTTAATTTCTATTTTCAAAAATAATTACCAAGGAAACTTGAATGGCCAGCCTGATAAATGAAACTTTTAACAATTTCAAAAGCATTTTTTGACTTTTTAAGTAAAAGTTAAATGAAATCTAATGCTGTTATCATTCGTAGTTTATATTTCTGCGTTATTTTTGTGTCTTTCATTTTTTCTCTAAAATAATTAGGGAAGCAGGAATTTGCATAAATAAGTTTTTATATGTTAATTTCCTATGTTCGGCTAACTCATTCAGCACCCGGTTATAACAAATATAGTAATTGAGTATCAGTTTGAAATTTTAAATTAATATGAAAGCTTCTTCTTCTTTATCAGCACATGCAAACAGACATACTGACGGACACAGAAGCAGAACATAAGTCTAAAAGTTATGAAGCAGAGAGAATACACAGTATAGCTTTATTAAAAAAGGTCTAAAATCCCAAAAAAACAATATAAAGTAGAAACCTATAAAGTAGAAATGCTAAATAAAGGCAACAGTTAAAAAATTGCCAACTGTTTTCAATGTTGGAACTTCCCTCTCATCGGGTACGTCCCTGACCATAAAGTATCAGACATCTTCACTGATCAGCTAAGATCTCGAAATGAAAACGTGGAGTTTCATATCTGTAAACATAACATATGTACATGGGTATGGAATAATATGTGTAATGTCTTGGTAGTGAACCCGTAAAATAAATGCTGAACAATGGAATAAAGCATATAACCAACTCAATCGCAGGTGCAGGAAAGTCCGGTCCTTTCAAATCTGCGAAGATCTTAGAAAAACCTGGAAAGCTGAGCGTACATAGCCGAAAGAACTGGTAAAGCCTTATTGGGTTGCCAATGGAGAGTAAATTTCGTGAAAAATCGACGAATCTCAATATCAAAGCACAATTGCGCGGGCTTCTATTGGTCGTAAAGGATGCGTCCGGATTGACAGTTTAAATCTTTATTAATCTATGTATATTTCAAATGTTTGTAAGACAATGTAGTTTTCTAATCAAAATACATTAAAATCTCTCACAAAAGTGATTTATTTTCAAGATTTAAAATTTTTTCCTACTCTACGAATTTGAACAACTTTTTGAACAAACAATCGAACAATTTGGCCTGTAAGGCAAAAAGCGCGTGAGCCTAGGTAAAAGGGGAATCCCCGTGTTGATTGCAAGATCACGTTTAATGGTATTTTATTCGTAATTTTGGGAGTAAATTACCACTTTAGTATTTGTTTTGAGGAAGCCAGATTGCTACTTTTCATCCCGAAATTTAAAAATAGGAAAAACGAAAAGGATAGTAGATAGGTATTATCAAATGAGAATAATGTGTTGTCATGACGCTTAAGTATAATTAAATATTTTTTAATGCTCTGTAGAAAGTTGGCGAAAAGATTAACCCTAATCGCTAAGAAATTTAAGTTTTTCTTTCGATTACGACAATTTGTATCCGAAACATCAGTCGCATTTGCCAAATAATACCATTGTTATGGTTAATTAAAGTAGAAAAACCAGATTAATTTAATTGATATATAAAATAAAAATATTAAACCTGTGTTTAAAGTACTTCCGTTAAGTTTAGTAACCTAAAAACAATGGAACTATAGTAAATAATGTTTTATGAAATATGTAAACAAAAACAAATGATTGACAATTGAAAAGATTCAATTTCGTGAATTTAGTCCAAAGAGTAAGTGTCAATTTGTGCTAAAAAAACAATTCTTTTTTAGAAATCTATTAGAAAATAATTATCTTTGTAAATACAATTCGGTAAATTAAAAAGAAAATTATGTCCAAAAATAACGTGGAAAAAATAAAAATGTATCCTTTCCCCACTAAAAGTAATCTCTCCCATTACGACTTTATGATGGCGACTTACAACATTCCAAAGGGTCATAATTTTTTTATTTAATTTTTCCGATTTATTGTTCTATTCAGAAGCTAATCTCTATTTAATTACCTTCATTAGAAGCCACGAGCGGTCAGCAATTACTCTTCTGCTAATATGTTCCTTTGTAAAAACAGTTATATTGTTTAATTATCGCATTTGGTATTACAAACCTAAGCTGAGTGGAACATCAAAATTATAATGAAACAAACAGGGAGGGTTCAGGAACAATTTTAAACATAAATAATTTCTTTAGACATGTTAAAGTAAAAAAACTCAAGTAATTGGGTTTTCGATTTAGATTTAAAATCTGGAAAAATAAATGTAAAAATTGTAATATAATCGGACGTCATTTAATATGTTGTAACATTTTTTTATGACAATGCTGCTTTTACGATAATGATCTCTGGTTACATACTCTCATTTAGCATTCATGCCTTTCTTATCCTATTACTGTGATTATTAATTATTGATACTAGATACAAGTGACTTTTCTAAATTTAATCGCATTGCTAACCTCCCAGACGTTTCACTGTCTTAAAAATTAAAAAAAAAAATTTTTTTCAAAACAATTGACAGTTGATTCTGATTGGTTAATATGTGCTGCCATCTGTATTTCACCTTTCGCGAAATTGTTTTAAACTTGAATCAGCCTTTTTAGGTTAACAAATACCAAATATTTTTGGAAGTTATTTTTATTTCGAGTAATTATATATATCCTGAATTAGCCAATTAATTTAAAAAATAAAAATGCAGAAATTTTTACCTAAAAATCGTTTACCTGAATGAAAACAGTTTATATTTTATAATTTCAGTTTTATATTATAATTTTTGAAAATAATAATTGTAATTTATTAAAATAACAGTTATCGTTAGTTAGGTAATTTACGTGTACACATTTTTTTTTTACTTATTTACTTTATTAAATAATAACGAGAAACTATTTCATGTACCCAGCACTCATAGAAATTTCAAATGATATACAATTACGAACAATTTAAAATCGAACTGTAAAACCTTCACCTAGAACCGTAATCTTTATAAAATTATCAATTCTTTTAATTGTTGATTATTACGGAATTTTATCGACAATTTTTGCTAATAATGTTGGCATAGGAATGGCTCGGTTTTAATTTTCATTTTCTCGAGTGATTATAATAAATAGCTATTTATAGATTATTTATATCTTTGTCTGGAAATACTTAATTGATTATTTTAATTTAGAATTATTTATTTTTATTCAGAATAATTTTTAGTATTTAAAAGCAGCGCTGGTCCGCGCAACAACTCGTAGTATGTTATAAATCTAAAATAAAAAATTATTTTGCAAAGGCAGAATTTGAAAATTTTAATTACTTTCATGTCCGTTATTCCAAACCTCCCACACCCCCGGTGCATTCAACTGTCACCACTGAGTGATATTATTTACAGGTACAGGGGACCTACAGTTCGCCAAAAGTGTATCTATTTCTATCTATTCTATCTATCTAAATAGAGGAAGGTTATTGGCGAATATCACAATGATGTTGCCAGCATCTTGTGAGAAAGACATGGTTATAAATCTGATGTACTTGGCCGGGGATCAAACCCTCGACTGTTCTACAAAGCACATCACTCAATATGGCGGCTGGTTGCGAATTTTTGCGAATACAGAGACGCGCACGAATGGATTAACGAGATTCCACCCGAGAATTTGCCCTCGCGACGTGTTCCAAACAAAAAACAATTAAATTTTCTGAAGAAAATCAGTTTTCTACGCGCACAAATCGCTTATTTTGCCATCTCTGTCTTTTTCGTGCCGTACTTGTAGGACCTACAAGTATTCCCTACCCAGACTAGTAAATTCAGTAGGTATGGCATAAAGTTTAAATCGGCTGGTTACGAAGCTGAAAACAACAGCACACAATTTTCCAATTTGAAAAAAAAAACAGTCGGTGTGAGCAACAGTGGGATCTAAATGACTAATAATTCTTTTCTACAATTGTCCATCGGAATCGACATTAAACTAGAGGTCCTTGGTATAAACCTCAGCGCTGGGGTAGAAAAGGAGGCCGATATCCAGTATGGTTAATTAATAATTGCTTATAACCTAGGATCATAGATGTTAATATAGAAGGCTAGATGACTAACACCCAATACATGCAATGCAATAAAAGTGAGGCCAGCGGCCATTTGTAGGAAAGGCAAATCAGTAATAAGATTTCACTAATATGACAAACGTATGACAGGCTTCACATTTGCACACGAGTTGGTTATCTAAAGGCTAGGTATTATCAGATAAGCAACTCCTAATACATGCAATATTATCAGAAATAAAGCCTCAATGTCAACTGGCGGCCATTTGTAGGTAAGGCGGATTGGCATACATTTACAATAGATGAAGGCCTCACTTCTGCGCTCGAGTTAGTCATCTTGCCTTCTATATTAACATCTATGTCGAGGATATACTACATAATTATTATGGCCGGTTCCCACGGTAAATATTTTCATCATTTTTTTATCAATATTATGATGAACATGTTGATGTAACGTCATAAAAATAGAAACTCAATAAAATCATTTTTGACAGCTCGTCAAAACGACCTGTCCTACGGTCAAAACAAGTTCTTGTTTCCGATTTTTGTTGTTTTTCAAAACAAAAATATTGACCGTGTGAACAGACAATTATAAACAACTGAAAGTGACTTAATGAAAAGTAAATACTCTTCTACATGTTTAGATTTATTAAAGTCGACCAGTTTCGGGCAAAACTCGGTCGGCTTCAATAAACATAAACCTGTAGAAGAATGTTTGCTTTCAATTAATTATAATTTATCTGCAGTTTTAAGATATCAAATTAGCTGAAAGCAAAGATAATAAAACTTAAAGATGCCCAACGCTATACAAATTTATGTGTATTCTAATCTACTCCCTTAAGTAGATGGCGACACTAATTATATTTTTTTAGGTTATATTTTAATGGAAGTCTTCCATGGTTACAACCTACAAAAAACATGACAAACTAAAAAAACCTAATTAAAATATAACCTAAAAAAATATAATTAGTGTCGCCATCTACTTATTGGAGTAGATAAGAATACACATAAATTTGTATAGCGTTGAGCATCTTTAAGTTTCATTATCTTTACTAAAAGATAAGTTGCAGTTGTAAAAATCGTCGAAAAATATCATGGTTATAGGAAGTCAGAGTGTATCTGAAGATGGGTGGACTACCCCGAAACTGTGGTCATGCAATAAGACTATGGAATTAATGTGGTTCATTCCCAAGTAACATTCAAGGCGTTATAACTAGAGATAACGTTGTTACAACTTATATTATCCACTTATACAACTTACATTATTGTATTAACTATTTACCAACTATTCTAAGACTACATTTGTTGCTTGGGTTGTTAATTGTTTATATATTCAGAAACTGCTACCTCTGCTAAAAATGACTTCATAGTAACTATGTACATATAAACATTTAGTGCGGATGTTACAGGTATAGGTACGACTCAGTGGCGTAACAAGGAGGTGAGGGACCCGTGTGCGAAGTTAACGGGGGCCCTGCTTTTATAAAAGACAAAAAAAATTTGTATGCAGGACGATTTCCATGCAATTCCAGCGATTTCCAAAGAATTCCTTCCAAACTTTATTTTATTAAATATTTTAATTTTTCTTTTATTTTTTATTTTTAAACTTTCTCAGATTGTCTAAATTTCCTAAAAACTCCTAGAAATTTCTGTGATTCCCCACTTCACAAGATGTTTTGGTTCTAAAATTTTTTGGGATTTCTTAAAATTTCCCGCTCGTTTTTTACTAATAAGTGGAAAAATGATGGAGAAATTGTCATATGCAAAACTAAAGGGAAATTTGAGGAAATCTAGAATATTATAACTAAGTATCTTTATTTTGCTTTTTCCATTTTTTGAGATTTCATTGCCTTTAAAATTTTCTCGAGCTTATCTTGAAATTTCTATGGATTTCTTGAGATTTTCTATATTTCTATAAATTTTCTAAGAATCTGTTTCTTGAGATGTCTTGGAATTTTTTCAGATTTCCATTCACTAGTATACACAATTTTTCCGTCGATTTTGAAAATGCTATTTTCTTCCCAATGATCTCTTGGGAAATTTAAGAAATCTTTCATTTCTTTTTTTAATTTTCTAAGATTGCCTGGCAAAGGCAGATACAACAGGATATCAACCCCCACTCATGAGTCTTAAAAAACAATATTTTTAATATTTAAAAATATTAAAATAAAATATTCTTATTAAAATACATAATATATTTATTCCCTCATCCATGAACTTTGCCTAGATCCGCCCTTGGTTTTAGATTTCAAGGTTGTATTAGACTGTAATGACTTCATAATTTTGAGATTTTTGCACAAAATTGTGTGCGAAATTGTCTAGTAAAATAACAAAAAGAAAAAATAAAACGGAATAAAAACCTGGGGAGTTTTAACTTTAATTTGTTTTTTCCACAAATATAATTGCTGGTGCACTGGAGGGTATTCCATACCTCCCAGACCCCCCGGATTGAAAGCCCAAAAGGGTGTTTATACGTTTTGCGACTTATTTCTGTAATAAAAATGTTTCACTCTGTCAGAACAAATATATTTATACGTCATTTGTATACAATTCATACCCCCAGTTTTATAAACAAATGGTCTTAGTGAATATTCAAATTTAAAGTTCGCACCGGGGGGTCTGGGGGGTGTGGAACACCCCTTAGAACATTGTAATCGAAAGACCTTTTAGAAAGTTAAATTCCTTTAACTATAATTGCTGGTGCACTGGAGGGTATTCCATACCCCCCAGACCCCCCGGTTTGAAAACTCAAAGGTGTGTGTGTATACATTGTGTGATTTCCTTCATATGAAAACCTTATATTCTCTTAAAACAAATACATCTACATATCATTTGTAAAGTATACAAACAAAATGTTTTAGTGCCTATTTATACAGCATATTATATCTCTCACCGGGGGGTCTGGGGGGTGTGGAACACCCCACAGAATATTATAATAAAATTCCTGGTGTGGAAGTCACAAGTTTAATAGCATGGCAATCATGGTGAACTGGGGCTAGTTGTGCACCTCCTACTTTAGAGAATTTTTTTAAGATTGAAAAGGGGCCCTTTTAGCTGGGGGCCCGCGTGCGTTGCACCCATCGCACCCCGGTAGTTCCGCCTCTGGTACGACTACACCGCGTACATACCAGAGGCCTGGACAAATAGTTTTTTGTTCAAAGTCGAATAGAATAATTAATCTACGTGTCCGCAAGAAGTATGGATAAATCTTCCACGATTTGACTGAGTTTCTTTCCGGGCATGGATATTTTCCTACCTACCTGTGCAGATTTGGGGGGGGGTAGATGAGGTAAACAGTGTACCAATAATTTGGAAACAATTTGGAAAAATTCGCACTTTTCCAATCCCCAAAAAGGTTTACGTTTTCTTTTGATTTACAACATTTAATTTTGCAAGTGAAGAACCAAATTTAAATGGCCGACACCTTGATACCATGAATTACCGCACCAGCTGACACTATGTCACGAGCCAAACATAGGTAAAAATTCCATTGGAAATTTTTATTTACATTTTAATTTTTTAATATTTTCGATTGTCTGTTCTTTCTTTTATAAGTAATAAAAATTATCGTGTGGGTCATTTAAAAAGCCTTCGTGGGTCAGTGCCTGATCTGCGGGTCATTTGTTCGCCATATTTCGCCTAGAAGATAGTGAACAAAATTCTATTTTCAAAGTTTATAAAAATAATTATTAAATAATAAGATTTAGAGAAAATTGAACATCTTTGAATTTCGATTAGTGCTGGTCAAGCTAAAATAATAAATTATCCGGATTGATATATTATACTACAGACAAAATGTCGATCAAGTGGGGATCTAGCAAAGCAGAAAATTGAAACGGATAAGAATCCCAACACTAGTGGTTAGCACGGGTTGGCGATGTCTTTTGGAAGTTTTCCCCCTCCCTAAACAAAAAAAGTTAGGTTTAGGTTACGTTGGATTAAGTTACGTTTAATTCAATTTTGTGAGCACGTTTGGATGTGAAGAGCTATCTTATTTTCTGTATGCCCTATATTGGAAAATAATGCGAGCCATTTGCTCGTTCTATTAGTCCTGCTAGTTCAATTGGAATTATTAATTCTAATTTTATTTCAAATATTATTATGCAATCATACTGGTTTTTATCCGATTTTTATCTGTTCCTTTATTTTTAAACTGCTTCACCTCTTCATTACCCTTTCTCTCTCAGATTCCTTTCGCTCTACTTAAGAGCATAGCGACCACTTCTTTTTCTATGCAAATACCTCGGTGGTTTGCCATTGTCTGCCGTGGGAAAACTGTCAGAATAAAGTTTTTATTCCGCCCGGAATCGAACCGGTAATTTCGGCTTAGCAGTCGACGCACACAAGCGCCTGGCCGTGACCGCGTTCCATTACAATCTAATAACCTGTTTTTATCCAAACCCTCTTGGCACTATTTTTAGATTTACCCGCTTTCAACTGCATCTAATGCATTCTTTCACTCTGCAATTTTGTGTGAAAATTTCCACTCTGATAAACTAAACTGATTCGCCCCCCCCCCGCAAAACGAATAACTTTGTAATTATTTTTGTATAAAATAATTTTCTTTTATATATTTATGTGTAGTAATATTTATATGAGGGGGGGGGGGTTAAGACCGCAGAAGCGGTTTTAAGACCGCAGTGGCAGAAGATTTAGGTACGTCAGTGGTTGCCAGTCCTAAAGATTTTTCCGAATCTAGAGATTTTAAAAGTGGAAAAGGGAAAAACGGCTTTCAAAATTAAAAAAATTAAAAATTTTTCTGTAAATCTAGGAAAATTAACCCGTGTGGTGAAAAAAGCTAACTAGTACAGCAAAAAATTAAAAGTTTCACTGTAACAAGATGTTATTAATTTTTTTAGTGCAGTTTGCACGTAGCACTCTGTATGTGCACTTGTCCTTTTATCTTTTTAATATAGCCGTTTCTATCAGGCTAAGTCACAATTTTATTTTGTTTTCTGTTGCCGAAATAATGTTAATTTTGTAATTTTGAAGCAGCTTTAAAAGAATTTCAAGTTTGCTGCCACAATTTTACATTATTGCTTCTTTTCAGCATTTTTGTTAGACGTCCTTGATTGCAGGTGTTTTTTTTGATGATCCCATTTTGCAGCCCCAGATGTGATTTTGGTTGAACGCAATTGGTTTATGTGTGTTGGGTCGATTGTCAATTGATAATTGTGTGTTTAGAATAATTGGCTTCTGTATTTGGTTTTCTCTCATCGCACCGGTGGGTAGTTTGCCGTGCAAGCAAGTTGATGGAGGATAGAAGGCTTCTGTGGAGCGCACGATACTTGCTCGAATGCCGCCCCAGAATTTTAAAATGTTCTTTAAAAAATTCTAGGAATAAATTGCCCGACATCTAGGGCAATTCAATTAAACCAAGATGGCAACGCTGCTTTATAGTTACAACGTTGTCACCAGAAGTGAAGAATCATAAAAAGCAGTATCTAGAATTCTGCGTTCTGATTGATTCCTCCAAACCTAAAGATTTTAGTCTATGGCGAGTTTTAGATTTCGATTGATTCGAAGTTGCATTTAATATGTTTTGTTTGTACTCCACAGATGTCATCTTTTCGCTAAGAGAGTCAGAACGATTGTTCTCCACCTTAAGCGACTATATTTAGAGACATTCTGATAGAATCTGGGCCAGTAGTATTTAGGAAATTCACCTCGTTGTTACCTAATATGTTGTTTCCGTTTCTTCTCTCTCTAGGTTTTCTGGCTTTCAGCTGCAATTTCGTACGTCATGTCTGGTTATATCGGCATATGACCGTATAGTTCGTTGCTGCCATCAGTCAAGCCCATTTGGATGATTTGAGTTTCTGGCCAGCACTTCACCATTTGTCCACATTAGTTGAAATGAGCGCTCGGTCTTAAATTTTATAATTTATGCCATTCACAGTGAAGAAGGAAAAATTTAAAAATAAATGCAAACCGGAGAAAAATGGACTGGTTGCAAAAAAAAGTTAAATAATCGAGATTTCATTTTCCTGCACGAAACATTAAGACCACGCACTACTATAAAAATCATTAAAGGTTAAGTTATTCGAAAATAAAGTCAATGACGTCAGAAAAGCAGCATTTATAAGGGAAAAAAGTTCAAATTCATATCAGAATTTTCCTCAGTTTAGAAGTTTCTGATCTAAGTCCAAGGAAAAAATTCTGCTTTTGTGCTTTTTTTATACGATTGGCACGAATATTATTTCAGGTTAATCGATTTAAATGCTTCAGTCAAGTTACTTTTCTAGTTCGTGCAGCTAATTTTGTGTACCCCAATTTTACCAAACCCAGAATACCTAAATCGTCGGAAAGGGTAAGCAAAGGTCTATCGTTATCATTAAAATTTAACGAATACAATTCAACTTTTGTCTTTTCATAATTTGGGCTTATAAATCTTCAATCGACTCGGCGTTTGATTTTTCTAAAAGTGTAAAGTTTTGAAACCACCCAGAAATGAACTTTTACAAAAAACAAACACCTGCCTCTATCACATCAAAAATGAAACAATCACCAACTTATTATGATAAACTCGATTAATGCGAGCCGAATAAAATTTTCATTTATCAAGCTGGAGACTCGAGTTTGAGTCGGTGGGTTTTGTGTTTGCAGCTAAAGAATTGATTTTACAATCAAGTTTATTTATAGACATAGAAAAATAGTAATCATGAACACATTTTATTTGAAATATTAAAAGTTTTTATTCCATTCGATGTAGATCGCTCATGCGAGTTAAGTAAAATGAAAACACGTATTTTATAACTCCCGCCGAGCACGCAGCGTTAATTTTTTCCCTGTTATGAAATTAATTTCCGACAGTACCGTATTTAGCTAAACCAAATCCAATTTGTTAATTTTAATCCAAATTTACAAGATAATGGACGGTCGAACCCAATATTGGGATTCCCCCAAGAAAGTGATTTTGTAGTTGAAAAATATTACGGATCTGATTTTATACCTGAATTATTGTTCAATATGAATTACGATATTATCCCGTAAAATAAAGCGCAAATAACGACTATGCTCATTAGGTAGGATGATATACATACATTTTGCAGAGGTTCATGCAAGAAAAAGTTAAAATATGTAATTTACTTGCACTTAATGCAATTTTTATTTATTGCGCTTGAGTAAATCAAGTGCACTCAATTAATTTTTCCACATTAAATTGTGATTATCAAAAAATAGGCCGACTTTCGAATGAAGTATGGGCAAATTCCAGAAATTTAAATTACGCGCTCTGTTTTGTGCAAACTAGCAAATTATTTGTTTTCATTTCCGCATTGTTTTGTAAAGATAGCTTTTTCTCATCATTCTTTGGTTTTTAAATTCCAGAAAAGAAACAAAGTTTCTTCCTCTTCGCTTCTTTCTAGTTTTTTGCAGCAGCGGATCTACCATTAAAACTTATGAAACAAAAGCTTTAGGCCCCCACGAATTGGGGCTCCGAGTTTTCGACTCCGGAACCCGACCTATTAAAAATCTTATTATACCCCTCGGGGGGGGGGGGTTTAACCAATGAATAAAAATAAGTTCAATGCGATTTCAGTCGAATTTACTTTCACCGAATTTTAACCACGATTTCTCGCTTCTTGTTTTTTAGATTTTTTAAAACAGTTTCTCAGATTTATCGGTTTTGCGAAATTTTTTAACAAATGAGTAGGTGTACACTTCGGCCACTACTCTAAAGAAAGATTAACTACAATTGACCATCAGTGCAGTTTATATGCCTCCATGCAGCGGCGGCTCGTCTGCACTATACCTACTATTATTAAAATTTTCAAAAAAGTTAAAATCAGATTTTTGATCGTTGATTTGAATCAATAGGGGGGGGGGGTATTACCTTGAATGGTTGAACAGGGCAAAATAGTTAGAAATTTCAAGATAAAGAGATCTGATATACAAGTAAATAAAAATCTGCGGAAATACCAAAAAATCTTGGGAAATTCCAAAAATCTTAGAAAATCCGACAGAATTTTAGAAATCAAAAATCCGAGAAATCCAAGAAAATCAGAAAATCTTAGAAATATTTTAGATGAGCTGCATGAGCATCTTTTTTCTTGCTTTTTCAACTTTTTCAAAAGGAAATCCTAAGGTAATTCTAGAGGAAATCTGGGGAAATATTTCAAAAATCTCCTAAAAGGAAATCTAGCATACAAAACTTTGCCTTGTAACACGCCAGTGGCGGATCCAGACAATTACCATAGGGGGGGGGACAACAAAATAAAAATTTATTAAATAGAAAGAATAAAAAGTAGTAGGTACCTAATAATAACAAAAATTATTTTAATTTTTGCTTTTCAATTAACTAAAAAATTTTGATACCTGTAAGAATTATTATTGATGTATATTTTGAGCTCTAATAATAATAATAATCTATCAAGTTTCAATTTTTCCTATTATAAGAAATGCACAGCGGTATCGTTCTATTGATGGTAAGGATACCCGACGTAAATATGTGCAGCTATTCGGTTGGCCTGTTGTTCGGTGGATCCAGGTTGGAGCCTCGAGTCGAACAAAAATTTATGTGTGTGTGCAGATTGGCAATTCTACGTCAAGAAAGCGATCTAGTCTGCACAATGCCTTCTTGTTGTTCGGATTTCACTTAAAGCCGTGAACGAGTAAGCAGGGATGCTTATAGACAGAGGACTGCAATATCTATTGATCAATACAAGATTTTCCATTAAAGATCACCGATAAGGCGATTACAAGGATTACAAAAAATACCTACCAAAAATAGTCGAGACAGCTTCTGACAGACAGACAGACAGACAGATACACGGCAGCTCGATTCGATTTACAAGCGGCGTTGACCGCAGTTGTCGTGAATTTCTTAATTATTATCAACTTTAGAGATTGTTTTAGCAATTGCGTGACTTATAGTTCCCGCTCTTATCTAAATTCGCAATTATCAAGTTCGGGTGGCTTCAGGGATGTTTTTATAAATATACCGAGTGCTGAATGAGATAGCCGAACATAGGAAATTAACATGAAAAAACTTATTTACGCAAATTTCTGCTTCCCTAATTATTTTAGAGAAAAAATGAAAGACACAAAAATAATGCAAAAATATAAACTACAAATGATAAAAGCTTAGATTTCATCTAACTTTTACTTAAAAAGTCAAAAAATGCTTTTAAAATTGTTTTATCAGACTGGCCATGAAATAAATTCAATTTAATTTCTATTTTCAAAAATAATTACTAGGGAAACTTACATGGCCAGTGCGATAAATGAAAATTTTAATAATTTCAAAAGCATATTTTGACCTTTTAAGTAAAAGCTAGATGAAATCTAATTGTCTTATCATTCTTAGTTTATATTTCTGCATTATTTTTGTGTCTTTCATTTTTTCTCTAAAATAATTAAGGAAGCAGGAATTTGCATAAATAAGTTTTTACATGTTAATTTCCTATGTTCGGCTAACTCATTCAGCACCCGGTATATAAAAATCTATTTGATAGATTATGCTTGTTATTGAGAAATAAATGTCGTGAAAATGATTATGTTTTTTTTTATTATAAAAACAAAAAAAATTATAAGGGGACATGAATATATTGTTAATGACCGGGGAAGCCCAACGTAAAAAAGATTAGAAATCTCTGTTATTGAGCTTGTTACAGAATTAGGAGGATTGTTTTATGAAATAATACATTAACGATTAGTTTTCTATTAAATATTCATAAACATAATAATATAATAGATACTTGGCCCTGCATAATTTATTTAAGTTCTAGGTACGCATTTTCAACTCCAAAGTGAAAGTAAGAGTTTTTTATTAAAACAGATCTAAACAGATCTAAACTTAAATTTAAAATTTGAAGTGATTTCGTCACTTCGTTTGGATGCTATCGTATTCACAGACACAGACATACCCACACAGGGAATGGGACTTTTCGGCGCTGTCGGTTCGATGCCGCCGCTTTGGTGCATTCGGTCAGGCGTAGCTAGTCCAGGGCAAACCCAATTCGACGCAGGACCAATTCGGTGCAAGGCCGATTCGGCGTGACTCGTTCCGGCGCAAAGACTATTCGGCGCCGCCAAACCAGCGCACACTCGATTCGGTATTTTATAATTTACTTCAAGTACAAGTATATTTAATTACAAGTATTTTTGGTCATTTTATCCTTGCATTTCAAAATTATATGCTAGTCCAGTGGCGTAGCCAGGAATTTAGTTCGGGGGGGGGGGGTTGGGCGAACCCCCCAAACCATTACAAAATTTTTTTTAAAAAGCCGAATAAAGGATTTATTAACAGAAATTCATAATTTCGGCTCCCCCCCTGGCTACGCCACTGTGCTAGTCCCCGGAAATAATCAATAAGACCTCTATTTTGAAAATCTCTCAGTATTGTGAGAATTCGGGCATCAGCATCTCTAATTGAATAATTTTAGATTGCAGTTTATTTTACTTGTTCATATTTTGTGTTATTAAGTTGAAATTTGATGATTTTATTAAATTAAAAGTTTTGTTTATATAATTATAAAGGATTATGAGATTAAGGAAATTAGGAATAATCTTGGCCTCGAATAGTCTTCACACCGAAACGGAATTTGCCGAATTGTCCCTGCACCGAATCGTTCCTGTGCCGAAAAGGAGGCGTCAGATCGGGTGTGCGCCGAACTGGCAACGCCGAATCGGCTACGTCAAATTCTAGACCCCTCACCAGTGGGGGCGGGGGTTGAAAAATTGCTAAAACCGCTTCCCTTTAAGGAAAGTATTATCTGAAATTGGGGGGAAGCAATTTTAGCAATTTTAAAAGATAAAACTGATATTCAGTGGCGTAACAAGCAGGTGAGGGATCCGTGTGCGAAGTTGTTATTAACAACTTACGTTGAACGGGGGCCCTGCTTTTATAAAAGACAAAAAAATTTGTATACAGGACTAGGAATTTCGATGATTTCCATCCAATTCCTGTAACTTCCAAAGAATTCCTTCCGAACAAGAGCGGATATAGAGACGAGTAACTACCCCCCCCCCTATTTAATTTTTTTAAATATTTAAAAAAATATATAGATAAGTTTTTTATTTTTCAATTACTTATCTGAGATTGTCTAAATTTCCTAAAATATTCTAGAATATTTACCCACTTTAAAAGATCTTTTGGATTTTAAAATTTTTTTTAGAATTTTCTATTTCTTCTAATTTTCTGCATTTCCTAATTGTAGAATTACTGACATTTTTATGGATTTAGTACTAAAATTTTCTGGGATTTCTTAAAATTTCCTTTTCTTTGTTTACTAATAAGAGAAAAAATGATTGAGAAATTGTCTTATGAAAAACTAAAGGGAAATTTAAGGAAATCTAGAATATTTAGACTATTGTTTTTTCGCCATTTTCATTTTCTAAGATTTCATAGACTTTAAAATTTTCTAGATTTTCTCGAGTTTTCTCTTTATTCTTGGGTGTGGAACATCCCTCAGAACAAAGTAATTGTAAGACTACTTCCATACCCCCAGACCCCCCGGTTTGAAAACCCAAAGGTGTGTGTGTTTACGTTGTATGATTTACCTTCATATGATAATTTTTTATTCTCTTAGAACAAATACCTACATATCGTTTGTATACATACAAACAAAAAGTTTTAGTGCATGTTTATACAGCATATATCTATGAATCGTGAAAACTCTCACCGGAGGTCTGGGGGGTGTGGAACACCCCACAGAATATAGTAAAATTCCTGGTGCCGAAGTCACAAGTTTAACCCTTAATAACTAATGTCAAATATATGTTACACTATAACTACGAGTACTGTGCGGTCACAGTGACCGCGTTTTATTTCTCTCGTTAACTCACGAACAACTCAATTTTTTGATGTTTTTTGCAACAGATGATTTATTTGGTATTCCAGTAAGCCAGAAAAAATTAAAAAGCAATTGATTTTAACAGTTTATTAACATTTAATAACAAAAAAGAAATGACCAATGTAGAACGAGGCGAAAAATAAGCAAAAATTAAAACTTGACGCGGTCTCAGTAACCGCACGATAGCGATTAAGGGTTAATAGCATGGCAATCATTTGAACACAATTGCTGGTGACCTGGAGGTATTCTATACCTCCCAAGACTTCAAATAGCATCTAGTTGTGTACCTCCTATTTTTGAGATTTTTATTAAGATCGAAAAGGTCACAGTACAACTGGGGGGTCCGCGTGCATCGCACCCACCGCATCTCGGTAGTTCCGCCCTTGCTGATATTTTCTGGGAACAATTTATTGATTTACAGTTGTTATCTGAAACTAAATCAGTTCCAATTTAGTCAGGGAGGGAGTCAGAGAGGCTTGGCCTCGCCTGAAATTCTGCAGTATTAAACTAATAAAATTATAAAAGAAAAGTGGATTATATCGATTGCAATATATCTAGCAATTCCTTATTGTATATCCAATATAGCAAGTAGTTAAACTGTCAGAGTCAACCAGTTAACCCGTAAATAGCTTCATCATTCTATTTAATTTAAAAAAGTTCTGGTGGGGTTAAACTTACTGATTAGCCTCCTCAAATAAAAAAACTAGGAGCCGCCACTGCCCCGAATCAAAATAACTACTTCAAAGTTATAGTGCGTACGCACAATTGCAGTGGCGAATCCAGCGCTCAAAAACATATTACATTTTTACACCAAAAAAACATAAATTTTTACACCAAAAATGTTTTCATTTATTAAAAATAAAAAGCAAATTTATTTTTTATATTACTACTATTCAGGCCCGGATTGGCCCACTGGGAAATCGGGAAGTTTTTATTAATATTGTTAGGTAATTAAGATTCAAAGATAGAAAAATGTCCAACATATTATGGTAAAAACTCCGAACACGTGATGGGGGCCGGTGGCCGGCTGCGAATTCCGGTAAATAATTTGCTTCCAATCCGGCCCAGCAACTATTTTTGTTTTTCGCTATTCCTATTTTCGCTATTCGTATTGTAAATTTCCTAAATCTTTAGTTAATCCAATAATTACAATTTATTGAAAAAAAATCTAGATGGATGATAAAAACGAGAGGGTGGACAGGAGCAGTCTGCCCCCGGTGTATTTTGTATTGTAATGAGGTTTTCCAAATGTATACCAAATTTCACGTTAGTAATTGAAAATGCAATGTTTTTTCTTTATTAATCTAACAAGGTTGAATTACAAAAAGTTTAAATCTCAATGTTTAATTTGTATGCAGTGACGGGGTCAGGGAATGGCCAGGGTGGGTACGTACCCCTCTGTTGATTTGGGTGCCCAACCAAGTGCCCACCTTAATTTTTTTAAATACACTTTTTATTTTTTGTAATAATGTATTTTTAAATTAAAATATTTTTTTTTAAATGAATGTTTTTGAGTTTATTTATAAATTTTGTGTACCCCTACCCACTCCAAATATACTGGAGCAAATTTGTGCCCACCCATTTCAAAAATGCTAACGCCGTCACTGTTTGTAGGTTGTGACTCCGGGCTAATAAAGAACTTTTATTTATTGCTGATTATCTCCTCTGGAAAACTAATGGCAAACCACCGAAGTGTAATCTTCCTAGTAAACGCTTTGAACCTTGTCAAAACTTGTCCTTGCTTCCTTTTCCGCTTTCGTGTTTCAAATTAACTTTGAGCATCAAACTTTTAGTAATTTATAGTTATACTCAGGCCCTAATTTTATGACCTAAGGCAATTTTGAAGTTATATAAATACTGAAATATTTTAAAAGCAGAGAAAAATTTGCCCAAATCAAAAAAAGATCAATATTTTTTCCAAAATTTCAAAGATAAATAATTATTGATTTGGAAAATCATTCATTATTATTATGACCTCGACTATATCAGAACAATCATAATTAATATTGCCAACCATTTTTTAATAAATTTAATAATAAAAAGTCTTACAGAACAATATTACTGTACATTTTTTGCCGATCTGACATACTAATTTTCAGGTTCAGTAGATCTTAATTGAAAAAAATTTTGCCATACCTCGCATATGGATATACATATACCTATGTTATTGTGGTGAGTAATCATAATTAAAAAAATAATTAGTCGTTGAGTGGTAATATAAAAAAATATATAAAATATTACTTCGCAAATTTAACTTCCTTAAAAGAAGTAAATTTTGAAATTAATTACATTTTCCACCAAAATGTTCGATAGCATATATTATATATATCTTCAAAACTCACAGATTTTAACTTTTTTATTTACAATAAAAATACTACATTTTTGGTGAACAACATAAAATATTTTGTTCACAAAAAACGAAGAAGACCCTTGTTTAATCACTTGTACCCCTATGTATCCATGATCCATTACAAAATATATAGTTTCGCTGTGCAGCAGCAAGGCACTTTAACAAAAAAAATTCAAACAATTTTTAAATACAACTTAAAACGTAAACTTTTAATGGACGTCCACATTGGAAAGTTCCTCGATCCTTCATGCGAAAATGATGAACTTCCTAGTTCCACTAAGTCACATTTGTATCACTGACGTAAATTTTGCAAAAATTGCTGTTCATCTTGGTAAAGAGTTTTGATTTTTCAAGTAAATAAAAGGACATTTTCAAGGAAAATATTTTATTCAAATTTCATACACGAATGTGACGTCACCAAGGTTACTACAAAATACAATCTATGAATTGAAAACAACATGTGTGATGATGTCCCCCAAAACATGAAAATGCACAAAAGGGGTCGTCATCATCATGGAGGAAGGAAAGCTTCTTTTTGAGCTGAGGTTCTCTAAAAGAGCTTTCCAACTAATTACGTTGGTCAAAATAACTTACCATGACCGGAAAATTCCAAAACGTTAACTGAAATTTAAACTCGGGCTAAAACAGGAAACAGCTGAAACTACGGTTCAAATTTCAGTTACGTCAGTTGAGAAAATTAAAAAGTTTTTCCTGAGAATGCTGCATCCCTCAAACAAAGTGTGGCATTAAAAGAACCACGATTCAAATACAATCTGTGAATTCTTCCAGTGCCAAGATTCATTAGAGGGTAATTTTAGTAAAATAATAAAAATATCTTGACTTGCAATTATTGCAAATAACTAAACTAATAAATGGGGCAAAATCAGCCCTTACAAAAACTGTAATTCTAAAACACATGTAACACCGAGCATAATAATCGATCACATAAGTTTTAGTCATTCACAAAATATTTAATAGTGGAAGATATCGATTAGGGGTAAAAATAACACCTCGAGTTATCAAACATGAAACACCTGAAATCTTTTCGTCTAGGAAGTAATAAAATCAACCTAGGAATGATAAATGAGTTCAAATAGCGCAAGTCATAGATTAAAAACCGCCTTCGTTGCAAAGTTTAGATGCACGCATAGACCTTAATCTAAGTAACAATCAAAATGTGACGTCATCGAGTCACGCTATGACTGCGGTACAATAATCAAAAAACGGAAACAAAGAATACGAATTTTTGAAAAAAGGCGGGAAAGTTTTGTAATTTCCGCGTATAACGTTGCGTTTTTCGACAGGATACCAGCGAGGGACGAAAACCCCAAAATAATCGATATCCTCCAGACGATAATAACCTTTCACATTGATTTTTAAAATTACAAGGGTTGCGACACATGCAGTCGCCTGATACACCCTAGTACCAACATTAAATAAAAGAATTAATCAAATGCGTCAATTTTCCGTCAAAAAACAAAATTTCACTTGCCACGAACTTTCGAATAATAAAAACTAAAAATGCGCTAAAATTCGAACTCGCGTAACCTGGTAGCACAAATTGAACACAAACTCAAATGATAATAATGAACTGACCAATTAATGTAATAACAAGTGAAGAACGGCGAACTGAAACCGCTGAAATTCACGTGAAAACTGTAAGAATTAAGGTGTCGTTTTTGACGTAGATTATTCAAATGTTTCAACAATGGTCGTAACACTTAGCAACGGTCGCGCACGCGTTCTTGAAATGCCCAGTCAAGGCTCACTTAGGCCGGAAGTTCCGTCATGCAACAATGCCATTTTGCCCCGCCGACCATACCCATGGTGGTTTTTATCGTAGCATATTCATATTAATGGAATCTAAATTATCTATTTTAAAAATAACATCGACTAGGAAAAAAAACCTTTCACCGAAGAAATTGATAGTTTATCCCATACCATCTGCTTATGTAATAATTTTATGGATGAATTGCACCTGTCGTTAATCAAGAGTTACCGCACTTAGCATAAAGACGTTAAAAATTAATATCGGCTGTCCGATATTATAAAATATGGCGCACACAAGTAACCAATTTGCACTAATCGCTTTTTGCAAATTTAAAAACGTAACGGCGCCATTTTGAAACGGAAATTTGAGCTCGCGAATCGCACAACCTCAAAATTGGAAACCACAAGGTAAACTAACAATGTGCATAGTATCCTACATGAAATGCGTCATACTGATAATTATCGGCATTAATAAAATTATAGTGATTACTTTTTTAATTTGCAAAAGAATGCGTAGCAAATTATTCTATAAAAAGCAAAACAATTTTACTGTTTATTTTCCGATTTTTTTGTGGTCACTACGATCACCATACGGTCCAAGTTAAACGTAGCCATTTTGCTTTTATGCGAAATGTCGCATAATCGACGGCCATTGTGCATAATGACCAAAAGCGAAATTATTTTTCTGTATGTGTTTCCCCTGTTTTTTTTGTGCGAATGTTGACGAATGATGACGTAACACTCAAGTCATAAGATTTATACCATAATGTACTAGAAACTAGATTGTAGTTTAGCTGACCTAGATAATATTTAGGGTAAAATTTAGCATAAAGATTTAAAATTTCAAGGTAGGGTGGGGTTTATTCTACATAGGGAAAACATAATGACTGCCACCATTGCCGTGCGTGATCATGGAAACAGCCGCATTTGGGGTATAATTAAGGGGACACTGGGCGTTAAAATTACACAGGAAGATTCCAGATAAGTAAAATGCAAAAATAAAAAAGGGGTCAAGCGCTAAAAACGTAGACAAAATGTGGCTTTTAAAATAGAGCGGGCTAAAGTTGCTGCAATGCAAAATTACAACCCTGTGATCGCCTTGTAATTTTCACACTCAGTTGCATTTATGCGCATGAATTACAGAGTTATATACATGTGAAGGACATTCAGACGACATGTAAAGCCGTCGGTACTCCTCAGTTGATTGCTACCACAGGGTCACGGGCACATTCCCCAAACTGGTTTAAGCAGCCGTAGGGTCTAAAATTTAAATACTGAAGCTTTTCTCTAGAGAAAAATGCTGTTTATCCGACAATGGATCATCAGCTGGCGGATGATTGGATGTATTATGGCGAAATTTTTAAGTTTAAAATTCCGACGTTAAACCTAAAAGGCTGCAGCCAGCTCAAAATGTCGGAAGCAAGAAAACGTCAGGCAAAGTAGGTTTTTCATCCAAAACTTGGAATACTCAAAACTTTATTTCCAATCAAAACTATCAATCTCACAATTGAAATTCAAAATCCACACTTTTTACGGGAACTCCCGCAAGACGTCCGTCTACTTCGACGAATCAGGCTCTAAGCAAAAATTTTTTGTTTCATACCAACTTCAAAATTCAAAAATTTCCAATACCCACACGAAAATTATTTACAAAATAAATTTAAACACAAATAAATCAAAATCTAGATTTACAAAATAAACCCAGAATCATAAAAATAAAATTACAATCTCAAACAATAAAATTCAATTCTTGATAATTTCAATTTTTAAAATTTCAAAATAAATAAAACCGGATTTTGCGTTTCGATTGTCTCACCCTCGCACCACTATTCCGCGCTACCGATCTCCTTCCGTTATGCTAAATTTGTAAATGATGATGGATTTTTCAGAGAACGGTTACGGTCTGATGCTTAAGTAGGTCCACTACTAAGCACAGATCCTTCGTTCGAATCCAAGTGGAGCAAGAACTTTATTCTAACCGCTCCCCATCGTTTGCAATGGCAAACCACCGAAGCAATCCGCCTTGAAAATACTTTATAAAATGAAGTGGTCAGCCACTACAAGAAATGAGGAAATCAAAATAGTCTCAGCTCAGCTCATACGAAGTGATGCCATACAGGCTAGAGAAAAAAACGTTCCTGTAACAGTTAATTTTTCATGTTTTCCTTCTGCTCAGTCATAAATTTATTTCGACTGTCTGTTCGGAAATCAAACCGAAGGAACCAATCTATTTTCCTGAGCTATCATTTCCTTCATATTATTCAAGATCAAAACATCAATTATCCAATTATAAACATGAGAGACAAGTGAAACAAGTTAAACTTTTCGGCAGGTAGTAGTCCTCAATTTGTAAACTGTCAATTGTTTTTTTGCTCCTTTCCTTCTTTTAAAAATCCTGCTCAGTAGTGGGTATGCAAATAAATCTTATCTTCCATTTGTAAAAACGAACGGTTTTTACAACCAAAACAACCCAAGATATTGATAGTGAGATCGCCCTCATCCCCCTCCTACGGGTTTAGAAAAGTTAACAAAAAGAAAAAGCTCTTTCAATTTTGGCGAGGTAGGATGTAAAGCCTCTGTAAGACCTCACGAGTATATCGGATCCGATCGCAATATTTCGATAAACCAAAAAATAATTGAAAATGATCCTTGAAAATGGGTCATAATTAAAAAAGACTCGAAACGTCGGTCAATTTAATTGATTAAAAAACCTCAAAACTCAACAATTTTATATCGTACTAGTTGGAAAGCCCCCCGCGGGCTAGCAGCTAGACAGTAGATCATTTGTGAACATTTAATTTCGTTTTCCGCTACTGGGGGATTACCCGTTTTTCTATATTTTCAAAGTAACGCAAAAAGTTGCTGCTAAACTCTGAGCAGAAAAGCACTTAAACAAATGTTTTTCCAAACTTAAAATTCTCTTAGCCAAAGGTATAATTTCCCTCACTTTTGCTTAAAAATTCAAATTTCCCGGTTTTTCCTGACGAAATTTGAAAAATTATAAATTCCTTACCTTCTCCAAGTATTCTAAAAAGTGAAAATCCTACGATATGGTCTGGGTGGTGTGGAACACCGCCCCCCCGCCGGTTTACAAATTTGACTTTATATTTTTATAATTATTATAAATAATCACTGTCGTGATTTCCTCACTTCCCTCACTTTAGCTTAAAAATTCAAATTTCCCGGTTTTTCCTAGCAAAATTTGTAAAATTATAAATTCTCTATTTTCTCCAAATTCTGCGATATGTACTGGAAGGTGTTCCACACGCCCCAGACCCCCCGGTTTACAATTTGACTTTATATTTTTATAATTAATTTTCAAAGTAACACAGAAAGTTGCTGCTAAACTCCGTGAGCAGTAAAGTTTTCATTTTTTCTAGCCGAAGGTTAAATGTCGCTAATTTTTGTTTAAAAATTCGAATTTCCCGGTTTGCATTGCGAACAAATATTTTTAGTCCTAATCTTAGTTCTTTTTCGGTTGGTAAAAAAAAATGGACCAATCAGAGTGCTTTTTTTTCACCAAAAAATGACACGCTGTAGCAGCAGAAGCAGCGTGCTGGCATTTTATAGATTAGGATTAATAAGAAGGTAAAAAGAAATCTTAATTTTAAAACAAATTTGTTTTAAAATTAAAAAAAAAATGTTTAAGTTTAATTGCTTTCCCTAACTGAAAAATTAATTTCCCTAACTTGGCACTAAAATGACAAATTTCCTATTTTTTTCCCATAGAGAAAAAAATTTTGCTAGTCGCAAAATTAGAAAAATCTTCCCTGAAGATTCCCTGACTTTTCCAGATTTTTCAGACGAGTGAGAACCATTAAAATGGTTCGTGTCATCATTGGTCAAATGGTGACTGAAGTGTCATTTAGACATTTAGAATATCAAAATTAGATTCGCGCGAATTAAGTACGAAAATACACTTTAAACAAGGAAATGACGATTTCTGACGTTCCACCAATCGATACAGGTAACTCATTGACGCGCATATTTTGCCTTGGGCTGCAGGTAGACTTCATATTGTTAAGAAACAATCATGATTATATATTTAGCGATTAATGTATGATGATTGATGACTCATCCGTGGTGATTCATTTGATTACGCATGAATAATGATGCATGAATTGCAAACAATTGTTATTATTTAAGTACTGCTGATTTTACAGTCTTGGTCTTTCTAGAAATCAATAGAAGTTTATAGAAATTCCTGGAAGTTAGTGGAAGTTTCTAGAAAGATGCGTTTTGATCCAAATAGCAGAGTGATTTGCTGTGAAGACAGTCCGAGTTCGGACTCGGAAGTGTTAACATAAATAGTGCAAATAAATTGTCGTGTAATAAATAAATATACTGGGTGTTACAAAAATACAGTAGCTTAGTTTAAATAAATACAGACTTATTGTTAAGTGATTGTTAACAATTGTAGTGTGATTTAGAATTAGTGTAAATATTAGTGTAGTAATTGTTCTATTGTTGTTAACTTAATCTGTGAATATATTTATATTACACTGAATCATTATTTGTTTTTTATATCTTGACAACGAAATACATATATTAAGTATGCTATAATACCCTAGGGCATATAAATCACAATACCAGCTTATTATGCCCTCTCTTTCGCAATTAGAAAACTAGGAAATTTAGCAAAATCAAATTCAAAATTTTTTAAATTTTCTCAAATTCAAATGCAATGTAATATAAAACGTTGCTTGCATCACTAGAATTACTCGATATTTATGCTCTCGGGCAACTTAAAAAATTTCGGACCTAGCGGCCCTCGACTTTTTAAATTGGTTGCCCTCGATATAAACATTGTCATAATGCCCTTGATACATAGATAACTACTTTAGTCCTTAGCAATTAAATAAATTTAATTAATAAAATTAATAAAAATTAATAATAAATTAAAAAATTAATAAAAATAAATATAATTTTCGTTAAAATACTAAGTTTTTACTTTTTTGTAAATACCCCCCCCCCGTTTGTTCAAACATCACTATATTTTAAAAGCACCAAAATTTGTTTGCTCGCATTTGTTTCAAAAATTATCGCTCCAATAGAAATGGGATTTTAAGTTGGTATTCTAAGCAATATCAGTGGCCGTTTACCGGGGTGTGCTTTGACGACATGCGAAAGAGAAATTAACTCAGAACAGTAGCGCAGCCAGGATTTTGTTATGGGGGGGGGGCTAAAGGATGCAAACGAAGTAAACTGCGTAGAAGGCGCGCGCTGCAGGCAAAAATTTTTCGGAAAAAGGGGTGTGGTCATCTTATTTACGGTATAATTATTGTGTCTGGGGGGGGGGGGCTATAGCCCCCTAAGCCCCTCCTTGGCTGCGCCACTGACTCAGAACTAAAGTTTTTCTATCGAACCGTGTATAATGATAAAAAAGTAAACTTTTTTTCTTGAGTCTTGTAGAGTAGTCTGCGGGATTTATCAGACGTCTGGGATTCCCCGCACTTTTATCTAATATTAACACTCTGTATATGTTGAAATTTATGCAGATGACTAACTAATATCAATCTTCGGGATTTCTACATAAGTTGAATGGTGTTATGCAATAGGAATCCAACCCTCAAAACTGAAAAAATTGAGTTAATCCTATTTTTGGGTTATTAGATAGTAGCTCTATCATCTGTTAGACTTAAAATTTTTTCACTTTTAAATAATTTTACCTTTTTTTATGAGGATTAAAAAATTATCATATTTTTAATTGCCATATAAGTTTAATATACAGGGTGCTGAATGAGTAAGGGCCGGTATTTCAGTTGTGGTTTAAACTACGATCCGAGTTTAAACTCCGTTTATATTGATATCTGACCAATCAGGTAGCCATAAATGTAGGTTAATCCTTGAACGTAGTTTAACTAGCAACTGAAATACTCGACCTTAGCCGAACATAGGAAATTAACACGTAAAAACTTATTTATGCAAATTCCTGCTTCCCTAATTATTTTAGAGAAAAAATGAAAGTTACAAAAATCATGCAGAAACATAAACTACGAATGATAAGAGTATTAGATTTCATCAAGCTGTTACTTAAAAAGTAAAAAAATGCTTTTAAAATTGTTAAAAGTATCATTTATCTGACTGGCCATGAAAGTTTCCAAGGTAATTATTTTTGAAAATAGAAATTAAATTGAATTTATTCCATGGCCAGTCCAATAAATCAAAATTTTAACAATTTCAAAAGCATTTTTGGAATTTTTAAGTAAAAGCTAGATAAAATCTAATGCTCTTATCATTCGTAGTTTATGTTTCTGCATGATTTTTTTTCTAAATTAATTCGGGAAGCAGGAATTTGCATAAATAAGTTTTTACATGTTAATTTCCTAATTCCTATGTTCGGCTAACTCATTCAGCACCCGGTATACCTTTGAAATAATAGGAGGACCAAGTATTTTTATTTCCGAAACTATTTAGATGTAAAAGCGGTAAATGTTGGAAATCTTGTAAAATTAACTCAAATCATAACAACAGCAGTGGATTAGTGTGATCACTGGTTGAGTTACAGATCGAAAATTTTGGGTTTGGGTATTTACTTAATAATTGAAATCCTTAATTGGATTATTTTATCCTTACGTTTACTAACTTGGACAGTCATACGTCTTTTCGTGGATGCCATTGTTAGTCATATCTTGAACTTGGAGAATAATATTTTTATAAATTTGAATAAACCATAAGTTTACAAGTTCACACACAGGTAGGTCATGTACCGCTTCTTATTAAAGTTATCACATTTTGTACTTTTAAATTTATTGCTGAATAATTATTGTAGCTCCTATTGTTATTTTTTGAGTTTTGCATTTTATTTTACACATTTTTATCTGTGTTAACTTATTATGCGTAAGTGCAAAAATGGATCGACTTCATAAATTAATATCAAAAAATAAAAACATAAATGTAAAATAATAATAATTACAATGAAATACTAATAATATTAAAAAATTATAGAAATAAAAATTTCTTTTGCTTAAAATGAGAAAAAAAAAATAAAAAACTACAAATTTATTTCATTTTATCCAACTTCCCAAAAATCGAAAGAATTTTGAATTTAATTTGGTACCTACACAAAAAAGTGTTTCAGTCTATTGGCAGATCTTCTCAGTTGAATACGAAAAATTTCAAAATAAAATTTTATTTCTTCCGCAAGTTGATTTCGTATGATTTTTTATGACGTTCCACCCTGTATACCCGTTTAACGAGTAACTTGCCATTCTTGTGAACAAATTTAGTGATGTAAGAACATCGATAGAAGATAATAGCAATAAAATATTACATAATTTAATTACTTCACTGGCACTTGACTAAAATACAAAGTTGTTAATTACCAACTACGTGTTAACAACAATGGAAGTTCTTCAAGAAATCCATATAAATAGCTAATTTAGTAAAAGCGAAACGAAAACGATGAAATTAATTAAATATAGCAGTTGTAACACTTTCTTACGTTTTTATTATGGTAACCAATTTCAAATTAATATTTGGTTAGGTAATAAAGTTGCACTTTAATGTTCCATACGAGGGAGGTTCAGAACTTTTTACTCAAATTAGGTGTTACGTGAGAGGTAATTACCTATATCGCCCCCGTATTAATTTGATACTACAATTTAATTTAAGAAACGATTTTTCTTAAAAGCTTTTCCAAAATTGGACAAATCGATAGGCAGACGGGAAATTTATAATCAAGAAAAATGAAAACAAAGCGAATTATGGCTTGGAACTTAATTATTATAAGACAATGATTAATGTATTCAAATTATAAGTCACCATTATGATATTGAGCTAATTAACCTTGATGATTTTAAGATTGTAATTAGAGATAATTTTTGTGAACGTAAAATATTAATGTATTTCCTTATGAATAGTGGAACGAAATTGTTACAATACATTTAACTAAAATCGATAGGTAGCATGGAAATAAAATTTGAGTTTGGTTGCGGTACCAACACTTTTCTGTCCAAAAAGCTCTAATTAAAATTGACCTTATGTGTTATTTTGTCAAGTCTGCGCAGTCGAATTCAAACCTTTAGCTAATTTTTTATTGATTAAAATATAATTTAAGGGTAATTAATTACTAAAAAGTAGAATTGCAAGGTAAAAATTGGATACAGACCAAAATTTAATCGAACATAATTCTTACGCTACTAACCTTCTTTGGCAGAATCACTTTCAGTTCAAGTAGAATTTGGTCTCAATTTTTCAAATAAAATGTGCGATCAATTAATGTTTACTTGTTTTCTTACCTGAAAAGAAAAAAGAGAGTCAATTATAATATTAATAATTAAAAAATTCAATTTTGTAATAAAAATTAAAAATAAATAAAATAAGTGAGAAACAACTACTCCTAAAATTTATAAATTTCTTTAGGAAATTTAAAATATTGTCGTATATCTTTATTGTTTAGGGGGGGGGGGAGAAATTGTACTTTGTAGTTTGTTTTGTTATTTTCATTGGCGCAACTAGATATAATATTTTGGGGGGCTAAAACGAGGAATTTGTTCTTTTCTTAACAAAATCAAAAATCGACGATAGATAGTAAATTTATTGTTTACTATAAATTTATAGACACCTAAAACAAAAAAATTAAAAACCTAACGGAATTCTCTTTTCTTTTTTCGCAAATTTATCGATTACGCTTTCTATATCAACAGAAATTTTCATTTTTTTTATCGTAGTTAATTTATTTTGGGGGGGTTAATTTTAATTTTGAGGGGACTAAGCCCCCCCAGCCCCCCCATTTGCGCCTATGGTTATTTTATTAGAATTAGAAAATATCTGCGCACATGCCTGCTTTATCTTAAGTTCGAAAAATCTATTTTTGTTAGTAAAAATTATAAATTTTGTCTACAAAATTAGTAGTACCAAGCCTAAACGTAACTGGATCGGTGCTCCTGTATTGACGAATCTTAAAGCTGCATTCACAGATGCTAAAAAGCTACAAAGTTACAAAAAAGTAACTACCTTTTTTTCACCACAAACACTGGCTTCAGTCAATTAATTTTGGAGGATAATTGTGATTTAGCCACCCCCCTAGTTGCACCTGCTTGCAGCAGCAGCTATACTTCTTTGACTTAAATACGATGGTTCTATTTCTAAGTGCATAACAAATAAACAATAAAACGCAACTGAAACCTTCAAAATTTACTACTTATTATTTTTATTATCGTCGTTAAAATTATTACTCGTAACTTATGATAAATTATAAATTTGGTTTATGCTTCGGTAAATGTTTAAATTCCGTTTTCTACTTTCAATATCACAAGTTGCAAACGCTGACGTCGGCTTAGAGAATAAGGTCTATATTTCAAAATCTTGAAAATTTGTGATTTTGAAGCGGCTATAAGTAAATTATAAGTTCTGTTGGTGTAATATGGTATTCATTTTCGGTAAATTATCAATACTCTGATAAGATTTTTGTTTTCGTTGATGCTTTTAATTTTAAAAAGATTCTTATTTTAGCTTTTTTGTTATCAGTTATTAGGTGGATCTTTTAGAAACACTGGTTGTCGTGATGAAACAGATATACGGTTTAACGCATTTAGTTTATGTGCTTGTTTATTTTTTGTACATCTGATGACTGATATTGTGTTTGGATAAATGACTTCCGTATTTGGTTATCCATTATCGCACATGTGGGTGGTTGTCCGTGTGATCGAAGATGGGTGATGGGTAAGAAATCTCTATAAAATCAAAATAAAAAAAATCAAACAAGAAAAATACGGCACAACGTAGCACACATCGGGCACAGTCCGGCACAATATTCAATTCTTAAATTTTCAATAACGGCGGGGCTAACTTCACGCACATCATCACGTCGTGGTTATCATTTCCATTCTATGTATTACGATGGGAAACACAGATGTGTTATATATTTTCTTCTATAGGTTGATTGGGGTTTTAGGGATTCTGGATATGTAATTCAATCTTCTTGAATAAATTCCGGTCGTAAACCGCATCAGAGAACTTTTGGTATACAAGATCTAGACATTGCAAGAGAATTAACTTCAGAAATTTGCATTTTGGCTTCAATTTACTCCTAAAAGTAAACCTCTCGGATTACTTCTAAGATATCTCATCTGTTTAGGTGCGCCTTTTTAGGCGCAATCGTTGTAAATCAGTTGCATAGCAGACTGATTTCGTTTTCATAGTTAACTTAGTTAGTTAGGCCATGCAGTTAATCAAAAAATGGATGACCGAAAAAAGGGCTGGGATTGGCCCCTAGCAAGACGGATGCAGTGTTGCTAACCGGCCGAAGAAAACTCGAAAAAGTCGAGTTTAACCTCGGTTCCTACGTCGTTGAGCCACAGGCAGCCCCGAAGACCTTGGGCATAATGTTGGACAAACGACTGAGCTACGGACAACATCTTACGGAAGTAGCGACGTGTGCTGAAACAACGTATACAGCTTTCAGTCGGGTTATACCCAACTAAGGCGGACCGAACACCGCCAAGAGACGTGTGTTGGCGGCGGTGGTACAATCGGTCATGCTGTATGCTGCGCTTGATGGGTAGAGGCGATAAAGGTTGAGAGACACCGCAAGCAGATAATGAAGGTCCAAAGGAAGACGGCATTAAGAGTATGCTGCCCCTCCGATTGACCTCCTGGCGATCGAGTGAAGCAGTAAGTACGAGAACAAGAGCAATAAGAAGTCACATAGCGAAGAGCTGATGCTGGAGTGGAGAACTCGCTGGTCATCATCTGAAAAACAGACATGAACCCGAAGGCTGATTCCTTACATTACAAAATGGAAACAGTATAAAAATGGCGAGCCAATTTGAGGGTTAAGTCACCATCGTGTAGTTACTGTCAGGAGGTAGACACTCCGAAGCACACCATATTCCAATGCCCGAAGTGGGACACAGAGCAATCAGAAGGGGAGAGGTACCCTAGGTCCGGAAACCTTTGTGGACGGACTCATGTCCTCTAAGGTAAACTGGATAATTATCCAGAGAATGATAGGAAAAATCCTAACAAAGAAAAAATGGACGAAAGGGTGAAGTTGTCGCGACCTGGCATTGGCTGAAGCTAGTAGAAGAACCGATACTAAGAAGAAACACAGTTGGCAAGGAGGAGAAATGCTCAAGCGGGAATACTTGCCAACTGACCAAACTGCGTCCCAACGTCGTTAGTCAGGTGCAGGCCCTATAATCCTGCTAGACTAGGATCTTATATAAGTTAGGATTACGTGAGTTGGAGACTAACTTCCTAATGATCTGTTCAGTGCTTCGTAAACTCTTTGGTCTCCATGGATTCCACCACCATCAACAATTTAACATGTTAAATTGTTGATGGTTGATGGTTAATTGTTGAAATATCCTGCAGGATTACAGGCGTTTTCACCAATCCGGTTTAAGCAGCCTAGCTAATAACCATAGGGCAACCAGTCCATAAACATTATGAGCGCTTGTCGTGTCTAATATTCTTGGCTAATTCAGGTCTAAGTGAAAAAAAATTCTCAATGTAAATGTTCTGGTTTGGAAAACATCACAAGACAAACGCTCTGCAAGTGCTGTTGCTGCTAGCCCATAAAAGAAAAATATGAAATAAACCAACCATCAACAGCTGCTCTTTAAGGAATAATAGAGAATGCGTCAGTTATGGTTAATGAGATTCTAAAAATACAGGAAAAAAAAAACAACAAAAAAGTGGAGGAAGAGAAGAAGTTGGGGTAACAACAGGCATTACTCCATCCTCCACAAACATTTTCCGTGGGAATAACTTTTGTACTACTGATACAACTGGTTTTTTAGTCATAAAGGTTACTGCCAAAATCTATACCAGGAAAATTATCTGAATCAATTATTAAATCCATCATGAAAAATCAAACTGGTTGTAATGGATTATATCGGGCGCAGGCCCGATTCGGCGTGAGTACCGTTCGACGATTCCATGTCAATACGTCGAAAACAAAAACGTCGAAATCAAAAATGTTTTTTTAAGTTAAGGTTTAAACTTAAATATTCTAAATGAGTGGATATCCTGCAATATGTACTCGAGGGTGTTTCACACCCCCCCCCCCCCCCCCGACCCCCCGGTTTACAATTTTGACTTCATATTTTAATATTATTTTTATAATTATTATATTATTATATTTAATTAATTAAAAATTATTATAAATAAAATAAAAGTAAACCGGGGGGTCTGGGGGGTGTGGAACACCCTCCAGTACACATTGCAGGATATGTTCACCCCCAGAACCCCCGGTTTACATTTTTGACTATAAGTTTGACAGTTAATTTTCAAAGTAACGTAATAAAATAACGTAATAAATGTTTTTCAAGTTAAGGTTTAAACTTAAATATTCTAAATGAGTGGATATCCTGCGATATGTACTGGAGGGTTATTGTTTTCACCGTTTTTGACTTTCGACGTTTTTGTTTTCGACGTTTATGTTTTCGACGTTTATGTTTTCGATGTTTTTGTTTTCGACGTTTTGACGTGCTACCCTGTTAGACACAGATCCGATTCGGCGCGAGTACAGTTCGGTGCACAACTAGTTCGGTGTCTCGTTTTATTAAGTACATTACACGTCATTACAAGCATTTACTTTCTTTTGAAAAAAAAGGCAAAAAATCAGAAAATTCAACAAATTAAATAATAATTATCCTAATACATAAAATCCCAGCACGCTGCTACTGCTTCTGCTCCAGCGTGGCATTTTTTGGTAAAACAAGAAACACTTTGATTGGTCGAGTTTTTTAACCAACCGAAAAATGTATTAAAGTAAGTAAAGTTAGGACTAAAAATATTTGTCCAATATTCTAATTGAGTGGATATCCTGCGATATGTACTGTAGGGTGTTCCACACAATATACCATTTTAACTTTATATTTTTATATTATTTCTATAATTATTATTATAAATTATTTTAAATAAATTAAAAGCAAACCGGGGGGTCTGGGGGGTGTGGAACACCCTCCAGTACACAGAAAAAAAAGTACATCAAAAATTCATCATTTTATAGCCGATGAACAAAATTCATCATATTGATGAAATATTTATAGTATTGATGAAAAAATCATTAGTATATTGATGAAATTTGTTCATCAATATGATGAATTCTGTTCATCGGTTGAAAACTGATGAACTTTTCGTTAATATGATGAACCATTCTTTTCAGTGTACGTATCGCAGGATATCCACTCATTTAGAATTATAGGACAAAAAGTTTTAGTCCTAACTTTACTTACTTTAATATATTTTTCGTTTGGTAAAAAAAATCGACCAATCAGAGTTATTCTGTTTTACCACAAAATGACACGCTGGAGCAGGAGCAAGAGCAGGAGCAGAGTGCTGGGATTTTATGTATTAGGATTATAGAAATAATAGAAATAATATAAAAATATAAAGTCAAAATTGTATATTGTGTGGAACAGCCTCCAGTACATATCGCAGAATTTGGAGAAAATAGGGAATTTATAATTTTACAAGTTTAGTCAGGAAAAACCGGGAAATTTGGATTTTTAATCAAAAGTGAGGGAAGTTTAAACCTTAACTTAAAAAAACATTTATTTAAGTTACTTTATTGCGTTACTTTGAAAATTAACTGTCAAAATTATAGTCAAAAATGTAAACCGGGGGTTCTGGGGGTGAACACATTCTGCAATATGTACTCGAGGGTGTTCCATACCCCCCAGACCCCCCGGTTTATTTTTATTTTATTTATAATAATTTTTAATTAATTTAGTCTATAAAAATTACAATAATAATATTAAAATATGAAGCCAAAATTGTAAACCGGGGGGTCTGGGGACCCTCCAGTACATATCGCAGGATATCCACTCATTTAGAATATTTAAGTTTAAACCTTAACTTAAAAAAACATTTATTAAGTTACTTTATTACGTTAGGGACTGTTCACAAATTACGTAACGGCCTTAGGGGGGGGGGGTTGACAATTTGTTACAATTTGTTACGGTGGAGGGCGGTGGTGTTTTTCAAAATGTTACGTAACCTAAAAAATTTTTTTTATCAAAAAATTAGATATTTTTTCTAGATATTAAATTTGATAAATTAACCCAAAGAAATCCATTCAGTCAAGAATCATAATTAAAATTTGTGTAATAGATACACATATTGTTTTAACAATTTTTATAACAAAAATTGTTTTAACTTTTGTTACGTTATTCTTCTGGCGGGGGGGGGGGCTTGTAATTTGTTACGATCTGTTACAAAGGGGGAGGAAGGGGTTAAAAAACGTCAAAAATTGCGTTACGTAATTTGTGAACAGCCCCTTACTTTGAAAATTAACTGTCAAAATTATAGTCAAAAATGTAAACCGGGGGTTCTGGGGGTGAACATATTCTGCAATATGTACTGGACGGTGTTCCACACCCCCCAGACCCCCAGGTTTACTGTTATTTTATTTATAATAATTTTTAATTAATTAAATATAATAATATAATAATTATAAAAATAATATTAAAATATGAAGTCAAAATTGTAAACCGGGGGGTCTGGGGGGTGTGGAACACCCTCCAGTACATATCGCAGAATTTGGAGAAGCTAGAGAATTTATAATTTTACAAATTTTGCTAGGAAAAACCGGGAAATTTAAAATTTTAAGCAAAAGTGAGAGAAATTTATACCTTTGGCTAGAGAATATTAAAGCTTGGAAAAACATTTATTTAAGTCTGGGGGTGAACACCCTTCAGTACATATAATAAAATTCCCACTTTTCTAGAATACCTACAGAAGACAGAATAATTATATCAATTTCGTCAGATAATGCTGGAAAATTTTTTGTTTTTGAGCAAATGTGAGGGAAAATAAAACGTTCGACTAAAGAAATTTTAAGATTTCAGAAACTTATTTATTTTTAAATTGTATAAAAAAAATTTTAATTGTCCGTCGGCACATCACGTTTAGCAGCAATTTTTTGCGTTACTTTAAAAATATAGAAAAGCGGAGAATCACCCAGTAGCGGGAAACGAAATTAAATGTTTAATATTATACCACTAAAAAGGAGATCCACCGTCTAGCTGCCCGTCCGCGGACGGGCTTTCCAGCTAGTATTACATAATTCTTCTTATTCTTCTTTCGTAGCGCTACAACCCCGGGTGGATCTTGGCTAACTTTACAATTGCCCTTTAGTGCTTCATTGTAATCCCAGTTATTCTTAAAAATATATTACATATAATTGTCATCACGAATGAATCACGGATGAAGCAATTTGGAAATAGATTTCCTTTTGAAATACGGCTTTCCATGAAGTAGAAATATTCTTGAAAAATGGAATGGGGAAAATGGCACGACTCTTTTGTTGGTTTTGTTTTATTATTTGCATCTGGTGCCCAATAACTTCAGCATTTGTTTTGATAGCACAACTCGCGAGTAGTGATACGCAGGGCTATTCGGGTGGACCGCTATTATGTAATTTTAGAAAAATCCATCTAGTCCGATCAAATTAACACAACGCTGACATTTTATACAAAATTCGAATAAAATTCCCCTGTTGGAAATATAATTATTGTTTTATAATAATTTAATTATAAAATAAATAACAAATCAGTCAAATGTAAAATACGTGAGATAATTTAATTTGCAAGGTGCAATTAAGTATAAAAAGTTAATGGAATGTATGTACATACTAGAATCGAGACCCCGTTCTCCATATTGGGAGTACGGTTGGATAATTTGGGTCGCAAACCAATTCGGAAAGTGAAATTAAAAATATTTGAAAAGGTTGATGAGTTCGTAGGCGTTTGCTAGCTATTTCAATATTTTTTGTTACGTAATATAGAATATACCGGTGATTATTACCATTCACCATTCATGAACTTGAAAATAGGCAAAGTTCAATAAATTTTTCAGGACAACTTTCATTTTTTAACTCCTTCCTTAAGCTCAGAACGTTTTGATCCGGCCCTGCGCTTAATATTGTTTTTTCATGCAAGCGTGATTTTGCACCTGCTTTTACTTTTACTAATTAACGAGATTCAGAATTATCGATCGACGATAATCCTTAACAATTAATGCTTGAAAAATCCATGTAATTGTTCATAACCTCGTAATTATTCTAAGCAGTTAACCTTGACCAAGTAAATTTCATTAGTTTTTGCAAATTTTCCAACTGCAATTTTGGGGATCTTTTCCCTCCCCCTCAGTAATTTTGATTAATGGTGTGCATATTACAAAATTTGCTTTAATTATGCGGTCTAAATGATTCATCAGATATTTCTCAATTTTTTCTCTATGTGGTGCGTGGTCCCAATAATTTTCACTGTGATTGATTACGGAAGTTAAGCAACGTTAGGCGTGGTGGGTACTATATAGGATGTTACATAAATTAAAAAAAAAAAGAATTAACATACATAATAATATATTAAATTCGGCAAACTAGTTTATAAGTATACATATTATGGAAATATTGATTTTGTTTTTTCTAAAACGAAATTTAAAAACTTGTTTGACTTCCTCGTAAGCTACTGGATAATTATCGTTAGTAATGTCAAACTTGTTAGTAAACATTTATCTAATTACCTACTTTCTACTCAAGTGTGTCATATATCTTCAATATTTGTCGCCAACTCAAAGTGACTCTTGCACGTTATTCTTTAATTAAATATCAATTAAGCTAAGTGCTCAGCAACTGTCGATTATAAACAAATCAGAAAACATTTTAGTATGTTTTTCTAGTAAGTTAACAAACCCACTGTTTTTGGTCTGGTACAATTGGATACGTAACGCCACGATATCGTAACACCCTAAACACTGCTGCCTCTCTGTTCACTGCCCTACATTCAATATGCGGCGGACCTAACGCTTACCTTCAAGAATAGGTATCATGCATATTTCGTCCGCACTGCAATTATATTATTTAATCGTTTAGTTAATGAGTTAATTTGCTGGTATATATTAACGGTGCAATTAAAATAATTAATACTATTTATACCTACACTTAATTTTTGACTTTCTCTATCTTTTTCATTGGAAGGCCGCAGTTGGAAGGCAGAAAAGTGAGGTGATCTAAAAGCTTCCCGCTGTAAAAATCACCTATTTTCGTGATTTACACAGGGGTCACCAAACTACGTCCTAATAAATTATTTAGAATTATTTTGCCAATTTGCTATAGAAAATAGAAAAAAAAAAAGTTTGACGATCTCTGGTTTAGAACATAAGGGTTAGTGACCAGAGGTTTATTGTTATTTATTATTAACATAATTATATAATTTTTCTTGTAATTTGCAATGTAAAATTCGATAATTAAATCAGATTATAAATTTATTATTCATCGCAGTTGGATGACATTGATTCGCAAAAAAGATATTTTCAATATTTTAATTTTTTTATTTAGCTCTGAAGCTCCATCAAACACATTTTGACTATCCTGTTTAAAGCTAATGCTTGCTTGCAAACGCTCTAGTACCCATTTCTATTACTTTTTTTGGAGTTAATTAACTAATTTAATTTTTTAATTAAATGGAGTAGAAATAATATTATATTGTGTTGCCTAGAAAATTATAGATAGATATAAATCATATTTTTTTACAGAATTACATAAATTCGATGTTCAAACCATTTTCAAATAACATAATATTATGTTTCAAAATATAATAATTTTTGGTAAAAGTAATTTACTTCACAGATAATGTAAAGGAAATTTTTTTGCCTTGTTTACTCCGAACAGTGTAAATATTATCAATAGGGGAGAAAATTTCATAAAAAGTTCATGTTTGTTTGTTCTTAAAATGTTTTAATAACTTTTAATAAAAAGGAAAACAACATAAAAATAATATATTGGAATAAACTCATGTACACATGTTGCGGTTAATTTTCCGCAAGAAAATATGGCTGATGGGGTTGGTATTCCAACGAAACGTCAGTTCAATTCAATATGGCGGCTTGTTAGCAGCTGTTTCTTTAATTGCAGCACAATGTATTTTTAACGTTGCATTTTTATTCGTTGGAACCTTGTTGTGCAAAACCGCATTATATCGAAACCTCCCACTAATAGGAGGGCGTTTCGTAAAACTTCAACGGCCTTATATGGAAATCGCTTTATATAAATACAGGAAAAGGGATTATTCTTCTTCTTTTTTGTCAGCCTTTCACGGTCCACTTCTGGACATAAGCCTCTCGTAATCTACTCCAAACCTCTCTTAAAAGGGATTACTGTATATATCAATAATAGTAGATTATGTTGTATTAGTATTGAGCCATATAGTATCTTTGCTAGATTTAAAGTAAAAGATTTTAAAAACTTTAAAAATATTAAAAAAAGTAAACATTTTTGTGCATTAGTATTTCAAGCTATTTTTAAATTTGAGAAATTTTGAATTTTATAATAATTATACTTTTCTCTTTTTCACTCGTTAAATCAAATATAATATTGAGATTATAACAAAATTAAATTAATTTTATTAATCCAGGATGAGCTAAATGAAAATAAGGATAACCTAGTCTACCCTCTGAAGACGCCGCTGTTGATCAAGTCCTAATATCATATCAGTTATTATGAGGATATCAGAATCCCAATCATCATATCAATATTCCTCCTCCGGACCGAGTTTCTGACCAATCGAGTTAATTATACGGAAAATTGCAGATTAATCAAACAATATTATTAAACTAGATGAAAGCCCATCTACAAATGGGCAGCTATAGACAAGGTAACTTGGCTTGGATGAGGGTTAAGGGAGGCAATTGGTGCAAACTGTCATCATACATGAGTCTTCAAATGTAATTAACTATTATTACATCAGTGTTCTAGTGTTCGTAGTGTTCCTTGTATAAGCTATAACAACCTCGAACAGCGTTGCCAAGTCTAGGAATTTTCCTCCAATTTAAGGATTTTGAATTGAAAAAAAAGAAAAAAATTTTTTTTAAAATTTTGTTTAGTAAGTACAGTTTGCACGTAGTACTCTGTACGTACATCCTTTCATCTGGTTTATTTTTGTCAAGCTAAGACTCATTTTTATTTTGTTTTCTGTTGCCGAAATTAAATTAATTTTGTAATTTTGAAGCGGCTTTAAATAATTCAAAGATTTGTTGGTGTAGTATGGTATTTATTAGCCTCTGGTAAGATTTCTAGTTTTTGTTACTGCTGCAATTTTAGACGTTCTTGGTTTTTGTCGATTTTAGGTGTTGGTTTTGTGATAATCATATTCTGCAGCGATAAATGTCTTCTGTATTTGGTTTTCCGTCATCGCATCTGTGGGTGGTTTTCCGTGCTAGCGAGTGGATTGAAGCAGTTTGTGGAACGCACGATTCTAGAACGAGTGCCCCCAAAATTTTTTAATTTTCTTTTTAAAGAAAATTTTTGTAAATCTTCCAGTGTAAAATATGTTGCTATGCCGCTGTTTTCATATTAAAATATCTACGGAATTCTAGGGATAAATTGTCCGACACCTAGGTATTTTTGTCTAAACCAAAATATTTGTACTATTTGATACTTATGTTTAGGCTTTGCTCTCGATGAACTTTAAATTCATCGGTTGATTCGCTCAAAGATGAGGAATGAACCATCTACACCAACGTCTACAGCATAGTTGATTTTTAGAGATAGAGTTTGGTGCTGCTTTGAAGTTGTTCCAAAGCGTGATCGAGAAATATGGCTGATCCAACAAGTTAGCAAGAATATCTGCATTATTCTCAAAAAACAAAAAGGCGGATTTGAATTGTTGAAAAATTCAAGACTGTTCCCTCCTCAAAAGTGTCTATTCGGCACCTGTGTTTGACTAAGTTCAGAAGAATAACTATACTTTAAAGATGGTAGGATGAAGTGTTTCAGCATGAAAATAAAATGAATTTAGAAATAGAAATAGAAAAAAAGGAAAAAAAGACAGAAGCGGATAAAATAAGAAATGTTGCAGCAAAAAAGATTCAATTCAAAAAAAAAATAAAAAAATAAAAAATAAAAAAAAATAAAAATAAAAAAAGTTGCTTAAAGGAGATAAAGAAAACAGAGATTGAAGCGTGCAGAAGAATAGTTGAAGAAAGGAAAAGTTAGAGAAAGAACAAAGGTAAATGAAAGAGAAACTACAAACAGATTAAAGAAGGTGAAGGAGATAAAGTCGCAATGATGTACAGAGCTCTTCCTATAGCTGCCCAGTGAAACTGTGACAATTGTCGAGTTCAAAAGGAAGGAGATTAATAGAGCAATGTTTACCCTAAAACTCATTTTAAATCAATGGTGTAGGGAATAAGATGCAATCAGAAGCCTTTGGAGGAGCAGAAACAACAGAACGTTCTTTAATAATACAGAACCTAATGTTAGCAGCAGACCGGTTAGCGGTATAGATAAGAGTGCTTTGAGCGAATTCCTGAAGGTAATTAGAGATAAAAGAGACATGTTTATAGAGCATAGACATAGACTATATAAGATATTGTTATGAAACAATAATGGTTAATTATATTTGACTAGCTGGAAAGCCCGTCCGCGGACGGGCAGCTAGACCGTGGATCTCCTTTTGTAGCGGTATAATATTAAACAATTAATTTTTTTTTCTGCTATTGGGTGATTCCCCGTTTTCATATATTTTTAAAGTAACGCCAAAAGTTGTTGCTAAACTTGATGTGCCGTATAATTTGTAAAATTATAAATTCCTTAGCTTCTCCAAGTATTCTAAAAGAGTGGAAATCCTGCAATATGTACTGGAGGGTGTTCCACACCCCCCAAACCCCCCGGTTTACAATTTTGACTTTATATTTTTATAATTATTATAACTAAATTAAAAGTAAATCGGGGGGTCTGGGGGATGTGGAACACCCTCCAGTATATATCGCAGGATATGTCCACCCCCAGAACCCCCGTTCTCTATTCTGTTATGTACTCTTTTCGGCCCCCTCTGGTCATTGCGCCCTAGGCCCGTGTTTTTTTTCCAAGCTTTAATATTTTCTAGCGTCTAACCAAAGGTTTGAAAAGTGTAAATGCTGCGATATGAACTGGAGGGTGTTCCACACCCCCCAGACCCCCCGGTTTACAATTTTGACTTTATATTTTTATAATTATTATAAATTAATTAAAACTAAACCGGGGGGTCTGGGGGGTGTGGAACACCCTCTAGTACATATCGCAGGATATGTTCACCCCCAGAACCCCCGTTCTTTTTTTTGTTATGTTTTCTTTTCGGGCCCTTCTGGTCATTGCGCTCTAGGCAAGTGTTTTTTTCCAAGCTTTAATATTTTCTAGCGTCTAACCAAAGGTTTAAAGAGTGGGAATCCTACGATATGTACTGGAGGGTGTCCCACACCCCCCAGACCCCCCCTGTTTACAATTTTGACTTTATATTTTTATAATTATTATAAATTATTATAAATAAATTAAAAGGAAACCGGGGGGTCTGGGGGGTGTGGAACACCCTCCAGTACATATCGAAAGATATGTTCACCTCCAGAACCCCCGGTTTACATTTTTGACTAAAATTTTGACAGTTAATTTTCAAAGTAGCGCAAAAGTTGCTGCTAAACTCTGATCAGTAAGGCACTTAAATAAATGTTTTTTAAGCTAAGGTTTAAACTGGTTAATTCCTGGCAAAATTTGTAAAATTATAAATTCCCTATTTTCTCCAAATTCTACTATGTACTGGAGGGTGTTCCCCCCCCTCCCCAGACCCCCAGACCCACCGGTTTTCAATTTTGACTTATTTTGAATTATGATAAATTAAATTAATTATAAATTATTATAAATGAATTAAAAGTAAACCGGGGGGTCAGAGAGGAGTGGAACACCCTACAGTACATATTCCAGGGTATCCACTCATTTAGAATATTGGACAAATATTTTTAATCCTAATCTTAGTTTAATATATTTTTCGGTTGGTAAAAAAAGTCGACCAATCAGAGTGTTTCTTTTTTCACCAAAAAATGACACGCTGGAGCAGGAGCAGGAGCAGCGTGCTGGGATTTTATAGATTAAGATGACTAATGTATGATGACTCATCCGTAATGATTCATTTATGATTTTTAAATAATAACCTGTTGTTGTTGTTTAAACAGTGCTGAATTTGTAGTCTGGATCTTTCTAGAAGTCTATAGAAATTCTTGGAAGTTTTTAGAAAGATGCATTTGAATATAAATAGCAGAAGCAGTCAGAGTTCGAACTCGGAAGTGTTAACAAAACATGTGTAAAGAAATGGTGGTGTAATAAGTAAATATATAGGGTGTTACACAAATAATTGTAGTGTGATTTAGAATTAGTGTAAATATTAGTGTAGTAATTGTTCTATTGTTGTTAATTTTATCTGTAAATATATTTTAGCCCTTAATAATTAAATACACTTTTAATTTTCGTTACAATATTATATTAGATTTAGGTACCCGATTTCTTACCTCCCAGGACAGAATACTATTGTTATTTAATTTCAAATGCGTAATTATGATTATTGCCAACTTTTAACAAAATGACCACGTACAAAATGCTGCCATCTGCTTTTGAAAACAATTATTAGAGCAAACGCCACCAAATTCTGTTGGTGATTATGATTGCTCAGATTTAATACTGCAATTATACCCAAAAGACCCAAAAGAATTGGAAGGGACAATCTGACCTTGGTTTAGTTGTAAGAGGTGAGTTGCATTATTATTACTGTTGCACTAATTGAATTTAAAATTCGCATCAAATAAGAGAGGAATGGATTCAGAAGACACCCGAAAGCGGGAATTGTAAACATGACAGCTCTCTTTCTCTTCTGACAATTACTTTATTGGTGGACAATAAAAATAATCAACGACTTTCAAATTACAACAAACGTTTGCAACATGAAATTTAATATTAGTAAATGACATATTAGTTTAAATATCAAATAACAATGATACTTAATAGCGGAAGTTAAAACAGGTTGTTAAAATAGATAAATCTTGGTTTAACGTTCGTTCTTACATTTTCTTATTATAATAATGGAGGAGAATAATACTTGGTCGATTATTGACTGCACACCATAAGTCTTTGTCTTCACAACAAAGTAACTTTGACAAAATGGTCATCATTATAATATTATAAAATCTAGATAATAATATGTATTTCTTTAGGGTATTGTAACATACATGGCACAGACATGTCTCGCCTACAACTTCAAGACAAAGAGGTGAGTCATCTTCGCGATTGTTGGTGGTAAAAATTGTCAATGAATTGATTGATCACAAACAGAACCGGCGCGAGACACCTGGGAATCCCAATTCATTTTGTTCTTTCTCTTCTATTTCCACTCGTTAAAAATTAAAAATCCCGTTTAATGGAAATTATCTCAAATTAAGTTGCGGCAATTAAAATTTATAGCCACATTTGAGTGCCCGTCCATAAAATTTAAAGTAATAAAGAATATAATCGCAATTTTCGTGTTTTTCAGTCGTCAATTGATCAAGAAGTCCGAGAAACGGATGTTCAGGGCATTGAAAGGAAATTTTGAAAAAACTATTGCGAAGAAAATATTTAATGATGATGGCGCTATTTATTCTAATGATCGTAAATGGGTTGCTAATCATTGTGGTGGGCGTTTGCAGACAGCTCAGCTTGTTTGCGACAAACTCCTGCAATTATTGAATAGCCGACAAGCTGATTTAAAAGTGGGCGACAGAGCATACATAATATATTGCAGTAAAATTAAGAAAATGTGAAGTATAATATTCAAGCAATTTTAAGGTTATGTTTAATTTAAATGGCTGTCAAGTCATTAAATGACGTTGATTCAATCCGCCCTTTGCGAATAAATTTAAAGTTTGAATTGTTTGTTGCTTTACAACTTCCGGAACGCAAATCAAAAATTCTCGTCCGTATAAGGTGAGGATGGCAGACAATCCCTCCATTATAATGACAACGGACAATACAAATTACAATTCTTTAACTACCAATAAAGTAGACTGTTTTTGGAAATGTTTTCTTCACTTGTCGTTCCGTCTCGACGACGATATGCATTTAACTGTGTGAACCTGTCACAGGTGTATCGACTTCCTTCCTATCTAATTTCAGTTGAATCACCCTTCATATAGCACCGGAAGTGTCCGGAAGGGCATCAAAAGCATAAATATTTATTATTTAATTACGAGAAAATTGTCACTTTGTAACGGAAAATATTGGACGAAAAAAAAGAAATCAGAAAATTATGAACGCCAAGGAGGCAAGGAGAGTCCAAAAGGCGCCAGCTCGCACATACCATGTGGTTAGGTTGCGGTCATAAATAAGATCCAATTTTATTTTATTATGCACAGTTTACTTATTCGATTACTCACTCACAATAATTTCAATAACCATTTTTGTATATCGATTGGTGGGTGCAAGTTTTTCCAATTTGGACATGAACAACCAAAATCTTGCGTTAAAGTTCCCGTAGATGGAAAATTGCCGCTCTAATTACAAAACTAAAATCTATTGCAACATTTTTGCTAAAATGATTGGCTTTCAACCACATTGCGATATCTAAGTTCGATAACCTTCGTACTAGATTAAATCAAAATCAAAAATCATGTGCAGCTGAACAGGTTTAAAAAAATTTGTAATAACAAATTGAAATAGATCGCCTTTCCAATTTCCTTTCATTTAAAAGAAAGGTTGCAGAAAATAAAGACCTTCACTGAGATTGAACAATTTTTCATCCATTTAGTTAATGTTATGTTATGTCAAAAAAACGTGAGAAAAAAGTGAGTTCACCCACCAACGCCCAATACACAAGTGTTAATTAATAAGTGCAAGCGGATTTCAAGTTTATTTCCTGCATTATTAAACAATAGAAAACATAAGGAAATCCACGATTAACACTTACTCAGCATATTTTAGTTCTTAAAATCGCGGTTTTCCCGAAATAAATTTTTCACGTAGATTTTTGCAAGTTGTGCTAAATTATTAATGTTATTGTTTTGTGTATTAGTTTCAGTTCACTGTTAAATCAATACGTTTAGAAGTCAAACTATAAATCAATAAAAAATACATAAACCTAATAGGAATATGAACGTGCATAGACTTGTTTACTAGAGGCTTCTTCAAAGAAATATAAAATTCTGTGTCTGGAAGTAGTGGAACACGCAATAATCCTTTCCAGAACAATTGAATAAAATTGCCGGTGCCCCCCCCCCCCCAAAGTAGTCAAATCAGTCAATACTCGGTTAAATAATAATTTACACGATTAGTTTCAATAGATAGAGCATCAAAAGCGGTTGATCCCATCAACCCTATTACTGTTTAACAACTATAATCAAATTCCGAACAAATTTTCAAAATAACTCGTTAATCCTATCATGCGCTAATATTCTATTGTTCATAGATCTATAATTCGAAAGATTATTTAACTTTGAATATCATTTTTACCAGATAGTATAGAGAATTCTAAAAACAAGAAATCGATGGATACCTGGTATACCTCTCAGTTCATGATTCATAAGATTGTTAATGTCGAATTTTATCAAGATCAGTTAAGAAAAACGATAAAAACCTAACCCTAGCAAAACTCAATTAGTAATCAAGCAGATAGCATCTAAAACAAAGAGACTGAAGCAGATAAGTCAAGAAATAGGTTATAGTGACGCTCTAAAATATTTTGGAGAGAAACTAAAGCAGATCCAGGGACGTACCAGGGCAAAGCCGCGCCCTGGTGCCCGGAATCTACAGATTAAATGATTTTGAAATTCTGGTGAAAAGACCGCCAGGCCCCCTTTGGGCCCGGGCCCTGGTTCGCGGCACCACTCGCACCACCTGTTGCTACGTCCAGTTGCGTATTTAGAGGGGGGCAAAAGGATGACTTGGATTGCATCCCTGAAACCCTCCCTGATACAAATAATGTTTACTACGAGGTTTTAAAATTTAAATAACTTTAAATTATTTTTATTTAGTTGCTTATTATTTATTTACTAGCTGGAAAGTCCGTCCATGGACGGGCAGCTAGACGGTGGATCTCTTTTAAACCGTATAATATTTAAGCAGTTAATTTCGTTTCCCGCTACTGGGGGATTCCCCGTTTTTCTATAGTATTTTCAAAGTAACGCAAAAACTTCTTTCCTGGCGAAATTTGAAAAAATTATAAATTCCCTATCTTCTCCAAGTATTCTAAAAGAGTGTAAATCCTGGGATATGAACTGGAGGGTGTTCCAGACCGCCCGGTTTAAAATTTTGGCTTTATATTTTTATATAATTTTTACAATTAACTTATTAACTGCTAAACTCTATGAGCATAAATATGCTATCCAAGTTTTAATTTTTTCTATCCGAAGGTTAAATTTCCCTCATTTTGACTTAAAAATTCAAATTTCCCGGTTAGTCCTAATCGTAGTTAGTTTAATAAATTTGGTAAAATTGTAAACCGGGGGGTCTAGGAGGTGTGGAACACCCTCCAGTACATATTGCAGGATTTTCACTCTTTTAGAATACTTGGAAAAGATAAGGAGTTTATAATTTTCCAAATTTCGCCAGGAAAAATCGGGAAATTTGAATTTTCATGCAAAATTGAGGGATTTGAAATTACACGCTGTAGCAGGAGCAGCAGCGTGCTGGGATTTTATATAATATCAGGATTAGGTTACCACTATTGGGCACGAATGGATTAACAAGATTCTAAACAATATTTTTGATCTGCCCCCACCCAAAGCATTTTCTAAATACGCCACTGGCTACGTCCCTGCAAATATCATCAGCGGGAATAACAGCATCTGGAATTAACAACTACGCACTTCAATCCCGGAACTATGTTTTTATTGCATTAATCAACCTCTACTACTTAGAAAGATAATAGATCCTCTGGTCATACTAGTAATAAAAATGTGACGGATCTGCAATTTTCCCCTGTCACCCCAGTTTTAAGGGTAATTTTGATTTCTGCAGTTTCCATTCATATTTAATAATGAAATATATAATCTGAATGCAGAGCCGGCGTTATTCCACATTCGTCGTTTTGGCATGAGGGCGACGACATAATATAATGAGAATATAAGAGATTATATTTGCACTGTAAAAGTATTCTCTCCAAATACCTGGCCTCGGCACTGCTGATTAATATCATACATATATTAAATATTAATAATAAATTAATAAAAATTTACCCTAACCTATATAAGCAATTGTATATATTGACATGTCCCACCCTTTCAAAATTGGGGTAACTTACCGCACTAACTTATCTATCTATCTTTCAGTTTTTTACGTTGGTATAACTTAAAATGTCATGAAAGAAAAGTCCTGATTCTTTACAACTACGATCCGGAGTTCACGCCTGTCGGCACCCCCGGATCAAGGGAGAGGTAAACCGGGGTACCTGCCCCAGGCGGAAGTTCAAGGGAGCGCCAAATTCATATCTTTTAAATCTTTTGAAATCCTTAATCTCAAATGCTGGACGAAAGGGGTGCCAATATCAAGTTCTTGTCCCGGTTCGTCAAAATGGTAGATCCGGGGTTGCCTGTCGGTAGCCGTAACCTTTTCTAGTGTTTATATGTTGTGAAAACTTAATAACTTTTTTTATTTTGTAACTAAAAAATGTACTTATTTTAACTTTATTTTTATAGAGCAATTACATCCTCTAAAGAATTTTAATAGCAGCTAAAGAATAGGGTTCTCCTATTTTTCGATATTTCGATTCTATTAAATCAAACTACAAAGATTTGATGTGCCGACGTTTCGGAAGATTTATTTTTCTATTTTCAAGACTGGAATAAATAAAATCCAATATCCTGAGATCCTTCTTTCTTCTTAGGATAGCAACAAGAGCCTGAAGTTGATTTCCAATTGGAAATATTTCAACAAGTTAAGAACTGGACTGTCAAGAAGGAAAAACCAAGACAAAACCAAACAAACTCTACTATAATTATTTTGGCCTAACTTAGAGTAACCCTATAAAAAAGACAACTTCATTTTGGTAAATTCAGATTTTTTTTATAATTTCAACAAGCGGCTCGAGCTACCTTTTATCTATATTAAAATTTCAATTTTTCAGCAGGAAACACCTAGTTGTTCAAAGTGGGAGAAACTTAGCTCCATTCTGTTAACAGTGCGTGTAACCAACATAAATAGTTGCAACAAAATTTTTTAATAGCAGTGGTTGCCGTCCAGGTGTGAGTGACACATCGAAAACTTTGTATTTTGAAGTTCTGAGGTACTTTGCCTTCTGATTATTGCACAACGTCAAAGCCGGGGTTAGGTCGCCATCACTAAAATTTCTCAAAATTTTGTTATACATTTGGCTTCCCCCTTCTAAGAAAAAACCTCACTCTTACTTGCGGCGCTTGTAATAGTAAACCCCTCTCTAACGAACCAGTAGCGCATTCCTAGAACTGTCCTGACTACCAATTTGGGACAAGGAATATAACTGGAAGTAGTCTAGCTAAATCTTTTTTGACAATTTTCGTTTCTAACACACTAAACTTCTTTCTCCACTAAACTTCAAACACAAATGTAATTAAATATAAAAGAAAGGGCGGATTTTTGTCCTAATATATCTACAACTTATTCTTGTAAACACAATTGTAAGGTATCCTCGTGCCAAATCTTACCATTCTAAATCCGTGATTTTCAACTTTGATTTCCTTTAGGGATGTTTTTTCTAAGTGGGTGGGCATAGAAGCCATTAACTTTCTAAATATGTAATTTTTGAATTCGAATATCTACTAAGGTTTTACTAAGTGCGTGGTAAGAGATGTAATATTTCTAGATCCATAATTTTCAAGTTCAGTGGTCTACAGAGATATTTTTACCAAGAGCGTGGGCCTAGAGATATAGGTCCAATATGAATTTTTTTTATATGAAATGTGAACTACCATAATTTCATTAAAGAATTTTTGCCCTCTGCCGTAACCAAGCAGAACTAGATATGGGAATTCCTTTTGAATTTAGAGAATTGGGTATACCAAAACCGAAAATCTAAAATGTTCTGATTCCTAAAATTATTATTCATTTATTGCAACACAATGCTTCCAAATATGTGAAATTAAACCCGGGCGAACCATAAATTTGATATTATAATAGTATGAAGTGCATTATAATCTCATGTGGTTTTGAAGTGCAAGCCCTCTATAATTTGGCAGGTCAACAGAAATAATGTGTATCTTATCCGCATACATAAATCGTATATTTAAATTCAAACACGCAAACTACTTCATTCATTGGAAAATCAATACCAGATTGGAGAAAATCAATGCCGTTCAGAGAAAATAAGACTTATCAGTAATTGGAGTTCCAGAAATTAATTTGATCTTTCAATTGTTGAAATGTACTGTTAATTTGGGATTCAGGATTATGAAATTATGCCATCCTCCCAAATTTAGAGACTCTTATTCGGACTTGTAGAAAAATACAGTTTAATTTGCTGAAAAGCATGACACAGTATGGATTTTTGGAATACCACTTGTTCATTAGCAATTAAAAGTTTTTTTGATTTAATCAAAACTCCAATCCCCTGGGAATTCTTAAATTTTCTTTAGTTTCTGTTTCCGTAAAATTTGGCAATAAATATTCTTATTTGATGGAAGAATTATTGTTGGTATTATGTTGTTTAGGAGTGCGGTTAGTTTCAACTTCAAGTAGGTACCTATATCAATATCTGCGGTAGCAATAACTAATTGTGGTAACAATTAACACATTACATACCAGTAAATTTTACAGAATGGCTCTTTCTGCACATGGCTTAAGCTTAGAATCATTCCTAATGATTTAATTTTTATTTGATGTGACTGCTGACTCTAAGGTACTAGGTTCTTTATTTATGTATGTATTTATGTACAAGTACAAACGAAAATTTGGTGAGTAAATACAATGGTCGCCCAGTCGAGCTCGTACAAAATTGTTAGTAAGACGCGCCCATCTCTGACACGGGCATGTGCATTAAGAGGTTAAATGGGATTTGTTTGGCGTTGAAGCTATAGTCTTCAACTTGAGTTCTAATTTTATTTTGATTCAACGTTAAATCTTCAAGATTGTGTTGTCTTGTATGCTGTAATCTTAATACATAAAGACAAGCCCGCTGCTGCTGATTGGTCGATTGATCGACCCACCAAAAGTATATCGGTAGGGCGAAAGAGCAAAAACCTGCATTTAATAAAAAAAATTAAATTGAAATGAACTTAAAGAAAGAAATTTGGGGTATTTAGTAGGTAGGTATTTTCGTTAAAATAATAGAATTTTAACAGTAGTAAAGTGAAGAAATACAACACATATAAACTTATTATTTAAACCAAAACAAACACTAATTACAACTTTTGACAAGTTAGAAATAAAAATATTTGAAAAAGAAGATAAATATTAAGAAAACACAATTAAAATGCAGTGATGCGATATAAGGCCCTATTTTCGATTATTTTCAATCTTCAGTCGTATATAAATAGAAAAGACAAAAATAAAGAAACAAGAAAAAATATTCAAACTTCAAAAAAAAAAAATATTAAAAAATGTTGAAAAATTGACGAAAATCACTTACCAAAAACACAAAAATATCAAATCTTAGCTTTCTAATACGACAAAATAAACTGTTTCTCGGTTAAGAAATGTGAAAAATTATATCTATCAGTTTTTTTAAATACTTCTAACCCCGAAAATATATTTTCGAGTTACCAAATCATTTATTAATGGTTTGAAATTTTGATTTGTGTAAAATAATTTTTTTGGGTTTGAATTTAATTTTGAATTATTGTAAATATGACATTTTTATATTTTGAAAATTGTTTGAAAATAATTTGTAAATTTTTGAATTTTGTGTGCCTTTTTGATATCAACAAGTTAGGTTGGTGCGAAAGAAGAAATAATCGCCTCTTCAAATAGAGTGTCCGCCAAAGTGGATGGACGTATTTTTGTGGGAAGGTCCTGATATTTTTGATTTGCGTCTCTAGTTTGAGAGTTTGGATATAATTTTGAAATCATCCAAAATTTGGACGGCATGAGAGAGTTATTTGTTGAAAGTTTGGATTTGGAATTATTTGAAAATTTGGATCCGTTAAGTAAATGAAAATTAGTAATAATTAGAAATTCGGATGTATAAAAATTAATTGGTTTTCGAATAATGTAATGGTTAAAATTGCAAGGCGTAGTAAATTTGTATTTGCGGCGAGCACCTGCGTCGATAAGCGATACCTGCGAGTTATCGATTATTTTAGATCGCAAAGAGTAAAATTTTGAGAATTTAAATTTACCTCATGAGAATTAAACTTCATTCTTAATTTGTGCTTTTACTTATCTTTCCTTTGTAAATATGTGTAAATACTACTTGGTGAACATTTTCGACTTCTTGTATGACCGCCGGGTAGCAAATAAGAACGGGCTATATTTTAAGCTAGTAGTAACCTCTAATGGACAGCTGGTAACTATCTGACGGCGCCTAATAAGAGCTAATATTCGCTTTATTATAAAAAATGTGATTGCAAATAATTTATAGTTTTTGATTCATAGACTACACACAGCTCTAGGTCAGACAATAACTTTTTATCAACATTAAAATGCTATTTCGGCCGCTGGCAGGGCTTTGTGTGCTTATATAGCTAAAAAATGTATGCAAAGCAAGACACTAGTAACTCAATTTTACAGGTTCTAATCCTAACGGACGATTCGGTCAGATTTGTGGAAGTTTGCGATTAGTTGGAAGCTAATGGCCATCAAAATCTTCTTGCAATTAGCAAATTTTAATTCGATGTAACCTCCCATTTGATGATTTCCGTTAAACTTATTTCAACATTTTGCCTTAGCCTCAATCCTTGCTTTCCACATTATCGTAATTATCGTGAGTTCAAAAGCTGGAGATTTTTATTTATTTAGCTGGAGAAATTACTATCAAGGAAGTGGGTGAAGTAGTGATTCATACATTTCCATTTTAAGGTGAGATGTGGTTGTGTTCCTTCCTGCCTTCCGTCACAGAAATTGATTCGAAAATCTTCCATGAATTAAAATGTACCCATTAAAATAATTAATGAAATTACTACAGGCACAAAGAAAAAGTCGAATGATGTTTTGGATATATTATAATTTCAAATGTAACCGGCGATATGCAAAATATGACTTGTATTTGCACGTAATTTGAACGTGTATGAAATTTAATGCAAGTTAACTTTCAAAATTAAATTTAGTTTTCCTTTCATTTACCTACATGTCATATAAACTGACAGTACTTTCAATTTTAACCATTACTAGACACACTTTTCCTCGTGGGTTTTAAACAATTAAAAAAATTAATTAAAATTAAGTTTGAATATTTAATTTTCGCGCCAGAAAAAATTAGGGGGGAGGTCAATGTAGTGGTATTTTTCTAATGATATTTTTTAAACTCATTTACGAGATACTACTTGAAATTGAAAACTACTTGAAAAGAAAATAATGGCGCTTCTTGAATGATTTATGCGCCATTTAATGGTTCAAGCTTGATTTCCATTTAATATAAATTAAATTATCCGCTATAATAAATTACAAAATGTGTTGTTTATTGAACTATTATACCATATTATTTTTTCTACTATGCACACCCACCCGCACACTAAAACAATGCAACCCACTAGTTAGATACCGATATTATACAACTTGCCGTTTGAGTTCAACAAACTTAAAGGTGAACTCCCACTAGATCGATTTTGTAATCTGGCTTAAAAGTTTTCAATCTTTAAATTAATAAAATAAAAATTCAACATAAACTGCAACTTACAGAAGCATCTTATGCCCTTTTGAAAGTTCAATCTTGTAAATCCGACTTCAACTTCGTTAGGTACCAATATATGTTTTAATACAAAACAGTGACGTACATGCGATTTTTCACATTTTTCCGAAAAACTTTTGGCCCCTACGAATGACATTGGTTGAAAAAGTGTTACAGTAAATAATAAGATTAATTTGGAATTAATTATGTGAAACGAATGTTTTTCATGTGTCGACACGTTAATTAGACGTTTGGCATTTGTATTTTTATCGTAGATAACGGTCCATACCGCAGTACAACTTTTTGGCAAATTTTCCTAAGGTATAATTAAGTGGAGATTACTTTAATCTTGATTGCTAATGCAGTGGCGTAACAGAGAAATGTTTTATTGGTTCTTTCGATTTCAGCCCGATATCTTCCTTAGGGAGGGTTTATCGATACGAAAACAAAAAATATCAAATTAAATTGATTATTAAATTTTAAATTAAATTAATAAATTTGGTACTTCGATACAACAGTCTTTAAGAAATCCAGCGTTTGTTACGCTATTGGTTTAATAAATTCAAATCAGACGAATAACTAACCCAAAAGATGTAATTAAAGTGTCCAAAAATTAATGTAGCTAACTTAAAATTAGGTCCTGCATATTGTTTGCTAATTGTGGTTGACAGGTTTTTTCAGCATGCACTGATGATTTATTTAAAATAAAATTTAAATTGCAATCACGAACGTGTAATCACGAACAAATAAAAATGTGGATTGCTGATAACTGAAAGAATAAAAAAAATTTATTGTCTCGATTTGAATGCATTCGTAGCAAGTTTAATTTAAAAACGGCCTTTCACTGAATTTCCGCGATATCTCGAGAATCAAAACATGCAAACCAAACCAGAAATGGCGACAAGAAGCATAAACGAAGGGGATTAATAACTATATTCAAGCCCAAATTTAACATTGGGAAGAAATCAGCAAATCAAAACCTCCCTCAAGAAAATTTATTAAACCTTCAACTCAGAAGAGCGCACAAAAGCAATTTATCAGGAAAATGGAAGTCCTAAAATATTATTAAATAAATAATCGATCCCATTCCTATTGATCCCAGTAGAAAAAATAACCAAAATAGCTAAAAACAAGAATGGATTTTTTTTCTCCAATCTTCTTTGTTATTAAACAGTCAATCTGACTTGCACACTCACCTCAATTAAACATTTTCAAAAAAACACAAGTTTTTCAAAAATACCTGCTCCTACCACCCCGAAGGATATTTAAACGGATTCTCTCTAAATCTTTTTCTAGTTTATCGCCTGATGATGCCATAATATAGTGAAACCGTTTGCAATTTTTTATACTGACAGTGTATTTTATTTGTGATAACTTAAAAAATTTTGGTTCTAAAAAGTGTGGGTGCATTTTTGGGTTTTCTAAAATATTGATATGGTTCTTGAATGTTGTTTGGAATTCCTAAGAAATTCCTTTGGAATTTCCAGTCCCCTGTAAAATAATATTCCGGAATATTTACTCTTTGACCAAATAGCTTATCTAAAATCTGAAAATTCTACATTTTCAATGATTTGGAATCATTGGAATCAATTCGAATAAAAGTTGCACAAGCATGTTTGTAAACCATAAAAATATTTAAAAAAAAGTCTGAATATTCCATAGGGATTTTCTGCCAAATAGTAAAGAGTAAGCTAAATTAGTTGCAAACTCAACTGAAGTGGCATGACGGAAAATTCATAATAGAAAGATTTTCAGGGCGTAAAAAGCGCAAAAATTTAAAAAAATATGTTAGAAAAGATTAAAATACTAATATTCTTGCATTGTGTAATACACCAATCGTGTTTGCTTGTTTAAATCGACAGATATCAACGAAATATAATTTAAACCAATGTTTAGCTTATTTTAGCAGACCAAGGAGTCGATGATATATTAATTAAGCTTGGTTGTATGGAAGGTAATCGTCCGCTTTAAGGCGCAATATAGAAAACTAAAGAAAGTACTTATGGCAGTGAAAGCCTGTAATTTTCTTAAAATCTATCAAAATGTTTTCAGATATAATATCAACTATATCCTGTAATTTCGTTTAAAACCCAAAAACAATGGGCTGCTTAAAAAACCCAAAGAAACCGCACTTTGCACATTCCGTCTAAAGAAGTTTTTATCATAATTAAATGGCCGTCTAGATAATTCACTAACAATTGAAATTGGAACGGTTCTTTAATTGCAAGTTAAAATTTTTTTTTATATTAATGCAAAAAAAGAGTTAAGTCTGTGTTATTTATTGGGTAGATTCCAGCAGTGTATCCGACGCGACCAGGATTTGAACTACGGTCTCCTGTTTCTCAGTAGGTCGGTATAGCCTGTACGTCATCCTGCTGCTCAATTTACATCTGCTAAGTGGCTAAGCCCCGAATATTTTAGCTGTTTATTTACTTGCTGACAAGTAAATAACAAGTTATTTTGCCAGCGGTGATAAATTTAAAAGAAATAGCCACAAATTAGCTATATAATAGCGCTTCAAAATAGCTTGCTGAAAACAAGCTGCAATGACTCTAAATAAACCCAAAATAGCGTTTAAATTGCATCCATTTTGCAGCAATATTACTAAAATAGCCCACTATTTTTTTAGCAAAAAACTGCCCGACACTAATAGCGCATTTTCAGCTAGTTAAAAAGCGTGTTTTTAGCTATATCTTAGCACACGCTATTTAGCTAGCTGAAAACGCGCTATTAGCGAGCTAAAAACATGCTATGTAGCTAACTAAAGCAGTCTGGCAGCAAGAAAATTGCTTTTAAATAGTTAGCATGTTGCTTAAAAATAGTCGGCCGTTTTTAGTAATATTGCTTCAATATACATAAATGCAATTTAAACTCCATTTTACTAGCTGCCGCAGCGGGTGGTGCTACCAAATATAGCTATTTAGTTTTTTTAGCATCAAAATAAGCTACTTGGGATGTTATTTTTGAATCATTTCGGCAATCATTTTTCATGGAAAGAGGTTCTATTTTATTATTTGGTACCAACGTCTGTTCTTTCATGAGTAATTATTGGTCTAGAGCAGCGGTTCCCAATTAGTTATGGCCGCGCCGGAACTCTTAAGCGAATTAAAAAATTTGGCGGAACCCCAAGCAGTGCTTGCATGCACTCTCACTCCCCCCCCTCCCAGGTAGCCGATGAGGATTACAAGTTTAAAAATTATTTGTTTAATTAGTACATTTTTTTAAAATTTTATATAAAATTTATTTTATTTTTTTTTATTTTTACGCCATTTTGAAATTCTTTTTGCCGGAACCCTTGGATTATTTCACGGAACCCCATTTGGGAACCGCTGGTCTAAAGAGTACTATTGGTACCAAAAGCGCTGTAAGCTTCCAAATCGAACACGGCCTTAGTCACATTTTCATTGACCCCCCCTCCCCCCAGTGACCTCACACTTTTACCCTATACAATTTAATAATTCGTAGAAATTTTCTTTTAACAACCAACTAAAATTTAAATTTTGCAGGTCTTAAATAACAATTTATTTTTATATATATTTAATTTTTTTTTCGGTCGCATGAAAAAACGCACGCAAGCGCTACTTATGTTGCTACAACCGATCCACGGATCAAAAACTTTTGATTTTTGTGACATCACAACATTTAAAAGCCCCCGGACCCCCTGTCACATTTTTGTCACAAATCTGAGATGACCCCCCTTCCCCTAACGTGTGACCTAATCTATGGATGGCCCCTTATTCTGACCGTTTCAAAAACATTCCGTGAATTATGTTTCATGTATATCCATTATTTGTAGTATGCACTATGATTTATGTATGTATGTCCATTTACTGTCCATGGTCGTATGTAGGTACCTAAAATGGATGTAAAACGGACAAATACTGTGCGTTGTATGCTATATGGGTGTAGTGGGCCAGATCCGCAGCAGATAAGACGAACTAATGCATAGACATTATTCCGAATCTTGGTAGCTATATGAGCAGTGGCGTAACAAGCAAGTGAGGGACCCGTGTACGAAGTTGTTAACGGGAGCCCTGCTTTTATAAAATACAAAAAAAAATTGTATACAGGACGATTTCCATGGAATTCCAGTGATTTCCAAAGAATTCCTTCCAAACAAGAGCGGAAAATTTGTAGATAAGTTATTTTATTTTCCAATTTTCTCAGATTGTCTAAATTTCCTAAAATATCCTAGAATTTTCTGTGCTTCCCCGCTTCACAAGATGTTTTGGATATATTTTCTAAGATTTTCTAAAATTTCCGGCTCGTTTTTTACTAAGTGGAGAAAATAATTATTGTCATATGCAAAACTAAAGGGAAATTTGAGAAAATCTAGAATATTATAGACTATCTTTTTTTTGCTTTTTCCATTTTCTGAGATTTCATTAGCTTTAAAATTTTCTCCAGTTTTCTAAGATTTTCTTGAAATTTCTATGGATTTCTTGAGATTTTCTATATTTCTACAAATTTTCTAAAGATCTGTTTCAGAATTTTTACAGATTTTTATTAACTTGTACACACAATTTTTCCGTCGATTTCCCCTTAGTTTTGTACTAAGTGGAAAACCGACGGGAAAATCGTGATATACAAAAGTGAAAAGAAATCCCAGCAAATTTTTGGGAAATTCTAAGAAATCTTAGTAAAACTTAAAAATGCTATTTTCTTTCCAAGGAAATCTTGGGAAATTTTGGAAATCTTTAGAATACCATAGATTAATTCTTTTGTTTTCTTTTTTAATTTTCTAAGATTGCCTGGCAGATACAACAGGATATCAACCCCCACTCATGAGCTTGAAAAATACAACAAAATTGACTACGTTTTGTTTTGTTGAAATTTTAAAAATATAAATATTAAAATATTCTTATTAAAATACATAATATATTTATTCCCCCATCCTAGATCCGCCCTTGGTTTTAGATTTCAAAGTTGTATTAGACTGCAATAACTTCATAATTTTAGTTGTCTATCTCTGGTGCGCATAAAGGGATTAACGAGATTATCATTCCAAACAATTTTGGGGAGAAAAGTAAAATAATAAAAATTATTAAATGGGTTTGTTTAAATGAAGTTTTACATATTTCTTATTTTTTAGTACTTCGATAGATTTCTATTTTTTAAATGTTTATTGACGACATGTTTCGTATAAAATATTATACATTTTCAAGTTTATATATAAAAATACAAGTTAATAATATAACATAATATTAATAGCTTACTTCAGTTAACATCTACCTTGATTGAAATTGGTTTATATGAAATAAAAAATTTTTGGAAGTTAGTTTGAAGTTGATTTAAAAAAATAAAACAATAATTACAGGAATACATGATATTATAAGGGTTGAAATGAAAGTTGTTCTTGTTTATTGAATAAGTTTTTTTTGTTTTTGGTTGTTTTTGTCTATTTCATGATTTTTTAACTGTAGTATATGTTTAGCAACTTGTGAATTTGAATGTATTGCTTCATGTTCTTCGATTCTCGTTTCCAGTCATCTACCAGTAAACAAAATGAATAAATAAATAAAACAGAATAAAAACGTGGGGGGTTTTACTTTAATTTGTTTATTCAACAAATATAATTGCTGGTGCACTGGAGGGTATTCCATACCCCACAGACCCCCCGGTTTGAAAGCCTAAAGGTGTGTGTATACGTTTTGTGATTTATTTTTGTAATAAAAATTTTCACTCTGTCAGAACAAATATATTTATACGTCATTTGTATACAATTCATACATCATATTCAGACATTACGTACCGTAAAAGTTCGTACCGGGGGGTCTGGGGGGTGTGGAACACCCCTCAGAACATCGTAATTGTAAGACCTTTTAGAAAGTTAAATTCCTGGAACGGAAAATCCTTTAACTATAATTGCTGGTGCACTGGAGGGTATTCCATACCCCCCAGACCCCCCGGTTTGAAAACCCAAAGGTGTGTGTGTATACGTTGTGTGATTTACCTTCATATGAAAACTTTATATTCTCTTAGAACAAATACATTTACATATCATTTGGATACAAACAAAATGTTTTAGTGCATATTATATTTCTCACCGGGGGGTCTGGGGGGTGTGGAGCACCCCACAGAATTTTATAGTAAAATTCCTGGTATGAAAGTCACAAGTTTAATAGCATGGCAATCATGGTGACCTGGGGCTATTCCATACCTCCCCAGACTTCAAATAGCATCTAGTTGTGCACCGCCTACTTTTGAGAATATTTTTAAAATTAAAAAGGTCACAGTACAACTGGGGCCCTTTTAGCAGGGGGCCCGCGTGCATCGCACCCACCGCACCCCGGTAGTTCCGTCTCTGTATATTAGTCATGTACATGATGCTTTGTTTAGTCCTTGGGAGTCGCGAGTTCTATACTCCTAGCGGTCGACCTGTTAGTTTGTGTTGATTTTATTCATTCCTACATGATTTCTGAGTGGACTCATAACTCTTGCTCACCGCGAATATCTAATTTTTTCGCGAAGTTTTTCATGTTTTTTCGTTAACAGTACTTGCTAGACAGAGAAAATTACAGTCTTTAAATAGGATCCATCTTCAGTAGCCAGTTTTTCTGCCTAATTAAGTTACAATTCAAGTGTGAAAAGTTACCCTTCGTTAGAACCGTTCGTTTTGGTTATTGCATATCCTAATATATAAAATCCCAGAACGCTGCTGCTGCTCCTGTTACAACTTGCCTTTTTTTGGTGGAAAAAACACTCTGATTTAACTCACTTTTGCTAGAAAATCCAAATTTTCTGATTTTACCTGGCGAAATTTGAAAAATTATAAATTCCTTATCTTCTCCAAGTATTCTAAAAGAGTGGAAATCCTGCAATATGTACTGGAGGTGTTCCACACCGCCCAGACCCCCCGGTTTACAATTTTTGCTATTAACTGGGAAATTTGAATTTTTAAGTAAAAATGAGGGAAATTTAACCTTTGGATAGAAAAAATTAAAACTTGTAAAGCATATTTGTGCTCATGGAGTTTAGCTGCAACTTTCTGTGTAACTTTGAAAGATAATTATAAAAATATAAATCCAAAATTTTAAACCGGGGGGTCTGGGGGGTGTGGAACACCCTCCAGTACATATCCCATAATTTCCACTCTTTTAGAATACTTGAAGAAAATAGGGAATTTATAATTTGTCAAATTTCGCGAGGAAAAAAGTTTTTGCGTTACTTTGAAAATATAGAAAAGCGGGGACTCCCCAGTAGCGGGAAACAAATATATAATAAAACTGTTTAAATATTACACCGTTTAACGAGCTGCTGCTCCTGCTACAGCGTGTCATTCTTTGGTGAAAAAAAATACTCTGATTTAACTCACTTTTGCTTGAAAATTCAAATTTCCCGATTTTTCCTGGCGAAATTTGTAAAATTCCGTATTTTCTCTAATATTCTAAAGGAGTGGAAATCCTGCAATATATACTGGAGGGTGTTCCACACCCCCCAGACCCCCCGGTTTACAATTTTTGCTATTAACTGGGAAATTTGAATTTTTTAGTAAAAATGAGGGAAATTTAACCTTTGGATAGAAAAAATTAAAACTTGTAAAGCATATTTGTGCTCATGGAGTTTAGCTGCAACTTTTTGTGTTACTTTGAAAGTTAATTATAAAAATATAAAGCCAAAATTTTAAACCGGGGGGTCTGGGGGGTGTGGATGATTTCCACTCTTTTAGAATACTTTTCAAATTTCGTGAGGAAAAAAGTTTTTGCGTTACTGTGAAAATATAGAAAAACGGGGAATCCCCCAGTAGCGGGAAACAAAATCAGCTGTTTAAATATTATAAGTTTAAAAGAGATCCTCCGTCTAGCTGCCCGTTCACGGACGGGCTTTCCAGCTAGTTTGAACATAAAATAATCAAACTTAACAGCAGATATGGTAATTCTGCTGCTCCTCAACAAAATGACAAACTTAGAGACTAATTGAGACCGGATTAACCTATTCCTATTTCTACGTCTGCGTTTGTAAACCGTTTCGGTTATAATCAAAAGGCAGTATGTCATCATTTTTCACCAAAACTAGATAATGAATCAACCAAACAAAGAACGCAAAAGTATGTTAAAGCTAATATGAACCGGGAATCTTTTGACTATGGCGGACTGTAACAATGATCTCACCAGAATATGAATAAAAGCTCATATGAAATTAAAGTAACTGCACTCGATTTGTGATTATTCATCTCTCAGTAGGCACTTCATCAACCAGGAAGACATATCCCACTATATTTTCTGATACTAAAAACTGATTTTTAAACTCATTAAGGAAATTATGTTCTTCCACATTAAAATTAATTTTAATTGTTTCATAATTACAACTAACCATGTTTATTAAATTTTACACATGCGAACTTTTGCATTTCATATTAATTAGATGAGCAATTAATTAATGAAGACTCCAACAACAATACCGTGTCGAAAAAGTTTGAATTGATCAAAAAAATTTGGAATTTACATAAATTTTAACCCAATTTTCTCGCGTAACTGTTTTTAAAATCAGTTAAGTTATGCAGATTCGTATTCTATAAGGTGCTTCTTATATATTTATCAACTGTTGACACTTGCATTAATTTGAATAATTGGCAAAAATAACAGTTCGACTTTTAGTTACATGCAATTCTGTTTCTAGTTGCTCTTTTGAATTATTTATTGTGAAAAGATTTCGCAGTTATCTACTGTTGTTGTATTATTCTTTTGCACAAGGCAAAAAGATCTTTGGGATCTACCTCTTCGGCCGATATAATTTTTTAGGTTATGTCGTATTATAATAAAAAAATTCAGTCCGCTAAGGAAACTTCCAAAATTGTTGGATGTTATGACAGAAAAGAATTTCAAATGCGCAGGGCCCAAAATATTGACTTATAAATTTTCCAAAAACAATCAATGTATAAGCATTATGCGACACTTTTATTTATAATGCATTACCATCATAAATAACGTATGTATGTATGTATGTAGCATGTACACATAGCATACATTGAAAATCTATACATACATAAATAATGATTATTTTTATTCTATTTTGATTCTATCCCAAGCAGGTAATTGACAAAAAAATCAAGTTTTACGTTGAAAGCATATAATCAGGAATTTATTTATCTTGCACCTTTTGCAAAATAGTAAAATTCCATGCTTTCCAATTCAATTAGCCTTAAGAACCAGAGGGATGATTGAAGGTGTGGCTCACCCTTATATCAAATTGCAAATTTCACCACTAGATATTGCATGATAGCAATATCGTGCTTTCGAAACCCTTCTTATAAAATGTAAAAATTATATGCTATAAGTTTACGATTTGCCAATTTCAAATGTTAACCTAACCCCACATCTACCAAAACAGCTAGAAGTAACATTAAATTATAAAAGTAGTAGGTATTCAAAGTCGATATCTGACAACATAAATAATGCTAGCGGTGTGGTTATGCCAGGGTAATTACCGGCAAACATTGTTGTTTAAAGAACCTAATCTAACCTAAAACTAACTTAACCTAACTTAAATTACCAATTACTAGATAAATACAAATTTATGTAAGTTTTACTTGTTTTATTGAAAGAGGGCGCCTTTAGTGGTCTATGTCTATCACTTAGACTGTGCCTAATCGGTTCAATATTTTCGGACGCGCCTGAATGTCTGAATTATAAAATGGAACAGCAATGGTATAATTTCTCGACCAGTCATGATTGATTACAAGTTCTCGATAATTTCAAATAGTAAAAGTTTTTCAATTAGGGTTGCAATGAAAGTACTTATACGAAAATTTGTTCAGGTGTGCGGTATGAAAACTAATCGATTGCTACAGAAACCGTTTTTTAAGTTTATGGTTTATGTTTACGACCATATCCTTGAGGAAAAATCTAGACCACATCCATTTATTTTTCATTAAAACTTTACTTTACTTCTTTTTATAATAGCACAGAATATTATAACTATATGACGAGATTAATTAAAAGCGAAACACGCGAGTACAGTAATATTGTTTTTTATCGTAAAATTAACTTAATATTCGCTGTAGTATGGTCGAGAAAAGGTATGCAATAATAACGTAGAGTACCAAATCCATTTATTCATGAAGAAGAGATGTAGATTTAAAAGTTTGGTAACATTTTCTCGTAAAGACAAGAATAAATTTTATCGAAGTTAAATATTCGTAACAATTTTTACCGTGTGGTTTACCCCCTGTAAATTATTAAGTCGGAGCGTAGCGTAGATTTTAGGTTAGAACAAAAATTTAAAGTAAAAATATAGAGGCCATAAATAAAACACAGAATTTATTTTCGGTTCATCAACTGAAACCCACCCTCTTGAAATATTTAATTTATTATTCGCGATTTACATTAAGTAAACGCCACCAAGTGGAAAAATACTAAGTTAATCTAATACGTATAGTTGGTGTAGAAAGTTCTGGTGTTTTATTTTGCGAATTATCATTTCACCGCGGTTTTACGATAAAATAAATCTGAATCAAACTCAAAACAACAAGTGTACGTAATAGAGCCGCCATGTTATTGACATTTGATAATGTCACGAGCGCCACCAACGGTAAATCGCGTATAACAATTAAGACAGAGATAATCGAATTGTGTAATTTCTACACAAATGTGTGCAACCTCTAGTGTTATCCACAAAAATTGACGCGATCCGCCGACTGTTAATAATAAGTTCAATTTCCGCCGCCGTCACCTAAAGTTTTACCATGAAAAAATCAAGAGTTTTTCAGTTTTAAGAAATACCGACTTAAAGGTCAACTATACTGTCATGTTAACGTCAATGTTTTACGATCGATTACCTTAGGCCGCAAATTAGCAAATCACCGCCCTCCATTGCTAGTGTTGCATGTGTAACTCGCATTACAATAATGTCGCGACATCGTCCCCAAATAATTACAATTACTTGTTAAAATGTTATTAAAAACAGTTATAGTTTCCGTCTAACCGTTGCCGCATTACAGTTCAAATATTGAATATTTTCAATAAATAAATATAGAGTAAAATGATTTTGACATAAAATAGTAGTTTACGCAATGAGTGGGTAAAGGAACAAATTACCAAATAAGTAAACAAACAAACAAACAAACAAACAAATAAACAAACCTTACCGGCTAACACAATAGTTACAAATTCTGAATAAGTTAATTGCGACCTCCAATAAGCGTACGAAGTTCCATCTCCACCATTATTAAACTATGAATTACATCCGGCATCCCAAGGATGTTTAACTTGGCTGGCAGGGGTGCGCAATTGCGTAGCTTCGATTGGTGTATGAAGTGCAATCTCTTTCGGTTACTAAACTATCGTTTTCGCTCGCTACTTGAGCTAAGCAACGCAAAGCTAGATAATCTGTATAAAACATTGATTTTAAATTTCAAAACCTAACCTAACCTACCTGAACTAATCCAATCTAATTAACATAATTTATCTATCCTATCTAAGTGCAACATCATCTACCTGGAAATAAAATAAGCAGAAAGTGTTGAATCGACCCATTAGGTCTTTTAGTAGCTGATATCGAACGAAAGAATGCAAGCTGGCTCAACTAACTGCCTAGTCAGAATAATGTTAACCTTGACGTAATGTTAACGAACGTTCCAATCTAAAACCATGTTTCTGCTGATCTACCAATCCAAAGCTCGCGTTCGTTAACATTGCGTTAACATTAACACTATTCTGACAGAGCACTAAGTCCGTGAATAGGAATCAATACCACGAGAACGGGAGTGCCAAGTGAACTAGTTTTTGTCTCCCACCCCGTTTTGTTGAAAACCCCACGAAAATCTGCTATAAGGATATATGCAGGCTTCAAAACCCTGGTCGTACGCTGGTCAACTTGATATCTTCATAGACGAAATCAGTTGAGTTAATCTCATGCTTGGAGATCTGATAGATAACTCTATAATAATAAAGTGATTAACCGACGGTGGAACTTCTGATATCGATTAAATTTTGTTCATTCTGTGTTGACGGTAAGTGTACTCGACGTAAATAGAAACAGCCGATTCAGTAGCAGATTTCATCAATTTCCACTTCACAACTGGGAAACTGATCGAGAAAGTCATGCTCACCAGATTACAAGAAGATATTGAAAAACTTAAGGTTATTGAATTTCGAATCATCGAGCACGTTACGTTATCCTTCAACAAAATAGAATCAACAGCCGCGATATTTCTGGACGTCTCAAAAGCGTTCGACAAAGTATGACACGAAGGCCTCAGTTTCAAGATGATCCAAGCAAAGATTAAGCCCGAATTGATGAAACTGATCGCTTCCTACTTGGAAGGCAGTTAATTCCAAGTTCGAGGTGCCCCAAGGCTCCCTGCTGTCTCCAACCCTGTTTAACATGTACTCGTACTCGAAAAAATACCCTGGGTCTTCTCTACCAAGTGTCTTGAAGTCACCTTAGATAAAAACATTTCCTGAGTCAAACAGGCAGGCTCGAAACGCCTCCAACATTCGAAATCCACTCATCGGGAAACGCAGCGCAGCCCCTTAGAAGCAAGCACCAAGATTCGGTTATATAAAACTCTTATCAGATCGATTCTGGCATCTGAAGCTCCAGTTTAAGAATTTGCCTTAAATAGACAAATGAACCGGATCCAGGTTATCCAGAACATTTGCCTACGAAAGGCATCAGGCACTTTCCTATAGTCAAATCGATGCACCCACTCCGAGCCCACGGTTACCTATCTCAACGATTTCATCAAAGAATTTACTGAGAAATTCTATCTAAGAAGCCACGACATCGAAAACCTCTGGTGTCTAACCTTGGGAAATACAACATCAAGGCCTTTCTTCTCCACAGAAGACCACTGGGCAACCTTGCTCCACCGGACTCATAAGTATTTTCGTATCTTCAACTAACCAGCCAAATTTTCCCCCTTATTAGTTTTGGGCAACCCCAAATCCGACGCACAGGACACCCAAACTACTTTTCAGCAAACTAGACAAGTTAAGTATCTTCTGCTCGATCTCTCCTAATTTATTCTATTTTTTTCCTGATTACTTAAATAAATTTTGTAGGTAAATGCTGCTTTGCGATCTTGGCGGACTTTGCCTACAAGACTTTTTACCCACAGGTGCAAACTGGTGTACTCGGGGACACCGTGGACCACCGACCGGCTCTTGCCCCTTCAGCTCGTCATATCCCTAAACACTTTCGCCAGATCTGCTCTCCTTCCAGACCTCAACTTTCAACCTAACTTAATCTTAACGTTTCCTTCCAGCTTTCTCTCACTTCGTTTCTCTACAGGCACAATCTGGCGACGGACAGAGTTCGAATAAAGGCAAATTTCATATATTTCAGTCAATTAAATCATTTGTTTCATTTTACTTTAAACTCCAAACCCCCACCTGACCTCTTCCCTATCGTCCCTTCTTTCTCCCCTCTCTCCTCCCACTTTCTAAACTCAAAAATCATGCTTTGCTTTGTAGCTGCTTTCAATTTTTTTGCTGTTTTTCAGTTTTTGGATTTTTGGGTTTTTTTACCCGAATTTTTTCATAATTTTCAAATTTTAATGTTTTCATTTGTAGTTAAGCCCCCCAACTACCACAATTGCATTAAGAAGCTTTTAAACTCCGGGTCAAGGTTATCTTAATCTTCCCAGAAAGAAACCCTATCTCTTTATTGTATCAAGGTATAGTATGTGGTGCCGGTAGACTTCGATAACCAATTTTGAGTTATGGAAGGAGTCTCTCTTCTCGTTTGAAGATATTTTTTAAATTATGATATTTGTAGTTTATTACTTCCTTGTAAAAAAGGAAGTAGATATTTTAATCCCGATAATTTTTGATTTTCAGATTTTGACGGAAATATCCGCTTTAACCTTCCCCTAATCTATTTTAACTAGTTTCGTTGTGACGTCTGTTCGTACGTATGTACGGACGTCTGTATATGCCGCATAACTCAAATACGATAAGCTGTATAAAGTTGAAATTTTGTATTTGAGACTCTTATAGCATCTAGTTGTGCACCGCTCATTTTTAATTGCGATTGTCCTTGCCAAAAAAAGGGCATTCATTCATGACGCGCACAAATAGATTAACGAGATTTATTCTAAAAGATTTGTCCTTTAGTTATACTTATTAGCATCCTGAGTAAACTCACAACTCTTGTTTACTATTCGAGTTAATTGTTGTGATCGAAAATAATTTTAAATCAAGGAAAAATTTCGACTGTTTGGGTGAACGAATGATCGAAAAGTCAAAATTCGCATTAGGTTAACTTTATGACTTAATTTAAATTTCTTAAATGGGCATCTAATGTTCTTAAATCACACCCACAGCTTTACTCCAAAAATCGCGAAATTATTTGACGAGAAAATGGTAAATATTTTAAAATTTTCTGTATTGAAAAAAAATAGCTATGAAATGAGATTTAGAATATGTGCCAAATCAATATTTAATTCTATACAGTTTGATACCGAATTCAAGGTCACTTGTCCACTACATTAAACCACTTTTTGTGTTACGTAAGTAACGGTAACATTATATAATCATAATCCATACACAACATGAAATTTGACCATAATTTTCAATAATCAATGAATGCAAGTACATTTAGTCAGGGTCGGCTTAAGGGTAATCATCGGGAGTGCTACCTCGTTCGGGGTGGTTATAAATGGGACACTAGAAATTCTTGCATGCGTGGAGAAACCATAATTTTGCAGCTTTCACATCGAAGTTGTTGGCTTATCTTCCAAAATTAATTACGCTAAATTACTTAACATGATAACAAATTTATTTATGTTTGGACACATCTGAAATGTACAACTATGTAACTGTTTTGTTCGTGGTGAAGTTGGCGTACCGCATTTGAGAATTAATGAGAGATTTGCATGTTTACGAGTCTTTGCATCTAGCGCTTGTGCGGAATATTTTATATCGACTAGGTTAACTGATACAGAATATTGAACCTTGCAAATTGCTACAATAAAAATTAAGGTATACATAAATTGAACAAGGTAGAGCGGCGCAGTTGACCTTCCATTGAATACAAGGAGACATCACGAAATGTCGTTGCAATCTAAAACAATTGCTAGATTTTTAATAGCCCAAATTATATCAGGGACTTTAACATTTGGCGAGTGAATGGCCGACAGCTCGATTCCCGTGACGTTTCTACCTGCTGGCTCTAGGTCCGAAATTATAAAGTTCTTCTCGTACCCAGCTGGTTTTCGTGTTTCCGTATTCGAGAAAATCGTGGCCAATTTCAATTAGATTCAAGAAAATTGAGTTCATACCTCGCTCGATAAATAAACAAAAGTGGAATTAATCCACTCTCGTGCAGCAGCAATTAGAAACTGACTTATCGATTATTACAGCTTTGGATTGATCGATGGTTATCACCCATAATGAATCAATCCTTTCACAAAGTTCACGGGGTTAACGTCAGTTAGGTAGGTACTTATTAACCGTCGATGAAGATGTGCGGAATTCACGTTCGCTTATTTGTAGACCTGCAATAAAATTTTACACCAGAGAAAGTTTAGAAAAGAGAGTCGAAATTTTTTCGTTTGTTTGCCAAATATTTTATTATTTTATAATTGCGTGGTAAAAAATTTAATGGCTTCTTTTTGGATGAGTTAATACTACTTACAAAAATGTGATGAGCTTTCTTTGCCTAAGAAGTAAAATTAGGCAATATAAAGCATTAATTACATATCAGAATGGCAGATGTTGGTAACAAAGAAATTTGTGTTTTGATGGAACAAAAATAGGACCGGAACTGTCTAATGAAATTTGTCGTCGCAGAAATAACGACGGTTGCCCCAATGTCATTATGGGTTAAGGTTAAAACGGTGATGGTTATCTTGTACCTTTAGGGGTTGGAAACAAATGTAAAATTATTACGACTATTACGACTTGGGTTCCACCCCATCTTAGTCCAAATATAAATTAACGAAGTTCACGAATATACCAAATGAATTATTCACCCTGCGAGTTTCCAAGAATTTTTTGGGTTTTGCACTTAATCTTTGAAGCGAATCAAAATGTACATTGGAATTGAATATTCATTGTATAATGTAACCGACTCTTGTGTACCAACACTTACTAATTAAAGTGGCGAGTGAAAGTAAGAATAATGCGAAAAGGACAACCGTTTATTATTTTAAATTGTGTTAATTATGAGCATAAAAACAGCATAATCAAAACGGTGTTTAAAAGTACCATTAAATCATTATATAAAATAGCATTCAACTTTCCAGCGCGGAAGACTAAGGTTAACGCATTATTGAGCAGTTAATCGGGCGATTGAGGCCCCAAAAAATTCTGAAAATTCTGAAACATACGCCAAGTTTCTGCAAATTACAGTAAAATGAATTATTATTCTGATACATTAATGTATCGCAGACTCACTAGTAGGAAAAAGCGCTCATGCACACATTCATACCTGCAATGTCAGTGCATTATTTAATTGAAATCCGTTACGACGGCTGTTTCGCCGTATCAATCACAAAATTGCAACTGGTGACAATGTACATAAAACAGATCTGGCCTGCGACTGAGGCAATTTACTGATACAAGAATGTATTTTGGCTATCAGCAAGGATATTAATACTATCGGTCATAAGGATGAGTCAAATGGCCACTATGAAGTGGTTCTCGTGTGGTCAGTTCCTGCTTCAACACAATTAATATTTAACAAAACATTAAAATAATGCATTTTTAACAGTCAAAATTAATTAATTTAGAAAAAAATTTTAGTAATTAAAAATTCGTCATGCGATATAAGGCCCTATTTTACGGTTATTTCCGATCTTCAATCGCATATAACGAAAAAAATGAAAAAATATAAGAAACAAAAAAAATAAATTAATTTTTTAAATATTTTTAATCCTAACTTGTCAAGTGATAATTAAATGTATTTGTTTGATTATTTTAAATGCTACTTTAAAATTTATTATTTTAACTTTTTGCTTAGTTCTGTTAAATATTAACTTTACAAATACCCACAAATCTACTAGAAATTTTCACATTAAGTTCATTTTCTAATCATACAATTGTTACAATCGGTCGCAATTTAGTGGCGCCGAAGTGGTGTAAGAAGCCAAATCAATCATTTATTATCATGTAACTCAGCAGGAAAACGACTATCTTCAATCAAGAGAATTTCGATTGACAAATTAACGATGATTGAGTGCGCGTGATCTAATGAAGTTAAAGATTCTAAGCTACACATATTCAAGCATTTTCCAAGCAACACAAAGCGTCGTTCTCAACCAATTAACGCTACGCAATTTAAATGTCAATTAATAAAAAAAATTAAGTTTTTTATTTAAAACTTAGATTTTATTGATGTATTTGACGATTAAACAAATAAAATTCACTTAAAGTCAAAAATCGTCAATGAAAGTGAGGTTTTAAAGAAGAAATGAAATATTTTTCAAGGAATTTACGTAGCGGTTGGCTGGGAATGATGCTTTACTGACGAGTGATGCAATGTATAATTGTGGTGATTGATGATACACTTCAATATCTTTCATTGCAGGCATTGACGTTTTTTACACCCTTGATATCTAATGTACTATTACCGAGCCTGGACTGGTAATAATATGTTACCGAGTAACTTCTTTAACCCTGCACCCGAACCATGCTTTACACTCTTATGGAAAAAACATGTATTAAAAAGACCTACAGTTTATATTGCGGGGTTAAGCGGCCCGAAGCTTCAAGAAGTTTTTTTAGATAAATTAAATAGATATCTATAAAATACTTTTTACCATAAGCAAAAAAGAACCTGACTTTTTGTCATTTAATTATCAACCCTTAAGAAGACAACAACCCAAAAATAGAAATAGCAGAGCATGAATTTCGATAGAATAAATAATTCTAAGGGCCGGTTCCACCAGCTCTGATTAAATACGTTAATCTCGGTTAGTTGGAGTTAATAATGGTTAAATATAATGAAATGTTCCACCAGATCTAAAAAAAGAACAAATAACGCCGGCCGAGCCACTGAGTTGACATGGCGTCTAGTTGGCGAGTGCCGAGTTGTACCGGATGGACCGAGGGTTTAGGGAGTATGACCCCCCTCTCGATATAATTAATGTAGTAGAATTATAACCGATGCCCAAATTTCTAGACCATTAAATCGCTAATCTTCAAAACAATTGAATAATAATTGGCTGTATTCGGGAAGTCCAATTTGCGATGACTTTGCCTCATAAATGCGGCTGAATTTTATTATTATTTATTATTACTTATCATTACTCTTATTATTTAATACTAAGAGAGTTGAGGATATATCATATAAACTCTATAAATAGTAAATTGCAACTAGATCACAGCAGTGTATTCGGCGCCACCAGGGCTAGAACCACGGTTTTACGCTCCCTAGTAGTCTGCACCTGTGTGCTTACGCCACACTGCTGCTTTTAATTTGCTGGATAGCGTTTGTCATGTTGACTTTGAAAGCATAGACCTGCGATTTAAGATAGCCCGAAAGATTTGCAGACGTTATTCAACGCTGTATGTTGTTTTGGACAGATGTTGCTTTAAAAAAAGACCGCTATAAATTAAAAAATTCTGAGCTTCTCTAATTTCAGCGTTTCCCCCTGTAGTTTGCTTGTAAAAATCCAATAAGAATTTTGTTCAAATCTTAATTCGGATACCTTAACATCAGCAGTTGATCGCTCTAACTACTAGGCCAATAACCACATATTATATATTCCGGTTTTTATTTTTATAACAAAGCAAGGAAGTAAAACACTTAAGTTGAAAATAGTGGTTAGGGCTTGGTCACATACTACGTAAGACGTTTAGGGGGAGGAGGTAGCTGACATCTTATTTTTTCTTATTCAGGGATAGGGGACATGACAATTTCTTACGTAAGATTTTATTTTTTAATTTTGAAAAAAGTTTGAATAAAATTTTTTTGAATATATAATAAACATAATATTTTCATTAATTTTCTTTTGATCCGATTCGAACTGGCTTTTCATTGACTGGCTTCATTCAAAGAGAATGGAAATCCTGTAATATGTACTGGAGGGTGTTCCACACCCCCCAGACCCCCCGGTTTACAATTTTGACTTTATATTTTTATATAATTTTAAAAATTGTTTTGAAGGTTAAATTTTTCTCATTTTTGCTTAAAAATTCAAATTTTCCGGTTTGGAGATTAATATTGAAGAAATATTTTTAGTCCTAATCATAGTTTAATTAATTTTTCAGTTGTTAAAAAACCGACCAATCAGAGTGTTTTATTTTCATCAAAAAATGACACGCTGTAGCAGAAGCAGCGTGCTGGGATTTAATATATTAAGATACTAACTGGAAAGCCCGTCCGCGGACGGGCAGCTAGACGGTGGATCTCCTTTTTTAGCGGTTTAATATTAAATATTTAATTTCGTTTCCTGCTACTGAGTGATTCCCCGTTTTTCTATATTTTTAAAGTAACGCAAAAAGTTGCTGCTGAACTTGATGTGCCGACGGGCAATTAAATTTTTTTTTTAAATAATTTAAAAATAAATAAGTTTCTCAAATTCTAATTTCGTTTTAATTTCTAATTTTTGCTCAAGAACAAAAAATTTTCCAGCATTTTGTGACAAAATTGATATAATTATTCTGTCCCCCCGGTTTACAATTTTGACTTTATATTTTTATAAATATAATTTTAAATAAAATAATAATAAAAAAGAATTTATAAATAAATTAAAAGTAAACCGGGGGGTCAGGGGGGTGTAGAACCCCCGGTTTACATTTTTGACTATAATTTTGACAGTTAATTTTCAAAGTAACGCAAAAGTTGCTGCTAAACTCGGAGCAGTAAGGCACTTAAATAAATGTTTCTTTAAGCTTTAAACTTTTAAACTTCTCTCACTTTTGCTTAAAAATTCAAATTTCCCGGTTTTTCCTGCCAAAATTTGTATAATTATAAATTCCCTTAATTCTCCAAATTCTGCGATATGTACTGGGAAGGTGTTCCACACCCCCCAGACCCCCCGGTTTACAATTTTGAGTTTAAATTTAAATAATTATAAATTAAATTAATTATAAATTATTAAAAGTAAACCGGGGGGTCTGGGGGGAACACCCTCCAGTACATATCGCAGGATATCCACACATTTAGAATATTGTACAAATATTTTTAGTCCTAATCTTAGTTTAATATAATTTTCGGTTGTTAAAAAAAATCGACCAATCAGAATGTTTTTTTTTCACCAAAAAAGCGTGCTGGGACGAGGGGGGTATAAATTTCCTTATTTTTTCTTATTACGGGGGAGGGGGTTTAGTAGTAGGAAAAAACGTTTTACTTAATACATGAACGGCCCCTTATACCTTTCTAAAGCTGTTATTAACCTTGCAAAATGCGAAATTTCAATAACATTTAATAATAATTTATTATTTAAGAAGCCAAAATCTTTTAAAAATAGTAAATTTAAAATTTTATTAGTTTTAATAGTAGTAGGTTGTTGATTATTGGGGTATTTGAAATATATGACCCCCCTTGGACTTTTTTTAAAGTAGGTATATTTATGTTAAATTCGCTTAATCGATATAATAATATTATGTTGATGTTAGTAAGAAATAATGTTTAACTAGTAGGCGTGATATTTAATATTTTATGGATTGGCGATAATTAATATTTTTAATGTTGACCTACATCATAGGTCAGTGTAGCCCACCCAAACCAGAAAGTCTAGCTACGTCGCTACTGCTTGGAGAAAAAATCATAACTCGCCAATTCGGGCTTCTGTGGTCTTAGAATAACCAATGATTAACTCACTTCTTCCACGGAAGAAGTGGTATAAAAGTGCAATCATCAGTGGAGCAGCCCCCCTGACACAATAATTATACTCGAAAATAAGATGACCACGCCCCTTTTTCCGAAAAATTTTCGTCTGCAGCTCGCTTCGCTCGTATCCTTTAGCCCCACCCATAACAAAATCCTGGCTACGCCACTGACAATCATAATTCATAAAAATAAGTAAAACACTTAGGATAAAAAGGTGGAACAGTTATTGGAAAACCTCGCCAATAAGGTATAGAATACTGAACACACAATAATAATTAGTCGTGAGTTTAATAACAAAACAGGCAAAGAGAAGAAATGTGCCCAGAATTTCAAGATGTGGAAGCAAATTTCTTCATCTTCGTTATTTGCATGAACGTGTGACTGCCACATCATAAACTGTATGAAGTCCAAATGATGGGAATAGAAAATTATTCGTAGTTTAATTCATTCCCAGAAAACGCAAACCTATCTTCTGGATGTCCACTAGATGTCTTGCAAGATAATCTATGTTAGACTGCTAAATACAGTGGATATCCAGGTGTCTCAAACTTGGTAATCCAGTGGATGTATTGTATCGATATCCAATTGGAACTGGATATTTAGTAGATATTGAGTGTTATCGGGGTTGCGTTACATGAGGCCATTTTTTACCAAAATATTGATAATAATTCGCCCTTCACAGGACAAAATTATTTCTCAAAAGACAACTTGCTTGAGTCCATTCAATCTACTCATATCTGTTGATTGGAACGAATGTGATGAAAGTTTGTAATAATGAATTTAATGAGTAGGTATAATAGTAATTTTAGAGAAAATACGAAAATGCTGTGGTGAATCTACGCCAACTTAAGTGTAGAATCAAGCCTGTTCAGTTTATCTGTGACGTAAGTTGCATTATAAATGTTGTTTACTTTATTGACAAGTGGACGTAATTTACATATGTACGTAGGTTCTTGATATTCAGAACTACTACGACGATTATTTCGTAATTGTTAAGTTATTTGGACGCATAAAAGTCGTTTAGGTTATCGAATATATGAAAGAAAGTAATGTTCTCAAACGAAAAGAAGTGAATTTAAGTTTACACAGTTGGTACATAAAAATAAACGTTCCTGACACTCCTGTTTAGTTTGGGAGATATGGAAGATGGATTATCAAGTTTCCCTAAAAACACCTTTTACATCTTGTAATGAATTTTGTTGAGAGGATTAAAAGTTGATCCACATTTTTGGTAATTCATCTGAACATTGCAAAAACAAATAATTAAATAATGTCACAAACACAATTCACTCATTTTGCAATTAATTCAATTGCGTAAAGTGCACTTTGTGCAACCAATTTAATCGAAATTATTACAAGATACTAATTATCAGTGTGACTCATAAAATCAATTATAGAACCCTTCGGGGTTCTCGCGTGTTGGCTAAAATTTAATATTGAAGGGTATTTCAAAAATTTCCACATTCACTATCCTATTTACAAATGTCACGCTAAAATTGCAAAAACCATCCATTATTTTTGTGCAATCAAGCAAACGTTTTGATAAAAAAATAACAAATAATAATAATAATAATGAAAGTTGTTCATGCATGTAAGTCATTATTGCAAAGAAACAAATGGGTTTTAATATTTAGAAATGCGAAAAGGAGTTATAGGACAAACCGCCTTCTTGGGCGAAAATTCTGGTTTCATATCCAAGCATTAGCAAAACACCCGCCCCCTTAGCTAATAACAGTATCATTAATAATCGCAAAGTTGCCAAAATTAATTATTTCATCATTTGTATCGACAAATACAGAGTAACGGATAATAGTTGGTTTTGCAATAACAGTCCTTGTGCTTTTTTCACTCCAAAACGCATGGGCCAATGAGCCAAATAAGCTCAATTAGAGGAGGTTGATTGGCAGAAACATTAAAACCTTCCAATTCATCGACTTCATGTGAGTAGGTACAAATCAAATTTGCATACTAAAATTTGGTGTCAATAGATCACGGCAGGCAACTTTACCCGATTCGGGCAGGATATGTATGAGCCGACAGATGGACACATCTTCTTACAAAAACGTGTTTTATGAAGGAAAGAATTAGAAATCGGAATGTTCGTCATTATTGTAAACGGGTATTTCTATTGCTCGATTTATGTCACTTAAGGAAGACAAATTTGAAAGAAGCAACTAACCGAACAAAGCAGACATCATAAATTGCACGATCCTTGAGTTATTAGCAAAAACCTGATCGTACAATTTCCTAACTAATTTATGCTTGGCAAAATCAACGAGGGTGTTGAACATAATTCCAAAGGCCACTTTCTAGAAAAAAACATGTTATCAGTGATATTATACATTGTTTACTATTGAACATTAAAATAAACTTTATTGTTCATAATTTTGTGTATTCAAGGATTCGAACTAACGAGCAATGAATCTCTGAAGGTTATAATTTATTATTTCATTGTCATTGCCATCATTATAGCTTCGAAAATTAAATAAATTCAACAAAGTACTCTTTTTGATGCGAAATTTTCAGGGCCGGCTGAACGGTTGAAGGGCGCTAAAATTGCCAAAACAACCATACAATAAAAAAATTATAGGTAGGATATTATAATGGGTAGGCAACAAATAAAAACATTTTTTAAATTGCAATGTAATCTAATAATTAGGTATTATTACCAGGCACGTGCCGGGGGCTTCTAAGCGCCCTGCAAAATTTCCCATTATGATGACCCGACATATGGTGACAAAAAGTAATTATATTGGCCCTCATACGACCACAACATTTTTTTGAAAATTTTTTTTATAATAATAATAAATTTAACTTTTCAATTAAGACTGGCCGCTGGCGTCAATAGACGACAGTAAGAAATCTTCATCGTCAATAAGCGATTTCATGAATTTTAATGAACAGACACATTTGTGAATATATTATACCAGTAGCTAAAGGGTTAAAAAACAGAAAACTACCAAAACTAGCACGTGAGTGCTGAGTTTTTTAGCATATTTTCAATATAATATAGTTTTGTTATCCGGAAATTTTGTTTTAGTCTCACACAGGAGTTTTCCAGTAGTTAACACTAAAGTATACATTTTTTATGTACACTTCGATTAGTGTGAAATACGATTAGTGTGAAACAAGATTGGTGTGCAACTGGACTGGATTGCAACCAGAGAGTATGAAATTTCTAAGTTAGGTATTATGTAAAGAAGAAATATATGCCATCCGGGACTTCTTTGTAAAAAATTTAATTCTTGACTAAATTGTTTATAATTATATTTTTGTAGTGACTATTCCTTGCCATTTCGCAGTACTTATTTAAAAATCAGAAAGAGAAGAAATCGAAACCAGTACTAACATTGAACCCGGACAAACAGGATTGAAGTCCTAACCTATCAGCTACCGATTCCTATTATACTGCTCTGTTAAATTTCAAAAACCTATAGTAAAAATCTGTTTCAATTTTCGAGTTTCGGTATAGGGGTTTCGTTCGTAAACAGCAATAATTGTGGTAGTGTGGGTTTCCGCACGAATTGTGAGTGAAAACAACCTGCCGTAGTCAATAAGCCTTAGCTGACTGCTTTCTTTGACTGTAAATTCTACAGCACATTTATTCAATATGATCGTAGGGTTAAGAAGTATACCATTTAGAGATGATGCAGGTTAATGGAAAAGCTATCACATTTATGATAGCGAAAATATACTTATAGACGCTGCAACACGACAATGCAACTAACTGCACACAAATTACTTATGCTGGTTATCAACGATAAAATTATAGATTTGAACTTTTTACTGGTTACATTAAATATAAATTATTTTGAATATTTTTTTTGCCTTAATTTAATAAAGATAAATAATATATGCTGTCACGGACTTTTTGTAAAAGTTTTACTCTCAAAAAATTGTTGTATAGAATTTCTCGAAAATGTACCTATTGATTGCACATAATATACATTTTTGCTGTCGAAATTGGCATAAAGCGAAAATTATTATACTGACCTAGAGGGGACCTACTGTTTAACGTGAACTTAAAACAACGGGAAGTGCAATACATTTTTCATTTTGGCAATGTTCGAGTTTAATCTGCTACTCGGCATTAGCAGTCGATATTATCGTCTTTAAGGAATACCTACACTTAATCAAAGCCGGTCCTGACAATTGCAAATAAAAATAATAACCGGGAATTTTGAATTTTACAATGCTTTGTTACGGCCTTGAAAAAACAATAACGTTATTCAATTGTAATTGTAACGCATGATTTATAAATTGAAAATTATAATTTCATATTACTCTTGCTTGGTATCATTAGAGCGAATAATCACAGATCCATCCGTATCGAATGATTCCAAGAACATTTTTTTAAGAAAATTGCAAAAATATCAAGATAATAAAATTTAAGTCAATCTTTTTTTTTTATTTTACATTCAAAAATGTTGCCCCCCCCCTCCCGTATTTTTTAAATTTTAGTTAGTTTTTGCAAATATACTCTTGGTTGAATAACACAACTATTAAAAACTGATATCCATAATAGTATACAATAAGTAAATATTTTAAATTGCTGACATACAAGGTGATGCATTTTAGCGGGACCTCGGGCCATTTGCGCCGAAGGTCCCAAAAATTAATTCTTATTTAAATTATTACCTTTTTGGCAATTTTGTCCAAACTCGTGACTTATTGATAAACATAACATTAGGTTCTGTTGTTGATTAACAAATATTGGACAGGTGGTTTTGTAAATTTTAATAAGAAAACAAAATATTGAATATCATGAATGTTATCTTATCACTTATCCAATTAACCTAAATATTTGTAACAATGAAGTTTAAAAACCAAAATATGAGCGCCAAAATTTTTACCTTTAAAATTTAAATATCCATTTTCATCATAAAAATCCAATGGCTCACACGTAAACTTCGCGCACAAAAATAACCAAAATCACACAAAACACAAAAAAATTTCAAAAATTCTTCTCGCGATCGCATATAAAAGAATTGGTAAGAGAAACCTAACATTAACCCGTATAAAGTTTGCCGGCAACTGGCGCACACCTGTTGCTACCAACGTGGTGTCCCCTCTCCAGGTGATAGGTAAGTCATGTGGCGATCAAAGGTAAATCAAAGATGCATCGATACACATTCTAACAGTTTTTGCATAGAACGCATAAATTACCGTTTACGGTATTCTTTAGCATACATTAAGAATGCATAAAGGATCAACTTATACCTCTTTGCTTCTATTGTTTTGAACAAAAGACGCAGTGAAGATTTTAGAATTAAATCGATTTCGAGAGTAAATATTCACATCTATTATGACATCAAAATCGAATATAACAGCTAACAATAAGATTTGAATAACTGAAAAAGTCATCTAACTGACTAAAGTCAAAAGTACAAAACACAAAATTTTTTTTTAAATTCATCCTTTTAGTTCTTTGAGCGCGGTTGTAAGTTAACAGTTAGAATGCTAGATAGTGAGTTCGATTCCCGACCTAGTCCATCTGGCTCTTTCGACATCAGTCTCTCTCTTAAGAGATTCTAGGTGGAAGGGCAGGGAAAATCGGGGCCATTGCAGCAGCTCCCCGTCCTATCATTCCTCAAGCTATTTCATTTGAAGGATCAAATTGAGTAATTTGCCAAGCAAGCAGAGTGTCACTGATTCTGGCCATGTTAGCCCTGAAGTCCCCTAGCATGGAACCTCTTGTTAATGCTAGCAACGGAGCAAGCATTTGCTCCGCTGTTTCGCCTACTCTGTTCCATCCCCGACACCTGGAATTGTCTGCAAGTCACATTGTGTTAAGAGGTTTGTTCAGCTTTTAGTGTCCAGTTTGAGTTTGTATTAAATACCCTAAATGCTTAAATACTACTCAGCCCTAGGTCTATGAGACCTGTAGCGCTTTTTTGTATATTAGTTGTTAAGTAGAGCGCAATAGACTTATTTGGACTTAATAATTTTAAACTAAAAGCGTCTAAATCGAAAATTTTTTAAATAATAAGAGGGATGAAGGTTAAACTTTTATCTGCTTTGACTTTGAGGAGTATCGGAGCTGGCCGCCATATATCCGGTTGACGGTGGGATTTTCGGGGTGTCAAAAGACAAATTTTGATTCAACCGTTCAGACGACTATCTTTACAGCCAAGGCCTGGTTTCCTCCTCCAACTGGAATAATTTTTTAAATTTAAAAATTAAATTTTTATAATAAAAATAAACAAATATACCTCGAAACAATAAAAAGCAACAATTAGAAATCAAACCTCAAAATTCAACGAAGGATCTATTTAAACCTTATTTTATACATTTCTAGACAGTGCCGGATTAAACATTTGTGGGCCCCTAGGTAGTTAAATTTTCGGGACTCTTTAAAAAATTAGAACCTACTTTTTTGAGGGAGGAGTAGTCGTGAAATTGCCAACGAGTTTGCCTTTTTTTTTTAGCTTTTTCGCGTTTTTTTCAAGGAAAAATTGCCAACTTTTCCTTTTAGGCTTCTATACAACGTATAGGAAGAAGCCTTATGATCTGGCCCCGTGTCTGTCTGTCCGCATGTTTCAACTTTAAGAACTATTCCAGTATAGTTTTAGGCTTCCATACAAAGTATAGCAAGAGGCCTTATTTAAACTATAGGCATAGTTCTTAAATTTGAAACATGCGGACGGACGGGCGGACACGTACTTCTGCTTTTTATACCATTGGTGTATTGTGTTTATTGTTATAGTATGAAAAACATAAGTACGTTATAATTACCATAGATAACTGTTATTTTCTTTTCTCATCTTTTAATGTTCTTATATACTAAGTAAAATTTTTAAGTTGGTACTTTATCGGATTATGAAATTCGCTATTTTAATACAGGCTTTATTTATAATTTTTCTGTATCTACCTTATATTCTAATCTATATTTTTCAAGTTTAACCAGAAAGATAGAAGCCTAAGAACTACGGTCATCCGAGTTCCACCTTGTTCAACGTAAGATAATATCCATTTATAATAAAAAAAGATTATTTTTTTCGTTTTCACGGGGCCCCTAGGCAGCCGCCTTTTCTGCCTTATGGGTAATCCGGCACTGTTTCTAGACGAAAGCCTCCTCTGGCTGTCCCCTAGTTATTCTCTTTTGCTCTCAAAGTAAGGTCAGTAAAACCTTCTGTTGTCGATCCATCTAAACTGCGGCCGACCATTTTTTAAATTAATTCAATTTCCATTAAAGGAGGCTATTTGCTTGATGATATCTAGCATTTTTGTTTAATCCAGGTGATCCAAGTGTTTCCTTGTTCTATTGTTCCTGAACTTTATCTATTTTAACAAAACCGGTCAACTCGGCGACCGATCAACTTGGCGATATGGTTTTTCCGACGGCAGGAAAAACAACATAAGTTACTCAATCACTATTATGGTCTTATAAGAAGAAATAATAGAAAAAAAAAAGAAATAATATAATATAAATCTTAACTTGGTGAGAATTAATAATATTAAAAACTTCAATATAACAAGTTAATTCAAATATAATTTCTATTTTATTATTTGAATTAACTTGTTTTATTGAAGTTTTTAATATAAAATTTATCATATAAAGTAGTTATTTTTTTATTGTTTGGTCGTCGAGTTAACTGTAGTTGCCAAGTTGACTTTCGTGGAGTTGTAGTGTATAGCTATTTTGATCATTTTTCGTTGCGTTTTTGAAGTAGCATATGGGATGTCCTTCCAAAAGCAGTCGATCTTAGCATCATTCTTTCACATATTTCTTCCGTTTGGCGTTTTTTGTTAATTAAAAAATTTTTCATTTAGATTCCGAGAGACCTGGAAGATCCATTTCAGTGAAATATCGATGCAGTCCACGACTTGATGTTATCAGACTGTCAAATTCTGCTATACATTTTATTTATTACCACTACGAGAAGACTGTGAGATTTGAGCCAGCACACAAATCGCACATTAACATAAGTATATTACCTCTTTCCTTAACTGAAAATAAAATTTTTTTCAAATGTTTTCAAGCCAAAAAGAAACTGTTTTTTTAGACCTAGAGGTAAAAAAGTGTGTTGAGAATATTTTCAATTCCAAATTTTCATTGCTTGTGTAGTAGTCCAACAATATGAGGTGTGTAAGTTAAGCATTGAATTTTAAAAAATCTTTTTATTTGAATAGAATTACAATTCAAAATAACTTCCTTGAGAAACTACACAGCGCTGGAGACCGTTCTTCCAATCCTCACAGCAGTACCGGAACTCGGATACTAGAATAGCCTTCAGCTGGTCAGTCACAGCCGTTTGAATGTTTTCGAGTGTCCCAAGTGACGTCCCTTGAGGTGAATTTTCAATCTCGGGAAGAGGAAAAAGTCACACAGACTCAAGTCAAGCGAATAAAGTGGCTGAAGAGCAACAGGAATGTTGGTACTGGCCAAAAAATCAAATTTTGTTTGGTCAAATTCAACTTTTTCCCGATCATTCTGAGTGTCAACCAACGACCAGAACGCATAAGATTCCGGATTCTGTCGACATTTTCATCGGTTCATGAAAACGAACGCATTTCACGGCGTGGTTCATCTTCAATCGACTCTCTTCCGTCTAAAAGTGCCTTAAACCATTGACAAATCTGAGCCCTTGACAAAACTGTAGGCCTGCTGAAGTTTTCAAAGTTTCCGTTGCACTGTGCCAAAATCCCATCGTCGATATAGGACAGTTAACTTAATCCCAGGAAAAAGTCAATCTAGAATGTACTATGTGAAGATTAATACAATATTACTAGTATGTAAAAAACACAATAAAAATAATAATTTGGATAGAAGCTACCTCATTATTATTCTAGTATACAAAATACATTAATAAATTAAATTAGTAGTCAAATTATTTAATTGATGTAATACAAAAATATATCAGAAGATATATTGCTATATTATTATTTTCTATTTACCAAATGGAAGCTTTCTTATTACTATTTCCATTTCAGGAAACGGTTTTAATAGTACTATCAGGTTCAATTATAATTATGAAAAATGACCAGAATAAAAACAATAACAATTTAAATTGATTAATTAAAATTAAAATAAGAAAAATTCGTTTTATTCGAGTAGTAAATATTATGAAAGAAATTATTAATTAATTAAAATACTAATTTTTTATTTACCTATTTTGGGGTCAATACAAGGAAGCAGCTGCCCCCTTAATTAGACGATCATAATGACCGAGGATAATAAACGAAGATAGTCAGGTTCCGAAAGAGGTGACAGGTAAATATTTTGCATCTCAGGTGACTGTGAAAACTTAAAATTTTGAGTTTAAAAAGAAAAGTAAACAAACTTTATGTCACTAAACAGAATTCATTGCACTATTTTCAATATAGCTCACGGTGTTCAAGCGATGTCCGTATATTAAGGATTCTCGCAGGCAATGATCTTTAGCTTTTCTCCGTATTGACGTTAAAGCACATTCTTCGTTCTCGTTTGAACCATTTCATCTTCAGATACTGATTAAGATTATCGCTCAATTTCTTAAACCTAGGCTTGAAGAACTGCGGCTTACTTGCTAATGCGTGTAAGGTTAAACAAATGTTTACGGCCATCACTACATTTTTTTTTAAACGTACAAATTTGATGATTGAACTAACTATAATAAACCAGTCATTTATTTTCATATTTGAAAATTGAGAGAAAGGATGGAGGTATGTGGCTTCTAACAAAAATAACCTTACACAATTAACTAAAATTGTTTACTTTATTTCTCTGCAACAATTACATCTAACATTTTTTAAATATCACTTGGAAAATATGAGGCCTAACTAGGTAATCATAAAAAATCAAACTAGAAATTTATATTGTCCGAGAGAAAGATATATAAAAAAAAAACAAAACAAAGTAAAACTATTATCACATTTTTAAAATACTACTAACTTTATTTTTTGTTTAATTTATTATTGGCTGATTTACGAGGTGCCCAACGCAGCGCTGTAGTATCTACACACAAACGTGGTCTTTTATATTGGCTGGAACGTATATGTTCGTCTACTAATTTTGGCGTTACACAAATGACATGCTGGCCTTTCCAATATTTCACCATATTCATACTTTGCAGTGTTGATATAATATCGGTTTGAGATATGCTGGTCATTTGACTATCAACAAATTAATGATAATCTAATAAAAAAACAAAAGAAAATAAATTCGTAACTCACCTTAAATCTTTGATGGACAAGGTGCCTCTAAAATCCCTCAAGATTTCCAAGAGAACCCAACTCCAATAACTACGATAGCTAAGCTTTCCCAAATCACTCAGAGGTTGTTCGGGGCTACCGACTGCTCCTTCAAGTCGCGAGAGTTCGTAACTGAAAGCTATCAAAAGTTTACCATAACCTTGGCGTTGGTAAGGTGGTAGAGTAAGTATGCACGCCACATTATTGCCGTCTGGTGATTCCTTTTCCTATAAATTGGCAAGTTAGAATTATCCAAGTCACAAAAAAATCTTACCTTAGAAAAGTATCCCACGACGTGGGCGCCTTGTTTATCCACTTCACAAAGAATATAAAACAGAAATGGTTCCACATCAAAGTACAAAGTTTTATGATCGAGGAATAACTTAGCTAGTAGACATAGATTTTGGCAATACATCTGTAATAAAAATAATGAGGTTAACAAAAGTTTGCATCAGCTTCTATCTGTAAACCAGGAAGTGAGAAGGAAGGAATAATAAAGTACTATCTGCCCCGTGAATGATTTTCATGAAACGAATTAATTAGTCTTGATTATTTTATTATTAATATTATTATTATTATTCAATTTTCAATATTTTGGAGTGATTCTAGTTCATTCGATAGCCAAAGCTTCACAGATTAAAATGCCTTCGTTCATAAATTTTTGTAAAGTTTCAATGATAGTATAGCATACAGGTAATCTTTTAAGATTACAACTTTTTAGGTCTACATGGATCATCGAGATGCAGAGATTTGATAAGAAAATTGTTAGGTTGGAGAACTGTCTTCTGTACTATACGATTCACAATCAAGCTTCTACTGTATTTACCAAAAGTTTAAAATTGTAATAAAATAGAAAACCAACTTTAAAAGCTTGCAGGTAAGACTTGATTACAGAAATTTCCATAGAATCAAGTATAGTTTCAGTCATTCGAGAAATTAATTTTATATCAAACAAGCTGGATGCCCGGCTTCGCACGGGGTCTCATTAAAAATAAAATATTTTGCATTTGTCTAAAGTATAGGGTGTTTTTAGCAACAGTTTTGATCTTGCCAATTTTCAACGAAGTACAGTTGAGGAAACTTTGGTTGCTGATCAGGTAAGGGGACGTCCATTAATTATGTGAGGTAATTTTGGCGATTTTTCAACCCCCTCTCTCCCACTGGCGAGATGTCGTGAGACATCACGTGAATTGTTTTACTTCAGTTCTCTCGCAATTTTACAGTTTCTTGAGGATGAAAAAAATTAAGTAATATTTGCCGAGACCCCCCCTTTGCCCTTCGTGAGATTGGCTGAGATTTTGCTAGACCGCCCTCCTAAAATGAGTAGACAGTCTTGCAGCATGCATTTGAAGCCTTTGATCACGTTCGTTTTAAGTTTTACCTTGCCTTCGAGTAGCCTGTCTTCTGTCTTGCAGCTTGTGTTTGAAATCTTCGATCACGTTCACCATCGTTCTACTGTAGGAAGGTTTCCTCTTAGGTGGCATATTACGTTAATTAAATTTTTTGATTCTATTTCTATTTTGTTTATATAGAAGTTTCGAGATTTAAATTAGTACCTACCAATTAAAAAAGTAACAACCGCAGATACAGGGTGTGCTAAAATATTGCAGTTGACGATATTTTGACTCATATTCGTGAGATTTGGCTTTCTCAATTTTTTGCGGTTTTTTTTTTGGCACAAACCTAATCGAAGTCCCACTGAGTAAGGGTGCAAAGTTTGGTTGAAATCGGCCAAAGGGTTTAGGCGTGTATACCGCACAAACATCCAAACAATCCCCCCCTAGATGGAACAATAACAAGGTTATGAAAATAAATAAAGAAAAAATGGAGAGGCAGTGAGTGAGATACAAACTGTATTTTACTATATGACGAAAGTAGAAGGCATTTATATTCCGATAAATTAAGACTTCAACTCCAGATGAATAACAGCACAGATGATATAGAGAAGGAACACTCAAATCTAATACAAGTGTCAAAGGAGGCTATGGGTGAGATGGTAAATGTTAAAATGCTCCCATTTTGGTGGAATGATGACACCTCTGAAGAATAAAGCATACCATAGATGGCTCTCTCAAAGAACAACAAACTCTTTACAAGAATACAAATAAAAGAATAGAATGCTAAAGAACAAAACAGCTCAATGCAAAAATAAAATGTGGAAAAGAAAATGTGTAGAAATAGAGAGGAGGAACTCAATCGACAGAAGTATGGAGATTCTTGAAAAACATGAAAGGACAGGAAACGAGTGGAAATACTAATTTGATTACACACAACACCACAATGTATGCAACACTATCAAGACCTACTGGTAGACAACAGACAAGAAGAAACATTACCCTGTAATTCACCTACGGATATAGTAATAAACAAAGAAATTTTGAACACATGCCTAAAAAGAATGAAGAATGAAAGAGTAACAGGTCCAGGCGATATTCCAGCAGAGTTGCTTAAATATGGAGGAACCCTCTTGACTGAAAGACTGCTGACGCTCTTTAATAACTGTCTGTGAGAAAACAAGATACCGGCACAATGGAAGGAATCGCATATAATCTCTATATATAAAAAAGGAACAAAGAGTGACCCAAGACACTATCGTGGCCTCAGTATTAAGAGCACTTTTGCCAGACCATGTGGTAAACTTCTACCAACTTTACTAGCAAAAACCTAGCAGGTAGAGAAAAATGATGCTCTTGACAGAAAGAACCGGAAAGCTGTTTAATTTATTATTAATTTAACCTATATAGCTTTAATTTACCTTGTGATCTTTTCCATCAACTTCATAAACTGAAAGAGTTCCCTTCCTATAAATTTCTTTTCCTACTGGTTGTCGCCACGTGCATTCACTCTAAAAACGTACACCATAGTTATATAAATGGAAAACTTGACACCGAAAAATTAATACTGACCATGTGATACCGGTAGCTTTTCTCCAAACGCATATACTTCAGGCAATACTCGCATATCCAGAGCTTATTTTGACGCCCATATTCTTCTGGATAAGGACTAAAATACCACGTGTCAATTTCAAACCTCCCAATTTGAATCTTATCGATGTATTTCACTTTTGTGATCTGTTCGTGTTCTTTTTCTAGGGCTGCAGTTGTCGGATCCATTTCGGCATAACTGCAATTAAATTGTTATCGTTACTATCATTGAATATTGTATTCGTTCAATTAAACTTACGTTTTCTGAATGTGGTTAATTTCGTCATGTCTTCGTTTTTGGTTTCTTGTAATTTTTCGATCGGTGCTATTATTTAATAAATCTGTCACCACGGGTCTATCTTTAAAAACTTTATCGGGTACACCTTTCTGACCTTTTCCACCCTCGGTTAACTGAAACCTCGAAGACATAATCCTACCTCTCGGCACCTAAAAACATGACTACCGTCAAAAACACATATTCACAGTAGAGAAAATTTTAAACTTAGAAACTCACCCATTCGTCCAATCTTCTATTGTAACCTTCATAGTGGACATAATACTCGTACTGTTGTTCGTTTTCGTTAAATCGTGTTTGAATAATTTCAGCCGGATCTAAAAAACCACCAAAATTATTACCGCCATTTTTTGAGGTTATACCAAACAACTAACACCAAGATTCGTCAGATCTACGCACTAAATATTGTTCTCCAATGTCCAAGGGCTGCTCTTCCACACTCTCACTATCTTCGTCGTTAAAATTAGCACTTTTAGATTCTCTTTCGCTTTTTTTACCCATATCGGTTTCGTCAGCGTCTTTAACATTTTCTTCCGACATCCTCATCACAACAAATACACAAAGAAATTAAATTGACTGATGCGTAGTTAACTACAACACCGGCTACAATTCATTCGATTACGTAAAATTGCACCACAAATTTTTATGGTAATTTATTAAAAGTGCGTTTTAGTGTTAAACAAAACTGGCGACAAACCACCACCGTACAGATCAATTATTTTTTGTTTACTGATGAAAAACTTGAAAGCAAGCAAGCTCCCTAGGTGAAATGTCACTAGTGACATACCGGGTGATGTCAAAAAGTAAAATACTTATTATTGTTATCAATAATAATAATAATAATAAAATATTATCTATCTACGTGTATCGTTTTATATGCAAAAATTAAACCGCTATGCTAGAATTAACTTTTAATATTAAAAAAATTTATTAAGGAAAAAAAATTATTATAATATTTTTTGATATACATACAGCGTGTCCTCGTGACCGTGGAGAACCTTTGAAGTGGTGATAAAGGACACTTTTATAAGACAAAATTTCAAATAAAATTTTTGTCCACGTCCAAACCCTTGGGGGGTACCACCCTTTAAGGTAATTTTTTGAATTTATGATTTCAAACGATCATACCTCCGATATTATTGATTTTTTAGACTTAATGGATTAGAACTTTTTTAAAGATCCTTCGCTTATCTACAAATTAGCTTATAACCACTTATTGCCTAGAATCAACGGATTTCGAGTTATAAATTAAATTAAGTAAAAAAATGTTAAAAAAATTCAGGTTTTATTTTTTTTACTTTTCTTGCAAACCCCATATCTTTTAAACGAAACGTTTTAGAAAAAAATTGATGGTCCAAACTGGATAAGGAATTTAACGGGCTACAACTTTAGTCAAATAAATTTTTTTGGGAAACTAACCGTTTTCACAGAAATTCTGAAAATAATGAACAAGGTGTAGGTAAAAAAGAATAAATTTTTAAAATGTATTTTAATAAATTTTTCAAAATGGCCTCCCTCATAAATTCTTATCATAAATTGACAAAGTAACTAAAAATAAACTAATGCGCTCTATAACAACGACATTAAAACAAATGCTATACCTACCTAAATCAAATTGAAATTTTTTTGCAATATTTTTAAATTTATATTTCTTTACCTACACCTTATTCATTATTTTCAGAATTTCTCTAAAAACGGTTGATTTGCCAAAAATATTTATTTGACCAAAGTTGTAGCTCGTTAAATTCCCTATCCGGTTTAGGCCATCAGTTCTTTTCTAAAACGTTTCGTTTAAGAGATATGAGGTTCGCAAGAAAAGTAAAAAAAATGAAACCTGAATTTTTTTAACATTTTTTCCCTTAATTTAATTTATAACTCAAAATCCGTTGATTCTAAACAATAAGGGGTTATAAGCTAATTTGTAGATAAGCGAATGATCTTTAAAAAAGTTCTAATCTATTAAACCCAAAAAGTTAATAATATCGGAGGTATGACCGTTTTAAATCAGAAATTCAAAAAATTGCTTTCAAGGGAGGTATCCCTCAAGAGTCTGGACTTGGACAAAAGTTTTATTTGAAAATTTGTCTTTGAAAAGTGTCCTTTATCACCACTTTGAAGGTTCTCCACGGTCAAGGGAACACCCATAGAGAAATATTTAATATTTGTTAATATAATATAACAAAATATATCCAAAATACTATTCTATTGTGTTTTGTTAAAATATTATATTCATTTGTTATATTTAATAATGACGGCTCCGGGGAGGGGGGCATGAGGGGCACCTGGCCACCTGGCCACCTAGATTTCCTATTTATTAAAGCTGTTTGTATTTTCAAGTTTCATAAATAAGTTCATTGGTTTAAAATATGTTATATTTATTTAATTTAAAATATTTTAGTAAATAGGTTTCTTTCGCACATAATTCACAATTTGCCATTCTCTCTGTTTAACAATAAAATACTACCTACACCAAAATTACACTTTTTTTATAATAAAAACAAATATTGCTGGAATCAAAAATTTAAAATACTTATTGACTCTTAATTTCTTCTATAAATAGAATCTATAATTTGGTACATCAAGGCTTTTGATATCGAGTCTGACATATTTTCAACCATAACTCGAATATTCCGATTACTTTCTTTTTCGAAAATCAAAAACTTTTTTAAAATCTCCAACTCTTCATATAAATTGCGAATTAGTTCCTGACTTTTTAGATCAGGTTTTCCGTAGTGCTTCCTAAATAATTTTGCTTGAGATGGATTTGCATTTGCCATAGCCTCGGCAGCTAACCACGTACATTTTCCAACCAAAATATCGGTTCCATGTTTTCCAGTTACATCGAGCTTTCCATAACAATCCAGTATGTCGTTCTAAAAACAAAATTATTTTTGTTTCAGTTCAAAAACAAGATTTTCCTTTTGGTTAAAATACCTGAGCGGCCACATATAGACCAAGTTCGATTAAAATGGCTCTAACTTCCGAATGCAGTTTTTGATCAGACACCTCTGCCAGATACATTCCCGTACAGACTGGATGAGTCAAAGCCAAATACGAACCTCTATGTATCGATGCGGTTCTGTACATTTCTTTGGTAAAAAAATTAATCCGTTTCTCACTTAGGGTGTCGAAAATTTGGCTAAGAGAGGTTTTAAATTTTATTTCGTGTGTCAGTTTTAAGATCGGCATGTAGTTAGGATGTTTAGATAAGAATTTGTTCAATAGCATGAAAGCCCCATCTCCAATTGCGGTTGCATGATTTATAGCTCTAAGACCAACTTTATCATTCTTATACCAGCAGGGTTTATTAATACGCGTGGAAGACTCATCTAATATGTCATCTACAATTTGATAACTATTGCCAATCTGAAATAACCTTCTTAGCCAAATATGAAACAGTAGAACAGCACTTACCATATCGCTAACCCATCCCATGATGTAAGCCAGACGCATATTTTCGGTGGTTTGTTTTTCGGAAGAAACAAAATGCTTGTAGGTTGATACCACCAAAGGTCCTGAGGCTTGATCGTGACCGGCCACATTATAATTTAAAATTTCTTTAAAATATTGGTTAACTTCTGGATAAATAACTTTATCGAGGGTGGTTAAATATTCCACAATGTCTTGAAAGCAAGAATCGTATTTTTCAAATTCGGCCTGCTCAAGAACCGTTTTGGGTTGTAAAACCACATTGTAGTAGCTGGAATAAAATAAATTTTTCAATAAATTTTAAAGTTGCTAATTTATGTTACCTATTTTTGGCATGGACATGAAAATCGTAATATTTTGGACTTCGCAAATGTAATTTTTTTGTGAAAATTAAACGACGAAATAATGTAAATAAGTTCATTGTTAACGTAAATTTGATTGTTTAAACCGTAGTAACTTTGTGGTGAAAACTAAAGTTATCCATCGGATAGATTATTATTTGAAGTTTACCTTGATCATTTTATAAACTATGTTTGCATATTAAAAATATTAGTTTTCGGCATGTGTGTGTGAGACTAATCAAAGTTCTGATAACTTTGATTATTTGGTATTTACTATTGCAAACAACAACAAAGTTTATTAGATATTTACAATTATTACAAAGAAGTACAATTATAAGGACACAAGTAATAAAATTTCGAATTATATCAGGAGTCGAATCTGTTAGCACTATAACAGGTCAGTAGGTTAAGTAATAAACCCGAAAAATAAACCTGTTTACTGTTTTTAATTTATAAATCATTGTAAACCACAAAAGCATTTTGTTAGGAAGAAATATGTTAAAGAAAGTAATTAATAATTTTACTAAATTGGGTTTTAGTTAATTAAATGTTTTTTAAAGAAGGTATCTCAGGTTGGAAAGTGATCACTTCCCGTCTTGTAGGCTAAAAAATAAATCAGAATAGTTTTCTGATTGAGTTGGTAGGTGAAAGTATTAATTTAGGAATGTATCGATTACTAACTGATTATGAATAAAATAATATAATATTTTGTCGTGTTTTCCAAAATCTAACTTTGATTTTTATGTTTGTATTTTGTAAATTTTATAAATTTCAAAATAACGTGGTGAGTTTGTAAATATTTGTATTTTGGTTATTTTGATGCCAGTTGATCTCGGATCAGCTGGGCGACTGAACGAGGCTTTTGAATTTGGATTTGAAAGATCTCTGAGTAGCTTCACTCATTAAAATCATCCCCGAAGCATATTGTAACAAAAATTAAAAAACAATAGAACAATTAATTACTACACTAATATTTACACTAATTCTAAATCGCACTACAATTATTAACAATCGCTGAACAATAAGTCTGCATTTATTTAAACTAAAGCACTGTAATTATTTATTTATTTATTACACAACTATGTATTTAGTTACACAATTTATGTTAACACCTCCGAGTCCAAACTCTAACTGCCTTCACAGCAAATCAGTAGCGTATTCAGAAAATGCTTTGGGGGGGGGGGGGGGCAGATCAAAAATATTGTTTAAAATCTCGTTAATCCATTCGTGCGCGAAAACTATGATTTCCCTCACTTTTGCTTGAAAATTCAAATTTCCCGATTTTTCCTGGCGAAATTTGGAAAATTATAAATTCTTTATCTTCTCCAAGTATTCTAAAAGAGTGGAAATCCTGCAATATGTACTGGAGGGTGTTCCACACCCCCCAGACCCCCCCGGTTTTTACCACTATTTTACCAACCGAAAAATTGATTAAAATAACTACGATCAGAACTAACCGGGAAATTTGAATTTTTAAGTAAAAATGAGGGAAATTTAATGTTCGGATAGAAAAAATTAAAATTTGAAAAGCATATTTATTTAATTACCTTATTGCTCATGGAGTTTAGCAGCAACTTTCTGTGTTACTTTGAAAGTTAAGTATAAAAATATAAAGTCGAAATTTAAACCGGGGGGTCTGGGGGGTGTGGAACACCCTCCAGTACATATTGCAGGATTTCCATTCTTTAAAGAATACTTGGAGAAGATAGCGAATTTATAATTACACACTCTTTGCCAGGAAAAACCGAGATTGTAAAGCTATGTTGAGATTTAGTTAAGCTGCTACTATAAAACTGTTTTGTGGCAGATTTGTTTTTTTTATTTGTACCTTACACTACGTACATTAGAAAAATCATTATATAAAGTCCCGTGTATCAAATCTGCTGCATTTAAAAATTTTCAAAAAAATTTTTTTTTAGTTTGGAATTTTTTAAATTATTTTTTCCTTTATATAGGCAATATTTCCAACTCAAAAAAATTATTTTCCTTGCAAAAGAAAAATTGACGTGATGTAGGGTTAAGCTGAAAGTCTTTCAAGTGAGTAAGTTTCTAAGTCCATGCACTTGGTAAAAATAGCTCTGATCTAGGACAGGGAATCTCCAATTAAAAAATTTGGGAATAATTCTCAAATGGAATAGAGTGCACTGGGGGGTATTCCATACCCCCCAGACCCCCCGGTATACATTATTTTGTATTTTTAAACCTTAAGTTTAATTTTAAGCAATACAAAACTGGTTCCGCTGCCAAGCCCTATATTTGCATGTCTCAGAACCTTTAGTATGGTTAGCTTATGTTTAACTTCAAGCTGTTGTTAAACTTTTGAAGATAAACGTATTTATTATTATAACTAAATATTAATATTAACTAACTATTAATATTAACTAACTATTAATAACTAAATATAACTAAATATTAAAACTAAAAATAACTAAATATTAAAAATTGAGCTTCAATGTAGCTATTGATAAACCGGGGGGTCTGGGGGGTATAGAATACCCCCCAGTGCACATTTTACTCTTTGTTCGCACAGCAAATTTAATGCTAGCAGTATTCTACGATCTCCAGGCCTCATAAAATTTCAGAAAAAAAAATCTGACCTTTTTGCGGCAAAATAAGTTGCTATAAGTTTTTTTTTAATTTTTGCACCTTGAGCTGGTTTGCGCGCTAGGCAATTGCCTAGTTTCCCTTGTGCCTAGGGCTGGCCTTGATCCTAACGAATAGTATGGTTTTCGCTCAGGACACCCAACAATCAAAAATACCAGGCATTGTACATAACAGGGTCAGAATTTTAATCTATTCCCAGGGCCTATTTTAACTGAGTTGGGCCCTGAACTTTAGAAAACTTTCGGACCCCTTATATTCGAGTCTAACTAATAGCATCGAAGGCCCAATTTTTGGTCTATTTTATCAGTATTTGATTTTTAATTTGCGATTTTATGTTTTCTCTTTTCGTGCTCCTCTGGCCATTGGGCCTTAGGCACGTGCCTAATACGCCTAGTGGTAAAATAGGGTCTGCTAGCGAGAAGCAAAAGTACTTCATGTTAAAAATTCCGATAAAAAATATTTACATATTAATTTATTGTTAAATTAGTAGATAAACTAAAAAGGTTCAATTCCACTTTATTGGGACCCAGTTTGTTTATCTGAAACAATATCCTGTTATATAAAATCCCAGAAAGCTGCTGCTGCTACAGCGTGTCATTTTCTGGTGAAAAAAAACACTTTGATTTCTCTCACTTTTGCTTAAAAATTCAAATTTTCCGATTTTTCCTGGCTAAATTTGTAAAAATATAAATTCCTTATCTGCTCCAAGTATTCTAAAAGAGTGGAAACCCTGCAATATGTACTGGAGGGTGTTCCACACCGCCCAGACCCCCCGGTTTACAATTTTACCTACCGAAAAATATATTAAACTAACTAAGATTAGGACGAACCGGGAAATTTAAATTTTTAAGTAAAAATGAGGGAAATTTAACCTTCGGATAGAAAAAGTTAAAGCTTGGGAAGCATATTTATGCTCATGGAGTTTAGCAGCAACTTTAAAAGTTAATTATAAAAATAATACAAAAATATTAAGCCAAAATTTTAAACCGGGGGGTCTGGAACACCCTCCAGTACATATCCCAAGACGTCCACTCTTTTAGAATACTTGGAAAAGATAGGGAATTTATAATTTTTCAAATTTTCGAAGAAAGAAGTTTTTGCGTTACTTTGAAAATAGAGAAAAACGGGGAATCCCCCAGTAGCGGGAAACGAAATTAACTGTTTAAATATTATACTGTTTAAAAGAGATCCACCGTCTAGCTGCCCGTCCACGGACAGGCTTTCCAACTATTAAATAAATAATAAGCAACTAAATAAAAATAATTTAAAGTTATTTAAATTTTAAAACCTCGTAGTAAACATTATTTTTATCAGGGAGGGTTTCAGGGATGCACTCTGATTTATCCTTGTTGGGGGCAGTTGCCTCTTTGCCTCCCTCTAAATACGCCACTGCAGCAAATCACTTTGCTATTTATATTGAAATGCATCGTTCTAGAAATTTCCAGAAAATTTTAGGAACTTTTATAGACTTCTAGAAAGATAGAGACTGCAAATTCAGCAGAATTTAAACAATAACAATAGGTTATCAATTATTATATCGCATCACCGCTCAAATAGTGTCATAAGTCAAAAAAGCAAACTTTCGAATAAAAGGTGTTTGAAATTTATTCTAACTTTTTTTTACACTTTTTGGGTTTTAAATGGAAAACTAAAAAAATTAGCGCAATAAGGTTTTTAGAAAGTTACAATGCTTTTTGAAGCTCTACAAAATGGTGTATTAGGTATCCTTAAAATATTAAAAAAATAAAAAAAATTTGAGTTGTGACACTATAAAGATAAAAAAAAATGTTCTTCGCAGAGAACATCTTTAAAATCTTATATAATTTGAATTAACTTCAAAATAATTCAAAAATTGTCAAGAAAGTCTGCATAAAAATATCGAGGAAGTTCAGTTATACATATATTGTCATAACTCGGCCAACAACACTTTATACGATAGTATTTAGTTATACCATGGTTATACGATCACGTATCACGCGTATGTTGATGTTTGGTATGACAAGTGCTATATTCGTAGATAACAGCTCCGCAGGAGGGCAAAATCTCTGATTTTCTCCGAGAACAACCCGGGGCTGTTTATCCGAGTACTGCACAAAAAGGACAGAGATGTCAAAATAAGCGATTTGTGCGCATAAAAAATTGTTTTTCTTTAGAAAATTTAATTGTTTTTTGTTTAGAACACGTCGCGAGGGCAAATTCTCGGATAGGATTTCGTTAATCCATTCATGCGCGTCTCTGTATTTTGCAAAAATCGGATAAATATTGAAACCATCAGCATGAAACTATCCGAGATAAGATTTTGAAGTTTTCTGAAACGAATGACACAATAAAAGAATTTTTCAAAATTTTGAGTTGTGACACTATTTGAGAGGAGGTGCGGTATAAGAATCATCATGCATGCGTCATCAAATGAATCATCACGGATGAGTCATCATTAATAATAATCAAATACAATTAACCATTATTGTTTCGATTAATTATTTATAAATTAAAGAAAATTAATTACAAAATAATGGATACCAATATGTCACTATAAAATCTGATCTTTTTCAATTATTTAACCAATTAGAAATTTAAACATTGAGTTTTATTTAGAACAAAATACGTTTATCATCAAATTAATGCGAGAAAATTAAAAAAAAACCGGAAGTAAAAAAAACAAGCAAAAACTGAGTTTTTCTCAAACTATCTTATTTAATTAAAAGTTTCATGATCATCACATATGATCGAAAATCTAAGATCCTGAAAGTTTCAGACTTATTTCTTGGGATTGACTGAATAATTTTGACTGACATTTTAATATGTGTTTGGAAAATCAATAGTCTCTCTTAAAAAAATTTCACAATTTTATTGAGCCATAATATTCCATTTAAAAAAAAAGAACAAAAAATAGAAAAACTGAGTAATTAGATTATTTACGTTGTTATTCGATTGGTTAATCGTATGACTCATTTTGTTTAAAGCATCATTCTGAACCAATTAACGCTACCTACGTAAAATAACAAAATATAATAAAAAAATAAATAAAAAACATTTTCTTCTTTAAAACCTCATTTTCATTGATGTATTTGACTCTAAGCAAATTTTTATTTATATTATTAACTAATTTACCTCCAATACATCGATGAAGTTTTAAAGAAGAAATGTAATTTTTTAAAATTAATTGAAGTCTAAATTACGTAGCGTTAATTATTGGCTGAGAACGACGCTTAAAAGTGTTATTTTAGACTAAAATCCGAATAAAACAATATACTATTTTTGAGTCAAATCTGCATCCAATTTCAATTTTCTGTTGATGTTTTAAAGCTGTGATGGTATAAGTCTAACTTCGGAAAAAAACAGAAACTAGGAATGCTTTATAACAGGGGTCTCCAAACATTTTAGCCTAAGGGCCAGACTGATTGCTCCACAATGCCCAGAAGGCCAAGATCTAGCTAGCTCATCAGATTAATATTACTTTCTGCCAACTTTTTTTAGTCGGCAAATAAAATCTTTGTTTTATGTCAGGCCCGCTTTTTGGCCAGCAGGCCGTAGTTTAGAGACCCCTGCTTTAGAGCATCAACAGAAAATTGAAATAGTAGTCGATTATAATATAATCCTGGCAGTACCAGATGGAACAGCTTTTTAAATAAAATAAAATTTAAATTTCACAAATTAATTGAACTTTTTTTTATATTAAATAATAATAAGTAATTGCTTTGTTTTCAAACCATGCAATATGACATCTGTCAAGTTGACACGTATTTAACTTAAAACTCATAAAATGAAAATCTAACCATTATTATATTATCAGTACTTTCATATTGTTATTGTTTTTGAAATATAAAACTCTGAAATTATTTCCGCAATCATTTTAATATAAATTAAAAATAAATTTGTTAATAAATTTTTAAGGAACTACTGGTTTGTTTCTGTCAGAATGATTGTCATTTATTCTCATTTACTATTAATTTACCTGTCATCAACTTAATTTTAAAGAGATTTTAAGAAACCACTTAAAGGAATGCTAATTTTCTTTAAACAACTGTTTAAAATAAGATAGAATAATTTATACGTTAAAAGTTTATTAAAATATGAGAGATAACTAATGTTCAAAATATTAACAAAGTTGGTATATTTAATGATTAATTATGATGGCTTATCCGTGATGATTCATTTGATGACGCATACATGATGATTCAGAAATGTTAACCTGCTGATATTGTTAAAGTACTACTAAATTTGGCATCTGGATCTTTCTAGAAATCTATTGAAGTTTATGGAAGTTTATTGAAATTTCTAGAAAGATGCATTTCGATATTAATAGCAAAGTGATTTGTTGTGAAGGCAGTCGTGGAGGCAGCGTGGATGAGTAGTCTCCGGAGTAGCCTTCGACACCTACCGTTAAATCCAATCTTACATCCGATCACAACATAGTCCAATTCTTCCTTAAATCCGCTCCTCTTAACCGCACATCCCTTAAAATCACTAGTTTCAAAGATACCGATTGGTCAAGATTCCGTCGAAGGCTTGACGAACTTATTATCATCAACAACATCACAGATACACAAACACTAGACAATGAAATACACTTACTGACACAACACATTACACAAGCCAAAGCGGAAAATTCACGGACCTTTACTCCGAAGAATATCAGGGACGTCTTCCCAAAAGACATCCAGTTATTAATCGGGGAGAGGAACCGGAATCGGAAGCTTTGGCAACAAACCGCAGAAACACGACACAAAAACGTAATGATCGATTTGAATAGACAAGTACAGTTTAAAATTACGCTACACAGAAACAAAATATGGGAAGACTTTCTGTCTTCCCTGCGTCCTTCAGACAACTCACTTTGGAAAAGAACTAAAATATTACGGAAACCTTACGAACCAATACCGACCCTTCAGGATAACACTGACACGGCCATGACGGTTGCCCAAAAGGCGGAACTCTTGGCCAACACTTTTCAAAAAATTCACACACTAGACGACACCGACACCCCGGAACAAAGGGAGATTAAACAAACTGTGCTTGACGTTTCAAATCGATCATACAAAATCCCTACACGACAACGCAAAATCCTACTAACCAATCCCAACGAAATCATCCAAATCCTAAAATTCCTACCCAACAAAAAAGCTCCCGGACCGGACAAAACTGAGAACAAGGTTCTCAAAAACCTGTCCGGGAAAGCTATACTCCAACTATCCAACATCATAAATGCTATCCTAAACCTACAATACTTCCCGTCGGCCTGGAAAAAAGGCCTCACCATCCCGATCCGCAAACCTAACAAAGACCCTACCCATCCTATCAACTACCGACCAATCACACTACTCAACACAATGACAAAACTGACTGAAAAAATAATCCTACACAGACTGACTAACGAACAAAAGCGACTAGAAGTTACCAATCCTTTTCAATTCGGGTTTACTGCGGGTCTTAACACGACCCTGCAAGTGACCCGAATTGTTAACGATGATGTAATAGGTCAGTTCAATAAAGACAAAGTCACTGTAATGACACTTTTAGACATCGAAAAAGCCTTTGACAGAACCTAGACCGACGGTCTAATATTTAAAATGATCCAATATGGATTCAGCAACCACCTTATCAAACTTGTCCTCTCCTACCTCACCGGCAGATCGATCGCGATCAAAGTCAATGCTACCATTTCCCATCTCAAAGATATCGAAATTGGAGTTCCCCAAGGCTCCGTACTGGCACCGAAACTATTCATACTTTACATCAAAGACATACCCACATTTCCTAAAACAAATATGGCCCTGTACGCAGACAACACTGCAATTTACGCGCATTCGTTCAGCGCACAGGTTGCCACAAAGCAAACGCAAATTCACATAGACCCCATCAAGAAATTTTTCGATGATTGGAAAATAAAGCTAAACGCTGCGAAGACGGAGACCATAGTCTTCTCAAGAAAGAGAACCAATCATCGGGTTTTCCAGAACCTAACACTGGACGGCCAAAAAATCCTACCGCAATCAAGCGTGAAATACCTCGGAGTCACGATGGACTCCAGGTTAAATTTCGACGTCAACTAGCCTACGGCGCTCAGCGCAAGATTTATCCCCTGTTGAAAGGTGGGCAGATGAGTTCTGAAAACAAGCGTACGTTATACAAAACCGTACTAAGACCGGTCCAAACGTACGCCAGTCCTGCATAGGTGGGTGTTTCCAAAACACGCCTGAGGCCCCTGCATCCTACCCTACCCTACAATGACACTACCGGAGCTCCATGTCCCCAGCACCCCCACCTCAAATATTGAAATCGTACTTGGTGCAATCGTTTGTACCGCAAAAATTTTCGTTTGTACCAAAAAGGTTAAAAAGTTACAGCACTTTCAAAGTGGGGGTGCCAGGGACATGCCAGCACCCCCACCACAAAATATTGAAATTGGACTTGTTGGAATCGTTTGTAGGTTTGTACTTCGTTTGTACCACAAAAATTTTTGTTTCTCAACGGTAGCGAGAAGTACACATTTTTTGAATTTTTAAACCCAAATAAAAACAATCTTATTACTTTTTTTTATTTCTCTCAAATAATCTGTTAATTTCGAATTGCTTTGTAGAAGAAAAATTTATTTTTCTAAATTTTTTTATACCGTGTAATTTAATTTGGTAAGGGGGGTTATTAACCAAAAATATATTTTAAATCCCGGACGAAACTACTACACGCGAGCATGAGACTTTTCCAGATTATCTAAAAAATTAAATAATCTAAATCAAAATTATGTTTAATATAATTCTTCAAATTTAACTGAGATCGCAAATCGAAGTGCTAACTGCGACCATATGCGTCGCTATCGATTTTAGTTCTAAATTTTATATTTAACTATAATTGTAATCAAATCCAGTTTTCCAATCTCAAATGATCTAATCAAACAATCGCATCCAAAATCAATGATCCAAAATGCAAAATAATACAATCTTTGCCCAAAAATAATATCAAAAAAATTACAAAATTATAAATGTAAAATATTATAAAAAAATTTTCCAAAATTCCAAAATACTGTGATTTGACTAACTACACTGGTATATCATGTACAGGTTGAATCCTACCCTATAATGGCACTACCAGCGATTTTCTGGAAATATCCAGTGGTACTTTGTACCACAGATCAGGGGACCCCGATGGTTAGGCTTAATAGATCATACTATGCTTACAAAATATTGATATGGTGTATTATGTCAGTTTATATGAATGCCAAGCAGGGGCGGTCAAAGTTTAATTTCTAAAGGGCCATTTCTAAAAAATAACTAAAGTATTGAAAAATATGGATTATTTTTCTTTCAAATATAATTTTTTTTAAATCGCGTTGATCTTGAAGAGTTTAAAATTTTCGTAAACCTCCCAGTGTAACAACCACTAAAACATTTGATAGAAGAACTTTTTAGTTTTTGATAGGATTTTGTATTGTAAGGAATCATACAATCATACACGGGAGCACGTGCCCCCTCCCCAGAACCTGTGCGATTGATACTATTTCTTTTCATATCCTAACCACACACTGACATACAGACATAGATTCAACTAAAATTCATTAAATATTTTAAAACCAAAATTTCGATTTTTAATTTTTGAGTAGATTACAATACTTTCCCTTATATGGGGAAGTAAAATTTGGACTTGGCCTGTTTGTGAAGATGGTTTTAATATAGGAAAGTAGTTAAAATACTTCCTTGACATACATTGGGTGTATTATGAAGAAGCGTTTCTCTTGTTGGGTCAATTCAAATAGGTATTTAATTTAACCATTTATCATATTACACGTAAACCAGGCAGCCGTTAACAAATTCATTAAAATTAAATTATTAACATTTACAACAGACAGTATTAATCTTGTCAATTGACAATATATCATCGTGAATTATTCAAAATTAAATTAATCACAACAAAAAATGACCCACTTTTGTTATTAACGTTCAATTTTGAAATCAAAAAATTATTGCGTGCTTTTGAAAAAATCACAAATCAGTAAAACGGTAATAGCAATTTCAGGTATTTACAAGGGTTGGAATAGAAAAGGCGATCATTTATTATTAATTTATTCGTGTTTGAATAAAGCTAGCTGTGCTTTTTGATAGGTTTGATTGATACCGCAACCGAACGCTTGGAGACCAATTTTTGTTAATTAAAAACATACTATAATTCAATTTTATTTAGTAATCCAAAGAAACAGAAACAAAGTCAGTGAAAACAGCCCTACTTCAGTAGGCCGATTAATTTTTTTTACTTAAGAATAAATTTTAATATATCGGGTAGTTCAAGGGTTCGGGAACGATGCCAGTGTAAAATTTAATGCTTTATTGACATAGAAGGACGGAATAAAAACTGTAGTCAATTTTTTGATATTTGCTTATCATTGATGGAAATAAGCATTCGAATTATTAAGATTTCTAGAAACATGTTGAGTGCAGTTTTGGTTTTTTGGTCAATTGGCTTCACCTGCAGCCAAGATGTTGCCATTCTTAAATTCTGTAAGTAACTTTTTTGCCAATTATTAATTTTTTTACAATTTTATTTAATAAAATTTACAAATGTTGTACATTTTATTCTTTGGGAGGATCAGTTTCGTCGGTTCTAACAATATATTGTTCAAACCAATAGGAATTCAGAGTTTCCAGCAAACAAAACAGCTGAAAATAATTTGAAAAACCTCAAAAAGAAACAAAAAAATGCAATCCAAGTTAAAAAACTGTCAGGCTTAGAAATGTTTAGATAACCGGTTTCGCTAAATTATCATCGCCAGGACTGTAATTAATTAATAAAAAATAAAGAAAAAATAAATAAATAAAAAAAGCTTAGTTTGAAGAACTGAATCTTAATCAGAAGAAATTGTAATGCAAAAAAGAAAATTATAAATAAGTATATCACCGATAAATATTATCAAAATTTAAAATTTGCATTACAAAGTTAAATGCAAATTTGAATATAAGGTATATATCAGACAGTTACTTTGATAACCGACTTCCCATTTGATGACATTCAGTATAAAATAAACATTTCATTATTCAACAAATACCAAAAATAACATAGCAATATATAAAACCTAAACAATATTTAACAGAGCATTTAAAATATATTAATAGTATTTAAAATACTTTGGTTATTTAAAATACTTATGTTACAGTCAATGACGTCAATGCCAATTTACGTTGGCCATTAATGTAAATATTTTCATCTGATTGTAATATTTACGTCTTTGGCCGGTCGTTTTGGCTGGCGCTTACTCGCTAAAAACATCCTTGAAATGTGGAGGTCTCCCCATCTCTGAGTGGGAAACCAGAACTCGGCGAAGTACGAAAGGTGTGTGACGGCTATCACTAAGAGTGATAGAATATGGAATCTATAGAATAGTAATTTCACCATTGCCCACCCTGTATTGGACATTAACGTCATTGCCCGGACAATGTTGTAAATATCACATATAAAATTTTAAATATCAACATCGTCCAAAATACATGGTCATTGACGTCAATGTCCGGTCAAAGACGTCAATGCTCAACAAAGCTGGGCATTGCCGTTATTGTCCGACCATTGACGTTAATGGCCGAATTGTCATCATTGACCGTAACATTTCTACACAAAGTACTATTATTTAAAATATCTTCGTCAAGGGCTTCCAACAGCTCCGAATAAGGATAGAAGCTATATATTAAGTTCTGGAAACAGCAGTAGAAAACAAATAAAACAAATATGTATCTATAATGAAAAGAAGCCTTTATGCGTTGTCAAGTGCTGTAATATTCCACTTTATGAGCAGTTCTATCAAGAAGTTCGATTTCATCGCCCGAATTTCGTCTCCGTTTAATCAAAACGTAAACATTGTATGTCATCAACACCGACACAAACAACAATATCACAACTACCACTACCACAACCACAATAGTAATATTTACGCGCTTGCTAAAACCATAAGTTTCCATTTTGACCGGCCCTACTTCATGGTTGGATGTATGGTCATCGATATCTTGCTCGTGGCAGCTTATGCCGCCGACGTTTTCCTTTTCTAGCGAAATATTCTTGTTGGTCGTGAAACTCACATTCTTATTCTTGAAATACGTAAACATGTCGGAAAGAAACTCGCAGGGTAGCCTATTTTTCTGGATGTTAACCATTTTAAGGTAAGGTGACATTTCGAAAATTACACTATACTCGATGAACTTCAATCGATTGCCTTCCAAATCGATACTTTTGAGTTTGGGCATCGACATCAAAATGTTTTGGTGTAAACTCTTCAGGTGGTTAAACGATAAGTTCAAAACTTCCAGTTCGTTTAAATAACGGAAAGTGTTTTGATTCACTTTGTAGATGTTATTGGAAGAAAGATCCAAAATCCGCAACTTGGTGCTTTTCTGGAATGCAAAATCGGGCAATTCCAAAAGCGAGTTGTTCTTCAATTTCAAAATTATCAGACCACTTAAATCAGCGAACATAGTTCTTTCAATAATAAGTTCGTTTTCCGACAGGTCGAGTATCTGTAAGTTGCTTAAATGACGAAACGTCACCTCTTTTAGGTGACAATTCCTCAGACTTAAAAAGAGCAGTTGTGGCAAATTCTGGAAAGTTTCTTCCTTTATGTCCAAAAAATTACCTGACAAAGTTAACTCTTTTAAGCTGTTCATGCTCTTAAACCAAATTTTGGTTAAATTGTTATTGTCCAAATAAAGTTCTTCCAACTTGTCTAAATTTTCAAAAGAACTGAAATCAATATGGTGGATCAAGTTATTTTTGAGATTCAATTTGGTTAAATTAATTAAATCATTTATTTCGTTTGATGTTATGTTTGATATTTTATTTCCTTCCAAGTTAAGCAACCTTAAGTTGGTTAAATTATCGAATTTATTGGATATCCTATCTAATCCATTATATCTTAAATCGATTTCTTCCAACTGGTCTAAACTGTTCATACCATCTAAATGGGAGATATGGTTCTGGCCCAAATACAAAAATTTGAGAAATCTAGTACAATTTTTCTTTGGGGAAAATTCGGTTAGCAAATTTTGTTGCCCAAATAATCCAGTCAGACTTGGTAGTTTGCACAAGGGAATGGAACTTGATTTGTCGAACAGATTGTAACTGATATCGAGAACCTCGAGGTTGTCTAAAGGCAAATCTTCAAAATTTTGTAAGCTGTTATTCCTCAGATTTAAAATTCTTAGTTTGTCCAAGCCTTCGAAAACATTTTTCGACACAAAACTCAAATTGCTATCGGTAATATTTAACATCTCCAATTTTTTTAGAATGTTAAATTCTTTGGCTGCCTCATCATCCAGCGTAATATTCGAATAGGAAATTTGAAGCACTCTCAATTTTGGAATATTCCGAAACAAGCTTGAATTTCTTAAATCGGAATGACTGAGAGATAATTTTACTTCGTTGTAGGCCGAAATCTTTTGTAATTCATCGATGTTAGTCCGACTTAATTTCGAGCAGATGATATCGTAGCCGTAAGCGTACTTTTTGTGATATCTCATTTCTTCGTAACAATTGGTTGATAACACCACGTGTATTTTAATCAGAATAATTAGTGCACCAAGGTAGTCCATAACCTGCAACAAAGATTATATCAAAGTATTGAATATTGAATTGTACCTTATTTAAATTATTATAGTACAGTAAATTCCATAATTTTTACTATACTGTAACATATATGTTACGGTCAATGACGTAAATTGGTCATTGACGACAATGGCCGAACAATGACGTCAATGCCCATTAAGTTGGGCGATCATGTGAATACTTTTATCTGATTGTAATATTTACGTCTTTGACCGGTCAATAAAGTTAATGGCCAAAAAGGAATGGACAATGATGATATTATAGAATAAATACTATAAAGAACAGCAAAATGGCGATGCACTTGTATGCACCGACCCTGTATTGGGCATTAACGTCATTGCCCGGACAATTATGTAAAAACCACATATGAAATTTAAAATTTCAACATCGCCCAAAATGCATGGTAATTGACGTCAATGCTCGGTCAATAACGTCAATGCCCAACAAAGCTGGGCATTGGCGTTATTGTCCGGCCGTTGACGTTAATGGCCGAATTGTCATCATTGACCTAACATATTGTTAACATCTCAAACGACAAGAATGAAAGCTTTTTGAAGCTCAATGACACCAATTTTAATTTAAAAAATTTAATTTGGGGGGGGGGGGGGTCAGCAACATGTACCTTGAAGAAACATCTCTGTAGTCTCCTTATCTTGTTGTATTTTACCTTACTTTCAAGAATTTTTCACTTCTATCAAGTCACGACGGACACTTTCTTCCAACAATTGATAATTTGTAGGAGTCTTGTCGCAATTTTTAAATGGTGTCACTTTAGTCTTTGTCGCGCTGCCCCTTCACAAGTTCAGCAGCGTAACTAAAGAGAGGAATTCCCCAAAACTAAATTAATTTGTGAGGCTTTCGTAAAGCACTTTTTGTGCTTTTACTAATAAATAAACATTATAATTTGTGGGTCGGACCGAAGACGGTTGGCCAAATGGTATCCCGGAGTTGAAAATCAAAAAACTTATTTTGTTTGAATAATTTCTTTTCAAGCAAATAAATTTTATTTAATTTAAATAAAATAGTTTTGGTCCAACAAACATTTATTTAAATCAAAAAAAATTATTCAAACAAAATAGTTTTTTTGGTTCCAAGAAAACGGTTTTACTTACGATAAATCACGTTTTTCTTTTGTCTTTCTTTTCTTCCATTTATTTTCTTTTTCAATAAAACCCCAATCGCAACCGTCCTAGCAACCTAACCCAAAGTCAAAAAGAGAAGCAATAAAAATAAATTTTTTCAAGAAAAGGCGCCAGCGGCAAATGCAAGAATTTGCAAAAAAAAGAAAAAGTTTCACTTTTAATCCGAATAAAACAGAATAAATAATTTTTTTAAAAGCAAATAAATTTTATTTACTTCAAATAAAATATTTTTGATCAAACATAAATATATTAAAGTGATTAAAAATTTATTCACTCAACTAAAATTTTTATTTAACCGCCATAAAAAAATTAAATTTTTTCTTGTATTTAACAAATTTTTGTTTGATCAAAAATATTTTATTTAAATTAATTCAAAATTATTCAAATAAAATGGTTTTTTGTTTATTACGTTTTTATTGATTTACAGTTAGATACGAGTATTATGTATTGTTCAACACTGTATAGTAAGTAAGTGGAGACATCTTTTGGGTGATAAAATTCGGTAAATAGTGCAAATATTGCAAACTTCTGTCAAAACAAATTTTGTAACAGTGATAATCTGATAATCTATTTTATCTCTCAAGCAGTCTTCTTTCGGGGTCCTCCTTGTAAATTAATTTATGTATCTGACTAATTATTTATTTATATTTTTAAAGTAATATATTTTAGTGTTATTTAACAGCAAACATTAAAACATTTTTTTTTTAATTAAGGGGGTATTCTAGTCTAGAAGTACAAATTTCGGGCGGTCTTTTGAAGTTCTGTACAAACGAAACAATAAATATTTTTACTATACATTTTTTTATCATTTGTTTATTGATATTTTAAGATTACATAAAAAATTAACCGAAAAGAAAAATTCACAATTCACAAAGTTATGAGCTGGCAAAGTGGGAGGTCCAAAAAAACTGGCGTGCACGATATCTCAAGTTCCAATGAACCGATTTATTTGAAATTTAGTGTGAATGTTCTTTATACAATCCTCTATCGTCTGAACCACGCTTAGATCAAAATTTTTAATTTTACTATTTTAAAAAAATTCGGAATTGTTAATTAAAACATGCAAAATAAAATTTTTGTTCAAACAGCCGCCATTTTGTAAAAAAATTTTGTTTTACTTTTCCAAGGTTCATAGCGGCATCTATAAAGAACATTCACACCAAATTTTAAATAAATCGGCTCATTAGAACTTGAGATATCATGCACGCCAGGACACCCTGTTGTTTTTGGACCTCCCACTTTGCCAGCTTATAACTTTCTGAATTTTGAGGGGTTTTTTTGGTTAATTTTTTATGTAATCTTAAAATATCAATAAACAAATGATAAAAAAATGGATAGTAAAAATATTCTTTGTTTCGTTTGTACAGAACTTCAAAAACCGCCCGAAATTCATGCTTCTAAACTAGAATACCCCCTTAAGTGGATTTCAAAATTATCCAAAATATCCAATTTTGGAAATTTGTAAAATTCAAACTTAAAATAAACAGAAACTTGATCAAAAATTTGGAAATTTTATGTTTTAAACTCGGATTCATTTCTGAAAGTTAAAAAAAAATAGTTGCTGTAGATCCTATTCGGGCTAATTACAGCCGAAACCAAGGACTGATCTAGGCGAAGTTCATGAATGGGTTTAATGGGGTTGTGAGTGAAAGGGGGGGGGGTAAATAGATATATTTTCATAAGAATCCCAATCTATAAAATCCCAGCATGCTGCTCTTGCTCCTTCTCCTGCTACAGAGTGTCATTTTTTGGTGAAAAAAAGCACTCTGATTGGCCGATTTTTTTTACAAACCGAAAAATATATTAAACTGAGACTAGGACTAAAAATATTTGTCCAATATTAATCCAAACCGGGAAATTTGAATTTTTAAGCAAAAATGAGGGAAGAAAAAATTAAAACTTGGAAAGCAAATTTAAGTTTAGCAGCAACTTTTCGTGTTGCCTTGAAAGTTAATTATAAAAATAAAATAAAAATATAAAATCAAAATTGTAAACCGGGGGGTCTGGGGGGTGGCAGGATTTCCACTCTTTTAGAATCTTTGGAATAAGATAGGAAATTTTTAATTTTAGATATTTCGCCAGGAAAAACCGGTAAATTTGAATTTTTATGCAAAAGTAAGGAAAATATAAACCTTTGGATGAATACTTACTTATGGCTTACTGCTCAGAGTTTAGCAGCAACTTTTGCGTTACTTTGAAAGTTAACTGTCGATATTATAGTAAAAAGTGTAAATCGGGGGGTCTGGGGGGTGTGGAACACCCTCCAGTACATAGTGAAATTCCCACTCTTCTAGAAAACCTACAGAAGACAGAATAATTATACAAATTTTGTCAGAAAAGGCTGGGAAATTTTTTATTTTTGAGTAAAAGTGAGTGAAATTAAAACGTTCGGCTAAAGAAAATTAAAATTTGAGAAGCTTATTTATTTTTATATTATTATAAAAAAAAATTTTTAGTTACCCGACGGCACATCAAGGTAAGCAGCAACTTTTCGCGTTGCTTTGAAAATATAGAAAAACGGGGAATCCCCCAGGAGCGGAAAACAAAAAAGCTAGTTTAAGTATACTTTTCAAATGTTAACAAAATCTAGTAGCCGAAACATTAAATAATTTTTATTTAATATAAAATATTTAATAACTAAATTTAAGTAATTTTATCTTTAAAATTTTAAGATATATCATAATTCTGTATAACAAAAATTATTTCTATATAACGTTTTGATTTTTTTATATATTGAAGTTACTATTATTGCTACTGCTCGAAGTTTTATCATGATCATTTCGTATTAACGAAAAATTATTCTGGCCCGGATAGAAAAAAATTTTACTTTTTGGTTCGGTATAATCGGAGTGCGTTAGATACGCCCCTGTTTATTTAGAATGTTCAATCAAGCGGTTGTTTTTTAAAACATGTAGAGACCGTTACTTTCAAGTTACCTGTCTAATATGAAATTACTGTACTCCTAAACCAGACACCCAAATTTTAAATAAAAAATGGAAAGTAAATTATTGAACTTACGTTTACTATTTTATTGTTCAAATGGTAATCTTCAATTGCATCACAGAATCAAGTTTCCCTTTAAAATTCCAGAACGATGGAATGGCACGAAAACAGCAAAAATTATACGAACCGCATTTTAAAAATCTGCAGTAATTGAAAGTCACCAATACAACTGAACCATAAAATGGTTTTATTTTTGTTGCAAAAAGATAAGACGCACACAAGGTAAAAATCGCGATAGGTAGATTGCAGTTAGTTGTGTTTTGCAAGTAATGCGGTTTCTCCAGAAAAACGATTCTGTTTTCTACTAATATTCAAGTTTAAAATTGTTTTATCCGTTTTCGCAAGTGCCCGGTTTCACTATTCGTATTGCAAAATTTACGTTAATTTATTCATATAATTTATATTATTCCGGCTAATTTAGTCCAAAGATATGTAGGTAAGTATTATATTTTACTATCTAAGTTTTATGTAAATATTTATTGCATTTTTATTTATTTTTTCAATTTATTGTTGGCGGAATAAAATTTTTTTTTTCTAAATTAACACAGTGGAATTTCACAAACCTTTAGTTTTAGTATTTATGTTGTACTTAGTATTTGGTGTTAATTACTAATGTGTCATATGCATGTAAATGTTCTGCTGCATTTGTGAATTTATGTTCTGCTGCATTTGTAAATTTTATGTTTCGATACGCAAATTTGCATAACTTCAATGGCTAATCTCTTTAAGGAAATTGTAGAATATTTGGTATGCAGAGCTATTGCTATGTTGCACAAATATTGATGCAATATTGAAAATCAATATCGAGATGTGAACATTTTCCAATATTGATGCAATATCTTGTAGTAACCCGGCTAAAGAAAAATTGATTAAAATTATAAAAATGATGTTTAAGTTAATTATTGGTAAGACGGAAAACTAATACGTTATGTTAAAGTATAAAAGCAGTCTCACGTTTTGTCAGATTGCACTCGTGATTGTTATTTGCACATGGCCTCATTTATTACCGGCCCTAATGCTCAAAAATTCTTAGTAAAAAGATATCTAAAGTCATAAAAGTCATTAGAAAGCTAGTTTAACAAAATGTATTACTTTAAAGTCGAGAGAAGAAAAGGTTATATTTTAAGAAAAACTTGTAAAATTGGATCGAGTGACATTTGGTAGACAATAATGTTCGAAATTTATAAAGAAAAGGTAAAAATATCACAGTCGACTCACGGCGGGCGGAATACCCTAACATTTTTTTTTTAAATAGAGAAATGACATTGATTTAGAATTTGAGATAAAATAATGGTCCGTGTAAATTGGGAATTTAACAATACACTTGATTTTCTAAAGATTAGAAAATCAAGATGAAGATTTATGTTTAACATCTGCTCGAAGGAAGCAGAAGGGATGTTTTCGCGAGAGTAGGAGAAGAAAAACCCTCCCAAAATAAATGTTATAAAAGGACATACATATGTAAAAATAAGGACAGTCAGTTATTGAGTTATTTAGTCAGCAGTTGGAAGAGATAGTTTTAGTTATTGGGTCAGTCAGTTAGTAAGACAGTTGTTTTTGAAAAAGTTGTTAATCAGTCGATCGTTTTAAGTTATTCAGTTAGTTGTCAGTTATATGTAAAAGTTAGTTAATTAAATTCAACCGCGAAACGGATCGGTCAATCGAGTATCACTAAATATCAAATCGATCCAATTATAATTGTTAAGGTAAGAATTATTATAATTATTATATAAAAGGAAGAAAAATTATTATTACTACTGTTGTCATTTTGTACAAATTTTCATAACAAGTTAATAATATACTGTGATTTCTATTATTCAATCTTTTATTTAGGCTTGTTGAGGCTTAAAGATTAGTACCTGTGAAAGTCATAAATTACCTGTCGATAATAAAAGGTGAGATAGAGAGAGAGAGGTTCATCCTGCGCTTCCAAATTCAGAATAAATATTAGCGCCACGCTTACCCAAAATTTCCCCTTTCTTTTTATTGTTTGTTTTAACAGCGATTACGAAGTGGTGCATCCGTAATCATAAATCAACCAGCACCTGGTGGCAGCAATCGCTATCGATTTAGTAAGTAAGTTAACCCGCCGTACTGTTCTCTCTGTTCATTTGATTAAAATCTCAAATTTTTCAATAATTAAAACAATTCATAAAACCAAAGAGAGAGCAGGTTGCGACAATCTATTTACAATATTGGTTTTCAATATTTGGCCAATATCGAGATGTGGACATTTTTTAATCTTAGTGCAATATAAAACATAAGCCCGACTAAAAGCGTGGGACTATTAATGCAATGCCGACGGACGCGGGCGGCGCTTATGTTTCAAAATTCATTTTTACTCAAATATATTATAAATAATATTTATAATAAATATAATGAACATACAAACATACAGAAATGATAGTAAAAAACCAACGACATCCAATATATTTTCGTGTTACCAAATTATTTTGCAAAATTTTTTGATATGATAAATTTTAATGATAAAAAAAAATAATTTTTGTCAAGTTTGAATTTTTATTTAATAATTTTGTATTTAAAATTAGGTTTGTGGATAATTTATTGTAAATTTTGTAAATACTGTGAAGATTTTGAATTTATGTTGGTACGGAAAGGCGTGATAGCGTGATACTTAAGGCTTCCAAGAGTGTCCGCCGAGGTAAACGGACGTATATTTTTGTGGGAAGGTCCTAATAACTTTGATTTGCGTCTCAAGTTTGAAATTTTTGGATTTGATTTAAGAATAAAAATTGCGATTGAAGTGAGTAATAATTTTTGCTTTATTTGATTTGGACGTGGAGGATTGAAATAAGATTTGGATACGTTAATTAATTGATTAGTAATAAGATTTGAAATTTATAATTAGATTTTGGATAAATTTGATTCTTTCATTGGAAAACTTTCCTAAAAATTGTGTCCGTAGTGGTTTGATATCAACGCATACCGGCGATTATCGTTTATTCCATTTATTAAATGCAAAATTGAATTTGAAATTGTTTTATGGCAATTATTTTCGATTATTGACAAATTTATTTTTGGAATCATATAAATTGGCGTCAAACACCAACCCTACTGAGAAGTTTCGCTCACCGACTTAATAGCTAGCTGGAACCCGAAGGTAGAGAAGGAAGTTGGACAAAATAAATTTTTTCGACGTTCCACTCAATATACATTTTTTAATTTACATGCGTTTTTATTTAGAGAAAAAAAATTGATATTTTTGAGAAAAAAGACTTGTATTTTTACAGAAAAATTGCAATATTTCTGGTCTTTCTGGAAATTTTTTGGATTTTACAATTTGAAAAATCAAGTACGATGTGTTTCGTAAGAGAAACACAAATCAATCCCGAAGCTAGAAAATTATCAAATTGACAGCGATTTTTCTTAGCTATATACTAAAATTTTGGGAATATATTATTTATTTCGAAATCTTAAAATGTCGCTAATGTCCATTAATTACATAAGGACGATTTTTGTAATTTTTGACCTCCTCCCCCCCCAGTCACATCTTACGTAAGGATTATTAAACAAAATTTTCTTCGCATATATTTATAAAATATGAATAACAATAATATTGTTATTATACAAAAATTACAAAAATTTAAATTAAATTTTATATTTATATAAATAAAAGTTAATAAAGATTAATTAATTACATAAAAAAGTTAATACAAAAAATCGGTAATCCCTTAATATCCAGGTAAAAAAACTGATTTAATTTAAAAAATGTATTTTACTAAACTTACGTAAGAAATACGTCGGACCTTCCCCTCCCCCACGTAAGGGTCCGTAAGATTTCCGATACCTCCCCCTCCCCCTAAACCCTTACGTAATTAATGGACGGTCCCTAATGGGAAGACAATCTTAAATATTACATGTTAAAAATTCTTCAATCCAGTAAAATTCCTGGGCCAACATTATCTTCTTGACTTCATGTTTAAAATGCTCAATGTGCAGTCTCCTGATTTTAACTTGTGTTGTCTGTAGGCAATAATATTTAATTACGAAATTGTCTTCATTTCTGATATGAGTGGATCTGTGAGTTAGACAAAAATCAAAAGCGCGATAGCTGGTAGAACCCCAGACACCAAAAACTGTTCTAAATGCCTCTCTTTGCTTGAAAAGAACTCTTTTGATCTTTTCGCTTCTGAGTGAAAACCCAATAATGGAATGGTTCATAGCGAACAGGATACAATCGAATGGAAATTGGCGTAATACGTCATCTCGGCAACTTCAAGTGAAAAAACTGCATTGTTTGGAAGTGGAATAACACGGAATGTATAAACAGGTTTCGCAAGTAGAATAATTCTCCATTTCCCTTGACCTCAAAATCTGAAATGTAGACTGAGGAGTCAAAAGTTTCCGAATTAATTTTTACAATCCAAGAGTTTTTAAAATTTTTAATTCATATTTGTCCTGAATCATCCAAAATATGCAATTTAATTTAATATCTAACCAATTGTCTTTTTTTCAAAATTTTTTTTATTAAAACTTTTTATAAATTCTTATAAATCAATTCAAATATTAATCAAAAACTTTACTCACAGAAAATCAAACTTTTATTGCACAAATTTTCAAAATTCAAAAACAAATTATCTGTAGTTGGAGACTTTCACAAAACCATCCGTCCGCTTCGGCGAATCTGGCTAAAAGTAAAAATAATTGTTCAATTTCGTGCCAACTTAACAATTGTTGGCGCGAAAAGACGCACATATTCAAATCTTTACAACATTTACACAAAAATGATTCACAAAATCAAGTTCAAATGCATAAAACAAATTCAAAATTACAAAAATAAATTCTATTATTTTAAAAAACTGCAAAATTTGGAAACATTGTACGGTTTGTTTGGATAGGGTTGAATCATGTGGTCTGATTGTCGTGCACATTTTATCGTTTCAATTACATTGATAAATTTATTTGAAGTAAAATTTTAATTTAATTTGGATTTGGATTGTTTAAAATTTATTTAATAAAAAAGAGTCTCATGCTCACAAAAAATGGATTGCTGGTAACGAGACGAATTTGTTGGAAAGTTTTATAAGGTGGATAGGATATCTTTCTCGAACTTTGCAGCCAAGGTTTGTCATTATATCAAACTTACCAAACAAATTCTAGCACACAGTAGTGCAGGATAAACAAATAAAAGTCGGAGCTGTAAAATTTGAAGTATGCAATAACAGAAACATACTAATTAAAATTATCAAACAAGTCGTGTTGTTATTCTAATATTATTATTTAAAGTACATATTTATCGTGCAATTAGTAAAAAATAATAAATAGGTATTCACAGTGGCGTAACAAGCAGTTGAGGGACCCGTGTGCAAAGTTTTTAATAGGGGCCCTGCTTTTATAAAAGACAAAAAAACAATTTTGTATACAGGACTCAAAATACCGACGATTTTCATGCAATTCCAGTGATTTCCAAAGAATTCCTTCCAAACAAGGGCGAATATAGAGACGAGTAACTACAACCCCCTTCTTAATTTTATTAAAATTTGAAAATTATACCTACTTTAATTCTTATCAAAAATAAATATTTTTTTTTCAATTTTCCGAGATTTCCTTGCTTTTTCTAAAATTTCCTAAAATATCCTAGAATTTTCTGTGATTCCCCACTTCACAAGATTTTTTGGATATTTTTCTAAGATTTTCTAGGATTGTCTATTTCCTCTGGTTTTCTACATTTCTTAATTGAAAAATTAAACAGATTTTCTTAGATTTCCTAAAATTTTCTGGAATTTCTTAAAATTTTTCCGGATTTCTTCAAATTTCCAGCTCGTGTTTTACTAAGTGGAAAAATTATAAAGAATTTGTCATGTTCAAAACTAAAGGGAAAGAGGAAATTTAGAATTATAGACTACCTTTTATTGCTTTTTCCATTTTCTGAAATTTCATTGGCATTAAAATTTTCTGGATTTTGCGAGATATCTTAAGATACCGTAGAATTTTCTTAAATTTTCTGTACAGATAGTACAGATACTCTCTTGCAACTACAAGCATCTATAGCATCCTAGAACCAATAGGGATTTCTTGAGATGATGGCAGGAGACCAGATGGGGTAATCTTAGTTCCGTGGCAGCAAGGGAGAACTTGAGTACGGGACTCGACGAGCGTGGACACTCTGGCTCCAAGTTACTTGGAGCTGAATTGACGCTAAATTACTAATTTAAACGTTATACCACACTGTTGGTTCAATAAACCAAGTAAAAAAATAAAATATTTTTTGAAAACATGACATTATCCCCCTTGAATATTTTTAAATTTGCCAAGAATTTTTCAGTCACTGATAATAATTTTATTCATAAATTTAACGTCTTTTACTCTTTTTCAGTGTTTTTAATCGAAGAAGGACAAGAACATTTTGCAGAATGGTTGAATCAATCCACGAATTCAATTCCCATAGAAAATTTTTCACTCGAACCTCATGTGGTTGTGGTCAATCATGACGAAAATGATCATTCTCTAAGTAAGTTGAATTGATTTTTTTTTACTATTAGGTAATAATTTCGCTCAATAATTATTTTTGTAGTATGTGAAAGCTTCAATCAAGGTGCCACAATAGTGATAGACGCCACATGGACTGGAAATCAAGAAGCTAAAAAAACTTCTACAAATTTTAACATTCCATATATCCGCATCGATCTCAGCATTAGTCCACTTTTGAACTTGTTGGACAAATACCTTAGCTTGAGAAACAACACGGACGTGGTCGTAATTTTCGAAAATGCCCAACGTAAGATTTTCAAACCTTGTTTGAGTCGAGACTAAGCTAGTCAATTACAAATTTCAGTTATTGATGAAGCATTGTACTATTGGATCGATTCGACAAGATTGAGGATGCTAGTATCGGATAAATTGGACAAAATTTCGACTGAAAGATTAAAAAAACTGCGACCAATGCCAAATAGTTATGCAATTGTTGCGACTACGACCAATATGAAAAACATGATGACATTGGTTAGAAAAACTCAAATGTGTCTGATATAATACAGTAAAATTCCCAATTTTTAGGCAATTAAAGAAAGGTTGGTGACGATTCCAGAACGATGGAATTTGGTGTTTTTGGATTTCCTCTACAAAAAATTTCCGGAAAATTATACAATGGAAGCGTTAAATTTCATAAGAATCGACTCCAGTTTTTGTTGCCAGTTATTGGACAAACCTGAGGACTGTAGTTGTCCGGTAGATTTTGATTTTAAACCTAAATTTTTGGAAATATTTCTTCGTGAATTTGTTCGAGTTTTTCGAGGATTAGATAATAACGAAGAAATCAATACTAGGATTTCTTGTCAAAATAATGCGACCAATGATTCGAGCCGATTTGAAACAAATCAGAAATTTTTGACTGCTCTAAGAAATTCCTCGCAGTTGTTTAGTGAAATAAAGGATTCGTATCGGTTAAATATTAATGGAGTAGTGGAGATGGTGATCGAATCAGAACTTCGGGTGGCCGCTAGATTGGATGAAAATGGAAAGCTGAATGTGGTTCCAGGTATTAGCCTGCTGCCGGTGAAACCATTTTATCGAATTGGAATTACTTATGTGAGTGTTGAGCAAATAACATTTTGACTTATTTTAAAGTGCGGTTTTAGGCGATGCCGTGGACGTTTCGGGAAAAAAATCCCGAAACAGGTGAATATTATTGGACCGGGTACTGCATCGATTTTATTAAAAAATTATCAGCCGAGTTGAATTTTGACTATGAATTGGTGGTTCCTGTAAGGGGTACTTTTGGGGAAAAAGATCAAAATGGAGAATGGGATGGAATAGTTGGAGATATAGCAAGAGGAGTAAGGTCATTAAGTGGCTATGTTTTGCAACATATCTGAGTGTATACTTTTTAATTAGGAGACGGATATCGCAATTGCTGCCGTTGTAATGAGAGCTGATCGAGAGGAAGTGGTTGATTACGTAGCACCATATTACGAACAATCTGGAATTTCTATTGGTAAAATTTCCTCTCAGTGAAAAATTTGGTTTGAACCTTTCAATTTCAGTGATGAGGAAGCCTATCAGGAAAACGTCACTTTTTCGCTTTATGACAGTTTTAAAATTGGAAGTGTGGTTGAGCATTGTAGCCGCTTTGATAATTACAGCGTTTATGATGTGGTTTTTGGATAAATATTCTCCGTACAGCGCCCAAAATAACAAAGAAGCGTATCCGTATGAATGTCGGTAAGGTGCAACAATATTTTTGGGTAATCTTAAATAATTAAAAATCTTTTAGATTATTTTCGTTGAGGGAATGTTTTTGGTTTGCATTAACATCGTTCACGCCCCAAGGTGGAGGAGAAGCTCCAAAATCATTATCTGCTCGAGCTTTGGTAACCGCGTATTGGCTCTTTGTTGTATTAATGCTGGCCACCTTCACAGCCAATTTAGCAGCCTTTTTAACAGTGGAAAGAATGCAGGTAATGTTTTCCTTCTAAACAGAAACCGCTGTATTTTTCATCTCAGACCTGTTTGTGATCTAGAAAAATATTTTATTTTAGACGCCTGTGCAATCGCTAGACCAACTGGCCCGACAATCGAGAATTAACTATACCGTAGTGGAAGGTTCTGACACTCATCAATATTTCATCAACATGAAATATGCAGAAGATACTTTGTACAGGTGATTCTCCATCGCTTGTACTTTTTAAATCATTCATTCTTGTTATCTTAATTTTAGGATGTGGAAAGAGCTTACTCTTAACGCTTCAACGGACGACGTTCGTTACAGGGTTTGGGATTACCCAATTCGTGAGCAATATGGCCATATATTGATCGCAATTAATGAATCCGTACCGGTAAACGACTCATCGGAAGGTTTCCAAATTGTAAATGAACGAATCGATGGAGATTTTGCTTTCATCCATGACTCCTCGGAAGTTAAGTACGAAATAAGCAGGAATTGTAATTTTACAGAAATTGGCGAAGTATTTGCTGAGAAACCGTACGCTGTAGTGGTGCAACAAGGCAGTCACCTATCGGATATAATCGGAATTAAGTGAGTTTCCTCAGAAGATACTACTCGCAGCCTACTATTCGTACAATCAACCTGTCAGCCTAGCCTAGTCGTCATGGCTTTCAAAGTATCGGGTCTTAGACTCAGACCTCTTTCAACGGGAAGTTTATTTATGACTTTACAATGGCAGTGAGGTAGAAACCTCTAAGTTGAGCTTTTGCTAATCGGGTTAGGTCGGTTTGCGTCGACCTCGACACTATGTTTACAATACAAAAACAAGAACAAAACAAAAATTACAGAAATTTTTTTCTGTAGATTTTCTTGGATTTTCAAAGATTTTCTGGAATTTTCTATTTCGTTGAATTTTTGTGAAATTCCTTAGGTTTTTCTTCGCAGCGATTCTCTTCTCGGTTTCAAGTGAAGAGAAACCTGAGTAAATTTCACAACAGATAAAAAAAATGCGGTGTACAAAAATTTATGTTGTCGTTCAAGTGAAAAGTTCCTACACTTAATAACGTTGATCACAGATCATGAACAAAAATTGTTAGATTTCGAAACCGGGGGGTCTGGGGGTATGGAATACCCCCCAGTGCTTCTTAATCTCTTGATGCATATTCGCCTACGATTTAATCATTTGCATGTACATTGTTAGCCAGTAATGGGGTGTTGCTCAGGGCTACTAGCTCGAAAAATGAAATATTGCCCTTGTGACTAGCTCGGAGAGCAAGAGATTCCTAATAACAGTATCTAAACCTAACCTTATAAAATGAACGGAGTATGCCGCTAATGTGACCGCTCCGGAGAGCAAGCAATAGATGGTGAGTTGAGCGCCACGCAGTTTGTAACACTCCGTAAAATAACCGCAACAGTACCACCTGAACTGCGAAGAGATGGTAGGAAACAAGGAATAGGGTACTACTCTAATTAAATAGGAATAAATAATTGACAGTCGCAGATTTATTGTTTTTTAAAAAAAAAAACCCCAAGGGTTAAGAACAAGTAATAGGAAATATATTGGGCTACCCTCTAATCTATAGATAAAATCAGACGAAATAATGACAATAAAATTAACAGGTTATGAGATAACCTGTGCAATAACCCTGGTATACGTATACTAGGTGTACAAAAGTATACACGCCTCTGGAATATTCCCCAGGTTACGACAATAATTATCTGAAATGACGTAATAACTAAATGGTACAGATAGTAGCACGGCCCAATAAATATAGAATAATAAGATAAAAATTATATACAAAGCAATAAATCGTACGGCACAACAGATCTTATCTTTAGTAGTTGCTGTTCTGGAGGGTTGATTCTGGAGCTGGAGTGGACGGTCGTTGGTGGTGGAACCAACCAAGATGATACGGGTTGATGCAGTAGGCGATGTTGCGATAACAATCCAACGATAAGATTATCTACGGAACCGGAACTGAATCGTGATGGTAAAATTCCAATATAAGAACTCAATCGAGCGAACGATAAGATACCAACAAGGACGATTACGAAAACCCTAAAAATATGATTATAAGGATAGATTTACAAATTAATAAAACAATACCTCTGATGTTCGAGGGTCCAGATAAGGTTTAACAATTGTGGTGCGAATCTTCGAGATGATAAGTTGGAGCAAAAAAATCCTTCAATAAGAAGATACGAATTCGAGCGAAAATGCTTAAAAAGCCGGTAATTCGAATTCAAAAGAACGGTGACAATCCAAACCCCACTAAGGCACGGAAACTTCCGAAATACGATATGTCAGCCGATAAGCTCTCAAAAAAACGACTAAAAATTACTGTAATTCAATATTCGAATTCACTACCAAAACGAAAAATTGTCTCCCAATTATCTTTTCGCAGATAACCAGGAAATGTGTTTACGAATAAATAAATCAAATATTATAGTAACGCCATCCACAGAAATTTGAAAGCAACTCATACAGAAATCTAATTCTAATAAATTCATAAAGGGAATTCCAGGACCGTAACAACATAGATCCTAGGATTCTGTTTTTGAGGTAGCCTCGCGTTACTTCTTGGATAAGTGTTGTGGAAGGAGTATCTATCATTTGATAATTCTCACAACTGAAATATTTTGTTTTCCTTATTTTGTTTTCAGGAGAGGCTAAGCCTCCCTTCTCTCCTCTGACAAGCGCCCGCTGGATTTAAGGAATAATTTCTTTTTATAGGAATTTGAACCCAGATAGCTATTTTAGGTTTAGCAACAATCTTGTCGCTGACATACAAAAAGTTTATCGTAAGCATGCTGGTTGACGCTAGACGAGCTTGTTTGAAACGTTTTACCATCTTGTTGGACAATCTATAAGCCTTTTATCAAGCTTTTATGTAAATATTGTCTCCAAAGTCTTATGGTAAACTTTTTATAAAGGTGGAACCACTTTTTGGAACCACTGTTTGGAATTGTTTGGAACCACTTCTCAAGATCTTCTAGGGTTAATTGGAGAGGGTTCATTATGGGCTGACGGTGAAATGAGCTGCTGTAGAAACTGATAGTGTCTTCGACATAGAATCTCCACTTTTTTGGCGCTTGAAGAATGGGAAAGTCGTGAATACATAATATGAAGAGGCAGAGACAAGGATTGCTTTTCCAGAATGTCCGTAGTTATTGAAACTTTGTTTAATAGCATACTGTCAATTTTGACTTTTAAGCGTCGTTTTTGGAAATATGAAACTATGAAGTACATAGGGGCTTCGGAACATTTTGAAAATCGGGAAAAAATTCCCGGCTGCTTGCTTTTCGTTTCAATTCTCGGTGACATGCAGGGCCTATTTTACCACTAGGCGTATTAGGCACGTGCCTAGGGCCCAATGGCCAAAAGGGCCCGAAAAGAGAGTACATAAAATCGTAAAATAAAAATCAAACACTGATAAAATAACCCAAAAATTGGGCCTTCGATGCTATTAGTTACACTCGAATATAAGGGGCCCGAAAATTTTTTAGGGCCTAGGGCCCAACAAGGGTTATGTAAAACCCCTTTCGTTAAAAATGAAAATGTTATCGGATCTCCGGAAATGTTTAACCGATTGAGATAAAATTTTGTGTGCTGATAGAGCTTTTAAAATGCAAGTATTGGTGAGGAAACTAGGCATCTGCCTAGGGCGCAAACCAGATTAAGGTGCAAAAATTAAAAAAAACTTTTGCCACAGAAAAGTAAAAATTTGATTAGGTATTTTTTAATTTTTATTTTTGTTCGAAAGGTATTTTTTTAAATAAATATAACTAATTGTACGCATTTTTTTAAATATTACAAATTATCACCCCCCCCCCCCCCACTTCAGTACTGCTATATAAATAGGGAGGGGGGCACACTGAGAGATTTTTGCCTAGGACACTGGTTAGGATTGTCCTTTGGGGCAGATTGAGTTTGAATTTAATATGTATTATGAATTTCTGTGCGCGCTTGCAGATAGCTGGCAACAGGCAATGAACTTATTTATTAAACTTTCATAAATACAATGAAGAAATTCATTAATACGAAGAACAAATTCATAAATACAAAGATCAATTCATAAAAATTATGAATATTCGTCATTAATACTATGAAAATTTCATAATAATCGTGAATTTTAGTTTATTGGTTGAAATTTCATTGATTTAATGAAGCTTTCATTGAAATTTTATGGTATATTATGACACTTTCTCATTTAGTGTAGTTCCTTTTAAAATTTTCTGAGGTTTGGGGATCGTAGAATACTCCTAGCATTGATTTTGCTGCGCGAACAACGAGAAAAGGATCTGGGGGGTATTCCATACCTCTCAAACCCCCGGTTTACCAATAGCTACAATGAAGCTTAATTATTACTATTTTAAGTTATAATAATATATACGTTTAACTTCAAAAACTAAAGTTTTTTATTACTTAAAATTAAACTAAAATTTTAAAAACACAAAACAATGTATACCGGGGGGTCTGGGGGGTATGGAATACCCCCCAGTGCACTCTATTCTATTTGTGAGTTATTCCAAAAATTTTAAATTGGAGATACCCTGTCTTAGATCAGAGCTATTTTTACTAAGTGCTTGGACTTAGAAACTTACTCACTTGAAAGACTCTCCGCTTCAAGCCCTATGAGGCTTATAAGTTACATCTCATCATAGTTATACTGCCGTGCTAAGCAAGAAGGTCGCATCTGACATTTTTTGAAAAATCAAGATTTCCGATGTTTGGGAATCGTAGAATACCCCAGCATTGATTTTGTTGCGCGAGCAAAGAGCTAAAAGTGGACTGGGGGGTATGGAATACCCCCCAAACCTCCCGGCTTACCAATATTTTAAGTTGTAATAATAAATACGTTTAACTTCAAAAGTTCAACAACGGCTTGAAGTTAAACATAAACTAACCATACTAAAGGTAGCTACTTCTGAGACATGCAAATATAGAATTACTTGTGGGCTTGATAGCGGAACCAGTTTTTATTACTTAAAATTATTAAACTCAGGGCCTATTTTACCATTAGGCGCATTAGGCACGTTCTTACAGCCCAATGCGCAGATGGGTTCAAAAACAAAGAATATAACATCGCAAAATAAAAATAAAAAATTGGACCTACGATGCTATTAGTTACATTTAAATATAAGGAGCCCGAAAATTTGCTAAAGCCTACGGCCCAACTCAGTTAAAAATAGGCCCTAGTGATATGTTCTGTGGGTCTGAGAATTTGATCGATAGAAGGGTCTGGTCGAAAACCAAATTTTTATTGCCACCATAAGCTGTTTAGTCGGGTCAGTTTGACTCTTGCGGATAGTTTGCCGAGGAAGAGGAGTAGACTGATGAGATAGTAGGAGGCCAGCTTTCGGGGGGTTTATTGAGATTTTTGAGTCATGATGACAACGGTTACTTTCTGTTGGTTTGGGATGTGTCTGTGGGAGAGGATGGCGTTCGTTATGCAGACGAGTGCCACGAATCCTTGTTTGGACTAATTCTTTTGTTTGTGCGATAGTGTCAAACCCACTTCTTATCGAGGGATTTTTCTAACTATTATAAGTTCTTTTACTTTCACTGGATGGATAGTAGGCTGCAAGGATAGTCACTTCTATAATACTTTTTTATGTTTAAATTTCTTAGAATTTTAGACTTACAAAAGGATCGTTACTTCGAAGCACTTCGAGCAAAGTACTGGAACTATTCCATAAGGGGAGAATGCCCAAATGAAGAAGAAGAGGAAGGCATAACTCTTGAAAGCTTGGGTATGGTTTTAGAAGTTTGTATAATGAATAACGTAAAGAACTCTTTACATTTTTAGGCGGAGTTTTCATTGCAACTTTGTTTGGTTTGGTCATGGCCATGGTGACGTTAGGCTTCGAAGTGTTATACTACAAAAGAAAAAGTAAAACAAAAAAGGAGAGCAAGAAAGAAAAACCTATTTTAAATCAAGGAAAGCAGATACAAGTTTTTCCAAATACAATTACCATCGGGACTAAATTTGCACCCATGATTCGTCCTAATTTGACACCCCGATTGCATCCTCGTAAATTTACACAATAACTTTTTAAAAATTGCAAGTTGCTGGAAATCTGTAGATATCTTCAACCATAACATTTTGAACAAGCTTAGTATTCGGTTCAAGAAAGCACAGATTCTTATGTTTCATTGAACTTCAATAAAATGCAAAAGTAGCAAAAGGATTGTCCACTGTAACATAATCAGAAATGAAAGCAACTGAATTGTTTTCCTTAATAAAATTACTTAACCAAGATTTTTCGAGTACTTATTCTTTGCAACGCCAAAATGCCCATGTGCGTGAAGTTAGCCCCCCCTTTTTTCGAAAATTTTGAAAAATTTTTTTTGTATTGTGTTGTATTCAATTTGTATTGTTTGTATTGCTAAAAATTAAAATCCTAACTTTAATATTAGCCGTGTAAATCGCGAAAAAAAATTTCGCGTTGGTACCCGTTTTTTGAAATTTTTGAATTTTTTTTTTATTGCGTTGTATTCAATTTGTATTGATTGTATTGTTTAAAATGAAAGTCTTAAATTTAATATTAACCGCGTAAATCCCAATATAAGCCCCTCATATTCGAATATAATATATGTATATATATGAATATAATTCAACACTTCAAAGAAATACAAAAACAAATTTGAAATTTTGAGCCAGCTAGGCAGCGGATCAGAGCAAAATTTTGTTTTGGGATTTACGCGGTTAATATTAAATTTAAGACTTACATTTTAAACAATACAAACAATACAAATTGAATACAACGCAATACAAAAAAAATTTCAAAAATTTCAAAAAAGGGGGGCCAACGCGAAATTTTGTTTCGCGATTTACACGGCTAATATTAAAGTTAGGATTTTAATTTTTACCAATACAAACAATACAAATTGAATACAACACAATACAAAAAAATTTTTTCAAAATTTTCGAAAAAGGGGGGCTAGCGCCAAAAATGGTTTTTCGTGATTTTTAATTTTCTGCTTTGCGAAATGAAAAAAAGTTTTACGATACAAACAATACAAACTGAATGCAAAACAATACAAAAAAAAAATTTTAGTTTTCGAAAAAAGGGGGGGGGCTAACTTCACGCACATAAAATGCCCACCAAATAAATCCTTACGCTGTTGCTGAGCTGATGCAGATTAAAAGCAGTTGGATTCATACAATTTATTGTATCGTTCGTTTAACTTCTACAGTTTATTATATAAAAATAATAATAACATTACAAAACTTGATGAGAAGACACTGATTGTTTCCTCAATATTCACAGAGTGAAACACAATTTTAAATATGATTATTCTTTTATTTTAGTGGTAAATATCCTAATTCTTTAATTTCGTCGTGGTGTGACTTTCCGGTCTTTTTTCCCCATTTGGCGTATTCCGTCTTGTATTTGTTATCACCGGATGCGGATTGGTGTCCTTTGTGGAACGAAGTCTTGTTTTCTTTTAAACTCTTGCCATCGCGTCCGTGTTTTTCAGCGTGCTTCTTTAACTAAAATAGGATTTAAAAAAATTAAATATAAGCGGAAGAAAATGGAAAAGTATTTAGATTAAAATAATAAACTGGAATATTAGAAATAAACATCAGACCAATTTATCCACCCCTCCTTTATAAAATTAAAGAATTGCAATGTTTCAGAGTTGGCAAGAAAATCAAAAATTTGAAAAAAAATCTTACGGCATTTTTGGCGTGCTTGTCAGCTACGTGATGATGTGCATCGTATTTTTCATTTTTGTTTCCGTATGCTTTGTATTCTCCACTTTTTTGTCCGTTGCTGTAAAACGTGTCGTGTTTTTTGTGCTCATTCTTGTGGTACTGCTCCCTGAATCCCTACATAATTAAAAAAAGAATTTGCATTTGGATTAGCGACAAGAAAAATATTCGCAATTGCATAGTTAATGTAAGTAATTATAATTTTCTTCGCAGTAATTAATAATTTTAATGATCATTTCATTGATTACAAGGTTTTTAATCTGAGGAAATAAGCAGCATTTAATCAAACTGAATTTTTTATTTTTTTTTGAAAAAAAAAAAATTAGATAGTATTTACCTTACTGTAATTATTTTTCCTTTGCCTTGCTGCGGCTTTTACTTTTGCTCCTATTGCTGAATGATTTTGTACGTGCTTGTGGCTTTGATGGGCATCACTCGAGTGAGATTTGGATTTTTTGCCACCCTTCTCTTCGTCTACAATTTTGTGATTTTTGATCACTTTTTCTCCTTTTTTTCCATGCTCGTGATCGTGAGCAGACGATTTCTCTAATGTGCTTGCGTGTTTATGCACGTCGTGTTTGGAATCTGCAAAATTGCAGGCGGAATTAATACAAAAGACTAATTTTGAGTTATTATGCGAAACGAAGCAATTGAGGCGCAAAATTATTTTTTCAAGAGAAATTTAGACCGATAAAAATACCAGACCAGCCACTCTTTTATATTGAAAAAATCCTTTCGCTAATTTTTAAACCATAATAAGACGTTTCAAAGGTATTTTTAAGTCCAAAATTTTTGTTAGTAATTAATCAATTTAGTCGTCAGGGGTAGATTTTCTCAGCTAAAGTCATGAAAGCGGCTACAATTTATGCCTGTACTCAAGTAGATAAACTATAAGAATCTTGAACCACTTTTGAGCAAAACTTTCTAAGTACCAATTTTTATTAGGTAGTAATTAAATTAATTTTGATTTGAAATTTTATCCAAAGCTCACATTGTGTAAATTTTATTACCCTTTTTTCTTTCATATCAAATTCGTAGATAAGAAATAATATTAATGATAATGAAAAAATTAATGTTCAAGTTTTATTGCAGTAGGTACACAATATGTATGATAAAATAAAAATTGTAACAGATGCAAGTTATGATATACCTACTCATGGGTGTAGGTAATATTTTTAATCAGTCTATATTATATTAATTAATTAAATTTTTTTTTTATTTTGGACTTTTTTTTAATAAAACTGTGTATTTGCCTACGTTTTGCCTAACTTTTTATATTAATACTACATTGTAATTACGTGAAATTTTTAAAAAAAACTTTTTCAGACAAATGAATTTAAGAACCACTGAGCTAGGTGGTGCTATCTCTCTTAAAATTTTCGTAAGTGGCTTTTGAGCTGGTCGAGTAATCAGGCTCTCCGAATCCATTAGTATAATTGACCTAAATCCCAATGACGCCATGGATTTTAGGACACTTAAATACCAATCGAGGGGAAACTCACCGAGATACTTCCGTAAACCAGCAAAGGGAAATCTGAGAAAACTTGAGAAAATTCAGAAAAATGCTGACAAATTATCTTTAGAGCCAACAGATATTTTTTAAGGTTGTTTAGTTTCTCCGGGACAGAAAGTTTGCTGTACAAATAATGGAAGTCCCAAAAACGGACTATTTTTCAGTAATTTCTAAGTAATTCCTGTGATTTCCAAGACATTGGCAGCTTTCGCCCTCAAAAACAAATGTGAAAAATTGCAAATTTAATTTCAGTACGGATTGATTATTACCTTTGTCTTTTGAGTACTCATGAACCACCGTAGCAATGGTAAAATATGACCGAATTTTTTCACAAAGACTCGCATATTTAAATAGATGTGCAATTATCATATCTACCACATACGGAACGCCGCCAGTAAGATGAGATTACATTTTCACACTAAATGAAAAAGCCGCGAGCCGCCATTATAGACGCGATTAATATTGTCAATGTTTTTAAATTTTCCGGTTTTCTTGACATTTAGTTGAAGTTAAAACAACTAGGTGGGGAAATCGGGTCTTTTGTAGCCAATATGTTGGCTTGTCTCGAAGTTTTTCACTATGATTTTAATTTTGAATTTTATATTCTTAAATTTAAATTTTTAAATGAATTATTTTTGAATATGATTGAGTTTTTGGATTATCAATAGTTGTACAGGGTGCTGAATGACTTAGCCGAACATAGATGGAAAAACTTATTTGTTCAAATTCCTGCTTCCCTAATTATTTTAGAGAAAAAATGAAAGAAACAAAAATAATGCAGAAATATAAACTACTAATGATAAGAGTATTAGATTTCATCTAACTTTTACTTAAAAAGCCAAAAAGTGCTTTTGAAATTGTGAAAAGTATCGTTTATCGGACTGGCCATGAAAGTTTCCATGGTAATTATTTTGGAAAATATAAATTAAATCAAATTTATTACATGGCTAGTGCGATAAATGCAAATTTTAACTATTTCGAAAGTATTTTTTGATTTTTTAAGTAAAAGTTAGATGAAATCCAATGGTCTTATCATTTGCAGTTTATATTTTTGCATTATTTTTGTATCTTTCATTTTTTCTTTAAAATAATTAGGGAAGCAGGAATTTGCAAAAGTAAGTTTTTACATGTTAATTTCCTATGTTCGGCTAACTCATTCAGCACCCGGTAATGTAACTAGCAGGAAAGCCCGTCCGCGGACGGGCAGCTAAGCAGTAGATCATTTGTGAACATTTTATTTCGTTTTCCGCTACTGGGGGATTTCCCGTAACGCAAAAAGTTGCTGCTAAACTCTGAGCAGTAAAGCACTTTTATAAATGTTTTTCCAAACTTTAATATTCTCTAGCCAAAGGTTTAAATTTCCCTCCCTTTTGCTTAAAAATTCAACTTTCCCGGTTTTTTCCTGGCGAAATTTGAAAAATTATAAATTCCTTATCATCTTCAAGTATTCTAAAAGAGTGGAAATCTTGCAATATGTACTGGAGGGTGTTCCATCTCCACCCTCAGATCACCCGGATCACAATTTTGACTTTATATTTTTACTAGCAGGTCAGGCGGCCTGCCGGCCGCCATGACCTCCTAATATTTAAATGACCTGGAAACTCATTTTTGCACAGGATCATTTATCATAATTAATTTCTTATTTTATTATTATAAAATCACAATATTAGCCATATTTTTTTTACTTTTTTTTTCAAAAAAATTTAAAATTGACGTAGAGAGCTGGGAATAGTGGCGTTAACCTTAGAACTCTTAGCTGAATAACTAGTTAAAATTTCAATTCAATCGTGCTTTTCGTTGGAGAGATTATGATGGGACGGACATACATACAAACATTAAGTTTTATATATTAAGATATAACTTTTATAATAAATTATTATAGATTAAATTAATTATAAATAAAATAAAAGTAAACCGGGAGGTCTGGGGGGTGTGGAACACCCTCCAGTGCATATCGCAGGATATGTTCACCCTCAGAACCCCCGGTTTACATTTTTGACTATAATTTTGACAGTTAATTTTCAGACCCCCCGGTTTACAATTACAACTCCGTGAGCAGTAAAGTTTTAATTTTTTCTAATCGAAGGTTAAATTTCCATCATTGCTGCTTAAAAATTCAAATTTCCCGGTTTGGATTTCTATTGGACAAATATTTTTAGTCCTAATCTTAGTTTAATATATTTTTAGGTTGGTAAAAAAAATCGGCTGTAGGAGCCGAAGCAGCGTGCTGGCATTTTATAGATTAGGATGGACATCTGGAAAGTAAGTAAAAATTGAATAATTTGAAGATTATAATTAATTTAAAAGGTGGATTTATGGTATTTCGAATTAAAAATTGAAGGTAATATAAAATAAAATTAATACGGCGACATATGGGTAAATTTTCTTTTTATTTAAGTTAAGAGAAAGACTTTATTTTTGGGAATTACTTTTTGAATTTATGTTGTAACCAACAAAATTATTTTGTTGAAATGTAATAGAATTTTCAAAAGTCGCGTTGTTCCCGTGTAATTCCCCGGTAATTTATTATTTTAAATTATCGCCCAAACTGTTTGATTTATATTTGGAAAAAATGTTTGGTGACACCTTCTACGGAGCAGCCGAAGGGATTAAAGCAAATAATGCGGGTTATCTCTATTAGCTGTTTAAATAATTATTATTGGATATATGTAGTAATTAATTAAGTATTCATTTTGGATATCAGCCTTCTTCTCTGTTACATACTTTTCTCAGCGATGAGGTCAAGCATAGAGAACTTACAGCTTAACGTTGATTCCAAGCGATAATTTTTAGAGAACACAGAGAGAAATAAATATGTGTTACTAATCTACACAATTATGCAGAAAAAGTACGCTATTGTGTAATTTTTCTGCACAATTGTGTGGATCAATATACTATTTAGTAAAATATTGCATTGCTCCAACGCTCCAGGAAATTGAATAAAAACAAAAATGGCCGATCCGGCCAAGTTCAAAAAATTACAGCTAACTTCACGTGCATTGAAACACCATTTACTAAAGAAGACAATTTATGCAGTTGTCGTAAAAGTTCTAATTTGCCTGAACGATTTTCCAAGTAATTACGAAAATAATAAAACAGTGTTTTATGAGCCTGGATGTTTCAGAACATCAATCACCTTCTAGGATGTTGTAAAGTTTATAGTCGGACATTTTTATCAAAATATGATTAAAAACAGAAACACAAGCAAGAAAGTTTTACGATTACGCCTGTAATGTTCTCATTGTTTATTGCGGTTGTAAATAATTTAAATCTTTGAAACTCATTAAATTTCGCCCACCACCTAATGCTGATACCATAATTCAATATTAACTACATAATACGATTATTATTCGGAATTTATTTCATTTCCTAAAGTCCTTACTGAAGGATCTCAGGTAATTGAACTTCCACATACTACCTATTTAAGTTTTACTGATATATCTGTATCAATGCACTCATAAATTTAAGCAGGGGCGTAGTCGGCACAATATTAATGTATTTTTAATTATGTGCTTCCCCGAGATCTTGCAATAAAAAAACTTGAAGATTTGGACAAATCGAACAGAAGAAGTAATTCGATTTACATTGACCTCTCAAAGTGCAAAATATCTTTAGTGGACTCCCAATAATTCCTGTTCTAGTCGACTTTCAGATGAGAACGATAAAAAAATAATAGCGAATAATTATAGAGCATTTGAGTTCGTCCATAATGGTGTTACAAAAAACATAGTGATCATTAAATCGTCAGGGTTTGCTATATCATTAACGTGTCACGCTTTTTATTGCCAGTTTTAATAGTAATAAACGACCGTTAAGGTTTGGCTGAGATTTGAAATAAATACAAGGTGCTACCAAAAAACTGGCAAAATGTTTTTGATATTCATCGCCTGCAGCATTAATTGCCCATGCTTTTACCTTTTTTTGCATCGCTGTGACCATCTCTTGCAGAAGTTACGTGCTTAACTACATGGTGCTGGCTCGCTGGAGGAGAATGAACGGTTTTTGCGGTGTTAACGTTTACGATCGTTAAAAGGACTACCGCTAGCTGAAAAAAAAGAAAACAATTAATTTTGGCAAAAAAAATAAGATTCTTTTTGGGTGACAAACAAAAAAATTGATTAAGACGACAAAATAAAAAGTGAAATTTTTATTTGAGCTGTGAAATTACGATTGCATTTTACAATTACTTCCTTATCAGAATTTCTTTATTCTAAAAAGTAAATAATGCAAATCAAATTTACAAATTGAACTGTTATTTGGTGTTACGTAAACTCATTGCAGAAAACAATTAAAAATTTAATTATTAATAAAGTAAATAAATTTTACACAATAGAAAATTCGTTTGTACAAGAATTCGTCGATTGTTCTCGAGAAGTTCAATAAACAGAGCGTGTAAGTAAATTTGGTAACACGTCTATAAATTTCACTAAGAAATATTGCGATTATTTACATGTTTTTCCATGATTACACCGTTTAATGTGTTATTATTTTATGCAATAGCTGATAGAAATATTAACGGCAGTAATTAAAATTATAATGTAGTATAAATTTAAAAAAAAACAATGCAATACTAACACTGTTGGTTACGTATTGACAATTTAATAGTTTTTTTATGTGTAAATATTAATATTTATTTAAAAAAACTGCAACTGGGCGTTTTCCCTATCCGCTGCGTCGCGTCGCGTCACGTCACGTCACGTTGCTTGCTCGGAGACACGCCTAATTGCATGAAGTAACATGTGGTTATTACACGATTACCCTGAGGACATGGAATACATCGGTAACATTCTTTTTTAATATCTTTTGTCTATATTCATAAATTTAACAAAAACATTTGTATCACAAAAAGTTATAAGAGAGCTTTAAAACGACAGTTATTTAAAATTAAATGTAGGTATTGGTAGGACGGTAATTTATCCGTTTACAATCTTATATGTAATATTCTTTTTGTTTATAAACATTTTTCCCTTTTACAGTTTGTTATTGATGCAAATATCTATTAAGGATTTCTAAAAAGAGAAAAAACAGATAGAGGAAATTGTGAGAAAAAACAGGATGAGACTCTTATAAAAATTTATGGAATGGAATATGAAAGTTAGAACAATAACAGTTAAGTAGTAGGGGATTCACAGAAGTTGGAAGCTGATGGAAATCGGTGAGAAAGTGCTTAAACTGTGAAGACTGGAGAAAAATAGTCAATTCTGCCAAAACAAACAAAAATGATAGAAGAAGAAAGTGAAAAACAAGAAGTGATCCATCATGAAACAAAATTTTATTTATAAATACCAACGGAAAGAGGACATTTTTTTAAGCATTTTATAAAAAATATATTTTTGTGGATTATCCATTATTTTACAAGAAAACGGCATTTGAAAATCGAGAGCTCTGTTGACAGTACGTGTGCCCAGACATGTGATTGCCGTCACACAGCTTCGTCCTTCGCCAAGTTGGGGCCTCCGTGGCAAGGTGAAGTTATTTCAGAGATGCTTTTAGCTGGTAAGTGTCAGCCAAAATGGCCCGGAGCGCCCGTAGATCGGGCCACGACAAATCACGGATCGACTCTAAAATGAAGTTGCGTTTGTTTAAATTAAATAAAGAAACTTATACACTTATGGAGGCCCTAAAAGGAAAGCGTAGAACGGGGCATCGTTAACGGTGGTACACGACAAAATAATATTCATAATTGTCCCAGGTTAAAGTGCAGTTAGGCTCGAAACTGAATGGATAATCCACCAAAAAATTTTTTTTAAAACAATAGGACTTCAAAATTGTCCTCTTTCCAATCAATCAATAATAGGAATATGTAAAATTCATAGAGTCAAGGCACTAGGTGATTTGGTCTAGAGAAGAATGCGGTACAAGAAAAATCCCGTCCCGTCCTGCCCCGCCCCGTCCCGCGGGACCGAATATTTAGTCCCGCGCGGGACGGAATGCTAATTTAATCCCGCGCGGGATAGGATGCCAATTTAGTCCCGCGAGGAAATACACGGCAATTTCCTGGCGAGTGTCTTCCAAAACTAAATTACTGGCATTGTTTTATCAATTTTTAATAGTGCTATATTACAATATGATTCCAAATCCAAATCTGTACTATCAATTTTAGGTTCATCTTCGTGCGTCAAATGTTCTGCAATTTCGTTGACTATTGGTTGAAAGAAAAGAACCAATCACGAACCCAAAAGCGTTGCGTGCGGGACTCGCGGGACGTGCGAAACGTGCGGGGACCTACTAGAGGAGGCGTCACTGCGGGACGGGACGGGACAAGAAAAAGTAGTTCCGCATTCTTCTCTAATTTGGTCCCCGGAAATTTGATCGCCGAGGTAAATTGATCCCCAGTACTTTCACTCCTGGCAATTAGATCTCCCTGGTAAATTGGTCCCCGGTAATTTGATCCTTGGTAATTTCCTCTCTAGGTAATTAAATCCCCTGGTAAATTGATCTCCGGAAATTTCAACCCCGGCGCGGCAATGTCTCTTTTAGAAACGATTTCGCTAAAAAAATCATAAACTAACACTAACCAACATAACCGATGCATATCTTCGCGCGGATATCTCTTTTTTACGGGGAATTTTGTTAAAAAAAGCATAAACTAAAACTAACCTATATAACCAATGCATATCTTCGCGTGGGTATCTCTTTTTTGCGGACAATTTTGCTAAAGAAAAATCATAAACTAATACTAACCTACATAACCGATACATATCTTCGCTCAGATATCTCTTTAAGAGTAAGAGTAGGGCTGGGACTTTTTATCGATTAATCGATAAATATCGATAGTTATCGAGTAATCGTAGAATGATATTTTATTTTTGAAATATCTATAATATAACTAAGACCAAATTACAAACATGAAGAGGAACAATTTTATAAAATAATATATTTTAATAAATTATTTTAAATATAAATGTATTTTAAGTAATTCATTACAAAAATTCACTAGAATAATATAAATCGTAATTGGGGACGAAATTACCGGTGTCAAAATTACCAGGAGATGAAATTACCGGAGGTAAAATCACTTGGGATGAAATTACCGAGGACGAAATTACCAGGAGATCAAAATACCAGGAGGTAAAATCATCTGGGGGTAAAATCACCTGGGACGAAATTACCGGAGACGAAATTATCAGGGGTTCAAATTACCGGGATCAAATTACCGGCGATCAAATTACTGGGGGTCAAGTTACCGACTACGGTTTTAAAAACACTAATACTCTAAAATCAGCCCAAGTTTCAAGTGCGTGAAATAATTAATGTTTTTGTGGCGCATCAGAATGTTACTTTTAGCCGAGACGGAAAGCCGAGGTAATAGTAGGGCTGGGACTTTTTATCGATAAATATCGATAGTTATCGAGTAATCGTAATTAATTAATCTATCGATTAATCGATAGATAGATATTTCGATAGTTATCGGTATTTCGATAGTTATCGATATTACGATAGTTATCGATATTACGATAGTTATCGATATTACTATAGTTTCGATATTTCTAATTTAGGTTATTGTCTGGACTTCCCAATTCAGAGTTGCAACAGACAATATGTCAAAAAAATAATTTTTATAGTTTTGCTAATTTTTTGTAATTTTAGTATTAGTACCTAGTTATTGCTGGTAAAAAATTATTATTTTTAATATTTAGTTATGACTTCAATAGGTAGTCCAAATTATAAGACGCACTTTTCAGTCATCCAGTTTTCAGTTTCCGAGAAACTGTCAGTTTTCTGAGAAAACGCGGATTATTTAGATTAATTAATTAATTACCTAATTCGATTAGTTATCAAAGTATCGATACTTCGATAATTATCAATACTTTGATACTCCGATAATAATTATCGACAAACTTCGATTAATCGATATTTAATATCGATTAATCGAAGTTATCGATGTTTTTCGAATTATCGAAATTCGATATCGATTTTTGAATATCGCCAGCCCATGAACGTAAAAGTCATTTTAATACGCCGAAAACATTGATTTCGGTCATAGAAATGTACTCACTCTAACATTTAAAATTTTAAAATTACAAAAGTGCTACTTATTCGCGATTTACATTAAGTGAAGCGCCATCACGCGGGAAAACATCAAGTTAATTTATTTTTAATAAATTTAGACGATAAATAACGGCTGCAAAATTAAAATTTATGCTCCCCCCCCCCTTCCTTATCTTCTACCCTTGTCAATATTTATTTCTTTATTTTACATGATATGTTAGTTTAATAATTAATTTAAAAATTATGCTAAAGCTAATATACCAAAAATTTCCGCAATATGCGCAATTTTTACATGTTTTAACTATTTAGCTACATTTCTATGACCGCTACTGTATAATAAATCTATTAATTTATTAATAAAGTATTTTTTATAATTTTTATAACGAAATATTTATTTATCTTCTGTTTTTAAATATTTTTAGTTTTAACCTGTAACGTAGTACCGTCTTTTCTGAATTTTTAATTAACGATTTTGTTTACTTCACTTTATTGTTAAAATTATATAGTTCTGTTAAATATCATATTAATTTATTGAATTAATTTTGAATTTTGCAAAACAAAAATTAAAATATTAGTATAAAAATTAAATATAATAATTAAATATTTAACACACAATGGGGTACTGCATAAAAATAATTAGCACTTCAATAATTACTGATTTGATAAGTAGTTAATCAAAAATTCAGAAAAAACTCATATGGCTAATGAAATCATAGGGATCGTATTTTTTCAAATTTCGCATATAATTTTATTAATGCAAATTTAATTTGCATTAATTTCAGTCCCGATACCCCCCAGGCCCCCCGGATTTGGAAACCAATTGTTTGTGTGCAAGTTCTATTTAATTATAATGTAATTTTTTGTTTTGAGAGAGTGATGCCTCATCGCCTTTTCGACAAATTCAAAATTTACGTAGAATTAATTAAATAAATTAATATGATATTATACCTACATAGAAACTAAAAAAAAAAATAATTACTATTTTAAAGGTTAAGCCTAAAAAGCAGATTAGTCTTTTAGAACAACTATATTGCGATTTAATATGGCAAAAAATTTAAAATAATAAATTACTATAAATTCCCGAATTCAAATTACTACATTAGAGCAATGAAACTCTTAATAATCCAAAAATGTTCCAATTTTTCTTCAAAAATTGCAATTTAAAAATATTTTTTCCAAAATACAAGGTTTCCACTCGGAAGATAAAAGAGTAAAAAATCTGAATTTTAAAATTTAAAAATAAATTAAATTTAAAAATTAATAATTTTTTTTAAATTTTTAAAATAAAAAAATTTAATTTTTAATCAAAAACAATTTTATTTTAAAATTGAAAAAAATTTAATTTCCCTGACTTTCCCTTGACATAATTAGAGAAATCTTAAATTCCTTGACTTTTTCAGATTTTTCCGGTTTTCCAGACTAGATAGTGGGAACCCTGGAAAATACATTCTCTCGGCTAACTTGAAAATCCAACCCACAAACAATTTCTCAAAATAAATGGTAATTTAGTTAAACCAAAATTTATAAATCAATTTCCATTTAATTTCTTTGATATCCAAATCCAAATTTTAGTTTTATTTAAATACGTACGTACATACATCACAACGAAAATAGTCAAAGTGGATTCAGGGAAGATCAAAACGGATATTTCCGTCAAAATCTGGAAACCGAAAAAAATCGGGATTACAATACTTCCTTGTAAAACAAGAAAGTAAAAATCAAAATATATTTCAAAATCTTCAAGTTAATATTTCAATCAAAATATAACGGATACAATTTTGTTCTACCGCTTAGGCGGCCATTTCGGCAAAATATCCTAATTTGTTGGAATTGAGTGCTGAGCATTAGTTACGTCGTGTCGGTGTTACTGGGATTGTCGTTCATAGGATTTATTTCTAATGAAGAGTTCTGTTTGCTGAAGATATTTCTTGGATTTTAAACAAAGGGAGTTTAAAGAAGCACAAAATTTATCACCACCACCATAAATCTTTGCGCCCGCTCCCCTGATTAGAAACATCCCTCAAGCGGCTCCAACTCAAAAATTACGGATTTACCAAGACGAGGTTATTGAATAGCTAAACTTCGATAATTACGATAATTATGAATCTAAATAGACTCGGATCTTTTTCTTTAAATTAAATTCAGCTACAATAATAATAATTAACGATATCCGATATTTTAAATAAATTTACAATATGTTGTTAGAAGTGCCACAGCTAAAAGTCAACTGTGGGCGACCTACCCACTAAAACAAGTGCTGCACCTACTTACGTTGAACACACACACCGTCAACAGAATGAAGAACTCACCGATTTTTATGTGACAAATTAAAACTTTAAATTTTTATTGTATCTTGTGGATCGGGATAACGTGTACTCCAATAATATTTATAAATTTCAAATAACCCCCCTTTAAATTAGATCTAGTACACCATTATATTCAGGTTCTACTTGAATACAGAATGAAATATCTATTGATCTCTTGAAGTCGTAGGATAGGCTAAGGTAAATAAGCAAATATACTAGATATCAGGGCAATAACTAGAAGATTTATTGATTCCCACATGTTATTTTGTTTGAATATAGGATAAAAAACTAAAATCTCGTTAATTCATTCATGCGCGCGAAGCTCTGTACCCCGCGCTCGTGAAGGTGATAATAATAATTTTATGGTATTTTATTTATTATTTACTTAATTAATTTAAATCATACAATATTTAATAATAAATTTTATTATAATGTTACTAACTCACACATAATCTCGTTAATCCATTTTTATCTACCCATGCGCGTCTTACTCATAAGTCAAAGCAAGTCAAAACAAAATATTAATAGTTTAATTTAATTCCTTATTAAAAAATTTCAAGTAGATTTGTGGTATGTAGTATGTATTTGTAAAATGTAACATTTAACAGAACTAAACAAAACGTTAAAATAATTGAATTTTAACAGTAAAGTGAAGAATACAAAATAAAAACAATTGGTTGTTTGAATAATAATTAATTTTTCCATGTATTGCATTCTTCACTTTACTGTTAAAATTCAATTATTTTAACGTTTTGTTTACTTCTGTTAAATAAATGCCTACTTGTTGAAAACCTTTAAAATATTAACTATTTTTGAAATTTGACGTCATAAAAAGTTAATTTGTATAATTTAATTTTTACAAATAGTTTTCTCTTGAAGAAAATTTTAGAAAATGCGGAATTTCGGATCCGCAAAGTTTAAAAAGTGTTCGGCTCTTAGATTTTACACAATCGCAATGAGCAGAAGTAACAGTCTGTTAACTTCAAAATGATAAATAATACGGCTGTTAAAAATGCAAATTTTAAATTCTCAAAATGTTATCACCGTCCAAATTTAGGACAACGGAAGAATTTATATTTTTTAAGTAACCCAAAGAAGTGCAATCACCCGTTTTTAAAATTACTTTGGAATCTCGTTAATCCGCTCACGTGCGTCAGAAAATTATAAATGCTCTACTTTGAGAGTTTCATATGTTTTCAATTACTAGGATACTGATGTGAAATATTCTATAGCCCCAAACCCCTCGGTTTCAAAAATCGAAGATTTGTGTGCATATTTTGTGATAGATATTATTAAATAAGAGATCTCTCCCTTATTTTCGAATTCTGTTTGAAAGAAAAACTTTTGTTATGGAAATAGTACATTAGTAGCGTCTGTCGTCAGGAAATATTTAAAAAATATTTTTTTTTAAATTTTTATTTTTTTTTATTTCAAATTTAAATTATTAAAATTTAATTTAAAAAAATTTTTTTAAATTAAAAATTTTATTTAAAAAAATATTATTTAGAGTTGACAATAATATTTATAAAAATTATGTAGTTTAACAATCAATGGTATGATTATTGCAATTAAAATATTAAATTTATTTTATTTTGAATTTGAATGTTTTTCTGGCTTGAATAATTTTTTATTTTAATATATTTTTTTAAATAATTTAATTCGCAAAAAATTATGTGTATATTCCTAATTTTTCGGATTTAATCATTAAAAATTAAATTAATTTAATATAACATAATTTTACTCCACATTAAACCTCACAATTTATTAGCTTTCGGCGAAAACGACGAACTTCCTAGTATATTCTTTATTAACTAGAAATTTTTAGTAAAATTGCCTATATCCAAACTTTGAGATTTCATGACTCTGAACGTTCAAGAAAACCCTCAGTGCAATTTAAAGCCTTCTATTTTCCTTACCGAAATATTTAACCTAATTAATAAATTTAATGTTATCTTCTTCGGTAAAAGTTATTGAGAAAAATTTGTAAAATAAAACAAATGAAAGCAAGTTACCGTTAATTAATTAAATTATAAAATTTTTCTTTTGCATAATTTTTGTTTTAAATAATTAGGGAAAAATGGATCCAATTTAATACTAATTGTTTACGAACGAAATTGCATATTATTTGGTTTGATTAGAAAATTTCATAATTCAAATATTTACATCAGCGCATATTATTATGTTTAAAATTGGTCTAAAATTAAACCGCAAAAAATACAAATTAGCAAAAAAAAGTTGAAATCAATTTTAAACGCGCCCGTGCATTCGCTTTGCTACTTGAAACCCAATATAAATCTAATCGATATTTGCTATTTACGATGAGTAAATACAGATAATAGTAGTTATCGCGGCGGTGATTTAAATTGTATGGATTTTGTAATATTAAGGTTCAAAAAAATAATTTTGAAAATACAAAATCAACTGTTTCGTCGCTTCGTTCGTCAGGAGGTTTAAACATAAATCCGCAACCCAACATGTTAGCATTTTTAAAAAATCGTGGAAAGACTCTTACCAATAAAATGGAATATTTCATCGTGCTTCGTTTTTCGATTGTTTGAAATCAAGAACTCGATATCTACTAAATTCGAGACTTGGAAGCTTAAGCCACCAGAGTGGGGGATACCGCGATGATACGTCACCTAAGCAATTCTGGTTTTAAAAACTCAAAAGGTTGTTGGCATTGATGTATGCGCTTCTGGCATTCTTTTCTAGTCGCGATAGTTTCTTATTTTATGTTTGGGAACAAAAAAAGTCGCTTCAGATTTCGTCCATTGTGATAAGCCCAACCAGGTTTATCATTTCAGACAAAAAAAGGATTCGGTTTCACCCCTTTCCGCCGATATTACTTTCCTCTTCATTCAATTCGAAAATCGTTCTTTTCGTTAAGCTTGTCAAGGTCATGCTCACAAAACTTCCAATCATTGTGTAACCATCATCGTAAGGGTAATCTTTGTAGCGTATCTGATTTGCATGTAATACTCCGGACGAACGTCGAACTTATTTCAAATTTCACAGACAACTTTAATTACTTACTCAAGTTGAACTTTGTCGATTCGTTCAATCATAAAATTAAAGTGAAATTCAAAAAACCAGAAAGTGATCTACAAACAGTAGCGTACACCACAATTATTATTGCGAGGGCTATTTGAAAAAGTCGCTGTAAATCTAATTAGACTGATCCTACTTGCATATTTGTATTTCTTATTTATTCGCATCGAAAGGATTCATTTACAACGAATCAAACTCTGCCAGAAGCCAGATTAAAGAGAAATTCAAAAAACCAGAAAGTGATCTACAAACAGTAGCGTACACCACAATTATTATTTCGAGGGCTATTTGAAAAAGTCGCTGTAAATCTAATTAGACTGATCCTACTTGCATATTTGTATTTCTTATTTATTCGCATCGAAAGGATTCATTTACAACGAATCAAACTCTGCCAGAAGCCAGATCTGGCTTCTGACAGTGACGGGACAGCAAGTAATCATAAATTTACTCTTATACAGAGAGGTCGAAGGCCGAGCAAATAAATCCGCTAGCCAAACAAATGAGCGCCATGCAGACCCCTCTATATCCCTTATAGTCCGGTCAATATAAACATTTAAAATAACAAAAATTGCCGGAGAGCCAAATTTTGGTGGAGAGCTGGGGTTCACCATTACAAATAAAGTTTTAAAAATCCCCATCGATCCTATGTGTGATACAAAAGTTATACGGGGTCAAAGGTCAAAATTTGAGGTTTTTTGGATTTTTATCGAAAACGGTAAGCTTTATCAAAAAAAACCTTTAAACAAAGTTGTAGATCTTAACATTCTCTACAGATATGGTCTTAATGATTTTTTCCTAAGAGTTACCATTCCTGAGATATCGCGATTCTAAGAGTCACATTATACTACATGATATGCACATAATAAGCCACGAACTGAATTCCCTCTACCCACGTAGCCTTGCAAAACATCTGGCTATTCTATTATGACGCCGTCACGACGACTTCAAAACTTTTTAGAAAATCAAAATCCGACGCCAAATAATGGCGATACAACCGCATTTAGTAAGAACCTTTCAACCCTCGCAGAACGGTTCGGGGGTAATTTTTTCAACTTTTTCGATTTTTCTGGGTGGTTGTGCTAGTAACCCAACAGGTTTGCGAAATTTCAGCTTTCCACGACGTCTAGAAGTGGTCAAATATTTTCACCCAAAATGATGAATCAGTGAGTAAAGCAGCTTTATATAATGAGCATATCATGTATAGTGTGACTCTTAGAATCACGATATCTCAGGAATGGTAACTCTTAGGAAAAAAATTATAAAGATCATTTCTGTAGAGAATTTTAACATCCACAACGTTGATTTGAGGTTTTTTTTGTTAAAACTTACCGTTTTCGAGAAAAATCCAAAAAACCTCAAATTTTGACCTTTGACCCCGAATAACTTTTGTAGCACACATAGGATCGATGGGGATTTTTAAAACTTTATTTGTAATGGTAAACCCCAGCTCTCTACTAAAATTTGGCTCTCCGGCAATTTTTGTTATTTGACCACTATTTTTATGTCTAAATTGACCGGACTATTATGGTACTTGAGAAGATAATATGCAGTAATTTGCAATGGTCATATAAAAGTGTGGTATTTTTTCGTTAACATTTCAAAGAAAGCTTCTTAAATTTTTCTCAATTGTTTTCCTATTCTAGAATCTAGACCGTTAAAACCGGATAAGATAATTCTTGAAAATGGTAAAGTGGGCAAATTTTTGAGTTCTGGTTATCACAGGGATGCTTTTAATAGGTGGAGCGACTTGAAAGTTACGTTTTCTTAAAGTGTTAGTATATTGTTTTATTATTCCTATAGGATGGAAAGATTAACTTTTCCTGCCTAGCGAGTTTTTCCATTTGCGAGGTGAGTGGAACGAGCCGAGCGAATGGAAAACTTTCGTGAATTATTGGTAGGAAGGCATATGCAAATATTCAGATCGATCGCGCGCAAAAAAATCAAAAGGTAGATAATTTTAATCGGTCAACCAGCTTTAATTTAATCAAATTGTAATAAAAATAAACAAAAGTAAGGTGACAATTTAATCTGTCAACTATTTTCCATTTATGTTGGTAATTTTTAAATTGAATTCGCAACTGTCAACTTCATGTGACATTTATTAAAATTTGTAGGTTAAAAGATCAAAATTTTTATTTATTTGGTTAAAAATAAAATTTTAAGTTGGTATATTTAAGGATTTATGTCAAAGTCAAAGTTTACATCTATTTATTTTTAAATTACGCCCTAAATTTTTATATTTGAAATGGTAAATATACTTAAAATAATTTGTAGAAAAGATAGATACCAAAATTACTCAATTTTTATAAAATAATGTCACATTTCTAGTAATTTTTTACCTGCCCTCCACAGTTTTACTTAAAAAACTCTAAGCCACGTGGTTTTATGTATGTTGCTAAGGAAAAGTTTGACTTTCGTGTTTAAAATCGATAATGAAATAGCTGACTTTCATGAGGTTTGGAGAAAAATTAATTTACAAAATTGTGTGCTAACAATAAAAATAAATCTACTTACTACTTCTATAGGAAATTAAACTAAATAAACTAAAAAAAACAAATGAATCTGCGCGAAAAGGTGGATCGGGCGCGATGATGTAGATCGATCGATAGGTTATGGTTTGTTTTTGATACTTTTTTAGAAATGTTTAGAAATTTGCCTTTGGCGGCCCAGATTACGGCTTTCATTAATTTTAGTTAAAGGTGCCTTTGCCCTGTTTATCATTTTTTAAATTTGGCACAATTCACCATCGCCTGTTTAAACCAAGGCTTTTTGTCAGCGGTAGCTAGTCAGAAGAAGCAAGGGAGGGATAGCCCTCCCTGAAATTCTGGCCTATTATTCAACTATTAAATTTTCAAAAAAGTAAAAAATGAATTTACTATCATGAGATCTATCTAAAGATAAGATACTCCTACCACAATACGAGTACATATCTAAAAGGTAACGTACGCTACCGCAGAAGCAGTACCATCAGCAGAATGGAACATAGATATAAATCGTTTAGCCATCACATAGAACATCGGCCGACAACATCGGCTTTGGTGATTGATTTATTAGATATATAACAAAAAATTTCATTAAAATTTACACAAAATTTAATAAGTTTTGGAGAGGAATATTTAATCCTCTTCTTCCCGTTAATTATTAAGGATGTTGGCTTTTCTTCTCGAGAACTCCTGCCATTCCTTTAGAGTAGCTTTCTTTTTTGTGTAATTTGTCTTGTGGTGGTCTATGTCTGGAAGTGATTATGCTAAAAACTGAGTAATTAGTGTCTTAGGAGGGGGGGGGGTCGCTGCAGAATTACCTTGGGCCTCTTATACCTTAGATAGTATTCGAGTTGGTAGTTAGCAAGTTTGAGGACTAGAGGGTTGTCGGACGCCGCAGAAGATTCATAGAATTTTACCGTCGCACTGCGGATCAAATCCTCGATAGATTCAATGTTTGAATTTTTATGTAGCCTCTTATTAGAGGTGTGCACACCTCATGGTGATGTTTTGCACCACCTGGAATCTTGGAATTGGAGTGCAATGTCCGTGATGGGCCCCTTGAATCACTCAAGCAAATTAAACATTAAGAATGGCCTGATGCTAGTTAAAACTATCATCAGACTTATCTTAACCTACATAGTACGCGGTATCGTCCACGTACAGCATAAGCTGCGCTGTGGGAGTCGTGGGGGTAGGCGGTGGTACCGGTACGTCTTAAGCGTAAAAGATCTAAAGGATGGGGGAGAGGATCGATCCTTGAGAGACTCCGGCATCGATAGCTCTCTCTGGGGAGCGAGTACCTTCTGCCGTGACCCTAAACTTTCGGCCCGACAGGAAAGACGCCAGTGGCGTAGCCAGGGGGGGCTGCCCCCCCCCCCCGAAATTATTAATTTCTGTTAATAAACCCTTTATTCGGCTTTAAAAAAATTTTTTTAATGGTTTGGGGGAAAACTAAATTTCTGGCTACGCCACTGAAAGACGCTATGAGCCAGAAAAGTGCCTTGGATAAGTTTAAAGATTAAACCTTTATGCCAAACCTCATCGAAGGCTTTGGCGACATCGAGGAACCCTGCTCCCGTTTCCTGTTTCATGTTCCAATGCAATGTGATATGTTCCACCAGTCTTAACACTTGTATTGTGGTGGAATGCATGGTGGTGAATTATGAGGTGGGAGTTTTTAAAAATGATGCAGTTGTCTAGTGTTTTGGAGATTGTTTGAATTGTCTTCACCTATTTATATGAGAACTAGGTTGTAACCGTAGTTCAGCTCACTTATGGTTGTAAATCTATGCAGGAAGAAGAGGTTTTTGATAATGACAACGTCGAGAATCTCGTACTAGTGATCTGGGTACATCTACGAATTCGTCTGCTCAGATGCTACGTGTCTGAAGTGTATGTGTGTCTAGACCGAGTGTATGGCCAACAAAGAAATAATTTAGAAATAAAGAAAATATTAAATTAAAAAAATTCGAAACAATTACGGAATTTTCCGGTTGAATTTTGCAATTTGCAAGTTACCCGAAAAGGAATTTGTCTAAAACTCCAGAAAAGATTGGCTTTTGAGGCAAACTTGAGCGCTTGCCCTTTTCGCCCTTATTGCTCATTTATTAAAGCAGATAATTAAAAAAAATTAGATTGATTATAACAACATTGAAACTAATTAGTTTTAACGTTTTCAAACGTTGAAATAACACAATTTTTTAATAAGTTCTATCATTGAGTATATGAGTTTATCAAGAGGCGCAGCTGTATATGTTTTAATGCAATATAAAAGTGTCGTGACAACTAGATGGCGCTACCTAATGATTTCAATTGTGGATCGCGAGATTTCTCACGATCCACAGTGGTATCAATCTGTTAGCAAGGTGCAGAGAGCGTACCTCGCGGAGCGTGTTTATTATAATCGGCGGATCTGGTAATACGTGCTCATAATGCTAAGTGCGCAAATTCAAAAAGGTGTGGGAGCATAAGTTTTTTGTTCAGTTGCGTACGTTACAGGATAATGTTTCATATAAATTAATAAAAGATACTAATTACGAAAACTTTAGAAACGACTTTTTGAAACAAGATGACGATCCCAATCTTATTAATAAAAACGAAATGCTAATTTAATTTCCCCGAACATTTTAAACATATTAAAAAATATTGCTAAACAAATTAAATGTGATATTAAGAATTTTCTATTGACAAAAATAAACTTTTTTTTACAATGCAGTATAGAACTACGATACATAATGAAAAATTTGTCGGCATCATTATCAAAATGAAATTGTTTAGGAATTGTCAGTGCCGGATTTAGCTAGTCTAGCGCCCCAGGCTAATAACTTTAGGCGCCTATCATATTTACTCAGATTAAACTACAATAAATTATATCACTCACGGTCGTATTCGTACACTCCTATGTTAACAATGTAAATTCAAGCTTTTGAAGACCTTTTTTGATACACAAAAATTACTTTTACAGCAAAACTTATTAGACACTTTTTGTCGCCAATTTCATCCTCTTAATTTTTGTTTATATCCATTTCTTCGATTTGTCGCACCGTTTCCGTTTTGCAGTGACTTAAAAAAGACTCGGTAAAATTCACAAAATATTTTTTGAATATCTGTACTCAGAGGCGGAACTACCAGGGTGCGGTGGGTACGATGCACGCGGGTCCCTTGCTAAAAGGGCCCCCAGTTTCAATCTTAAAAAAGTTCTCAAAAGTAGGAGGTGCACAACTAGATGCAATTTGAAGTCTGGGGGGAGGTATAGAATAGCCCCAGGTCACCGTGATTGCCATGCTATTAAACTTGTGACTTCCATACCAGGAATTTTACTATAATATTCTGTGGGGTGTTCCAGACCCCCCGGTGAGAGATATAAAATGTTGTATAAATATACACTAAAACATTTTGTTTGTATACAAATGATATGTAGATGTATTTGTTCTAAGAGAATATAAAGTTTTCATAGGAAGGTAAATCACACAACGTATACACACACACCTTTGGGTTTTCAAACCGGGGGGTGTGGGGGTATGGAATACTCCCCAGTGCACCAGCAATTATAGTTAAAGGATTTTCCGTTCCAAGAATTTAACTTTCTAAAAGGTCTTACAATTACAATGTTCTGAGGGGTGTTCCACACCCCCAGACCCCCGGTGCGAATTTTTACGGTACATGATGAGTGAATATGATGTATGAATTGTATACAAATGACGTATAAATATATTTCTTCTGACAGAGTGAAAAATTTTTATAACAAAAATAAATCACAAAACGTATACACACACTTTTGTGCTTTCTGTGCTGGTGCACTGAAGGGTATTCCATACCCCCCATTTATATTTGTTGAAAAAAAAAAATTAAAGTTAAAACCCTCCCACGTTTTTATTCTGTTTTATTTATTTACTTTGTTTGTTATGTTACTTTTCTCCCCCAAAATTCTTTGGAATGATAATCTCGTTAATCTCTTTATGCGCACCAGGGATAGACTATTAAAATTATGAAGTTATTGCAATCTAATACAGCCTTGAAATCTAAAATCAAGGGCGGATCTAGGATGGGGGAATAAATATATTATGTATTTTAATAAGAATATTTTATTTTAATATTTTTAAAATTTCAACAAAACAAGCCGTAGTCAATTTCGTTGCTTTTTTAAAGCTCATGAGTGGGGGTTGATTTCCTGTTATATCTGCCTTTGCCAGGCAGTCTTAGAAAATTAAAAAAAGAAATAAAAAAATTAATCTATGGTATTCTAAAAATTTCCTAAATTTCCCAAGATTTCCTTGGGAAGAAAATAGCATTTTTAAGTTTTACTAAGATTTCTTAGAATTTCCCTAAAATTTGCTTGGATTTCTTTTCACTTTTGTATATCACGATTTTATTTTCTTCGGTTTTCCAATTACTACAAACTAAGGGGAAATCGACGGAAAAATTGTGTGTACTAGTGAATGGAAATCTGTAAAAATTCTGAAAAATTCCAAGACATCTCAAGAAACAGATTCTTAGAAAATTTGTAGAAATATAGAAAATCTCAAGAAATCCATAGAAATTTCAAGAAAATCTTAGGAAACTCGAGAAAATTTTAAAGCCAATGAAATCTCAGAAAATGGAAAAAGCAAAATAGGTAGTCTATAATATTTTAGATTTCCTCAAATTTCCCTATACTTTTGCATATGACAATTATTTTCTCTATCATTATTCCACTTATTAGGGGTTGTCCTTTAATCACGTGAGGTTCTAACAGGGGGAGGGGGTTAGAATAACATCATGATTGATCACGATGGGGGGGAGGGATGCTGTGAAAATCACGTGTATATTTTCTTGTTACCCCGTGAAATCCCGAGCGAGCAAATTTATGCCTAAAAAGCAACATAACAACAATATTTAGCTCTCAACTGGCTTCCGGCACTGGACCTTGTGATGCCACTTGTCGTCCCGCTGCCCGCGACTTTCTGTCTCTCTGTCTCTCTACTTGAAGAAATTTTTCAAAAAAAAATACACGTGACGTTGGGTAGGGGGGTAGGGGTAGCCTAAAACCTCACGACGTATCACCAAAGGGGGGGGGGTAAAATTTTAAGAAAATTTTAAGAAAGGGTTGGGGTAGTTACTCGTCTCTATATCCGCTCTTGTTTGGAAGGAATTCTTTGGAAATCACTGGAATTGCATGGAAATCGTCATGTATACAACTTTTTTGTCTTTTATAAAAGCAGGGCCCCCGTTAACAACTTCGCACACGGGTCCCTCACCTGCTTGTTACGCCACTGTCTGTACTTCAACATTGGTACACCGAAACAAAAATATGAATAAACATTTATTATTGTATATTTCATTTCCTATAATTTTGTTCATATATATTTTCCCATTTTGTAGCACCGTTTCTAAGATACAGATAAAAATATTTTTTGTATTTAACAGAGCCTTTTTTAAGTTCCTATAAAACGGAAACGGTTCGACGAAACGGAAAAATGCATATAAACAAAAATTAAAGCGATTTCATTTCCAACAAAAAGTGTCTAATAAGTTTTGCTGTAAAAGTAATTTTTATGTGTCAAAAAAGATCTTCAAAAGGTAGAATTTACATTATTAACAGAGGAGTACACGAATATGACTTAAAAAAATTTGATGTGACAACACATAACTTTCCCATTTATTACTAAAGTAATAATAATAATAATAAATTTAAATTTAAATTTAAAAAAAAATAATAAAAAAATAATTAAAATTTAATAAATAAAAAAATAACGTATGGATTTCAACCAAAATCTAATCAGCTCTCGAGATTGCTGTTACAAACCAGTATATGAAATTTGAATAAAATCGGTTTACGCGTTTTGAAAAAATCGTGGACGAAAAAATCGCGCACACACACACGCACATACGCACACACATCCGGACATCATTCCAAATTTTTCTCAAACGATTTGTACGGAGTTATAGACTATGGAAAAAATGCTAGTTCAAAAATTTTTTTTACTCGATTACAATACTTACTTTCCTTTACTACGTAAATGGGAAAGTAATAATTATGTTTGTCGTTATTTTTTTTGATTAATAATATAAGTTCTTAGAAATTGAATACAACATCGAGCAAGTGCAATTCGCAGCTTAATTTGTAATTATAAAATCTTCAATAATATAATAAAGATAATTTTATAATTTAGTTGTGTCGGAATCTTATTTAAAATTGATGTTTTTATTTTTGTAGGGTTTTATTTATGTAGGTACATTAAATTTCATAAATTGCAAAAGTTTTTCTAAATTTAATGAGTAATTTATATTTAAGAGAAATACTATAAACGTCTACTATTTAAAATGCGCACGTAATCAAAACGATTTAATTTAATTAGGAATGCACTCTCCGAGTTTGTTATCTTATCATAGTTGCTAGAGTTGTCCGCTGCTTTTAAAAGCACTAGTTGTCGATACGATTAGTTTATGGACATGGGACGGCAGGGGAGTAAAGATAAAAAAGAACAGATTGTTGTTTGAGTGAGAGGGATATACTATTTGCAATTCCTCCATATGCTTGCGTCTCTTTATAAACTCATATACTCAATGGTTCTATACATTACAATTTTTTTTTGCTCTCCCCTGGAGAAAATCACGGTTACGCCCATGTCTGCTCTGATCACATTGGTTGTTCATTTATGGATTTTATGTTTTTATTACATGATATTTATTAAAAATACTATAATATAATATTATAATGCATAGTTAAATACTAAATGTAAGTGTATCATAGTATTTGTTGAAATTACAATTTGTTAAATTGAAAATAATAAAATTATACGTAAAATACAATTTTTTTTCCTAAAATTTGAACAGTTACTATATTTTTAAATTTAGTTTACTTTTTATTATTTTTTAATCTCATATTCCTACATATTTAAAAAGATTTCACAAAAAACTTACGCGGTTATTAAAATAATTTAAATTTAAATTTAGGGACATTTCAATCTAACTGTTGGTGTTTCCGGGACGCTGTAAAGTGTCGACTGGTTCGCAAGGCCCTCGTAGATCATTTTCATTTCGTAACTCAAAGTAAGAAGTCGATATTGGGTAAGTTTATTTATTTAGTAATAATTCAATTTTATTTTATAAATTCAATTTGTTTTGTTGCCTCAAGTAGTTTTAGTTATATTTAACTACAATATTTATTTAAATTATGATAATAATTGTGGTTATTTTTAAACGATGCGTGTGAGAGTTTGTAGGTTATGTGACCACGTTTTCACAACTTGGAATAACCGGCTTTATTCACGATATTTTTTATAGTTTCTGCATTTACTTTCTTTAAATATCATCCTTTCCAAACGATTTACATGATGAATACATTTTTCGGGATGTTAATGACGACTTTTTATATATCCTCTAAGAAGAACTGAGTTTTGATTAAATTTCCTTTATTGTAAATCAGTATTTTCGGAATAAACAGGTTGTATTCTTTACAGATCAGTTACTTCGTAACAAAGCAAATGGCAGAAAGTGAAGGTATGAAGATGTTAAAATGGAAGAATGTGCTCTCTTCATCCCTGCATGCTGATTCATGTGGTCGCTCTTTGAGATGTTCACCTTAAAAGGGTATGTTGCTTTATAAAAATTTTGAAAACGTGGTAAACGATTCCGCCATTTTGAAAAATTTCTATTGAATTTTTTCATTTGGATCTATATTTCAAGTTTTTACAAATTATTGAAATGAATGATGAACAAACTTTTTCGGGATGGCAATGACGACTTCATTTATCCTCTAAGAAGAACTGATTTTTTTAAATTGAATTTAATTTATTTTTGGTGTTACATTTTTGAAATAATACCAAGTTTGTGTTCTTTACAGGTTGAAGACTAACCACCAGAGATAATGGTGTGAAATTGTGTAAAATGGTGGGATACGTATGACATGTACTGTGGGTTGTTATCAACTTATCTGCCTAAATGGGTAAGTTCACTTTTTTATTTATCGCTGTTCACATTTCACATCGCTGTGAAATTAAACCGGCATAACTCAACTCGTCTATTTTTATGTTGAACCAGTCTATTCATATTCGTCTAAATTAATTCATTATTAAGGTGACTTTGAGGTGAATCTAACAGACGTTAAAGGGAAAATAAAAACTTCAAAGCACTCAGCAAAATATATGCATTTTACAGATATGCCGGTTTGATTTCACAGCGACGATATATGAAACTACCATGATGAATACATTTTTCGGTATGATAATGACGACTATGGATTTATCCTCTAAGAAGACCTGACTTTTAATAAATTCAAATTTTTGTATGATCTAATGTTGGTGTTCTTTACAGATTGGTTGCTGCTTCATTACAAACTAGGAACATCAGAAAATAAGAAGGTATGTTGAATTTTAATATTTTATTTTTCATAATTTAAAAAAATTGATGACATAATTGTCTCGTTCGTATGACTTCGATGATTCCAAATTCGCTGCTGAATTTTGTCAGTTATTTTATAGCTTTTGTTTTATTTGGCCCCCATTAACATGTTTTTTTTATTTACAGTTTGCCTACCCTAAAGTAGAAGAAACAAGAATGGCAGCTGAACGGGATTACAAATGTAAGTTATTTTTTTGAACAAATTTGTCGTAATATAAGTTTCATGATGTTTTTTGACAAGCATATGTCTGAAATGTGTTGTTGATAACCTATATTATCTGATGTTCCATTTTTGAAATAATGAATATTTTTTTATAATTATGTATAATCTAAATTCAAATTTTTTATTTCAGTGTCAACCCGACCATTATAACTGGAGTAGGCGACTGTTGAATTTTGGTAAGTTACATCAATTTTTTAATAGTTTATTATTTTTTATGATGATTTAATATAGACAAGCATATGTCAGACTGCTCTGTTGACTACCTTTAATCTGATATCATTTTTTTCTTTAAAAGTTTATTAATTTCTGGATTGAAATATAATCGGTTCTTCAATTACAGATTCTAATGGCGGAAAACAATAGAAAAACAGCTGGTCGTTGGTCGACCAGAACAGAAAGATTGCAGCTAAAAAAATGTGAGTGGTTTTATCATCTTTTTAAATTCTTTTTGTCAGCTTTTGATGATTTTAAATTGACAAGCATATGTCAGAAAGATGCTGTTGACCAAAACTTACCTACATTATCTGAAATTTGTCTCTTCACTTTTAGTTTTTTTTCTTATTTTCTCTGGTTTAATAGTTTTTTTGTTTTTAGATGCCCAAATTCCTGTTCACTGCAAGAACCTATGATTTCATTTGGAAAATGTAAGTGATATTTTCTAATATAAAGGTGGTGTCTGGTTTTAATGTAGCTGCAGTGACTAAATAACATGGTACTTTTGGCAGTTTTTATTTGTTTGCTGTAAACTGGGCTTATTATACCGGACACCACTATACCATTTTTTTGTTAGCTTTTGATGATTTTAAATTGACTAGAATTTGTCAGAAAGATGCTGTTGACAAAAACTTACCTACATTATCTGAAATTTGTTTCTTCCCTTTTACTTTTTTTTCTTATTTTCTCTGGTTTAAAAGTTTCTTTTTTTTAGATGCCCAAATTCCTGTTCGCTGGAAGAACCTACGAATTCATTTGGAAAATGTAAGTGTTACTTTATAATTATAATATTGGTGTCCGGTTTTAACTTACCTGAAGTGACTGATTTGGTTTGTAATAACAGTATACCAATGTAATTAGTAATTCTAAATTACTCATAATGAAATTATAATGTAAATTAGAATTATCAATTTAAATTAATTTAATTCATATTATACTTGAAAAAGGAAGCTCGTTTTAAATATGTGTTTTATTTTGTCCTGTAACTCATTTTGATAATTCTAATTTATATTATTTTCAAGAGCTAATAATTTTTAATTAATGAAATTATAATGATTATGAATATTACCGTCTGAAGTTTTTGATTATTTTAATGGCTGCATTTTATAAATGTTCTGATTACGTACTATTTTATATATTTTACTTGTTTGTTATTTTCGATTCTAATCTTTTAAAAATTATTTTCAGATTTGTTCTGGCCTAATTGGAGGATTGGTAGAAGAGAAGTGAACAACGAACATAATGGTGAGTGGATTTTATTGCTATGAAATTTCATTTTCAATCCTAGCTATGATGATAAAAATTACCGGCTGAATTCTGTGATTATATTAATTGGCTGCATTTTTATGTAACTGATCATTTAATATATTCTAATTCTTTTCTTGCTTTTTTATTGGATATTGTAAGTTTGTTTCTATTTTCAGGATTGCATAGTGTGGGGGTCCATGCAGGTCCATCGTCCTTATTAGGTATGTAATGTTAGAACTTACTTTTTACTGTTGCTTTTCAATGATGATTACTTAGTTATCCCTGTCATACTTGTATAAATGGTGATATAATGGTTACTGAAAATACATTCTGCTTTAAAATTTATTATTTTTGAGTCTGGTTTCTCATTTTTGTTTTGTTGTAGGTTATCAAGAGCTATTTGTGTGGTCACGCAGTACAAACCTGATGTCATCTTGATTAGGTATGTAAAGATAAGCTAACAAAATCATTCTTGTCGTTCCTATAGTGGATGCTTGGCTCATCTAACGAGCTTTTTTATTTCGTACAAAATTGGAGAATGAGGGAAGTATCGACTATAGGTATCGGCATCTGTTTGCTTTTTTAATGATGAACAATTAGTTATCCCTGTCTTATTTAGAACTGGTGAAATCTTGGTACCTGATTAAATTTTCAAATGTTTTGAAAATGGTTTTGTTACCGCTGTTTGTTATTTTTTCTTGTTTGTTGTAGGTGATCCACAGTTTAAATTTCACACATTTGCACAATCAATGTTCTAGGTAAGTTTTATAATCTCTTGGATTTTGCTATAAATCATTTAGCTTCAATATGGCCTTTCACTTATTGTATTATTGCAAATAACTTCATATCAAACTTGCTTTAGTGCTTCGGCCAAGCACAATCGAATTCTAACAAATTATACATGATGAGTTAAAAATATACGCTATAATGAATCTAGGTAGTGATTCCAAACTTGCCCTCTCTGATTTTTTATCAAAATTCAGTTTGGTTACATTTTATAATCCAGTGTTAACGATGGTTTTTGTTTTAGCACATCATAAAACACTTCCTTACAAGTTGCATACTACCGGGAGATGACCAAATAAGGTGAGTTACACGTTTTCCAAATTTTGAAATATTTAATTTAAACTTCATGTGATGATTTATAGTATACGCTATAATGAATCTAGGTAGTGATTTCACACTTGCCCTCTCTGATTTTTATTTGCAATTTGATTTGAAATATATTTTTTAATCAAATTTTAATGGCATTTCTTATTCTAGCAAATTTTCAATGGAATTAGTGATATTGTTCTCGGGCCTCCCAATTTTCTTCAAGACCCTGCTTGTTTTTACCTGGAAAATCTGCAAACCTAAACATCAATGTGGGTCAGTAGGTAAGTTTCTCTTTTTTTGAAATTTATTAAAACTGGTATGATGAGTTAAATATACGCTATGAATTTACATAGTGATTCCAAACTTGCCCTCTCTGATTTCTTGTCTAATTTTCATTTCTCTTGTTTTTTTTGTAATCAGGTGTTAAATTTTTTTTTTGTTTCAGAAGAATTTGATAGTGCAATCTACATCTACACTGTATGTAAAGTGCTGTATAAAAAATTGTATTTTCATAATAAACTTATTATTAAAGATGATTTTATTCTTCTAGTCCAGATTTTACCTAACAATATTTTTAAGCCATCTCAATTTTTGGATTTAAGTAGGAAGTGCATGGATACTCCTGCAAGTTCCATTCTTTTTGTGCAATATTTTGAAATGTTTGAGACAAACTTTCTTAAAACTGCAAGCTGCTTTGCACCTACAGCTTCTGGTGCTGTATCTTCAATGGTCATAAATAGGAAGCAGACATTGCTTTGAATTTTTCCAGTCCCTATCTAGGGAACAATCATGGTTGTTTCTGTACCATGTTGGAATAATAATTTAAATTGAAAAAATTTTTGTTATACAAAAAAAAATTTATTTGCTATAGTACAAACCAAATAAATTTGCCGGTGCGTCATTGTTTAGAATGGTATGAATCAAGCTGGAAATACATTTTTCTTCTTATTTTGATATAGCTTTCTCTTTTCACCACAATTTGAAACAATATAAATGTCACTGTCAAAGTGTTGCAGGTTTTAAACAAAAATGAAAACCATTTTAAACAATGTCACACTGGCAAATTTATTTGGTTTGTACTATAACTAGTTTACTCTGCAGGTATAATCACAGTAAGTGATTCGCAATTAGTTCAATTACATATAACTAAGGCCTGGATTTTTAGGCAGCAAAAACTTACAAAAAAAGCAAGCAAATAGGAATAAAAAAAATTAGATTATAGGCATTTTTTTTTATAACACGAGTACTAACGTCGGTCTGTGAGACCTATTCTAGTTTTTAATTTTTTTGTACCATAAATGGAATAATACCAAATGTCTTTGTTGCAAATTTTCATTTTTGCTAATATTGGTATGCAATGAGCAACAAAGTAAGCTTTTGTCTCAAGATCAAGAGCTTTAAATGCCTCTTGTGCTTTCTCTATGCAGTATTAAAATAAAAACTATCAATGACTTCTTATACTGGCTGTACACTTTCGCCGAGACAGGGCGAGCGAGTAAGAATGAGAGTGTAGATGGAAGCGCTCGCTGGTCTAGGTGTTTCTCGCTAGCTCTCCATCCTAAGTCAGTTTTTTTTGGTCCGAGCAAAGGGTCTCGTTTGACCTACGAATGTGTTCCTGTACACTCTCGCACCCCCTAAGGCGAGATCTTAGCAGCTGAAAATATGTTGAAATCAATGCTATTATTAAACCCAAATTTTAAAGGTATTATTGCTGAAATTATCAGTTTCATTTTTTTACTAGACATCGAAAAGATATTATTGTAAACCACTACGAAGAAATATCTGCATTTTTTTAGAAAACAGTTAAAAAAATTCACGAAGTTCATGAAAGGAAGCAATGTTTAAAATGGTACCGCGCAAGCATAAGTAAAAAATTGAAAATTATCCATGACTTACTAATTGCATATTTTGTTAAAATATGTCGTGTTTTAAAAAAAATAAAGCACTGTAATTACTTTCATTATCCTTATTAAACATAGAGCAGCAGCAAGTTCAATTTCTTCGTCCATATCCCATGAGTTCACAATTACAACTGAACTAGGCGAGAGTGTACATGGTCGTACTCGGGCATAGGCCTCTCGGCGAGAGTGTACAGCCGGCATTACATTTTCATGGTAAAGCACTGCAGCCTGCACAGGCTCTGGGGGCAATAGAATATTGGGACACATACAGTTAGTAACAAAAATATGGGAATATTTTGTCGCCCTGTTCTTGACAGTGACTTAAACAAGACTAAAATATAATTCCGCGTAATTATATTCCACGGTTAAAATTAAAAAATAATTGAAATAAATATTCATTTAGGCAAATTATAGAATATATGCCTATTAAAGAGCGGTTTAGGGTTTAAAATGATCGCAAAATGCATTTTGCTGTAAAAAGAAATGTAATTCCTGTACCCGGAATCAAAAAAGGCAAATGCCTACAAATCTGGGCCTTTCATGTATTACTATTTATTTTGTAATTTGATTTTCTAATCTCATGACTTGGTTAAACAAAAAGAGCCAATATCCATTTTGTCAATTTCATGGGCAATTTACTTCTTCGGTACGAAGGTCAATGTTGTACCTGTTATTGTTACTAGCAAATTCATCAAGTAGACCTATAAAAAAAGAACCTGTTTTATGTCACTCTTATGAACGATTAGTCTTTTTAATTCAAAAATTTCCCAATTTTAAAATAAAATTTAAGGATACATAAATTACAAGTCTATCTATAAGACATGTAAACTTTCTAACGAGCCAGGTCCGTAAAAAACCCCAAGTGGGTTGGGGTCACTTGTCTGGTGCATGATCACTTGTTAAGTTTGGTTCCAGTTTTAATTTAAAATAAGGGAAAAATAGCATTAAGGATGTATAGGAGACAAAAAATAAAACTCAAAAATATAAGATATCGATGAAAATTGGTACAAATGTCATGATTGACTTTGCGATGTAATAAAAAAAATTTCAAATTGATTCACTACACCGGTCAATAGTTCTTGCAGTTTTAATTTGATGTTGACTTTTTGTTAAAATTTAAGAAAATCACATCTATGGTTTTGCTTAAGAGTCTGCTTTTAGGGAAAATCATAAGGTGTTAAACAGTAAAATACTTGTCTAAATAAACATCTAAAGCTAAATCATAAGAAATCATGAAAAAATTATATAATGTAAAAATCATTTTATGAAAAACATTGTATTGAATAATATATTAGCTTAAAATATATGATCAAAATATAAGAATTTTTTCAAATTTTCTAAAGTTATAGCTTGTAAATAGAAGAAGGTTTTAGCAAAATTTCATCACGGTTTACTACCCCATTCTCGAGAAATTAATTAGTAATTGAACAACCTATATAGAGTTGTCACATTCAATTCGCTAAAAATAAAATAGATTTCGACGTTAAAAGAACCCTAAACATATTTAAAACTTGTTGGTATTAAAAATATTATGTATATCTCGGTTTTTATTAGTTTTAACAACAAATATCAATTTTTACTCATAAAAATTATTACATTTTTTGTTTAGATAGTAGGTTGGATTGCAGGGATAGTCACTAATAAAAATTTTGTTATGTCAAATTTAATATTTGTAATTTCAAAAAATGAACCGATTTAAACAAAAAAAACCTTTCTTCGTGCATCTTTATAACTTTGTTTATCGTTTATGATATTTAAAAAGTATTTTACTACACACATAAGACCAATATTCGTAATATTCAAATTAATCCTACTTTTGTCTCCGATTGTATCTCCTATACATCCTTAAGTCCAAGTTGATTGAAAAGGCAAGACATAGAATTTGTATATCTTCTTAAAAGAATTTCTTCAAATTTTTATTTTATTATTTACAAATATAATTTCAAAAAAATTCAAATTAAAAAGGAGATTCAAAGATTTACCTTGTAATTCAAAGAGTTTTGGATTAAATTATAAAATCCGTCAAGCAAAAGCCAAATTAAGAACGTTTAATTAAGTAAATTCTGATTGATGTTTATTTTACTCAATTCAATTTCACAATGGTATTGTGAGAAAATCTCACAATTTCATTTATTTAGCAGGACTTTCTGAGAAAATTTTTGAGCAGGTTAAAAAATAATTAGTTGACCACAGCCCTTTATAAAAAGTTCTTTTCTTCTAAAAAGATCTTAACGCTGTGCATTGACTGAGAAGAACGGGCAATATAACACTGAAGTAAAACCATTTTCATTTAAATGTAAGTCACCAGAATTAAATAAAATTATTTATTTTGGGCAATAACTAATTAACTTTCTTCATTCGACCCTTTTGTCTCACTTCTTAATAGGCACATTTCTTTAAAGTGCTGAAATTTTTCTTCGTACAGCTTCAGTTTTATTTTTTCAGTCTGCATTTTAATCGCATGCAATTCTTTTTCTTGGTGTATTCTTAATTTGTGCAACTCCTTCATGTATTCCAGTTCAATCTCCTTTTTTGTTTCCTCGTAATCATCAGTTGTGTATTCTAAAAGTAACAAATAACAGTGAAAAAATAGAGGTAGGAAAAATTATATGTACCAGAAATCAGATCACTGATTGGGGATTCGTTGTCATCAATGAATGGGGCTCCATCTTCACTGATCTTTCTTTTGCAACTTCCTAAATGAATTATGCAACTTTAAAATATATAAATGATCAAAGAGACTTTGCTTGACTTATTAAGTTTTAGATTATTTTTGTTCAATCCTGCTACTGAAACCGTTTGTTTTACTCACTCAAATTATATCTATGGTAACGATTGGGCGAAAGACTTTTCACCCACTAGTGATTGAAAAATGCAGTCATTCATTAACCTGCCTACGTTCTTTATAATAATATTGAAAGCTTCCTACGACAAATTGCTACGAAGGGTTGAGTACGAGCAAAGGGGGGTAAATTTTTAGCTCAGTTTTTCGATATCTAGCGCCGTTTTTGAGTTACTGCAAATTCAAAATCTTAATTATTAATGACACGAATTATAATAAATTGTATTTTCATTAAATTTTTTAGATTTATAAGTGCAGGATTGAACAAAACGCTATACATAACTCTTGGAGAAACCCTTTCGCTTACTTATTTGCCTCTGCAAACTCGCCTGGAAAATGCGTGAGCGAATCTTTCGGTTTCTCCACTAGTCATGTAATATACTATTATTCCAAAAAAAAAGACAACAAATCTCTTACTTGATACTTTTGAGGTGCTGCCCTGTTCATGTTGTAGAGCAGTGAAGTTTCTTGGAACGGTAACATCCTCTTTTACTTCATTTGCTAAAAATATACAACAAAGATATTATGAAATCCTTTTCTATCGGAAAACAAATTACCAAGAGAAATAAAATTTTGGCTCTCAAATTCGTTGCAAATTCCAAGTGCAGTCCCTACTCTCTGGAGGAAGGTATCGTGGTGAACCACAACAGAAGTGTTTATCTTCTGTTTTGTAGTTTCACAACTTCCTTTTTTTGCTTTGTATTTTATGTTATCCCAACACTTTCTTAGTTGCGCATCGCTTCTTGAGCTAACATTAGTAGTCGATGAAAATTCCATTGCAATTTGCTCCCAACATTTCGACTTCTCTCTTGAAGAAACAAAATCAATTTTTTTATTTTCTATTATATTCAGATATTTAGAACAAAGTTCCAATAACAACTCTTTTTCTAATGGGGTAAGATGTGGTAATTTATTTCTTTTTTCTTCCATCAATGTCTGTGACATAACCTTAAAAAAACCATTTACCGAATCATCAAAAGAATTGGTCAAACATACCTAATTAAATTATCCTAGAAAAATTTATCCTTAGTAGGCTTTTATAATTTGTCAATATTAAAATTTTAAAATTAATTCGCGCGCGAGGACAGCCGACAATCTGTCGTAACATAACCTCACATTTCGAAACTGTTGTGACAGTTCGTTGCAATTTTCAACCAAGTCAGGTGATTTTTAGATAGATTAGCAGAAATTAAATGTCAAGTTTTACGTTCGGCCAAAAAACCTTCACTCCGACTCCGCCGGAAAAAGGCAGCTTTCCTTTAGATCACGAAGGCTTGTGTAAAAAATTGATGGTGAAGTACATGTGGTGCTTGAAGGATAACGACTCCGATAATTCTAAATGTCGCGAAGAAGCTCGCAATTATTTATCTTGTCGCATGGACAATGATTTAATGAAAAAAGAAGAGTGGACTAAATTGGGTTTCCAACAGGTCGACACAAAATCACCAGAAAATGTTTAACATTTTAATAGCTTGCACCGGTAGCGTTGCCACAATAAAATTACCACTGTTGCTAAAAGCATTGGCAGAAGTCCAGGCACTAGGAGACGAAGTACAGGTTTGTGATTGTACGTCCAAGTTTTTGGGTGTGCTAGTTTTGTTTATTTTAGGTACGGGTTATCTTGACCAAACATGCTCAACATTTTCTTATGGACCAAAAACTTCAACAAAATGTTGATGTGTTTCTAGACGATGATGAGTGGGCCTCCTGGTCCCAGAGAGGCGATCCAGTTGTTCATATCGAGTTGGCCAAGTGGGCTAATTTGATGGTGATCGCACCTCTGGATGCAAATACTTTGGCAAAAATTGCTAACGTAAGTTTTCTAATGTAATTTGAACACTTTTGAATTACTTTCCTTTTTTAGGGAATTTGCGATAATCTCCTGACTTGTACCGTTCGGGCTTGGGAATTAACAAAACCTTTAGTGTTTTGCCCTGCGATGAACACAAAAATGTACGAACATCCTATAACTGGCAAACAAATTGAATTGCTTCAATCTTGGGGTTACCACTTGGTACCAGTGATAAGTAAAACTCTTATGTGTGGTGACACCGGTGAAGGTGCAATGGCCGAAGTAGGCACTATTGTTGAACATTTACGTAATATTTTATGTAAAACTCTGTAGTTAATAAATTTTGTAGAAGTCTATGCCTTTTCAAAATTCGAAAAAAGGTTTAAAAATTTTAATTACTTACAACTTGGTTTGATACATTTGACTTGGTATAAATATTAACAATACCTTCATATTCTTTTTCTAAAGTAAACTTGCTATCTAGAATGGTTCTCCCCATCAAAACTTCTTGAACTTGTTTTTGTTGCAGTGCTATTTCGATGGCCTCCCTAGCTTCCAAAATTTCTATTTTGTATTTTGGTATTTTCACTATGCTTCGCTCAATATCGTTTACCTATTAAATTACTTAAATAAAAAATCTGTTCTTTTGGAAAACCTACCAAATATTACCTGACACACTAGGTCTAAATTGTAATCTCGGTCAATTTGGGGCCACCTTTGTTCCAAAACTGTCTTGTCCCATAAAATTTCAGAACTTTCATTTAAACGATTTGGAGCAGAACAAAACCCGCTCCATAATTCCGATGCAAAGTGTGGTGCCATGGGGGCCAAAAGTATTAATTGACAAGCTAGCGCCCTTTCGTATTGTAAACTGTGAGCAAGAATTGGCAGTGGAACTTTCTGTAAAATTAAAAAAAATCATTTATTAAAATTTGTCTCGGGGTTTATTAATTCACCCTTAAACTGTTCGTGAGGCCCTGCATCTTGGATATGGCAACACTGAGTTGCTGGGAATTGCAGTAATTAAATGTTGCACCTTTAACGTAGAAATTTCTAGAGTCAAACATATAACTGTCGTGCTTTTGGAACTCGTTTTCATCTAAAGTCAGTTCACGTAGATTCTTTCGTTGGTCGACAAATTTCTGAATGGTCCACCATAACCGTTTTTGCCAATTTAAAATTCCAGGAAATGCTGAAAATATTTAATTTTTAATAAATTTGAAGAATGCAGGTAAGCTTCAATTACTGTTGCTGTTCCAATTGCGGTGAGATGTTGGCGCAACATCGGCTAAAATCAACAAGCGGGTTGTGTCGACTCCGTATTCAGTAAACATCTGGTCAGGATCGACGCCGTTGTGTTTCGATTTACTCATTTTCTCCCACGACATGGTGACAGGTTCTTGGGTAACTTTGTGTTTGGCTTTATTTCGTTTCATATCTTAAAATGAAAAATAGTTTGATTAAAATGAATAATGCTAAAAATGGTAATTAATAGGTAATAATAATAAAAAAAGTAGATAATACAAATTACATAATTACCTATAACTTCAACTTCTTCCGGTTTCACATACTGGCCCTTTCCTTTTATTCTATAACTCCTTCCCATTACCATTCCTTGGACTAACAGGCGCTTAAAAGGTTCCCTTTCGGGTAATAATCCAAGAGAATGTAAAAAGTGACTAACAAATCTGGCATAGTACAAATGGAGAGTTGCTGAAATACAAATAAAATTGCTCAGCAAAGTGAAAACATTTAAAACAACAATGTACCGTGCTCTTTGCCTCCAACGTACAAATCAATGGGAGTCATTGTTTTGGCTTGTTCAACATCAAACATCTCCTGATTATTTTGTGGATTCAAATACCTCAAATAATACCAAGAGCTGTCCACAAATGTATCCATGGTGTCTGTTTCTCTTTTAGCAGAACCTTGACATTTCGGACAAGCCGTGTTAACCCAATCTGTTGCTTCAGACAAATACGACACCCCCTTTTTACTCGATAGGTTCAATTTAGGTAGTTGAATGGGCAACTCGCTTCTTGGGACAGGAACAGCACCACAATTTGGACAATGAATTATAGGAATGGGAGTTCCCCAATAGCGCTGCCTGGAAATCAGCCAATCCCTCAATTTTGCACTTACCCAATGACCGCCTACTTTCAATTCTTTTGCTTTAGCTGAAATTAACTTTCTCTTTTCTTCTACTTCTTTTTCATTTAATATTGTGATGAGAGAATGGTCGACGTTGTTCATATTACAAAATACTGCATCCTTTTCAGAAAAATGAGGAATTCCAATGTGGGAGTCGGTAGAGTCCAAAAATTCGATCTCGTCTGTAACAAAAACCGGTAGCAGATCCCCGGTGATTGGATTACGTGCTTGAAAACTTAATAACTTGGTTCCATTTTGATTAGTTGGTTGGCTATTATTTAAAGCATTTGTTCTGGACAAGGCCACAAATTTTGCATTCTCTATGTATTCCGGGTTGGTGGTCCATAAAGTAACAACATCCTGAGATTCATTTGTAAGTTGAAAATCAAACGACATGCCATTGCATTCCCCAATCCAATGCTTTTGTATTTTAACGATGTCTCTCCAATCCTGCAGGACAGGATCGTCTAAGCCTTGTAAAAGATCTTTAGCAAAATAGGTTGTGCGAATAAACCACTGTTTCAGTAATTTGCGTTCCACCTTAGCACCCGAACGCCAGGAGCAACCATTTTCGTCCACTTGCTCGTCAGCTAAGACTGTCTGATCTACAGGATCCCAATTTACTACAGCCTAAAACAGCATGCTTAAAATTGAATAATAAAAACCGAAAGTAAAGCTAACCCTCTTTTGATACGCCAGACCTGAGTCGTACAATTTGAGAAATAGGGCCTGGGTCCATCTATAATAATTCGAATCACAGGTGCTGAGTTCTCGATGCCATTCAAAACTACACCCAAGTTTTTGTAACTGCGATTTCATGTGCGCGATATTATTTCTTGTCCACTCTTCTGGCGCCAAATTTCTTTCGATAGCGGCGTTTTCGGCTGGCAAACCAAAAGCGTCCCATCCTATCGGATGAATGACCTAACCAACATGATTTTAGAGTTCACTTATAAGGAATACACTTACATTCTTATTGTTCATTCGCTGGAAACGAGCAATTGCGTCGCTAATTGTGTACACTCGAACATGTCCCATGTGTAGACTGCCCGAAGGATATGGAAACATCGATAACACGTAATATTTCTGTGTTGGATTTCCTCCATCGTAATTTGCAAATTTAAGTTTTGACGACCAATAATTTTCGATTTCATGTTTTAGTTCGGGCTTGAGATCTTCTTTCTAGATTAAAATGTTATGAACATAACCTTAAATATGTAAAATATATATAAATTTTGTTTTGCTCACCCACAAACCTAGGCCGGAAACGCACCGGTAAGAAGTTATTGACAAATATTTCGCCTTAATTTTCAATAAACTAATTTTATTTCGCATTTTGAAATTGTGAAAAGGAGTAGAATTTAAACAGCTATTGCAGTGGTTCTCAATATGAGGGACATTAAACAGCACTCGGGAAAATGTTTTTTGTCATAGCAGGGACGAACTTTTTCTCGGACTCTACATTTATAAATACATAAAAATGTCTGCTCTAATGCAATATCAAAAAGTTTCTTTAAATCATCGTCGAGTTCTTTAGCCAATAATAATACCCTCCTAATCTCTAAAAAATAAATAGCAATGGAGACAGCCTGTTTGCAAGGTTACAGAGGCTCTGTAAGGATGTCCTGATGATGACTTGCAGTCAAAACCGGTTTATTAATCAAAATATAGATTAAGGAAAATGTTTGATTATTATTATAAAATGAATTAGTACCTAACGGTTTTAAAGCTTATTTTCACGTACTCAACTCAATTATAATTAAAATCACATCAATAGTGTTATTGGAACTAGGTAGGTTCAAACATAAACACAGTAGTGTTTATAGTAAACATTTAAAATTAAATTTAATAAATATTTTTCTTTATTTTACAGTATTGGCACGTAATTTCTAGAAATCATTACTGCTACAAGAACTTCCAAACAATCAAGATTTAATTGGGCGGATAGGTCAAAAATGGTCAATTTAATTAAATTACATAGACTATAATTTCTAAAATTTTTCTCTACTGCTCAACGGAGGGTAACTACAGTGACTTTATAGCCTATAGTGACAGTGGCGACAATAGCCCCTAAATCGGACTAAGATGTTGCAAAATCCCCTTATTTGGCACAGGATATTGTAAATTCAACCAAGAAATAGAAGCCCTAGTATGGAATTATTGTAAAAAACTCGTTTTTAAAAAAACCTTTGAATTTAATTGATTCTTTGTCAATTAAATTCAAAACAGAAAAATAGTGTCGTTAAATTAGAACTTGTTCACAGGAATTTAAAAATAATCAATTACCCATGTTATTTCCCTATGATTGGGTGTAACGTCGGTCACCCGGTATAAACCAAAGCAATGTAGTCAATCAAAATCCGGACATCACTTGTAGCCACTGTCTTTATAAAGTCACTGTAAGGGTAACTATAGCACAACCCGGAGGGTGAATCAGTTGGTTTGAGTATGTGCACTGTACTGTTATTCAGCAGAATTTAATAAAATACTGCTATTTACTGCTGATACCGTGGGGCATTGCTTAATAATGTGATTTATTGTAGTTACAGCCTGATATGTGGCACCTTGCTTCTTATATCATCCAAGTCGCACAACGAGTTGAAAATGCCGTTAAAACATAATATTACCGTTCCAAATATCAGTTAGTAACGGCATCGGCAGTAAAGAGTAGCGTCAGGTAATATCAATAGTAAGTTAAAAAAAATATGTTAAAATTTGAAAATTCAAATTATAACATATCAAAATCGACAATATACTATTACATACCACTTACTGCTGCTCAGTGTACACCATACTCCTGCAATGATTCGCCCCTCGGCACAACATAACACAACATTTTTGTTTTCCAAAAATCGGAAAATCTTGTGCTATGCACATATATTTATATTTACAATTTACTAAAACATCCAAGTTTTATGTATAAGTTATGAAGCTAAGAGTCAACATATAATGTAGCCGGTGTTTGATGAAATGAGCTCTTCCAGCTTATTTCTGACTAGCACGGATTTGAACAATAAACACTTAGAATTAATTAAAACTGCATTATTTCTGGCTCATCTAATCTGTTGTAAGCGTACTTTGTATCTTCTCCTTCATGCATCCTTCGTATGTGATACAGCATACACTTATGATCCACAGTTTTGTAACCACAAATTTGACACGTATACGGTTTTTCCCCTGTGTGTCTTCTCATATGACTCCTCAAGCTGTCCTTCCGTGCAGCCTTGTAGCTACAGATACTACACGCAAACGGTTTCTCGCCAGTGTGAGTTCTTAAATGAAGTCGTAGTTTGGGCTTCTCTGAGCTCTTAAAATCACACATTTCACAAGCAAATGACTTTAATCCAGAGTGAACCTTCAAATGACGAAGTAAACTACTACGGTCGCCACTTTTATACTCGCATGTAGTACACTTAAATGGTTTCTCGTTAGTGTGAACCCTTCGGAAGTGGCTTCGTAAGTCTGCCTTTCGTTTCGATCTCAGTCCACAAATTTCGCAAACAAACGGTTTTTCGTTTGTGTGAACCGCTAAATGCAACGCCAGCTTACACTTATTCGTATGTTTGTAGTCACAGTGAGCACAAGCAAACAGTCTGTCTTCGTGATAAAGTTTTAAATGAGACTGCAGTTGTAAGTTATCTATAAACTCAAAGCTGCAAATTTTACAAGTAAATAACTTCACCTCCTGTTTTTCCGAATGAATCTTCGAATGCTGTCGCAAACCATCTTTTTTCAAAAAGGACCGGTCACAAATTTTACAAGAAAATAATTCATTAGCAGTGTGAGTGTCCAAGTGCGTCTGTAATGTGCGTTTATATAAAAACCTACGTTGACAAATTTCGCAAGAAAACGGTTTGTCTCCCTTATGAATCTTGATATGCCTTTGTAGGTTCCCCCGTTGTGAAAATTTGTGGTTGCAGAGATTACACGTAAATGGTTTATCACCTAAGTCTGATTTTAAGTGCTTTTGCAAACTTACGGGTTTTCCACTCTTGGTGAGATCGTTACGACAGTTAGAAGAATTATCCTTTCCATTTTCAATCATAAAATGACACTCGGGAAGTAAACTTTCGTCTTTTATCCGAATCGAATAAATCAAATCGTTCGATTTGCTATCAAATTCTTCCAGTTCGAATTTCACTTTAAAGTTGGAAGTGATGGTCCCTAAAAATTTGCCAAGTTGGTGAGAAATAAAAAACTATAGCATTGACCTGATTATAGAGCAGATTTTAATTTTTTTTCGAAAACCTTATAATCAGACCATTACACAATTAAATAGTTAAAAATAAAAACAGGTTTAGTTCCTTACTATCAAAATCATGCACTACATATAAACCACATCCAGCATCTTTCAAAAATTGCCCTTAGAAGTGAGTACAGTTTCGTTTAAACTGACACAAACTAGCTATACTGGGTAAACTAAAAAAAACTCAGAAGTACTCGTGTTTCAAGAATCAAATTGTCGGCTTGAAGTTGGTGATCTTGTAGAAAGAAGAAGAAAGATATAATATATTTACTGCTGGGTTCTGAATTATATCGACCAAACTACCACCGAAACAAAAAATTTATTCTGAAACTAACCTGTCGATTCCAATGTATCAAAATCGTCATTCTCATCATCCATTGGCTCCTCTTTGACCACAGTTTCACATTTTATTTCCACTTTATAATCCATTTGCTCTCTTTATGGAACTTGACTATTTCATAATTCTTTTTGACTTTATTATGCACGAAAAACTGGGTTCAATCGTTGAGTGCAAGTTAACCTCTTCAGCCGGTAACCTTAAAAATGAGTAATTCTGAATAATTTTCAAGTGAAATTGATCGTTCGGAAATGTTACGTTTGAATTAAAAAAAATGTTGTACTTTTTGAGTTGCAGTGGAAAATCAATATCTCGTAATAGGTAAACAAAATCTCAATAATTTGGTGCCAACTGTCAACCGTGCCAACCAAATACATACAATATTCTACAGGTCCAGGCAAAATATTTTGCTATTTTATTTAATATTTTGAACAAGCAACTGTTTTCCTTGCTTTGAAAATTTGGTAAATTGTAAAGAGCGGCAAATAATAAATACAAATACAAGACAAAACTTTGAAAACTTTTCTATATCAATAATATGTTATATTAGCACTAATTATAAAGAGAGGGAGGCAGGGTGCAAGGGGAAAGAAAACACACGGAAAAGATTAAGAAATAAATTTCTAGATGTGTAGATGCAGATGCACCTCCCTGAAAATAATCCAGCCGGCGCCCATGTGTCTATCGCTCTTCCTTAATTGTGTTTTATTTTTAGTTTTTAAAACTACACCTTGCACGTGATGCGAAATTGTTTTCTATCAAATCGAATATAATAACCATAAAGCAATTTCAATTATTAAATTTTAAAATAAATTTTGCATTTATAAATGCAAACAATAATCGCAGGTATCCGTTATCAAACCATCTGCAAGACGGAAATACAAATTTTACTCAATTTTCCAACTTAAACAATTTAATTATCCGAAAACCAATTGTAATATTTCATAATCCGTTAATAAATTAACGGCTCAAACTTTAATTTTAATCATCAAAATCCAAAATCCATCAATCAAATAAATTCAATGTCCAAATCTCGGACAATTTTCAAATAAAATAAAACTAAATTTTTTTACTCACATTAATCGCAATTTTATTCTCAAAATTATACCATAAATCTCAAACTAAAAACGCAAATAATAAATATCAGGGGACCTTCCCGCAGAAATACGTCCGTTTGCTTCCTCGGACACACTTGGAAGGGGCGAATATCATGTCTTTTCGTACCAACATAATTTGCCAATATAAAAAGGCACAAATTCAAAATTTTACAATTATTTACAAAGATTATTCACAATAGAAATCAAATATGACAAAAATCCAAATCTCGTATTTACAATAAATCAAAATCATCCAAGTTGTAGTACCAAATCTGAAATAAAAAATTTGTTTCGACCTAATGGACCTCTACTAAATGGTCGTGGCTGCGCTGCGTGAGGATACTCGTTCACATAACCAAAAGTAATAAATAAAATACCAAATCCATCTAATTCTTCGTTTTAGTATCGGAGTTGTCGGTCCACCCCTGATTTTATCGTCCACAATCATTTCGCTCATTAATTTGTTTTCCCGCCTTTCAGCCTCTTACTTTACCGGATCTCTATTTACCTTTACATCCGGTTAATCTTCATCACCATCTACCACAATTCTCGTCGTATCATTGTCTAAATTTTCGTTTTTAGTTTCAGCCTTATTTACTTCAGAATTTTCTTTTATGGCAAAATTTTCAATGATTTGTGGTTGTAACTCACCCAAATCTTTATTTGCTTCTTGGGGTTTTTCATCCAAATTTTCCTTTATAACCAAAATTTCTTTATCCAAATATTTCATTTCTAACCAAAACTGTTTATTCAAATCTTTTATTTTTAATTTCGGCTTTATTTTCTTCAAAATTTTCGTTTACAACCAAATTTTCTTTTTCCAAATTTTCATTTTTAACCAAAATCTCTTTATTTAAATCTTCCATTTCCAAATTTTCACTTTTTTTTCAGTATCATGTTCAACTATTATTTTTTCTTTGATTTTAGCAGAAATCTTTTTATCTTCTTCCCGCTCCCATTTCTAAAATTGTCTTTTTTCTTTTAAGTTATTTCTTTGCATTTGATACAGCTTTGCCCGAATCTGACATTGCTCTATGTAATCCTTCAAGACTATCAGATATTGTTTTCTCAAATTTTATTAGTATTTCTATCAATTCCTCAATCGACATTTCAGAGATGACATTTTGCTCCACGTTTAACCGGTAAATGTTCATAAAAGCTTATCGAGCCCCACGTTGGGCGCCAATTAAAGATGTAGTTGAACGTCGAAAAATTTTAATTTCTCCAACTTCCTTGTACCAGGGTGCAAAGGAGCCATTTTGGCCCGGGACGTAAAAATATTATGAAAAAAAAAACGTGTGAGTGTATGTATTTGTGTATTTTATCGCCCTAGAGCGGAAAAATATATTTTTTACCCTGGGGGAAAAACATTACGCTCGCTCGGACAAAAACTCCGTTGTGTCGATGCAATTATGACGTCACAAATGAAATATTATCGACATGATTTCTTAAATGACCAGTCAATTGTGTTTTTGACGGAAACTTAAGGTCACAAAATTCACACAAAAATGAATTCTCCCCTACATGGTTTCGCACATGACACGTCAGATTTCCCTTTTGTGAGCACTTAAAGTCACAAAGCTTACAAGCAAACGGTTTTTCGCCCGTATGAGTCCTCGCGTGCAGTTTCAGGTGCCCTTTATATGAACATTTATAATCACAAATATTGCACTCAAATGGTTTCTCGCCCGTGTGAGTTCTAAGATGACTTTTCAAATTTCCTTTTTGCGCGCATTTAAAATCACAAAATTTGCACTCAAATGGTTTCGCGCCAGTGTGAGTTCTCAAATGAACTTCCAAACTCTGTTTTAGTGTACATTTATATCCACAAATTTCACATGTGTATGGCTTCTCGCCCGTATGAGTTCTTAAGTGCCCTTTCAAAACTTCCTTGTACAAACATTTATAGTCGCAAATATCACAGGAAAAGGGTTTTTCGCCGGTGTGAGTTCTAAAATGGACTTTAAGCTGATGCTTGTGTCCGCACTTGTAGTCACAAAGTTCGCATGCGAAAGGTTTTTCCCCGGTGTGAATTCTCAAATGGGCTTTAAAAATTGATTTATGCAAACATTCGTAGTTACACACTTCACATGTAAAAGTTTTACGCTCTTTTTCTTTCTTAGCCAATGTCTGATCACCAATTTTACAAACAAAAATATTTTGATTATTTATTTCTCTTTTCAATTCTTCGTCAAATTGAGGCTCGAAAGCTGTATTCTCTTCTTTAATGTCAATTGAATGATGCAAACCTTCTATCTGTAATTCAATGCTTTCCGTTTTAACTTGAAAGTCAAGATTTGAACTATATGCAGTTTGTGAAACACAGAAGATTGCAGGATCTGATATTTCCAATTCTGTTTTTGGTTTCCCGTCCATATTAATTTACTGCTCAATTGTTTATTTTGTCCTTTTTATTAAATTATAAAACAACTTTCACAAAACTTAAACAAAAACATGGGAACAAATCATTTGACAGAGACTGATTTTATTTTGACGAAGCTTTTGAAGTGGGGGCCGCTCTGGCATACAGGACCGTACTGACCCAAAAAGTTGCAAAACTTAAGTATTTTCAGCATTTGAAGAAAATCAATAGGAAACTTGTGATTAATAGTTGAATATGGTATAAATAACATGAAATAAATTTTCTGACTGGTTGAAATATCGACCAGAATCGTATAAAGGGTTAAGAGTTGATTTGTTGCATGGGAAATTTTTTTTTGAAATTTGTATTTCGTTTTTGTAAGTTCTGTATTATTTTGTACATTATATGGATTTCAATTATTCGTTTGTAAATAATATAAAAATTTTGAATTGGTGCGTCTTTTCGAACCAACAATTTTTAAGTTGGCAGAAAAGAGAGCGATACTCGTCCCTTCCAAGTTTCCAATTCCAAGATCGGACTCTTTTGCAGAAAAGTCTCGTAAAAGCATTAATTTGCATCTTAGAATTGAGATTTTTGATTGATTTTGTGAATAAAGTTTTAATTTTAGTGAGTAATTTCATTGGTATTATTTTTATACAGAAATTCTTCAAAATTTGGATGATATTGGGGTGATTTTTAGGAAATTTGGATTTGCAAAATTAAAATAAAATTGGATCCGTTAAATAATAAATGATAAATGGATGGAAATTAGAAGGCATTGTAAAATTTATGTGCACGTCTAGCATCTGGTTTGATAGCACACTTGTAGGTATCGTTGCATTTTCCTACACCACAGCACCGTGCAGATGGACGAAAATGCACGCCCCAAGAAGAGAAACACCCCAAAGCTTTTTCGGGTTTGAGCAATGATACAACTTTTGTTCTTTAAAAATTTTTCAAATTTTTTTTTTTCAAAAAGGCAAATTTATTTTGTATATAGAATACATTTTAGTTATTTAAAATATTTTTTAATTTACTTTTTGTTTTGCTTAATATTTCAATTATCTGAATGTTTTTCACGATTATTGCTTTTCCCTGATGGAGATTTACTATTTTAGTTTTTCCCATCCGAGGTAAAATGGGAGCTAATTTTAATAATTCGAAAAGTTATCGTAGTTTCAGAAAAAATGGTGACTTAATTTTGGGTTCCCGTAAATTTCCATTTGTTATTAAATATAATTCCTTTTATAAGTAAATCCTTTCCTTGATTAAATCTTAATACATAAAATCCCAGCACGCTGCTCCTGCTCCAGCGTGTCATTTTATTGGTTTATGATTGGTCGATTTTTTTTACCAACCGAAAAATACATTAAAGTAAGTAAAGGACTAAAAATATTTGTCCAATATTCTAAATGAGTGGATATCTTGCGATATGTACTGGAGGGTGTTCCACACCCCTCAGACCCACCGAATTTGGAGAAAATAGGGAATTTATAATTTTACAAGTTTCGCCAGGAGAAACCGGGAAATTTGGATTTTTAATCAAAAGTGAGTGAAGTTTAAATCTTAACTTGAAAAAACATTTATTTAAGTGCCTTACTGCTCGGAGTTTAGCAGCAACTTTTGCGTTACTTTGAAAATTAACCGTCAAAATTATAGTAAAAAATGTAAACCGGGGGTTCTGGGGGTGAACATATCCTGCAATATGTACTGGAGGGTGTTCCAGACCTCCCGGATACTTTTTAATTAATTTAATCTATAATAATTATAAAAATAATATAAAAATATGATGTCAAAATTGTAAACCGGGGGGTCTGGGGGGTATGGAACACCCTCCAGTACATATCGCAGAATTTGGAGAAGCTAAAGAATTTATAATTTTACAAATTTCGCTAGGAAAAACCGGGAAATTTGAATTTTTAAGCAAATGTGAGAGAAATTTAAACCTTTGGCTAAAGAATATTAAAGCTTGGAAAAACATTTATTTAAGAGTCTTACTGCTCAGAGCTCAGAGTTTAGTAGCAACTTTTGCGTTACTTTGAAAGTTAACTGTCAAAAGTGTAAACAGGGGGTCTGGGGTGAATAATAAAATTCCCACTCTTCTAGAATACCTACAGAAGGCAGAATAATTATATCAATTTCGTCAGAAAATGCTGGAAAATTTTTTGTTTTGGAGCAAAAGTGAGGGAAATTAAAACGTTCGGCTAAAGAAAATTAGAATTTCAGAAATTTATTTATTTTTAAACAATTAAAAAAAAATTTTAATTGCCGTCGGCACATCACGTTTAGCAGCAACTTTTTGCGTTACTTTAAAAATATAGAAAAACGGAGAATCACCCAGTAGCGGGAAACGAAATTAAATGTTTAATATTATACCACTAAAAAGGAGATCCACCGTCTAGCTGCCCGTCCACGGACGGGCTTTCCAGCTAGTAAGATATAATTGTTTAAAAAAATAAGCATCCACAGATCATCGAAAAAAAGGAAGTATTGTAATTCTGATTTTTTTCGGTTTTCAGATTTTGACGGAAATATCCGTTTTGACCTTACCTGAATCCATTTAATCTAGTTTCGTTGTGTTAACGCATAACTCAAATACCGTAGGTCGTGGAAAGTTGAAATTTTAAATTTGAGACTCTTATAATAATTTAGCATCAGTTGTGCACCTCCTAGTTTTGGTTGCGATTGCTTGTGCCAAAACGCGCACAAATGGATTAACGAGATTATAACTAAAAACATCTGTTTTTCGATTTTCTAAAAACAATAGGTTCTTCTTCTTAGAAACACCTTAGAAAAATATGTAGAACTAATTCAAGGAACAAAAGAAGGAAGTTATGTGCTGTCCACATCAGATTTTTTTTATGTTTCGGATAGGTACTTGTTATCCATGACTGGCAAAAATATAAGTCAAGGTAGTAGGTATCTAATCTAAGCAAATTGATATTTTTTTTATCTTACATTATAAATTTCACAACAATGTGTAATTTTGTAAAATAAAATTTATATATATCCAGTAGTAGAGATAATATTTCCAATTTTCTTCACTACTATTTCCAATTACTATTAATAATTTACAATGGCATATGAATACCAAATTGTTGGAAACGATACTGAAGAAGATCGAATGTTAAATGATTTAATGCAATATCCAATGTGCAAGAACTATGTTAAAATAGGACCAGACGATTTTATTTTGACCAATGGTTATAATCAAGATGTTGCCGATTTCATAAAAAATTTTGAAGTGCAAAATGAAGATGTATTTCTTGCAGCTTATCCAAAAACAGGTAATAAGTAATAAGTTATGTTTCTAATTTAAATAAAATAATGTGATATAAACAAATAAAACCAAAACATTTTTTTTCCAAAATAAAACACTTGGAGAAAAAAGCTTTTGGTTTTATTTCAATTTTGAGAAAATGAGTTTTGATATAAAATAATAAATTTTAGGTTCCACTTGGCTTCACGAGGTCGTTTATTTAATATCCAACGATCTCAATTACAACAAAATTGCCGAAACGGCTCAAATATTTCGACTGCCCTGTATAGAGTATGTTGAATTTGGTTGAACATACAGTGACTAACGAAAATATTCGAACCGTCCTATATTAACACTGTAAATTGTACATTTTGAAACCGTTTTTTGACATATAAAAATTGCTTTTACAGCAAAACCTTTTAGACATTTTTTGCTAAAAGTTTTATTGTCTTCAATTTTGTGTCTATACATTTTTCAATTTTGTCGCCCCGAGTTTAACTGGTAGTGACTTAAACAAGATTCTGTAAAATACAAAAAAAAATTATCTATATCTCGGAAACGGTGCGATGAAATGAAAAAATAAATAGGCATTTTTGCTTGAAAACGTGATTCTCTACATTTTTGTTCATAAGCATTTTTCTATTTTGTAGCACCGTTTCCGAGATATAGATGATGATACTTTATGTGTTTTACAGAGTCTTGTTTAAGTCGCTGCCAGTCAAAAACGGGGCAACAAAATTGAAAAATGTATAAAAACAAAATTGAAGACAACGAAATTTTTAACAAAAAATGTTCAAAAGTTTTGCTCTAAAAGCGATTTTTATATGTCAAAAAACCGGGGTCAAAATGTGCTATTTACACTGTTAACATAGGAGGATTCGAATATTTTCGTTAGCCACTGTACGTATATATATATGTATGATAATTGTTAGATTTAAGCTAAATGAATACTTTATTATAGAGGCGCCGGAATTAGTGATGGTACTATGCTGAAAGAATTTCTTGATATTGAAAAGTTTTCAGAAGTGTGGCTTCCCGATGGAACTCCAAAACATGTAAAGACGCACTTGTATTATTCCTTACTACCGGAACAAATAAGGGATGGAACAAAAACTCCTAAAGCAAGTTTGCGAAAGATTTAGAAATGCACCATTGTTATATTAGGACTTTTTTTATTTCAGATAGTGGTGCCTTTGAGAAATCCTTATGATGTTTGTGTTTCATTTTTCCATCATAGTAAACTTATGTACCACTATAACGGAACCTTTGATCAGTTTTGTCAGTTATTCATGAGTGGCAGAGGTATTCATTATATTTTTGTAATTTTTATTTTTGATTTTTTAAATTTTATTTAATTTTTTATTTTTTATTTTTTTATTTTAATTTTAATTAATTTAATTTTTTCAGTTTTTTTTGGACATTTCTGGAAGCATGTAAAAAGTTATTGGGAGCAAAGACATCGTCCCAACATTCTTTTTGTCAAATATTCGGATATGAAACGTGATTTTCCAAAGGTTATCAGAGAAGTCGCCCAGTTTCTAGAAAAAAATATTTCCGATGATGATGTTAACAAATTGGCCGATTACTTGAGTTTTGAGAACATGAGAAAAAATCCGCATTTAAACCAAGAAAACGCGGTTGACAATTTTTTCGTTAAATATAATATTGCTTCAGAAAGAAGTCAGTTTATACGTTGCGGCAAAGAAGGTGGTTACAAAGCTGTAATGTCGCCAGAGATGATAAAAAAGTTTGATGATTGGGTCGAGGAAAATACTGTTGGAACTGATATCACTTTTTAAATCATTCGAAGATTGAAAAATTATACGAAATAATTTAAAAATATATTTTTTGCTTTATTGCATTTTTGCTAGTTTTGTCCTTCTCAATAATTGTGTTTTAATAGGAGTCTTGATAAGAAGATATAGGGCTAATTTCAATAAATTAATATAGTAAAGTACTATACCACTTCTTAAAGTAATAAAAGATTAATTATCTTTTAATTTTTAATTATAAATTTAATTAATAACCTAATTTATAGCATTTCATAAACTGAAAATTCACGTTTTTGTTACTAATATAAAAATAATAACATTGCTTGTAATATCTTGTTTATAATATTAGGCTTCTAATATTATGTCTAACTGAGTGCAGGTACTGGCTTCAATAAAACAGTGTTAGTTCATAACCTTTTATTGTATTCATCCTGAGTCCCCATGAACACTGTCGCTTGGCGCTTGTTCCTCGCCCGGTCAGTAAAGCGGACATGCGCTATGTTACATGCTCCTTTTTTTTTTTTTAAACAAATTAAAACTAAATGGATTACATTCTAATACATTAAATAGGTTCCAATAAACACTAAACAATACATTTTAAATATAAGTGCATTACATTTTTATTTAATAAACAAGTTTAAATAAACATTATTTATTTTGATACATAATCTTGCAAATATGCAGGTTGCTTCTTAATTCTAGCCGGCCTGACGTTTACAAATTCTTTGTTATGACTAATGCTTAATCTAGCACTTTTTTCACTATTATTTACTTATTCATTTTCGATTATCGGTTTTATTATTTGCTCTGCTTGAACTTCCGAATTTCGCGAACTTTGGTTTAAATCACTTGTGTCTTTTGTCTTGTTAATTTTAATTTGTTCGTCACTGTTTTTTATTTCACTTTCCGGTAGTTTATTTCCAATTTCACTCTCCGATTTTTTATTTTTCATTTCATTTTCCGCATTTTTAAACGGTCTTAGATGTACCCTGTTTCTGCGTAACACCGAACCTTCATTTGTTTCAATTTGGTACAAATTTGGATCGTTTGTTTTGGAAATAATTTTAGCTGGTGTCCAATTTCGTTTATCATTTTGTACTAGAACTTCTTGATTTTCTTCAAATTCATCTAGCACACGAGAGACTTTGTCGTAGTAAGCTTTTTGTTTCATCTGATTATTTTTTATGTTTTGCATTGGTCCACTACAGTTGTATTTTGGTGTTAATGCATTTTTTGTCATTAATATATCTGACCTTAATTTTCTTCCTTGCAGAAGTTCTGATGGTGAAGGCATTAAATTACTTTTAGGCGTCGTGTTATAATTTAAGAGCGCATTTGTAATACTGTTGTTCGAGGCTATTGCTACAGTTTGTACTGCCCGTTCTGTCATTCCATTGGATTTTGGATAGTTTGGACTCGATGTTGTATGTTTTATGTCATAATAATTTGAAAATTCAGAAAATTTTTGTGAATTGAAAGGTGGGCCATTGTCACTAAAAATTTCGCTTGGTATTCCAAAATATGAAAACGTCTCTTCTAATAATTTTGTTATTGTTTGCGCATTTTTTGATTTTAGTTTTTTCGCTAATATAAACTTTGAAAAGTAATCCACAATTATTAAGTAATCTTCCGAATTCATGTGGGCAAAGTCAATTCCTATTTTAAACCACGGCAAATCTACTATTTCATGATTTCGTAATGGTTCCTTTGTGTTAGATTTTGCGTATTTTTGACATATTTTACAACATAATTTTCAATTTCTTTTGTCATTCCAGGCCAATAAAGCAATGTTTTTGCCTTGTTCTGACATGCCGTAACACCTTGATGCGCGCTGTGTATCTTTTTTAATACATTGTCAATTTCATTTTTGGGTATTACAATTTTGTTTCCCCGAAATAAAATTCCGTTTGCGTAATATAATTCATTTTTTATTTCCCAATATTTTCTTACTTCATTTTTTACTGATTTTTTATGCATGGGCCAACCTTCATTTATATAAGTGATTATTTCTTGTAATGTGATATCATTTTCAGTTGACTCTTGCACTTGCTTTATTTTGTCATCAGAAGCACAAATTATTGTGTTAACTGATACGAATTTTCCTTCCAGATAATTGGTATTCATTGTCCTTTTCTGATTTGGGTCTCTTGATAATGCATCGGGAATGTATAAATATTTACCTGGCACATACTGTAATTTAAAATCATATCTCAATAATTTTAATATAATTCTTTGTACTCTTGGCGATAAATTTTCCATCGGTTTGTTTATCATGCTTATCAACGGTTTATGGTCTGTCTGTACCACTACTTTTTTTCCATACGTGTATAAATGAAATCTTGTCAAGCCATGTAAGACTGCTAACAGCTCACGTTCTAACGAAGCATAATTTTGCTGAGTGGGTGTCAAACTTGACGATGCATATGCTACAGGCTGTTCATCTTGTAAAATTAATGTACCCATTCCGTTTTTTGAAGCATCTACTGATAAGCATATTTCTTTATTTGGATCATAAAATTTTAAGACTGGTGCTTTACATATTAAATTTTTTAAATTTTGAAAGCATTGTTCCTCAATTTCACCCCATAAGAATTCATTTTTTTCACTCAACAAAACTCTTAAAACGCTTGTTTGCTCAGACATGTTCGGTACGAATTTTCTTAGGAAATTTACCATTCCTAAAATTCTTTGTAAATCCTTTCTGTTTTTTGGACTTTGTAACACTTTGATCGCTTCGACTTTGGAATTTTCTATTGCTATTCCGTTTTCTGATATCGTATGTCCTAAAAATGTAACTTCGATTTTTGCTAATTGTATCTTTTTCTGACTAAATTTTACATTATATTTTTTTTGCTCTTTTTAGGGCTTTTCTTAATCTTTCATCGTGTTCTTTTTTGTTTTTACCAAAAATTATCAGGTCGTCTACATAAGGAATTACTCCCTCTAGGTCCTCAAAAACTTGATTTATTCTTTTTTGATACACTTCTGTTGCTGAACTTACCCCAAATGGTAAAGTCAAATATTTAAATCTCCCATATGGTGTTGCAATTGTACAAAGATCTGCACTTTCTTCATCTATGGGCACCTGAAGAAATGCTGTAGTTGCGTCTAGTACAGTGAAGTACTTAACCCCATTTAATTCTGCCAATACGCTCTCAATTGTCGGTATTGCGTAGTGCTCTTTCTTTAAATATTTGTTTAATGGTCTCGGGTCCATACAGACTCGAATGGAACCATATTTTTTGGATATTATCACTATTGGATGTACCCATTCTGTTGGTTTTGACACGGGTTCTATTACCTTATTTTCAACCATTTTTTTAAGTTCAAGTTTTAATTTATGTTTCAATGACATTGGTACCCGTCTTGCTGGTGATATGCTTGGTATTGCGTCATCTTTTAAAATTATATGATACGGAGCGCATTTCGTACGTGACGCTTTCTTATCAAAAACTTCCTTGAATTCGCTGATGATGTCTGCTTCCGAGTTATTTATAACGTTCACACGGTTATTTGGTATTAACCCGAATTTGCTGGCTTCATCTAAACCTAATATTGACTCGCTACTTTTACTTGCTACATAAAATTTAACTTTTCTTTTAATGTCTTTAAATTCACAGGGTAACTCGCATTTACCACTCGTTTTAATTTCATGTCCCGAGTAAGAAATTAACTTCGTATTTGTCGCTTTTAAACACGGTTTATCACTTAATGAATCAAATGTCTTTTTGTTCAATATGTTGACCTGACTTCCGCTATAAATTTTTAAATAGATTTTGGTGTTACTTACTCGTATTTCTTCCTTCCAGCCAACGCTGTTGACTTCTCGCATCTTCTCCTTTCTGACGGCTAACACTTCTTCATGTTCTTCGTCCGATGTCTCATCGTTGCTTGTTGAAGCTTCTTCTTGAACATCTTTGACACTTTTTTTTTTGTTTACACACACACTTGCAAAATGACCTTGCTTCCTGCAGTTTAGGCAATTCTTTCCTTCTGCTGGACATTTTTCTTCGCTGTGCTTGAACTTGCACTTTTTACACTTTTCTTTTTTGTCTTTGCTCTGTTTCTTTTGTTCAAACTTGGATTTTTTCGAATTCACTGCATTCACAGTAGTACTGTTCGCGTTTGCACTTGTGATTTCGATCATTTGCTTCTTGCTTGCCTCACTTGATCTGCAATGATCTAGGGCCTTAGCTAGCTTGAGATCGGCATCCCTGAGCAACCTTTCTTGAACGCCTTTATCCGCAAGTCCCAGTATCAATCTGTCACGAATTAAACATTCCGTTTGATCTCCAAAATTACATTGCGCTGCTAATTTCTTTAACTCAGTAACGTACTTGTCCACTGCTTCATTTTTCTCTTGGGATCTTGAAAAGAATTTGAATCTGTCAAAGACGACATTTTTTCGTGGTTTGCAGTAATCATCAAACTTTTTAATTACGTCATCATAATTCTCTGCACTTTCAGCTCCACTGTATTGAAAAGTTTCGAATATTTCCAATGCTTCATCGCCCATCATATTCATTAGTAACGCAATCTTTAATTTGTCACTTTTATCCATCTTTTCACTCGCTTCAAGATAAAAATTAAATTTTTTCTTAAACCTCTCCCAATTGGTCGCAATGTTTCCTTCAAATAACATTTCATTCGGAATTTTTACACTTGTGTCTTGCATTTTGCTTCACTTGTAAAAATAACACTTCAAGAATAAAACAACTGGTTTTTGTTGGTTTCCGCTGCCACCATGTAATATCTTGTTTATAATATTAGGCTTCTAATATTATGTCTAACTGAGTGCATGTACTGGCTTCAATAAAACAGTGTTAGTTCATAACCTTTTATTGTATTCACCCTGAGTCCCCATGAACACTGCCGCTTGGCGCTTGTTCTTCGCCCGGTCAGTAAAGCGGACATGCGCTATGTTACATTGCTAAGCAACTCTTTTAGTATGTTAGTACAGTATAATTAGATGTGAACCCCGAAATCCAAAAAATAAGAGGTTGGATTGTTACAAAATGTTTATTATCATTTGCTCTATAAGTACTAAAGAGTCTCCTGCTTAAGAGCGACGGGTTTGGATGGGGCGAGGGGGGGTAGGAGGTAAAACCATACATTTCCTCAGGTTTTGTCAAATATCTCGAAAATGACGTTAGATACAGCAAATCCCGCCCTGTACAAAATTAAAGGCCGTTAAATTTTCTAGAAAAATTGTCTTCGACATGTTTTTGGTATACCCCACACATTAGAAGATATGGAGGAGAAAATTTTAATGAAATACTTTTTTCCAGGATTAATGTATTTATATGAAAAAAAATTTATGTAAATTACAGACTGGTATTTGTAAAAAGCATTTTAATACATTTAATTAAAATTACATATGGACATACAAATCTATATATGTATATAAAAATGAAACGTAAAAAATGTATGTACGCTCATCACTTGAGAACGACTCTACCGATTTGGCTGATCTTTTTTTCGTTGTGTTCGTAATTGTCAGGAGAAGGTTTCAATGTAATAATATTTACGAAAATCCTATTCGAAACAGATTTTAGTATAGATTTTTGTTATAATTTGTGACGCGCATGAATAGGTTAACGAGATTCCATTTGAAATGTGCATTACAGGGTTAATATCACTTCTCTTTGCCATTACTTCCATCAGTAATTACAAAATTCTAATAGTAATTAAAAATTAAAGTAAAAACAAAAAGTAAGTAAGAAAATTATCAAAACTGTCCTCCCCCCCCCCCATATCTCCTAATCTATAGAGTTTACAAAAAAAAGTATAGAACCATTTTTGTAGAAAATTTCACGGCTTTTAAATTTGTATAATATGGTATTTTCTGTATCTTCTATCATTTTCGAGATATTTGGCAAAAATTATAGAAACGTATATGGTTTTGACTCCTTACCCCCTCGCCCCATCCAAACCCGTCGCTCTAGAACGGGAGAATTTTTAGTACTTATAGAGGAACGAGTGATGAACCTTTTGTGGCAATTAAACCGTTTATTTTTTGGATTTCCCGGTTTGGGTGTTTTTTAGTTTAATTATACTGGACTATGTGCCCTAAATAGCACTTTTTTATGCTAGCCTAAAATACGTTAATGTAAAATGACAAGTTAAATATAAAAATAAACAAACATCAAGGCTGTTGTATTTTCATTGTACGAATATTCAAACAATACGTTTGAAGTACTAATTTCGACAGTGGCGTAGCCAGGAATTTAGTTCGGGGGGGGGGGGGGCAGTCCCCCAAACCATTAAAAAATTTTTTTTTAAAGCCGAACAAAGGGTTTATTAACCCTTTATTTATTTATTTCACATTTTTACCACTGACTCAAACAGGCGAATATTGAAGAAATCCTGGTGAAAAGTATTTTTTGTATATAAAACGATATTTTGATAATAAAAGAGTGAAAAGATAATACAAAATTGCAACAATTTTAAATAAAGATATATTACTATACTGAGAATTATACAGGATGTTTCAAAAGTCCTGCATAAAATTCATATAATTTATTGTTAAATATGTACTATAAGTTGTTTTTTAAACGCTTGTATCCGTCGACTCTTTTTCATCCATTTAAAAAAATAATTTATATTTATACAGGGTGGCCCACAAACCAGAAGATATCTTCAATCTTTTAAAAATCCCCCATTTTTATTTTATTTTTGAATTCTACGTAAAAGTTTTACTACTTACCACTTCAGGTGGATATTTTTTCTAAACTTTAGGATTGACTTTTCTCATACTGGAGATTAGAAGATCGGATGAAACTAAAAGATTGTGGAAAATATCTTCCATATTTTGTTGTCTTGAAAATTTCTTAGAATATGATTTTCTGGATTTTTTAATACTGGGATTAGAAAACCTCTGTTTATATTCGCTCATTCCAGAGCTTCCATCACATCCTCATTTGGATATTAAGTGAAAATCACTCAGTTCTTCGGAATTCAACGAATTAAACACTTCTAAGGATTGAAATAATCTGGCAAGTGCGTGATTCAGTAAACTTTGGATAGGTACCCCAGCTATACCTTCAGTAATGACCAAATCCAGCAGATAGCATTGTTTTTTGCAGAGGTAATTGACTCATAATTTGGATAAACATTTGGATTATGCTACTTGGCTGCATCTCTGATGGCGTTGTATTGGAATTTTGCTAGTTTAGCTTCGACAAACATTGACAAGGCTTCATCAGACAAAAATAGAATAACATCAACTTTGGTATATGCTTTTCTATCTTTGGATGCTCTCGTTGGTGTAGTAAGATCTATATCCTTCGTAACAACTGCTGTGTCCAAATTGCCTGATGCTCGGAACTGCATTTGAGCAGCATAGCTAAGCTTCTCCGGGCTAAAAGTTGAACGAATATTTTCAGTTTTTCTTCGTTTTGATCGTTCACTTGAACTGGAGAACTCCGTTGGTGGTCTACCATGGGCGTCAACTTCGTGTTCAAACAAACTATTACGAAATATTCAAAAAGTCAACATCACCTGAATTCTATTGAATATTATCAGAACAGGTTGGACAATAATAATGAGCATGTTGCAAATAAATACATTTGTCACACTTTTCATATAATTTACGACTTTTCCTTCTTTTGGAACACAAGACACCATCTGTTCTTGTATTGAACGAAGTAGCCCCGAAGCCCTTTTATTGGCAATCCATTCAACTTTTTCAAGATTTTTTAACACATCTCGATATCTTTTCATGTTTTATACAACTACTAATGATATGGTGAATTTTATTTAATAATAGGTTCTTTTTTTATATTCGTTTAAATGTTCAGTCGGGCCTGCTAGGCCCCACGTATGCACTGTAGGGTTAAATATCGGCTTTTAACTCACGCTAAAAATATTTATTGAAAACTCACGACAATTGTTTCAAACCACTTCGTTTTGAAGACTTGTTTTGAATACAAGTTAAACCAAAATGTGGGATCTGTTTTTGCGACGCCAATTTAAATTTTCCAAAAATATCAAAAAATGATCCTCAAAAATTAATTTCCACTAATTCAAATTATTCAATTTAACTTTAATATAAAAAGTTACCTAATTATAATAAATTTTCTTCATAATCCAAATTATTTAATTCCAGTAATAATTAGCCAATTACGGATCCAATCTTAATAATCCAAACTTAAATCCAAAATATCCAAAAATGTAATCTCGTCTAAATTTCGGACGATTTCCAAAAATAAATAAATCAAAAATAATTACTGTAGTCAATCTTAAAGTTTATTTGCAAATTAGCTCAAATATATCTCAAACTTGAGAAGCAAATTGAAAAATCTCTAAAAAGACCCGCAGATACGTCCGTCCACTACGACGGATCAGCTTGGAAGGAAGGAATCTCACGTTTCTTCGTACCAACATTAATTTGCTAGCACGAAAAGCAAACAAAAATCAAAAATTTTGCAAATTATTTTCAAAAATTAGAATAATTCCCTTATTCACAGAATTCAAAATTTACAAAATCAAATCCAAACAAAAATAATCGAAATCCAGCATTTAAAAAAGTTTTAAAAATTATCAAAATAAAAATTCAAATCTCAAAAATCATTTTTCAAATTTTAAAATCATTACAAAAAAATTCAAACTCTAAAAGTATTCCAGCAAATAAATCAAAAAAATTCCAAATTATCAAAAAATCTTCCAAAAAAACGGGTTGGGTACTACTCGCCGCGCACGATTCGCCGAGAGCTTCTAGCGCCATATATCAATATAATCTTCGGAATTAAACAAGAAGAAAATTATTAAAAGTATAAAAAAACATAGACGTGTTTTATGAAAGCCTCGTTGCCGGGAATCATGCTGCAAAACAACATAAAAAGTTCATCTTTGCAGATCAAAGAATCTTGACATTAGGGATATATTAGAATAACTTCGTGGTTTGGCCCACAATTTCGAAATGTTGGAGGCTTAATCTAAATAAAATTGAAAATTTAAAAATAAACGAAAATATAAAGAACTACTGTTGTTTTTTCTAACTTTTGAGAAATTTATTTAATTTAATTAATTTTTATCGGTTAAAAATCTATCAAAGATTATTGATAGATGGGGTTACTGAACTGATAAAAATAAAAAATAAAAAGCTCCGGCCGAATCGTGCCGCGGCGAATAGTTCCCGACGAGTCGTGTTCCCCAAAAAAACACATCTTTTAATTTGATATTTCAGCCGTTTCTTTTCTATAAAATGCTAGCAACATCTTTAGGGTATTCTTCTTTTTCAAGTGCTTGTCCGTTCCGAATGTATAGCTATAATCAAAGCTTAAACATCAAAAATGAGCTTTAGATCACACCAGTCAGTGGTCGATTTTAGTTTTACACCACATTGCTGGTGTATTAAATGGCATTAAATTCCTGCAACTCATCTCTGGGTTAAGGTTTCCACCTTTTGTTGAACAAGAAAAGGACAAATGTACAAGTGAGTCTCCTTTGGATCTTTTTTTAGCTTTTTCGTTTTAAAAAACTATTGTTTTAACTTTTTCGTCTTCAATTCTAGCTTTAGTACGTAAAACCTCTTAGAAAGAACATTTAGGAGAAAAAAAAAGTCAAAATGACAATTTGTTCTAAAAAAGCAGGATTCTTTTTTTCAAAAAGAGACAGATGACTACCCTAAGCTTACGAGAGGCCTGCTGCGCTTATCTATGTATATTGCAGTGTCTAGAATGCAAGCAATCGAGTCTAAAGTTGTTAAATTTATAAATCAAAAGAATTTGATTCTATAATTTGATTTTATCGCAAAATTAATTTAGAAAAAACTAATTTTTTTTTAATTGACTGCAAAAATACATTCCAATCTGTCCATAGGACATTAGGTAACATTGCTTGACATTATTAAAAGTGACACAGTGGAGGGCCAACCCATTGGTAGGCCTCGCTTGAGGTTATTTTACATTAAAATACCTATATAAATACAGGCAAATATAAACATAGGCAAATATATACAATTTAGTCGACAATTGAAGGGCTTATTGCAATAAGCAGGTCAGTAGGTCGCACACTAATGGGTTGGGATGGCTTGCATGTCTTATGCGATATTTTTTGCTTATAGAAGAAATTACTTCCTTTACACTACCAATTTGAAGGTCAGCACTAATGACATTATTTGGGACATACCAGGGAGCGTCACAGATACTACGTAAAATTTTGGATTGGAAGCGCTGAATTTTTGCAATATTGGATTCACTAGCAGAACCCCACAGCTGAATACCATATGTCCATATGGGTTTAATGATTGCGGTATATAACAATAGTTTGTTTTCTATTGATAAAGGTGAGTTTCGGCCCACAAGCCAGTACATCTTTCGATACACGATTCCCAGTTGGAGGCGCTTACTCCAAATGTGCTTGGCCCACGTCAGTCGTCGATCGAGGTAAACCCCAAGTACTTGACCGTTTCTTGTTCCGGGAGGACCTTACCGTACATCATTACTTCTAGGCAAGTTTCTCTTCTGAGAGTGAAGGTGACGTGTACAGACTTGATGGTGTTAACTTTAATACGCTATTTCTTGAGCCAGTCTTCAATTTTATTTAAGTGACATTGCAAGAATCGAGAAGCAAGTTTTGGATCATCACTAGATGTCATTACCGCTGTATCGTCTGCAAACGTGGCTGATACCGTATTGTGAGTTGCAGGCAGGTCTGATGTGAACAACAGATACAGCACAGGTCCAAGAACACTACCCTGAGGCACTCCTGATAAAATGGGTTCTAGATTGGTATAGGCCTTTCCATATTTAACTAAAAAATATCTGTTAGTTAGATAAGATACTAGCAAACGACTATATGGATGTGGTAGGAGTTTTTTGATTTTGTATATCAACCCATCGTGCCATACTCTGTCAAACGCCTGAGAGATGTCAAGAAATGCAGCAGAGCAGTATCTCCCCGATTCGAGATCCGTTCTGATCTTCTTCGCAACCCGGTGCACTTGTTCCACCGTTTCATGTCCCTGCCGAAATCCAAATTGATGGTCCGGGATTAAATTTCCCTCTAGAAGAAGTGGTTATAGTCTCTATCTAGAAACAATTTTTCAAATGTCTTCGATAGGATTGGCAACAGACTAATGGGTCTATAGGATGCAGTTTTGGTTGGATCTTTTCCTGGCATCTGAATCATAATTACCTGTGCCACCTTCCACTGAGCTGGAAAATAACCAAATCGGAGAATTGCATTAAAATTAATTCTAAGTAATTTAAACCCAATTTCGGGTAGATTTTGTAACATTTTTTCTGTTATTAGATCATATCCTGGAGCCTTTTTTGGGTTAATTTTTTTGAAGATAACGTTTTTGATTTTGTTTATTTTGAAATTTGCTGTTGGTAGATTCATTTGATAAGGGGCATCAAGTAGCTGGTGAACGGGGTATTCTTCTTCAATAGGAATTTCTCTTGGAAGAGGTTGAAAGACTTTACCAAGACGTTCGGTATAGGTTTTGGCTTTTTCCAAATCATTCCGAGCCCTGTTTCCATCATTGGTTTTAATGGGATGATTTGATTTCGTGGTTTTTTTATTTTCTGCGTGACTTTCCACAAAGAGTATTCGGTTGCTTGACTAGCTGAAAGGTTTTCTAGGAAGTTTTTTACTCCTTGATTTTTGTTGTCAACAAGAAGTCTTTTTAGTTGTTTTGTGGCTTTGTTTAAATTGCCACCTTTTCTTTAGTTTTCTTTTTTCTGCTATCTTCCTTTTTATATGTTCGGGGCAATAGCCGGGTTTAATGATTGTTATATTGCTACCGTTAGATGTTCTACAGCTTCATCGATTTCATTCTCAGTTTTCAACATGTTGAGATTTAATTTGTACGAGGGCGGGCTGATAAATACCCGTGTTCGATAAGAAGGCAAAATTTTTTTTTTAATTTGCAAGGTAGTCTTGTTTTAGTTCAATACACTTATTTTAACGCATTTCCAATTTTTTTATCTCTTCCAAATAATACAATTTGGCAAACTCTCTAAAATAGCCATTTTACATCAAATTACAACCGAAATTTGATATAAATATTTTACCACAGAGCCTTTTCTTTAGGTTAAGTAACAGATAAGAGTCACAAGAGAGTAAATCCGGAGAATAGGGCCGATGAGAAACCAATTGACAACCTAATTCTTTGCTTTTAGCCATTGCAATTATGGATGTGGATAAAGGTGTTATTGTTTTGATGAAAATGCACATTTTTTCTCTGATCAATGTGGGACAAAAAATCCAATAATATTATATAATGTTGCCCTATTCATTGTCTTTCCTCTTTTAAGATAGTCGGTAAAAATTATATCACGAGAATCCCAAAAAACAGGAGCCATAACCATTTCGGCCAAAGAAACCACCTTTGTCGTCAATGGACCGCTAGATTCAGCTTCTATCAATTTTTTTGACTGTATTTTGGTCTCAGATGTTTCATGTTTAACCTATAGACACGAAACCACGCAAAAAATTCTTTGTGCTGCGCTTAAACATATCTAAACGTCGCTTTTAAGTGGTTCTACGTGCACGTTTTCGTTGATTGTGGCAAATGCGGCACCCATCGCGCGGATAGCTCTTTCATATATAGGTTATCATGTCAAATATTGCTTATACGTTTTTTTGAGATGTCTACAGCCTCAGCTACCTTACGCAATTTTACTCTGTTGTCTGACAATACGATATCATGAATTGTTTTAACCATTTCTTCCGTACCATGCTTATTTGGACGATCTGGACGTTGATGTTAAGAACACTCTTTAGCATGTTTCGATTTTAAGATAGCTATGCGATATTCCTTTCGTAATACAAAAATCAATTACATCTGGGATTTTGTTTCTATCTGTAGGCCAGTGAGTGGGTTCACCTGTCGATAGTTGTAATAGGCCACAGGTTTGTAACGATTGGTACAGCTGCCTGGCTCTGGGTGTTATCAGCCTCGAACCCCAGTGATTGTGCTTTGTGAAAACCACAAAGGGATAATAAAAACAAAATATTTAGACACGAAAAGAATAAATTCAATTAAAACGAGAACGAGATGTGATTTTGGACAAAGTATTTTCCATTTTCCACAAAGTAGCGGTTCCATTTAACGCGAAGAGGAGTGTAGGAGATTCGCATCCAATTTAATGTGGACCCTCTGGGTCGAATAAAGAAGAAGATAAAGACAGGTTTGCATAATCACCGTTATAAGTGTTAAACGTGTTGCTTGCGGCGGATAAACCGATAGTTAAATATAAAGCGCAATTGGGGAAAGGAGAGATTCAACATTTGTAATTCATTTGTTTATTTGATTTTTAAATAAAACGTAACATTCACACAAGTTTCTATAAGATTCTTTGAAAAATAAATGATTGTATAATTACATTAATTCAATCCACTAAGAGTTGGAAGCTGAGGTTCGATAAGCTGTGCATTCATTGTATAATCAGAGTAAGTATGAACTTTTAAAGATCATCAGTCTTTAACAGTGCAATATATTGCGATATTTCTCCGTTGTCTGTGAACACCATAACATCCAAACAAAATAACGAAATCCTCCAAATTTTGAATTTACAATTTGATTTGTTGTGACACGAAGTCTATTGAAGATGAATGATATCGAGGAACGGGGGTACGTAAAGCGATAAGACATTATCCACCATAACTTTAAAACGCAATGAAATAGGTAAAAGTTTATTATGACAAAAGATCATCACTATCAAATTACCTACAACTTTTGTTCTATAAATTTTTTTCAAAAATTTACAGATATACAAATTTTTTTGTATATGGTTTTCCCTGATGGAGATTTAGTATTTTAGTTTTTTCTATCCAAAGTAAATTGAGAATTCATTTTAATAATTTGGAAAGTTATGCGATGGTCACATCAGATTCTTTTATTTCCTTTGCAGTTTTGGAAAAATGGTTGCTTATTTTGGGTTTCCATTAGTTTCCATTTGTTATTAAAAGTAGGTCGTTCCTTTTATAAGTAAATCCTTTCCTTGATGGCACAAGATAAAATTATTACGAGGTGGCTTGTTTTCGATGAACAAATAATAATAATAAAATTCACCTTTCTACCGTGAACCCTACTACCATACCAAATTTGGTCGTGATTGGTTGAACGGTTCAGGAATAAATCGAGAGACAAAATATGACGACCGACCGACAGACCGACACAGAAATTTTTTTTTTATTTTTTGCAAATCTTTACGTTTCTGAACACGGTGATCTCGAAAATGTTTAAAAAAAAATTTGAAATATTTTTTCGATTAACTTACCTCCAAAAAAAATATTTTTTTTGATTGGAGGTAAAAAGCAATGCGCATTGCTTATGAGTTATGATTTTAGATAGGATTTTTCCTACGATAAAGTCACATGAGAAATTGCATAGTGTGAACGAGCTTTTTATTGTTATCTAAGTACTTACGTACTTGTTAAATATAAACCAAGGTAGTAGGTATCTAATCTAAGGAAAGTGATTATAAATTATTATTTATTACAGATATTTTTATTTTGTAATGTAAATTTCAACAATGCGTAATCATAAAATAATAAATTTATATATAACTACATAGTCGCCGCAATAATATTTCCAATTTTTTGACTTTACTATTTCCAATTAATAATTTACAATGTCGTATGAATTCCAAATTGTTGGAAATGACACTGAAGAAGATCGAATGTTAAATGATTTAATGCAATATCCGATATGTAAGAATTTTGTTAAAATAGGACCAGACGATTTTATTTTGAGCAATGGTTATAATCAAGACGTTGCCGATCACATAAAAAATTTTGAAGTGCGAAATGAAGATATATTTCTTGCAGCTTATCCAAAAACAGGTAATTAGTTATGTTTCTAATTTAAATAAGATAATGTATTGTACAGAAATAAAACCAAAACTTTTCTTTTACAAAATAAAAGCTTAGAGAAAAAAGCCTTTGGTTTAATTTCAATTTTAGTACAGTACAATTAGACGTGAACCCCGAAATCCAAAAAATAAGAAGTTGGATTGTCACAAAATTTTTATTATCAGTTGCTCTATAGGTGCTAAAAAGTCTCCCGCTTAAGAGCGAAGGGTTTGGGTGGGGCGAGGGGGGAAAGGAGTCAAAACCATACATTTCTACAGTTTTTGTCAAATATCTCGAAAATGACGTTAGATTGAGCAAATTCCACCCTGTACAAAATTAAAGGCAGTTAAATTTTCTAGAAAAATTGTCTTAAACATGTTTTTGGTAAACCCCACAGATTAGCAGATATGGAGGAGGAAAGTTTTAATGAATTTTTGCCTTTCTTGAATAGTTTTTTCCAGGATTAATATATTTATATGAAAAAAAAACCTTTGTAAGTTACAGACGGGCATTTGTAAAAAGTAATTTAATATATCTAATTAAAATTACATATGGACATACAAATATACCGGGTGCTGAATGAGTTAGCCGAACATAGGAAATTAATATGTAAAAACTTACTTAAGCAAATTTCTGCTTCCCTAATTATTTTAGAAAAAAAATGAAAGATACAAAAATAATGCAGGAATATAAACTGCAAATGATAAGACCATTGGATTTCATCTAACTTTTACTTAAAAGATCAAAAAATACTTTCAAAATAGTTAAAATTTGCATTTATCGCACTAGCCATGTAATAAATTCAATTTAATTTATATTTTCCAAAATAATTACCATGGAAACTTTCATGGCCAGTCCGATAAACAATACTTTTCACAATTTCAAAAGCATTTTTTGGCTTTTAATTATTTTAGAGAAAAAATGAAAGATACAAAAATTGTGCAGAGATATAAACTACGAATGATAACACCATTAGATTTCTTCTAGCTTTTACTTAAAAGTTCAAATAATGCTTTCAAAATTGTTAAAATTTTCATTTATTGCACTGGTCATGTAATAAATTCAATTTAATTTCTATTTTCAAAAATAATTTCCATGGAAACTTGCATGGCCAGTCCGATAAACGATACTTTTCACAGTTTTAAAAGCATTTTTTGACTTTTTAAGTAAAAGTTAAATGAAATCTAATGCTGTTATCAATCGTAGTTTATATTTATGCATTATTTTTGTGTCTTTCATTTTTTCTCTAAAATAATTAGGGAAGCAGGAATTTGCATAAATAAGTTTTTACATGTTAATTTCCTATGTTCGGCTAACTCATTCAGCACCCGGTATAATAAAAGAAAAAAAATAGAAAAGTGGCACTTTTCACTTCAAGTGGCACTTCAAAATACCATTAATGAAAGTTACCATTAAATATCGTAAAAAATGAAAGATTATTGTAATAACTAATACTAAATACGTGTATAACGCACAAAAGTAATTATTAAATTAAATTAATTAAGGTTGACTTAGACAGAAAACAAAGAAAAAATGTGTGCATTTACATTACATCAGAAATTACCAAATTAATTAAAAATATCTCCCCCCCATATCTCCTAATCTTTAGAGTTTACCAAAAAAATTTATTTAACCATTTTTGTAGAAAATTTCACGGTTTTTAATTTTGTATAGAATGGTATTTTCTGTATCTTCCATCATTTTCGAGATATTTGACAAAAACTGTGGAAACGTATGGTTTTGACTCCTTCCCCCCCTCGCCTCACCCAAACCCGTCGCTCTAGAACGGGAGACTTTTTAGTACTTATAGAGGAACGATAAATGAACATTTTTTGGTAATTAAATTTTTACTTTTTGGATTACCCGGTTTGGGTGTTTTTTAGTCTAATTGCACTGTACTATTTATGGTTAGATTAACTTCAGAATTGAAAAAATGAGATTTGATACAAAATAATTAATTTTAGGTTCCACTTGGCTTCACGAAGTCGTTTATTTAATATCCAACGATCTCAATTACAATAAAATTGCCGAAACGAATCAATTATTTCGACTGCCCTGTTTAGAGTATGTGGAGTTTGGTTGATAATATAGATTTAAGCTAAATGAATATTTTATAGAGGCGAAGGAATCAGTGATAAAACCATGCTGAAAGGATATATTGATGTTGAAAAGTTTTCAAAAGTGTGGCTTTCCGAAAATCCAAGAAATGTAAAAACGCACTTATATTATTCTTTGCTACCGGAACAAATAAGGAATGGAACAAAAACTCCTAAGGCAAGTTTACAAATAATTTATCCACCATTGTTATACTATGATTTCTTAAATTTCAGATAGTGGTGCCTTTGAGAAATCCCTATGATGTGTGTGTTTCATTTTATCATCATAGTAAACTTATGTACCATTATGACGGAACCTTTGATCAGTTTTGTCAGTTATTCATGAGTGGCAGAGGTATTCTTTATATTTTTGTAATTTTTATCTGATTAAATCTTTTCAGTTTTTTTTGGACACTTCTGGAAACATGTAAAAAGCTATTGGGAGCAAAGACATCGTCCCAACATTCTTTTTGTCAAATATTCGGATATGAAACGTGATTTTCCAAAGGTTATCAGAGAAGTTGCCCAGTTTTTAGAAAAAACTATTTCTGATGATGATGTTAACAAATTGGCTGATTATTTGAGTTTTGAGAACATGAAAAACAATCCGCATTTAAACCAAGAAAATTTTGTTGACAATTTTTTCGTTAAATATAATATTGCTTCAGAAAGAAGTCAGTTTATACGTTGCGGCAAAGAAGGTGGTTACAAAGCTGTTATGTTGCCAGAGATGATAAAAAAATTTGATGATTGGGTAGAGGAAAATACTGTTAGAACTGATATCAGCTTTTAAATTTTTCGAATATTAAAAAAGTATATTATGTAATAATTAAATGCATATTTTGCTTTATTGTATTTTTACTTATTTAATCGGAGTCTTGATAACAAGATATAGGGTAAATTTAAATAGATTAATATTGTAAAATAGTGTATCACTTCGCAAAGTAATAAAAGATTACCTAATTATCTTTTAATTTTTAAATTTTTTAATTATAAATTTAATTAACCTAATTAATAGCATTACGTAAACTAAAAGTCCACGTGTTTGTTACTAATATAAAAATAAGAAGATTGCTAAACTTTTTTTTCGGAATTGAATTTGGTGTTTTTGTAAACTGGTTACCTTTTTCTAATTGCACATTCCGGAGGCCTCTCTAATTTATTTTATTCGGACGATTTCCAAAATTAAATAAATCAATAATAATTACTCACGTATATCGTAAAGTTTATTTGCAAATTAGCTCAAAAATATCTCAAACTTGAGACGCAAATTGAAAAATCATAGAAGAACCCGCATATACGTCCGTTCACTATGACGGATTGGCTTGGAAGAGAGGAATCTCAGTCCCCTCATACCAACATTAATTAGCTAGCACGAAAAGCGTATTATCACGAATATCCCATATTCACAGAATTCAAAATTTATAAAATCAAACCCAAACAAAAATAATCGAAATCCAGCATTTAAAAACGTTTAAAAATTATCGAAATAAAAATTCAAATCTCAAAAAACAATTAACAAATTTTAAAATCAACAAAAAAATTTGATGTGGCCATGCCCATAACTTTATCATACTTTTAATTTTAAAAAATATTTTGAAATAAGGAAAATTTTTCCATTATTTTTGTCGGATCTTGGTCAAATTTTCATTTTCTTTTTCAGCTTTATTTTCTTTAAAATGTTCTTTCATGAATAAATTTTCCCTTTCCAAATTTTCATTTTTAATATCGGCCTTTATTTCCAACTATTGTTTCCTCTTTGGTTTTATTAGAACTTTTTCTTCTTCCTGCTCCCCATTTTCAAAATTATTTGTTGCTTTATTTACTTCAATAGATTCTTTGTCTCTTATTGTTATCAAATTTGTATTTCTTAAATCATTCTCCAGAATTTCAAATTTTTTTCCATCTTTGCAAAACTCCTATTAATTTCTTCGCGTAATTCTTTTGTATTGTTTTCTAATGATTCCTGATTTTTATTATTATCCTCATGTACTTTTGTAATTTTGTTTTCTATTTTTTCAAATCAGGTATTTTGTAGCCCCACGCTGGGCGCCAAAATAGATTTTTTAAACTTTATTTTGGCGCCCAATGTGGGGCTTCAAAATATCTGATTTAGGGCATCATTTTAAAATCCAATTGTGGGGCGAATTAATTTGAAAAATTTAATTTGGAAATAACAAAAATTTTAAAAGTTTAATAATAAAAGAAAATAGAATGTCGAATTAAATAGATTCACCTGCGTATTCCAGCACTATCGGAACGGTGGATTTTGAGCTAATAATGCCTAACATGCAATAATCATTAGAAAAAAGAGAAAATAAAATTACAAAAATATGAGGATAATAACAAAAATCAGAAATCATTAGAAAGCGAAGAAGTAAATAAGTGTTTTGCAAATTAGGAAAATAAATTTGAAGTTTTGGAAAATGATTTGAACAGTACAGATTTGCGAAGAAATGACATAGACATTAAAATTTTCACAACAATAATAGACGAAAAATTCATTGAAGAAAATTTTGGAAATGGGGAGCAGGCAAAGAATAAAGAAAATAAAGCGGGAAAAGAAAATGAAAATTTGGACAATGATACGACTAGCATTGTGGAAGATGGTGATGAAGATAAACCGGAAGTAAAGGTAAATATGGGAGCCGGCAAAAAAATGATGAAAAACAGAGAAGTCATGTTGGACAGCAAAATTAGGGGTGGACCGACAACTCCGATACTTGCCCATATATTGGAAAAATTGAATGGATTTAAGATTTTAGTTATCATTGTATGCATTACGAACGAAAATCCGTCTACAGTGAAGATGATTTTATTTTGTGTTGGTATGACAGGAAGCAACAGTGGCTCTCTCCAAGCCGGTCCGTCGACGTGAGCGGACGCTTCGCCGGAAGTTAACCGTAAAAATGTAATTTTGTGTCTCAAGTTTGAGATTTTGATTAATTTTGCGAAATAAAGTTGCGATTTTGAGTGAGTAAAGTTTTAATTCAATTTTATTTTATTTTGGAAATTGTCCAAAATTTGGACAACATTGAGTTTTGATGAAATTTGGATTTGGATTCGTTGATTGAGAATTAGTGATTATTTTTAAAATTTGGATAATAGAAATATTAAAATTGGTTTTCGAAATGTTAAAATTATTGGAATTGGAAGGCATTGTAAAATTTGCGAACACGGCAGGCACCTGCATTGATAAGCGGCATTTACAATTTTGGAAATTTATTGAAAAGTTTGAAAAGTAAATTGGAATTATTATTATGGACAATACTTATTTAGATTAAATAGTTTATGTTTTTGAGACCAAAAACCATTTTCGGAAGATTTTTCGATGATTTGGAATTGTTCGGTGGAATTTTTTTGTAATGATTTTTAAATTTGTAAATTGATTTTTGAGATTTGAATTTTTATTTTGATAATTTTTGAACTTTTGTAAATGCTGTATTTCGATTATTTTTGTTTTGATTTGATTTTATTAATTTTGAATTCTGTAAATATGGGAATTATTGTAAAGACAAATTATTATAATTGGTTTATGTAAAATTGAAATTAAAATGCAAAGGAAAAGTAAAAATACGAGGCGAGGATCTGGGTGATAAGCCCCGCTCGCAATCGCCTTTCCATTTTAAAAGCAAAATTTATTTTAAAGTTAAATTAAATAATTTGAATTATTGGAAACTCATTTTTTGATATTTTTGAAAAATTTAAATTGGCATCGCAAAAAACAGAACCCACTGCTGAGAAGTCGAGCTTCCGTCTTTATTAGCTGGCTGGCAAACAAAGCGTGGAAAATAAATTTTTTCTGACATTCAACTTTTGTATATACGAGTATATAGTACTTTTTTGACAAAACATACTTTAACAAGGGTAAAATGAAATATTTTTTGTGCAATAAGTGGAATAATACGGAATCTATAAATAAAACAGGTTTCGTAAGAGGAACAATTTTCCATTTCTGCTGACCTCAAAATCTAAAACGTAGACTGAAGAGTCAGGAGTTCTCGAATTATTTTTTTCTTTTTACAGTCAAAGGGTTTTTAATTATTGTTACACACTATTTTAATATAACATGTAATTGTAATAAAAAAAATCATTTTAGAAAGTAATTCCGGTACCAGCAGAATTTTCTTCTACCCAGGCATCAAACTTTTTTATCATTTCAGGCGACATGACATCTTTAAAGCCTCCTTCTCGACCAGCTCGAACAAATTCAGTATTCTCCGTGGTGGAAATTTTATTTTTATTCAGAAATTGTTTTTTTAATTCAGAACCATTGAAATGTGGATTTTTCTTCATGTTTTCAAAACTTAAATACTCTGCTAGTTTTGCAACATCATCATCGGATAAATTCTTTTCTAAAAATTTTGCCACTTTTCTGATAACCGCTGGATAATCAGTTCTCATTTCAGAATATTTTATAAACAGAATATTGGGCCGATGTCTCTGTTCCCAGTAACTTTTAACGTGAGTCCAATAATTTCCAAAATAAACTAAAATTGGAATTTGAATTTCAAATAGTAAAATATATATTTGTATGTGCCTCTACCTTTTCCGGCCATAAACAGTTGACAAAATTGTTCAAATGTCCCTGTATAGTGATACATAACTTTGCTGTGGTGATAAAAAGAAACGCAGACATCATACGGATTTCTCAGTGGAACAATAATCTAAACATATTTATCCTTTCAATAAAGTGTTTGTGTAAGAGTTTGAAATTTTTTTAAGTTGTTAAAAATCAAGCAAGGCAATGAAGCCTGATATTTTCAAAATTTTCCAAACTTTTTTTTCTTTTTTTTTTAATTTTTTTTTTATTTTTAAATTTTTTTTTTATTTTTTTAAATCTTTTGAAGAAATCAAAAATATGCAGAGTATTCAAATACTTAAAAATAACCAGAATAACAATTTGCTGGATACCATACATGCAAACTCTAACTAAAAATACTAACTTTGGGTACTTTGGTTTCATTCCGTATTTGTTCAGGTAGCATAGAATAGTATAAGTGAGTTTTTAAGTTTCTTGGATTTTCTTTATTAAAGCGGGTTGTATTCATTACTTCCCAAGCAGCGACATCAGCACCCATTCCTTGCAAGGCCTTTCCTAATAAAGCTAAATTATTTATACCATCTCCCCTGAAAAAGATTTATTTATTCCAGAATAGTAAATTTCACTAAATAATATACTCTATACATGGCAGACGCAGAAACTGAAATTCACCAGTTATTTTGTCATAATTTAGATCATTAGAAATCAAAAAAACCGTTTCGTGCAACCAGGTAGAGCCTAAAAGTAAAATAATTTTAAATTAAATCTAGAGTTTAATGAATTCAAAAATACACACCAGTTTTGGGATAGGCTGCAAGCACAAGATCTTCATTTCGAACTTCAAAATTTTTGATTCCATTGGCGACTTTTTCGTCATATCCATTTGATAAAATAAATTTGTCTGGTCCAATTTCAACTAAACTTGGACTTATTGGAGATGACATTAACTCATTCAACATACGGTCTTCTTCTGTCTCATTTCCGATAGGTCGGTATTCGTATGCCATATTGTAGACCTGCTCTGTTTAACTCTCAAAAGCATCTAAACAACAGAAACCTAGGAAAAACATAATTATTCTAATCTATTGATTAGGTACACTAAAGTGGCTTAATTGAGATTACATGCACTTATAGTAAAAAGATATAAGAAAATAAGAAAATACTTCACTTCACTTGTGAAGAAAAATGATCTAGATAATGCGAATACGTCAATTTAATTATAATTACCAGTAATTGACCGTTGTACTTACAGTTATGCAACAAAATCTATATGCGGCATCGTCTAACATTATTTTAAAATTTCAGTCAATTAATATAAAATATTAAAAATAATATGTGCATGACAAATTTTATTTGAAAATGGGCCAATAAAACTGCCCAAAACGTCGCAGCAAAACATCCAAAACTCAAATATTTTTATTCTGTTAATATATCAGTTTACTTATTTTGGGTTATTTAGGCGGCAGATAAATATTTTAATAAACTGAATAAGACAAAAAAATCGGTCAAAAGCATTTAATGACATAAAAGCTGGAACAAAACTTGACTACAATAAACTTGAGTTTCAGTTTTTTATAACAATTATTACATTGAATTAAATTTAATGTTAGAAAGTAATTCCAGTTCCAGCAATATTTTCTTCTACCCAGGCATCAAATTTCTTTATCATTTCAGGCGACATTACAGTTTTATAGCCACCCTCTTTTCCAGATCGAATGAACGAACTTCTTTCGCTGGCAATATTAAACTTCATGTAAAAATTTTCAGTCATATTTTCCCGATTCAGGTCTGGATTTTTCTTCATGTTTTCAAAACTCAAAAATTCGGCCGCTTTTGCGATTTCATCTTCAGAAAAACTTTTTCCCATGAATTTCGCCACAGTTCTAATAGTATCTGGAAGATCCTTTTTCATATCGGAATATTTGACAAGTAAAACATTAGGACGATGTCTTTGTTCCCAATAGCTCTTGACGTGGGTCCAAAAATTTCCAAAGTAAACTAAAAGTTATGGTGTAATATGATATCACTAAAAATGCTATAACTAACCTCTTCCGGCTAAAAACAATTGGCAGAACTGCTCGAATGTTCCGGTATAGTTATACATAAGTTTACTGTGGTGGTAAAATGAAATGCACACATCGTATGGATTTCTTAAAGCCACAATAATCTAAAGTAATAAATAATGTAATATAATGGAAACAGTTACAAAATCGAGGAAAGCTTACTTTTGGGGTTTTACTTCCATCTCTTATTGCTTCTGGCAACAAAGGGTAGATCAAATGAGTTTTAAAGTTTCTTGGATTTGGTTTTTCAGCTATCACTTTCATCATTAATTCAACGTCAATATTGTAGTTATGAATCGTTTTGAGTAACTCCAAGTTCATAATCCCAGCTCCTCTGTAAAAACAAGCTCCTGTATCTAACATTATACTTTAGTAATTGTAAAACCTACTCTATGCACGGTATTCTGGTCATCTGTGCTTCTTCCTTTATTTTATTGTAGTTGAGATCGTGGGAAACCAGGTAAACAAGTATGTTCAGCCATGTAGAACCTGTAAGTTATAAAAAATTGTCAATACTATTGCAGTAATAAAAAACTCATGTGAGATTGTCAACTTACCAGTTTTTGCATAAGCAGCAAGGAAGATATCTTCATCTCTGACTGCAAAATTTTTAATGCTATCCGCAACTTGTTCATTATAACCGTTTGTCAAAATGAATTTATGTGGACCTATTTCAACCAAACTAGGAGCTATAGAAGATACCATCAAGTTGTTTAGCATCCGATCCTCTTCGGTATCATTTCCAATTGGTCGAAATTCATACGCCATTTTCGGTACACTTGGTAGTTCGAATTTCAACTAACTAGTTCAACTAACTAATTTTTTTAAAGATTATTGTGGCTGTTTTGTACTGATTAAAAAGATAACTAAACTTATGATTGCTTATAATTTTTATTTAAGTGGGTCAATAGATATAATCTTAATTATAAAATTACAAAACTAAATGATTGAAAGACATCGAAAATAAAATCGACATCTGATATGAATAACATTGTAATTCACTTTTGCTTAGTTTCAGGACTAAGTAACAATATTGTTACTGTATTGTAGATACAGAATAGATAATAAAGCATTTTTCACAATTCCGGGAGTAAAGTGCTACTTTACTCCCGCCTTTGCGGGACTAAAGTAATACTTTTTTTCTCGCGCCATTATTGCGCGCTATTGATCTGAAATGTTGCATATGGCTTCTTACGACAAATCGCTGGGAGGCTACTGTAACGGGGGTAAATTTTTAGCTTGGTTTTTTGATATTTAGCGCCGTTTTCGAGCAATTTCAAAATCTCAAATTTAGTTATTAACCAATGCAATTCAGCATTTTCAGCGAAATTGTGAAAAATAGTATATACACCTTGGAACTAAGGTCCTTTTCATCCCGTGTGCAATTTTTGCACTCGGCTAACACCTCGTGCAAAAACCTTTGCACGCGGGATGAAAAGCAGCACCTTAGTCCCATGATGTATAATATACTATTTTTTGATTTCCACCTTCACATGGCCGTAGCCCCGAAAATATTAATTTTTCACTTAAAATGGTTTAGTACTTTTTTGAAGAGCGTAAAATAATCTACAAACTAGATTTAAACCTTTTATTGTCTAAAATCAACGGCTTTCGAGTTATGAATTAAAGTATGTACCTAAGTGAAAAAAATATTGAAAAATTCGAGCTTTTTATTTTTTGGATTTTTTCAAAACCCCATATCGTTTAAACTAAACATTTTGCAAAAAATCCAATGCCGCGTTGCGGATAGGAAATTTAACGGACTACAACTTTTGTCTAAAAAATATTTTTTAAAAACCAATCCATTTCAGAGAAAATTAGAAAATAATAAGCAAGGCTGCTACAAAACAAAAAATTAAATTAAATGCGTCGCCGTCGTTTAAATTAATGTAAAATCAAAATTTTTTATTGCTTTTGCCTTTTTAGAGTCCTTATTACAATAATTATTATTCCAACAGGCTCAAAAAATAATGACATACCTATCGTCGGTAATTTTTATTATTAATATCTGGGCGGTTCTCTGTAAACTGGGCAAATCTATCTAAGAAAGTGTCTAGGCCAGGGGACTGTTTAATTTGATTTCATTGGAAGGTAGCATAAAATATGATTAAGTTATGTTATTCCCTCTACACAGGGAATATTTTTTAATCTATTATAAGAAAATATATTTTCTAAAAATATAATATAATACATAAAAATATCTTACCAGGGGACTGTTTACTGTCAGGTTGCGAGGAGGGTTACACATAGTGAATCTCGTGCAGGTCTGAAAAAAAATAGCGTCCGGGCACTTTTGTTAACTTCAGGTCATTTGTGTGTTGTTACATGCTCAATATTTTAAGCTGTAGACAACGTGGCGCGTAATTTAATACATAGACAGGGGGACTGTTCACAAAACCCGGAGCTTTTAGCTTGATAAACGTATATTAATGGAAAAATAAACAGGTCTAATTAACAATCATATAATATTGCTCAAATAATCAAATAATGTAATTGATTCCTAGTTATTGCCTGACCGTATTGCTTTGGTGACACGCCAGGGGACTGTTTTTCACCATTATAAAAACGTTTTCGGTATAACAAAGTTAATTTAAATGAACATTGTACGTAGAGCACAGGTAGATTAGGTAACCGTCTGTTAAAGTTAACTACGGAATAAATAATAATCTATACTAAACAATTAAGTAATAAAAAAAACTTGTTAATTATCAGCTGTGCGATAAAAGTAACTCATTATTGTAATGTATCTATACCGGTAAAAAGTAAAAGGTATAATTTATGTTTATGCTAATTTGGAATTTGGAAGGGAAAAATTGGGCGAATTCAATTAAGCGGAAAGCAAAAAAATATTTATGATAGTCAATACACTTATAATAATAATTATACTTTGACTTATCTTGATTTATTAGATAAGTATATTTTATATCAAGTACATGAACTATTTTTCTAAAACTTAATATTTTAACTTGAATTTTCAGTATCTTTACCTGGAAGATTAAAAAGTTATTAGATAAATAAACTCGATAACCAATCAAATAACAATATTTTAAATTCGCAGTAGCAAATCTATAATTAGATTGGTTACTTGGTTAATTTTACTGAAAGATTCGGAACCTTAAATCGTTAGACATATGTAGAGATGACGAAATCGGATATTAGAAATCAACAATAATGGCAGCATATTTCTTGCAAAGATTATTGTTTTGGTTTTTTGTAACTTTTTTTCGGAACTTACGTCCCTCGCTTTCCGCACCTTATCAGCTAGATAACATCTTGGGTTTCTACACTAAAATAAAGCTGGTTGATCGTTTCCCAGCGTGTAGAGGAACATTCTGGAGGCCCCATGAGGGGAAGAGGAATTGTTTGGTTTCCGGCCTGGCTTATGGTTATCCACCTTGGGTGGATTTTTTGTGCTGAACTCATGGGCACATTTCGTATGAGGGATCGGAGATTGGGAATTCGGTTGGTCCTCGAGGAAGCGAAAGAAAATTTTTCGTTGCAGGTTGTTTGAATAATTTATTGATTCACTGTCACTCCACCGAAAATTATTTGGCCGACAGTTTTGGCCGACCAATTTTTAGCCGACAGTTATTTTACCGAAATTTTTTATTTTTTGGAAAATAAATAAATTATATTGTTTTATTAATTCAAATTATACTAAAAAACATGAGATACAAAATATTCAATACAGATCAACGGAATGTTTCTAAGATCCGTTGGGTTTAAACTCAAGGTTATGAGCAATGCCACAAAGGAAGTCGTTTGGAGTTTTGTTGAGGATATTCACGACAAGTCGTTTGTGCCGGTCTGCCAGTGACGTACTTTTTCTTGGGAGGATTGGGCTCGTAGCCTGCAATTTACTGAGCAAGGCTGAATTCAACATTACCTTGCTCGCGTTTCAGCCAATCGATGAATTTTGAAACTGTGGGATGATTGGCTCCGAGAAGATAATTGAATTTGCTTCCCATTCATCGGGGCTTTCTAGTATTACATTTGAAATGTTGTCTGGAGTGAGTATAGCATCCAGTTTTATAGATGTTTTGGTTCTAAAATATTCCCATATCGCACAAAAAAAGAAAGTATGTGCTGCAGTGTCCACTAATCCGCAGTAAGGGCAAGAGTTGGAGATGGCTAATTTGAATCCATAAAGGCAGAATTCAAAGCAACCATGGTCTGTTAGTATTTGCGTTAGTTCCTAGCTTGTTTCCCTATGGGTTTTATCGCACCGTGCCTTTATGTTAGGAATTAGTTTGTGTGCCCACCTACCCTTGATGCTGGCATCCCATCTAGATTGCCAAGTAGTTAACGAATTTTTATTTCCTCTGATATAGCCAAAAGTGGGTTGAGAAATTTTGTTCTTTTCTCGTGTGCCCTAAGATCGATAGGTACTAGTGAGGACAATACCTGTAGCGCTTCGGTGGAGACGGTTCTGTAGGAGCAGACGATTCTAAGGGCAATAGTTCTCTGTACCTTAGTCATGCATAGTGCATTTTTTTATATTGAGTGCCTTAGTCCAAATATTAGGAGCCTCGTCGAGGAGAATCGATTCGACTGCGGAGGCCACTACTCTTCTTTTAAGTTGCAAAGGTCCTCCGATGTTGGGTACGAGTTTGGATAGTTTAGTTTTCAGACACTAAGGACAAGTTTCTCGTAGACATCCATGTATAAAAATTTTTTTAGCTTTCTTTTCAAGCAGTCACTATGACATTGAGGTCGTCTGCGAAGCCAATGATATAGACGCCTTCAGGTGTGGACAGAGTAAGCACCTTATTGTAATTGATGTTCCAAAGGGTAGGGGCAACAACAAAGCCTTGTGCCATTCTAGAATTGATGTTAAAAGTAGTATTTTTAGGATCTATTTTTGTTGTTATAGACCTATCCTTTAAGTAGGACGAAAGAAGGTTATAAGGTGGGGGCTGATACCTTGGAGATATATTGGAGTTCTTCAAGTATATTTTTCCAAATTTCTATTGTTGTTCTATTTTTTGCTTGATCTACTATATTTACAAGGTCATTAAGAGGGTGGATTGTTGATTTTCCTTTTATGAAGCCGAATTGGTTTTGTGCTAATTCACACTATGCCTATGGTAAATCAACTGGTTTATATCTTTTTCTGATTAGTTCTAGAATAGCCTTTTTCCATTCAGTGAAATTACGGGGTAAAAATTACCGGGGATGAATCTAGCGGGTTGCAATTTACCTTGGGGATCTAATTATTGGGGTCAAATTACCGGGGACCAAATTACCTAGTGCCCCATTAGCTACAACAAATCCTCCTAACAATAGCGAATTTTCAATACCTAGATTTCAAATTTACTTTGTTTATTTATAAATTTGTATAAGAACAATTTCATAAAGAGTAAAGATACACTTAAGTTAAAAATCCTGCTGCCGAAATGTGAGGAAGTCGATGCGTTGCCTGATGCGTAAATAGTATTAGTTCCTTGCGTAGAATACCGATGTATTTATTGTATATAAAGTAATAAATTGTGACACGCGGTTGCTGTACGATTAGCTTCGTTAATGGCCATTTCACACGTTATAGTTATTACGATTGTTGTTATCTAAAAATAACTTCAGAATAGATCATTACTAACAAGGCCTATTTTACCACTAGGCGTATTAGACAAGTGCCTAGGGCCCAATGGCCAGAGGGACCCGAAACTAAAAATAAAATGCTGATAAAGTAACCCAAATTTTTTCTAAAGCCTAGGCCCCAACATTAGGGAAACTAGGCAACTGCCTAGAGCGCAAACCAGATCAAGGTGAAAAAATTAGAAAAAAACTTATAGCAACTTTTGCCGCAAAAAGGTAAGTTTTTTTTCTGAAATTTTCTGAGGCCTGGAAATCGTAAAATGCTGGAGATCCCAGCATTGATTTTGCTACACGAACAAAAAGCTAAAGGTGCACTGGGGGGTATGGAATACCCCCTAGACCCCCCCGGATTGCCGCAAACCCGTTTTATAGTAGCATAATATATTTTATTATATTATATATACAATATTTTAGAAAACCCAAAAATTGCACTAACACTTTTCAGAACTAAAATGTTTTTAAGTTATCAAACGCAAACGTTTTCACCATATTATGGCATCATCAGGCGATGAATTAATCATTTTATAACTTAAACTATAACTAAAACATTTTAGTTCTTTAAAGTGTTTTTTGGGTTTTCTAAAATATTGATATGGTTTATAGTAGCAGCTGAACTAACTCTCAACGAAGCTTTACAACCAAATTTAGAAGTTTTAACAATTAATTACCTAGTTTGCTGTACAAATTTTTAAAATCTAAAATGCAAAACTTGTTTAGACACAAAATGTAAGCGGCAATCCGGGGGGTCTGGGGGTCCCCAGTGTATCTTTTGTTTTTTATTCGCGCATCCAGATTAAGGTATTACTTTTAGGCCTAGAGATCGTGGAATACCCCCAGCATTGATTTTGCTGCGCGAACAAAATACTAAAGATGCACTGGGGGACCCCCAGCCCCCCGGATTGCCACAAATCAGTTTTATAGCAGCTGAACTAAATCTCAGCAAAGCATTACAACCAAATTTAGAAGTTTTTTAAAATTCTTTTAAAATCTGTTTTAAAAATTCGATAAGCTTCAGTTGAGCTGCCATTTTAAAATTGGTTTAGACACAAAATGTAAGTGGCAGTCCGGGGGGGGGGGGAGGTGTCACATCCGAATTAAGGTATTATTATTAGTAACAAATATTAAAAAGTACCGACTCCATAATAATGAAATAAATATCCTCAATGCTAGAAGGTCGTATAACCATCCAGGGTTCCCACTATTAACTATGGAGGGTTATTTCTAAAAAATAACCAAAATAGTAAAAAATATCCAAGACTTTAAATATGCAACAGCTACATTGAAGCTCAATTATTAATATTACTTGTGTGGCTTGGTAGCGGAACCAGTTTTTATTGCTAAAAATTAAACTCAGGGCCTATTTTACCATTAGGCGCATTAGACACGTGCATAGGACCCTATGGGCAAATAGGCTTAAAAAAAGAACATAAAATCGTAAAATAAAAATCAAATACTGATAAAATAACCCAAAAATTGGGCCTTCGATGCTATTAGTTACACTTGAATATAAGGGGCCCGAAAATTTTCTAAAGCCTAGGGCCCAACTCAGTTAAAAATAGGCCCTGATTTACTAACCATTACTGAAATAATTTATAAAATAAATACAATATACTGGAATTGCAAACCAATACTGAACCAATATTAGATGAAGAACCGCAGGCAATATTGGACAACAACATTTGTGTAATATTGAAAAACAATATTGCATCAATATTGGATAAATATTCGCAACCAAAAAATTGGGTGAAAGTCGAGAGCCAATATTGGTTATCAATATTGCCCCAACAATTATGAATTGGTGCAATTTTGTCCCAATATTAATAGCTAGGAAGAAAATCCAGCCGTATATAAAAGAAAACATTTTGTTTGTACATTTTTGTTAATATAGCTAAGTTGTTGGTACTTCTCAGTATTATATATTTTACCATCAATTTTATATGAGGTATATGGCTAAATTAGTTGGAGATACAAAAAAATGTATATTACCTTTTTTGAAGAACATTTAATAAACTACAATTTTTATTTGAACTTTCTTTTTGTATCAGCACAAGTTGCCGAGATATAGACAAAAAACTGAAAAAGTGTACCTTATTTCCAAGACCTTTAGTAAGGGAGATGTACCAGGTATGAGACGGGTTTTGTTTTCAAGCCAAAACTTTTTATAGAAACCAAATATACCGAATACCATTCGAAAGCTAATGATCATACGCAACTTTTTGCTGTAGAAATTATATTGATTCCGTCAACCCAAAAAAAGTTAAGAGCATTTCCGTGATGAGTTGATTTTTGACCGAAAAAAAATTTGACAGCAGGTATGAGACACCCGGTAAAATCTGCTAAATATGGGGAAATATGAAGTAAAACAGCTACGAATACGGAAAATATCAATGCTTAATCATCATGAAGGCATTCAGTGACCAAAATTACGAAAGAAAATGGCACTTTTTTTCTAGCCGTAGTAAACATGTGTACCAAAATTCAGATCTTTACTGATTGATGTTTTATTTATATCTAATTTTACTGGACTATAACGTTAAATTACGTTCCGCAAACTCACTAATATCTAAGGCCCGGATTTCTAGGCATTTACCTTTTTTGATTCCGTACAGGCTTTAAAATTCTTTATGCAGCAAAATGTATTTTGCGACTTTGCGATCATTTTAAACCGCTCTTTAAACTGCCTAAAATGCCTATTTTCTACATTTAGTGCCTTTTTTCGTAAATTGCGCTTAAATGGCTTTTCTCAATTGATTTTATCCTATAACTTGCCTAAATGAATATTTATTTCAATTATTTTTTAATTTTAACCATGGAATATAATTCAAAAACGGAAATATATTTTGTATTTTACAGAGTCTTGCTTAAGTCGCTGTCAGTTAAGAACGGGGCGACAAAATCGAAAAATGTATAGGTACAAAAGTGAAGACAATGAAATTTTTAACAAAAAATGTCCAAACATTTTTGCTGTAAAGGCGAGTTTTATAGGTCAAAATACGGTCTAAAAATGTGCAATTAACATTGTTAACACAGGAGTGTCCGGATATGTTCGTTACTCACTGTATTCCATTGCCTCTAAAGCTTGTGCTGACGAGATGGGGCACATGGATCGGGGCTGCAGTGTTTTACCATAAAAATTTTAAAAATGTAAAAAAGTCATTGATAGTTTTATTGATTTTAATACTGCAGACTGCATAGAGAAAGCACAAGAGGCGTTTAAGGCTTCTAATCTTGAGAAAAATTTAGTGAAGATTATCTTCCTAAGAGCTAAGAAACTAAGAGAGAACCAATATTAGCAAATTTGAAAATTTGCAACAAAAGATTGTAAAACTTATTTCTGCACGATTGGATGCTCTTTTGGTGAAAAACCTGGGCTACTCGGATTTAATGCAAATTAGCAAAGTATTATCTGGAGATTCATATATTCTCCCAAATAAAATTGGAAGCTTAGATGGCTCCAGATTTTAAATATGCTCCTGTTACTTCTTGTGACGTAAGCGGTCATTTTCTGCGTACAAACAAATTTTAACGGACAACATAAGAAGTTTTACTCCAGAATATTTGGAAAATGCTTTAATTTGCTATGTAAATGTTGAAATTCTTTTATTTTTAGATTTTTAGAACTGTTTCAAAACTTCAGTTACAGCTCAAAATTGGTTATAGATACAACTATGACTTTTTTTTAACGGAAAGAGGAGAATTTTCCGAACACTATGATATATTTTTTAATCTGTTTTAATAACGGACTATATTTTGAATGATTTAAAAAAAACCGCCTTTTAAAACCAATCAAATTTTATTTTCATTTTTTCCAACCAATGAAAGACATCCAATTTTAAGTCTAGATAATTGCGCCACCTGTTAAAAATTTTTTCGTTCAAATGAAAAATCGCAGCCTTAAATTAAAAGTTAAATTGATTAATTAAATTTTTTGTACAAATTTTATATTTATTTTATATTCTTTAGTTTAATAATTTAATTTTTTATTTTGGATTGCCTATTAGTGCCTATAATCTAATTTTTTGATGCCTATTTGCCTGCCAATTTTGAAAGTTTTCAGTGCCTAAAAATCCGGGCCTTAATATCTAAACAACCAAGAAACAAAAAAAATTTGTTACCTATCAGCTGTACGTTAAAAGTTATTTAATGTAAGAGAAAAATTGGGTGAATTCAATTAAGCGCAAAGAAAAAAGTTATTTATGAGGAAATAATACACTTATAATTACTTCAACTTATCTTGATTTATTAGATAAATATGTTTTGTATCCAGCGTATGAACTATTTTTCTAAAACTTAATAGTTTTACCTTGAATTTTCATTATCTTTACCTCGAAGATTAAAAAGTTATTAGAAAAATAAACTATGGATTGAGATAAAAAAAAATTCCTCCTCCCTTGTTGGGGATCCAGAATTTTTACTATCTACACGCTGGGAATAAATCAACCAGCTTTTATTTATTGTAGAGGCCCGCTGATGTTATCTAGCTGAAGATGATGCGGAAGCTAGGGTCATAAGTTCCAAAAAAAGGTGACAGATAAACAAAAAAATGATCTCTGCAAGAAGTTTGCTGTCGACAAATCGACAGCCACAACCGGTGAAAGAAAATCGTAGCTACTTGCCTTAGTATTATCCTATTGGAGAAACATAAAAAAGACAAGTAGTTCACACCAAAAGTAAATTAATTTAAAATTAAATATTTTACTTAGATTAAAATTTAACGTTGTGGAAAATTTGCAAGCTAAGATAAAATATTATCGATGGATAAGCTCGTCGATGCAAATTAAAATTTGCCGTATTAAAATTAAATTTATGAAAAGATCGGAAACGAAAACAACTTTATAAGCACCAAAAAAATCGAACTACCAAAAAGTATCAAAAAACATGCAAATTTTGTCCACTATGAAGGTGTCTCCCTAATACAAGTTTTACAGAAAAAGCAAAACTTACCAAATCTTTTGACAAGACCAACACCGTGAACACACCCACTTCTCGAACTCACATTCCAAAAAGTCCCTCCTGCGTTCAAAACGCAAACTCAACCAAACCCCAAATCAGACTCTAGGCAGGGACGTACTTAGAAAATAAAACAAATTACTAAAATTTGTTACACGGCCCCCCCCTAAGATGTCTGACCCGGGTCAAGACGGTAACTCAACTAGGTGGAAGCTTATTTCAACGTTTCGACTGACCACGGTGTGTGAGTACGTCGTTCAAACAGCTACCTCCACTACTGAAGAAAAAAACATAAAATAAACTTATTTGAATAAGTCAAAAAAATCATGATACTCAATCAGACTACCGTAGAATAAAATAACCCAAAAAAATAGACAAAAGGTGAGAATTCACTAGAACTACAAATATTGTAAATCTACATCCGCCTAAGCGTGAATCTCGAAGTGACTGAGTGCGTAACACTTCTACTAGCCAACAAAAAAACTGCGACTTAAAAGGCGTTTCTAACCAATAGCGTCGACTTTGCAAAATTTGAATACAGCACCGCATCGGACCTGTATTCTACTAACAAAAAATTCAAAACAACACTATGGTAATTGCATGCTAATCACCATTAGTGCTTGGAAAGAAATGGGCCACATAGGACCCACTTTACACGGCTCGCAAGGGTATCTAAATTAAATACACACCCCCAGCAGCACCAAAAAAATGTTTCGGACCAAGGCAATCAGCGTCCTTGGGACATAGAAACTAAAGCAATAAAAAATAAAAAAATCTAATAAATTCGACTCTTAAAGAGTCAACAGATCTTATCTACAGCAGTATTGGTAACTATTTAGTACTTGAGATGTAATCTCCGATGGTGCAATTAATAGCCAAGATGGTCCGCTATTAATTGAAACAAAAAATTGACCGACCGTATCTTGATGTTAAACGATCAAAATAGTGACAACAATAACAACCCATCCTCCACCCTTTGTATTAATAACTGATCTAAGATGTACATTGACCAAATTGTTACAACATAACCCATCCTCCACCCTTTGTATTAACCACTAACCATGGTTATGCTCATCCTTCACGTCCGTCCCGCCTAAATCATCCCGAGGATGCTGTTTTAAATCTTTGACGTGGAAAATCCCAACATCTTTACCCCGCTCATTAACTAATCGGTATGTTAAAGGACCTGTGACTTCGCGAACTCTACATTTGATGTACTTAGGAGCTAACTTACTACTAAAATTATCCCCTGCTTTGGATAAAGCAAAATTCCTACGCCAAACTATGTCTCCCACCTTAAAGCGTACGGTGCGCTTCCTAAAATTATAATGCGAAGCATTACGCTGGTAAGCGGCATTTAAGCGTTTAGTAACATCAAACCAGAGCTCGTTTAACTTATTCATATCCTGAGCAAGCTTCTCACGGTTAGCAATGGACAAGTCCTCCTCTCCTAAATCTCGGACGCGACCATAATAATCTCCCCTTGCGGGTACTGTACGACCTAAATTCAAAAAGGATGGAGTAAAGCCCGTCACCTCGTGAGTGGCTGAGCGCAAGGCATGAGCTATCTGATGGATTTGTTCGTCCCAAGTTCGATGATTTTTTCCCACATACGATCTTATGGCCGTCCCCAACACGCGATTGTATCTTTCAACAAAATTGACCTGTGGATGGTAAGAGGCATTATACCATAAATGATTTACACTATAATCACCCATCAGCTTCTTAAACTCCTTACTGATAAACTGCGGACCGTTGTCCACCATACAAATCTGTGGTACCCCAAATATCAGGAAGACCTGATTCTCTAAAAACTCACAGACTTTCTTCGACGTAGCCTTACGCATAGGGTGTACCAATAGGAATTTAGAAAACCAATCGCATACCACCAGCAACATGGTATTACCTTTTGTTGACCTAGGAAATGGTCCCATTAGATCTACCGAGATACACTGAAAGGGAAAACGTACCTTCTTTTCGCTGCCCATCAACCCGTACCGTCCCCCTTGTGAAGCTTTAGAAGCTAAACATACCTGACACCGACGCACATATCTACCCACATCCGCACGCATTTTTGGCCAATAGTATAATTCAAGGATCTTATTAAATGTTTTGGAAGTACCCAAGTGAGCCGAGGTGGGATCATCATGACACAAATTCATAATCTCGTTACGTCGAGATCTCGGAATCACTTGCTTCCATTCAATTAAATTAGATAGAACATCATGCTTGTTGGTAATGAGTTTAAAAAGATTACCCTGTTCAATTCGCCAATCTGGAAATTGCGTCGGATTCTGACTAACTTTAGCCAACATGCGCCGATACCAAGCATCAAAATCATCCTCTGATAACTCCAAAGATGATACCTCCAAGGGAGAGCGAGACAAGGCGTCTGGAACAACGTTTAAACTACCCTTTCTATGAACGATGTTAAAATTATGTTGTGAAAGACGAACACTCCACCGAGCCAAACGACCTGTCGGATCTTTCATAGACATGAGCCACAACAGCGAATAGTGATCTGTGACTACTGTAAAGTCAGTACCCTCCACATAGGGTCTGAACTTTTCAATTCCAAAAATCACCGACAAACACTCGCGTTCGGTCACCGAATAATTGCGCTCTGCTTTATTAAGTGTCCGCGATGCGTAAGCTATCACATGTTCATTATCGCCTTCGCCCTGTGTTAATACGCACCCCAATCCATAATTGGATGCGTCGCAATGAATGAAAAATCGTTGATCAAAGTCCGGAGCTACTAGGATGGGAGCGGAGACCAAAAGTTCTTTTAACTTTAAGAAAGACGCTTCGGCTTCAGGAGTCCATGAAATGGACTGGCGCTTAACCCTACCCTTAATCAGCCCGGTAATCGGCGCTGTAAGGGTTGCAAAATCTGGTACAAAGCGTCGGTACCAACTAACCATGCCGATAAAACGTCTAACCCCAGTGACGGTAGTAGGTCGTTGCAATTTAGTAATTGCTTCCACCTTAGCAGGATCTGTGTGCAATCCGGCTTTGTCAACTACATGCCCTAAAAATGTTAATGACGGACGGCAAAATTGACACTTTTCCAAATTAATTGTTAAGTTGGCCTCCTTCAAGCGAGAATATACCTGGTCGAGAATTCTGAGATGCTCTTCGAAGGTACGCGTTACAATGATAAAATCATCTACATAAATAAATAATTGCTCCCCCAACAAGGGACCGAACAAAAATTCCAATAAACGCTGTAGCGTACCAGGCGCATTAGAAATGCCAAAGGGCATCACAAGAAACTCAAATAAACCCCTCCCAGGTACAATGAAGGCGGTTTTCTCACAAGACTCGGGAGACAAGGGAACTTGGTAAAAAGCTTTTCGCAAGTCTATGGATGTTATGTACCTTGCATCCCTGAGCCTCATCAAAATATCCTCCAATCGAGGTATCGGAAAGGCGTCCTTTTTTGTAACTTGGTTCAGCTTACGTCCGTCATAGCACAGGCGATAGGAACCATCAGATTTTTTGACTAGCAAAATCGGAGATGACCAAGGAGATTTGCTAGGTCTAACAACATTTTGCTCCAAAAGTTTGTCAAGTTCGGCGTAAGCTATTTTACGCATCGCAGGACTTAACGGATACGCTCGTTGTTTAATAGGGGCAGCATCCCCGGTATCGATATGGTGTACGACCTTGTTGGTTCTAGATAACCCAACACCATCTAAAGTTTTAAATTTATCTTTCATATCGGCGAGTGCAACTTGTTGTTCAATGCTGAGGTCACTAGCCTCTCTAACAAAATCAATAGACTCCAAACTATCAACAAAAAATTGATTCTGTTTAAAATCTACCGTGACCCCAAACAACTTGCAAAAATCAACCCCTAGAGTTAAGCATGTACCAATACTGCGACAAACTAATACTTCTAGCATACGGACAACTCCACAAACCGAAATGGGCAACTTTACCCTACCTAAAATATTTTGCGGAGTTCCGTCTGCTGACCGCAAAGTGACCAAATCGCCTTTAGCAAAACTCAAATCCAGTTGGTTAATCAGATAATGACCATCGGTGCCTAGTATCGAAACACTAGCACCGGAATCTAGCAATGCTGTTAGTTGCACCCCCTTTATGCTTAGTTGGACGTGAGGTCGATGGTCTGACCTAGGATGAGTAAGCAAGGCGGAAGAATTGGTAGTAGTTCCGCAAAAGGCGCTGATTTTTCCCAACCAATCTCCCCATCCCTGCTTGTCGGCTTTGATGGCCCTACTCAGTGACGCGCCGCGACGCCACTTGGCCCTGACGCGTTTTTTGTGTGGTTACCCCTACAGTTTACAACAGAGACTCCCGGACTCCCGCATTTAAAACAGAAGGTTTCGCGAGGTTTAGGACAATCCTTAAAAGAATGGCCCTTCGCTCGGCAATTCCAACACGAACTCCATCGAGAGGACTTATTTGCAGGCTTAATATTAGGTTTTACAGTTGTAGGTTGATTTTCCACCGTAGCTACTACTTCCCTAGGGGTAGTCCAATTTACTAAGCGCTCGGCAGCCTGCGCTGCTTGAATAAAAGCTGATTTGGTATTACAAGTTGATGTACCCATCGCTAAGGAAATCTGTGGCGCCATGTTTCTCCTGATAACCCACAACTGCTCATCCTCAGAAGGAGGTGGTTGAATTCGGCTAAATTTACTGAACATAGATTCAATATACGTTCGAACGGCTTCCCCAGGGAATTGTTTGTACGTACGCACCTGTTCTAAATATTCTCGATTAAAATCAAGAGATAAAAATCGAGTTTTTAACTCGTCTATGAGTTTTTCCCAAGTTGTCACTTCGGGACCTAGGCTGCGATACCATACTAGCGCCTCCCCCGAAAAGAACTCAACTGCTTTTTCGAACAATTCAGTTTCTTTCACACCCCTTGAAACAGAAAGTTCCTTCGCCCTCTCGATAAATTCGAACACGGTTTGGAAATCCCCACTTCCATCAAATTGAAGTCCCCATTTGTAAACAGCTACATGTTCAGGCTTACTCTGCTTTAATAACCCCGAGAGGGCAGCAACAAGATCGATGGCTGACGCTGAAACGGGAGGAGGTATAATCGAGGATTTCCTCAAAGGAGAACCTGGACTGTTAACATTTGGATCCAGCGATCCACCTAACCCAACCTCATCATCAGAGCTAACCTCCGACTCGATGAGTTTCTCTATTCGGTCCCTAAGCGCTTGAACGATTTTAACTAAAGCATCGCGTTCGTCTCCAAAACCTGCACCCTGCATTATATCCAACCGATTATTATAGTGAGCCAATCGGTAGGTAACTACTCGTAGGGTAGTCGGAACTAAATTTTTTTCTAAATTGTCTACTTCCTCAGTAAGCTCTTTAATAGCCTTTGCGCAAGTTTTTAAGTCGACATGAGGATCGTCCGGTTTATAAGTGTGAAAAGCCAATTTGGAATTAAAACTTTCATCCCGACGAAATTTCTTTAGTTCTTTCTTTCTAGTAGCTAAATGTGTGACAGCTAAATCGAAACCGCGAAACTTTAGTTCTACCTCTATCTCGTCTCGGGTTAATGCCTCTACGTAGCCTGACATGATAAATAAACTCGATGGAATAAAATATAAAAATGTAACCGCACAAATTAATATACGAAAGTGTGATAATTATAAAATCAGTCTCGTCAAAATAAATACTTGTGCTATTCAGTACAGCACAAAATTCACCAAAAGTGAAACCAAAAAAACAAATCAGCACTGATAGCACAAAACAAAAACAAAATCGGGAGACACCTTATCAGCGAAAATATTGCAATTCGCAAAATAAAAAATCAAACTCAAACGTTTAACTACCAAAAATTGCAATTTAAAGGAATACTCGAAAATCGAATCGCCCCCGTCTCCAAAAAGAACACAAAAATTTCCAACAACAATAAACGTGCCGCTATGGACAACAAATTCCTGCAGGATTTAACGAAAAATAAGGCCCCACGTTGGGCGCCAGTGAGATAAAAAAAAATTCCTCCTCCCTTGTTGGGGATCCAGAATTTTTACTATCTACACGCTGGGAATAAATCAACCAGCTTTTATTTATTGTAGAGGCCCGCTGATGTTATCTAGCTGAAGATGATGCGGAAGCTAGGGTCATAAGTTCCAAAAAAAGGTGACAGATAAACAAAAAAATGATCTCTGCAAGAAGTTTGCTGTCGACAAATCGACAGCCACAACCGGTGAAAGAAAATCGTAGCTACTTGCCTTAGTATTATCCTATTGGAGAAACATAAAAAAGACAAGTAGTTCACACCAAAAGTAAATTAATTTAAAATTAAATATTTTACTTAGATTAAAATTTAACGTTGTGGAAAATTTGCAAGCTAAGATAAAATATTATCGATGGATAAGCTCGTCGATGCAAATTAAAATTTGCCGTATTAAAATTAAATTTATGAAAAGATCGGAAACGAAAACAACTTTATAAGCACCAAAAAAATCGAACTACCAAAAAGTATCAAAAAACATGCAAATTTTGTCCACTATGAAGGTGTCTCCCTAATACAAGTTTTACAGAAAAAGCAAAACTTACCAAATCTTTTGACAAGACCAACACCGTGAACACACCCACTTCTCGAACTCACATTCCAAAAAGTCCCTCCTGCGTTCAAAACGCAAACTCAACCAAACCCCAAATCAGACTCTAGGCAGGGACGTACTTAGAAAATAAAACAAATTACTAAAATTTGTTACAGGATAACCAATCAAACAACAATATTCTGTTGTTAGCGCTTAAATTGGCAGTAGCAAATCTATGATTAGATTTGTTACTTGGTTAATTTGACTGAAAGATTCGTATCCTTAGATCTTTAGAGATATGTAGAGGTGATGAAATCGGATATTAGAAACCAACAATAATCTACAGCAATTTTGGTTATTACAAACCTAGATAGCAAGACAGCTTTTATACTATTGTTTAGAATAATAATTTAATTTTCTCAGAAACTTGTTAAAGACATAACATACAAGTACAACTAAAATTATAATTTATTTTTTATAATTACACAAAGTTATACATTAAAATTTAGACTCAGATTCTAGTAACGGTAGTAATAAACATATTTTCTTCAATTTGTTATAATATTACTGACAGCTTCGTTTAATTTGGAATCTTGAACAATAAATATTCTCAAGTCTGCAGGGCCTATTTTACCACTGGGCGTATTAGGCACGTGCCTAGGGCCCAATGGCCAGAGGGGCCCGAAAAGAGTGAACATAAAATCGTAAAATAAAAATCAAATACTGATAAAATAACCCTAAAATTGGGCATTCGATGCTATTAGTTACACCCAATATAAGGAGCCCGAAAATTTTTTAGAGCCTAGAAGCCAACTCAGTTAAAAATAGGCCCTGGGAATAGATTAAAATTCTGACCCTGTTATGTACAATGCCTCATATTTTTGATTGTGGGGTGTCCTGAGCGAAAAAATTAAATATAATATTTAACCGACAAAATCTATCTGCCTGTCGTGAAATGTTGTGCTGCGTCTGATTAATACTATAGTGTAGCGGATTATCGTCAACTCAATTACGACGTAGAACTAGAGGAATTATATATCAAAATGTTCGTATTGACCTAATGGACCAAAATACAAAGTTTGGGACATCGGCAATTGTGAGAGACAAAAACTATAAAAAAAATTAATTTTATTTAACCAATTGAAAGAACTTTTGAAATCGTTCTTACTTTAAAATTACTGTAGGTATACCAAGATGATTTTAACACTATTATTTAGGTCGAAATGTCTACTTTTTAGCGATATATAAAAATATGTATTAATTAAGTTCTAATTAACTTTAATTTAATATTATACGAGCGATGAGAAATTTTTGTGAAATATTTTCATTCAAAATAGAAAGTTTTTCTTTAGTAGCATCTCACTAAAATTTGAAAATTCGTGCACGTGACAAAAAGCGAAATTTTATGGAGAATATTTCATACGCTTACACTATGCACTTATTTTTATAAATAAACACAGGAGAACAATAAAACATAAAGACCGATAGCGTAATCCGCACGAGCAACCCCCTACCGCTCAAACCGCAATTTATTTTATTTTTTGATTTCTATCGAATATTTCAGTAGTAAAAGCAGCATTTTATATATTTTAAATCAAGTATTGTATCAAACTTGTAATAATGTTTTATAAAGTTTGATCCAATTAAACAAAAATTTCAAATTATTTTTGAATTTTTGAAAATTAGAATTTTTTTCAAGAAGTTACGAATTTACAAAGAAAATATTAAGTAGTTAAAAATAAATAATATACATATATAACAACATAATAAGGAATGAAAAAATAAAATTAAAAATTGGCATCTTCTTCGTCACTACTTCCATCAGGCACTTTTTTGATTGCAAATATTCCGGTACTTCAAATTTCTCACTGCTCGTATAATATTAAATTAGAGCTAATTAGAACTTAATTAATACATATTTTTATATATCGTTGAAAAGTAGACATTTCGTGCTAAATAATAGTGTTAAAATCATCTTGATATACCTATAATAATTTTTAAGTACGAACGATTTCAAAAGTTCTTTCAATTGGTTAAATAAAATTAATTTTTTTTATAGTTTTTGGCTTATAACTTTTGTCTCTCACAATTGCAATGTCCTAAACTTTGCATTTTGATCCATTAGGTCAATACGAACATTTTGATATATAATTCGTCTAGTTCTACGTCGTAATTGGGCTAGTGAACGCTTTTGATGATAATCCGCTACACTCAATCGCAATCAGCCAATAATTGTAAATTTTCTGCGGTACTAAATATAAGAATCCGATTTTCACTGGGTCCGCTATCATAAAGTAAGAAAGGCTCTCCTTTGCCAGTTTTTCCGTAATCTCCTTCAATCACTAAATCAGTCAGGCTGGTAGGAGATGTTGGAACAGCAGGACCATTCCTATTACGAGTTCTGCGAATGGTCTGTTTCAACAAGTTGGTGGAAGGAAGATGTGGGGCCACTGCTGTATCAAGATTTAGAGTAGCATCTGCCAGAATCTGTTGGGGGTTTTCTTTTGAAGTTTTCGCCAATTCTTTAATATTAGCAAGCACAGTTTTTGCTGCAACTTCACTACTTTCCACCGTGTGACCAATATGAGTGCCACTAAGTCCAACAAGTTCATCGTTTTCAGTGATTGCTCTTGCTTTGCACTTTGAAGTGTTGTATTTGGCACATTTCCAATAAATTTTTGCACCACCTTGTTTATCGCGAGTAAACAGAAATCCATTATGTAAAAGCTGCTTAACTCCACGACTGCTTTCGACATATTCCAAAGGCATATTTGATATAATTTTAATTTACTTTTGATTTCTTCTTTTTCTTCTAATACTTATAATTTCTTCTAATTCTTTCTACTTACTGATTCTTAATTACATAATTGTTTATATAGAAAATAACAAAAGGTAATCGGATAGGATTAACGCGGATAATTTTAATACCGCGTCGTTCAGAAACGGTATTAGTTTTTTTATTAGATTCGTCCTTGGGTGACGTTGCTTTCTATTGGTCTGCTCATAGTCAGGACCATATTCCTCGACTATACGTGCTAACACGGCCATCCTGCAATTGCCACCAAATAACTGTCGGCCAAGTGACTGTCGGCCAAATACTGTTCGGCTAAATGACTGTCGGCCAAAAACTGTTCGGCCAAATAATCTGTCGGCCAAAAACTGTTCGGCCAAATAATCTGTCGGCCAAAAACTGTTCGGCCAAATGATTTATCGGCCAAAAACTGTCGGCCAAATGATTGTCGGCCAAAAAAATTCGGCCAAATGACTGGATACCATATAGAGGGACAGCTCTTATGGGAATACTTGTCACAAGTATTTCTTGATGGCTCTGCTACGCCATCTAGTGGAGGGGGTTATCTCTACGTCTTTATTTTTGGTCCTCTATATACAGGGTGCTGAATGAGTTAGCTGAACATAGGAAATTAACATGTAAAAACTTATTTTTGTAAAAATACCCCCCTGTATACAAAGGATCAGCCATAAATTAAAAATTAAAACGTAGAGATCACACCGTCTACTAGATGGCGTAGCAGAGCCATTAACAAAAACTTGTGACAAATATTTGTTAATGGCTGTCCCTCTATATATACTGTCATGTTATTATGCTAGGGCACAAGTTAGGATTAAGACGAGGGACACAAGTATCAAAATACTAACATAAAATATGCGCATGAGGCAACGATTAACTAAAATCATTGATTTGCTGGTTTAAATTTTACCATATAACTTAAATGCAACACACGATCTTGCAAAATGGTGATGTAATTTGGATAGTTCAATTTTCTTTTGGTATTGTATTAATCTAAATGTCCTGCGTGGCATAATTATGACGATTTGAGGTATCATACGATTTGAGATCTAAAATAAATAATTTGTTATTGTAAATGTTTAATTTTAAGAAATGTGTGAAGACATTATGTTATACTTACGTTAGGTGAACTTAGTGTGTAGCGAATTCTGGTTTTCGGGACGATTTAGTGCTTCGACGATACAAAATTTGACATGGAGGCAGATAAACGCCATGGTGGTTATATGACGAGTTGAACTTTGGAAATTACATAAAATGGGTGAGGAATAGGTCCTAGAGAGAGATTGAGGCAAGATGGTCATACCAAAAGCAAAAGTTGATAGAATATTTCAAATTATAGTATGTGACAGCCAGCTGTCAGATTGGAAATTTAGAAAAATCAAGATTATTCTGCAAATATCTATGATACAGAAGCATATTTTACGGCAAAGGGAAGAGAATAAAGAGCTCGAATTTTCGAGATCAAAAAGTATTTGAAAATTCAAAAATTAAGAAAAAAATTTCAAAAATATCAAAGATATAAAATTTCGGGTTAGATTTTTATTAATTGTGGGCAGGCGGACCAAGCTAGAGGATTCAAAATTTTTCCACATATATTTGGGATAGAGATGGACAAGATTGCCAAATTTCGTCAAGATCGGTGCAGTTTTTGAGATTCGAAATTCCATGGAGATTTTGATTATTTAAAAAAATTGAAAAAAGTATAAAAGGAGGTGCAAATTTCAATGATAATCAGTATTGTTTTAGTGGTTGACCAGGAAGGACGTGTCGGTCGTAACCTAACTTTTGTTTTTAACCTAAACCGGACCTGGAAGTGTTTCCGAAACAATTTATAAGTCTCTCTCGGAACGTTTGATAACCTAAAAATAAAAATATTAAAAATTGTTAACGAATTTAAATCAAAGTGACTCGTATAAGAAGTAAATAGTGAAGGCGAAATTAAACGTGCGGTTAACCAAAATAATTTATGTCTAAAGTATAAGAAGATAAATGAATTGTTACTTACAACGATCGAAGGATATTTATTGGATAAATTTGTGAAGTGTTGCTGATTGGTATCAAACCCTTGCAAGGTAGAATTTTATATTTATTTGGCCAAATAATCTCAAATAACTTCAAATAATTTTGTATTCTGTTTCAATTAATTGCAATGTTGTTTACACCACACCAACTTGATTGTATAACCTACAAAAACTACACATATTAACTAAATGAAACACACATTCTTGTTCTGTACTAAAATATATCATAAATTTGTATATTTACCTATCTGTCTTTTTAATCACAAATATAGTTTGATTCAAATACAAATCGTCAATAAGTCATATAGTCGCAGTTTATTATTATGCACACCATCTTACTTGTAAAGTCTATTAGTTCATGTGTCATGCGCATATACCTGCGTTCACGTTTGACACAGTACATATAAATTTGGCACCCAACTTGAAGGCTCGAATTATTTACTACATAAGTTCGAAACAACCCACGACCCTACAAAAAATAAATTAAATCATAAACATGTACACTAGGAGCAAGGGAAAGATAGGTAATGAGGAGGATGATGAATATATTGAAGGGATAGAATCAGGGGAAGAGGAAGAAGTTGATGAACAGGTACTGGGACAAGGAATTGAAACAGTAATGATACACAGCGCAGGAGATGGGGAAACAGGGAAGGATGAACAAGGGGTAGGAACACCGGATATAAATAAATTATTTAACCTCATGATGGATAAGATAGGAAATATAGACAATAAGATAGGAAATTTAGGCATAGATTTGAACAATAAAATAGGAAATTTAGGCACAGATTTAAACAATAAAATGGGAAATTTAGGCACAGATTTAAACAATAAAATGGGAAATTTAGGCACAGATTTAAACAATAAAATAGGAAATTTAGACAACAAGATAAAAAAGTTAGGCACGGATATGGAGGAGAAAATAGGAAAACAAATAAGAAATTTAGATAATAAGTTAGGAAAATTAAGCACAGATTTAAATGAAAAGATTGATCAGGTAAAAAGGGGGTTAAAAGGGGAGATGGACGACAGATTAGAAACAGTGGAACAGATGATGGGTGCTAACAGGTTGGAAGTCATTAATGAGATAAAAATAGTAGAAGATAAAATAGACACTAAATTAAAAGGGGCAAAGGTAAAACTAGATAAAAGGATTGACAAAAACAATGAGGAAATAAGAGGGTTAGTCACTAAAGTTGAGGAAAAATTGGGAACACGCATTACGGGAATAAAGGAGAAAAAAGATGAAGAATTAAATGAGATAAATAGGGAACTAAATGAGATTAAAGAAAAAGTAGAGCAAAAAGGAGAGAAAATAGGATTTGACATAGGGGAATTTGCTCAACTAATTAATAGGGATGAAGGGGAGAATAGTATGAAATTTTACGGGGATAATAGGATAAACCCTAAAGTATTTCTAAACGCACTAAACAGAAAGGTAGATAAATTGAGGGATGAAAACAGAATAAAGAACATTATAAGGGGATGTTTAAAAGGAGAGACTGAGACCTGGTACTCAATGATAGAGGAAAAGTTCAAAAATTTTGAGGAATTCAAAGTAATATTTCTAAAACAATACTGGGGTGAGGTAGAACAGGGTAAAGTGCGTAGGGAAGTAACGACGGGAAAGTACAAAGGATATGAGAGGTCTCGGGAAAAGTACGCAATGAGGATTATAAGTCAGGCGCAACATGTGCTGCCTGCATATAATGAAAAGGACTTAATACAATACATAGCAACACATTTCGAAAACGACCTTATTAGGCGAGTGGGTATAGAAAAAATAGAGACGACAGAAGAATTCTTAGAACTCTTAAAAAGATTTGACAATACGGTGCAATTTGTAACACCGACTTACAATAATAGGTTCGATAATGATAGGAATGGGAATAGAGGGAATTTTAATAATCAATATAGGGGAAACATGGGAAACAATTATAATAGAAACCAGTTTGGAAATGGAAGCGGAAATGGTAATAGGTTTGAAAATAATAATGGGTTTGAAAATAGGAACAGATTTGATAATAACAATCTAAACTACAGTAGGGGAAGGGGAAGAGGAAATTATAGTAACAATCAAACGAGAAATCACAACAACGAGAGGAATGAAAGAGATAACACACGGGAAGTAAATAATATAGCCAGTAGTACTGAGGATACGCGAGAGGTCACGAGAAGTGATGACAGGTCAGGCGCCACCTCAGAAGGGACGCATTTTTAGGTAAGGTTAGATGCTTAATAGGCACAAACTCCTATCGGCACCCTCGGGAGTTCATCACAACTAAGGATGATAGGGCAAATGAAGGGGAAGTTAACATATTGCCAAAAATTAGTATTAACATAGAGAAGGTAAAAGTTATTTGTCTTGTTGACACAGGAGCGGAAATTTCAATCATAAATGAGGATGTCGTCTTAAACAATATGGCAGTATTCAAAGATAAACTACTAAAAATTAAAAATATAAATTTAGTTACGGCTAACAATAAAAGATTCACCACAATTAACAAATTACTTATGGCAAATATTCAGATAGGAAAAGCTAGTTCTTTAGAAGGGATCGTGATTATGAAGGGGTTAAAAATGGAATGTTTATTGGGGATGGACTTGTTAAATAGGTTTAAAGTAAAAATAAATGTAGAAAAGAGAAATATTGAAGTAGACGGAGAAGTTATTGATTGGGAAAATGATGTGTTGAATGTAGAACAGGACGAAGATTGCATAGGGGATAAGGATATAAACAATATTACAAATTTCGATTTGGAAGGGGTACAACTAGATTGTCCAGAAATTTATAGGGATGAGATCAAAAAGGTTTTACATGAACATATTAATTTAAGACGAATCGTATTTCAATGAGGTATGAGGAGAAAATGAATAGTAGAATCAAAAAGAAAGTAGTTTTTAAAGTAGGGGACTTAGTTGTGATACGGCGGCTGCGAGTGTCGAACCGTCCAATGGGTGTTTGTGCTAAACTAAGCCTACCTTATGAAGGACCGTTTAGTATATCGCGGATTTATTTTGATAATTCTTACGACCTGAATCACATGGATGGTGGATTTAGGGGTAAATTTCACATAAATTTGATGTTTCCATATGTAACCGAAACGGGAAGGGGTCAATTTGAGAATCAAGGGGAAGTTCAGGGAGCAGAAACCGTATAAAATAATAATGAAAAAAATATTGTAAGAAATCGTATGTGCTTATTAGTAGAAAGAGGTTGAATTATGTTATAAAATAGAGATTATAGAGGTTATAAAGATGTGGAGGTTTTACGTTACGAAAGTAAGCATGTACGATGGATACTGGGTGAATTAAATAAAATGGTCCGACATAAGGCAGTTAACGGAGGAAAAAGAAAAAGGTGATAAAGATAGTTAGGAGAAAATGCAGTTAACGAAGGTAAAAAGGGGATAAAGATAGTTTAGGGGGTATATTCAAGTTAAAGACATGATAAAATTCAAATTAAAGATAGTTGGGAGAAAATGCTGTAACGAAGGTAAAAGGGGATAAAGATAGTTAGGAGAAAATGCAGTTAACGAAGGTAAAAAGGGGATAAAGATAGTTTAGGAGGTATATTCAAGTTAAAGAAGATAATAAAATTCAAATTGAAGATAGTTGGGAGAAAATGCTGTAGTGAAGGTAAAGAACGTGATTAGAAAGATAGTTTGGGAGGTAAAGGATTGTTGACGATGAGGTTGTTCAAGTAGGACTTGATGTTTACAAAGTTAAGAGATGTGAAAGGGAAGAGAGTAGGAAAGTAAGGTGTAAATAAGTTAGATTAGGTTTAGTAGATAGTTAATAATTAGGTCATGAAGATAGGAAATAGATATGGTAAATCAAAATTAAAATTTATCTCTGTTTGATAGACATAAACGTCGAAAATTTATAATTTTGAATTTAGGGGTAATTATGTCATGTTATTATGCTAGGGCACAAGTTAGGATTAAGACGAGGGACACAAGTATCAAAATACTAACATAAAATATGCGCATGAGGCAACGATTAACTAAAATCATTGATTTGCTGGTTTAAATTTTACCATATAACTTAAATGCAACACACGATCTTGCAAAATGGTGATGTAATTTGGATAGTTCAATTTTCTTTTGGTATTGTATTAATCTAAATGTCCTGCGTGGCATAATTATGACGATTTGAGGTATCATACGATTTGAGATCTAAAATAAATAATTTGTTATTGTAAATGTTTAATTTTAAGAAATGTGTGAAGACATTATGTTATACTTACGTTAGGTGAACTTAGTGTGTAGCGAATTCTGGTTTTCGGGACGATTTAGTGCTTCGACGATACAAAATTTGACATGGAGGCAGATAAACGCCATGGTGGTTATATGACGAGTTGAACTTTGGAAATTACATAAAATGGGTGAGGAATAGGTCCTAGAGAGAGATTGAGGCAAGATGGTCATACCAAAAGCAAAAGTTGATAGAATATTTCAAATTATAGTATGTGACAGCCAGCTGTCAGATTGGAAATTTAGAAAAATCAAGATTATTCTGCAAATATCTATGATACAGAAGCATATTTTACGGCAAAAGGAAGAGAATAAAGAGCTCGAATTTTCGAGATCAAAAAGTATTTGAAAATTCAAAAATTAAGAAAAAAATTTCAAAAATATCAAAGATATAAAATTTCGGGTTAGATTTTTATTAATTGTGGGCAGGCGGACCAAGCTAGAGGATTCAAAATTTTTCCACATATATTTGGGATAGAGATGGACAAGATTGCCAAATTTCGTCAAGATCGGTGCAGTTTTTGAGATTCGAAATTCCATGGAGATTTTGATTATTTAAAAAAATTGAAAAAAGTATAAAAGGAGGTGCAAATTTCAATGATAATCAGTATTGTTTTAGTGGTTGACCAGGAAGGACGTGTCGGTCGTAACCTAACTTTTGTTTTTAACCTAAACCGGACCTGGAAGTGTTTCCGAAACAATTTATAAGTCTCTCTCGGAACGTTTGATAACCTAAAAATAAAAATATTAAAAATTGTTAACGAATTTAAATCAAAGTGACTCGTATAAGAAGTAAATAGTGAAGGCGAAATTAAACGTGCGGTTAACCAAAATAATTTATGTCTAAAGTATAAGAAGATAAATGAATTGTTACTTACAACGATCGAAGGATATTTATTGGATAAATTTGTGAAGTGTTGCTGATTGGTATCAAACCCTTGCAAGGTAGAATTTTATATTTATTTGGCCAAATAATCTCAAATAACTTCAAATAATTTTGTATTCTGTTTCAATTAATTGCAATGTTGTTTACACCACACCAACTTGATTGTATAACCTACAAAAACTACACATATTAACTAAATGAAACACACATTCTTGTTCTGTACTAAAATATATCATAAATTTGTATATTTACCTATCTGTCTTTTTAATCACAAATATAGTTTGATTCAAATACAAATCGTCAATAAGTCATATAGTCGCAGTTTATTATTATGCACACCATCTTACTTGTAAAGTCTATTAGTTCATGTGTCATGCGCATATACCTGCGTTCACGTTTGACACAGTACAATACATACTCTTTGCTTATATGTATACACGTTAATTAGGTATTTTTTGCAAGTTGGTAGAGGCAGTATTGTGACTGCAGAGGAGTATTCAAGGCAACATTTTTAAACACCTAAATACAAGGCGCAGTGGCGTATTTAGCAATTACGTGTAGGGGGGGGGGCTCAAATTGATAAGTCTAATAACAACATTTCAAAATTGTGCAAAGCGAGTTATCAATTTAAAATATGAAATTCAAAAATAATTTCTCATAATAATTCTATTTTTTCTGCTTTTTTGCTACTTTTATAATAGAAGAAATGAGGATTTAAGAATCGCTCAGAATTTTTAAATATTCAAATAACAAATAATTGTATATTATTTAATAAATTGATTAGTTTCACAGGGGGGCTTGGCCCCCTGAGCCCCCCTGTAAATACGCCACTGATAGGGCACATTTTTGGTAGGCGCGGGCGCGGTACATCAAGATGTTATTTCTGCAACAAACACCACGTTTATATTCAGTCGTTACTACCCTGTCAGAATCATGTTAATGTTAACGTAATGTTAACAAATGAGAGCTTTGGATTGGTAGATCAGCAGAAACATGGCTTTTGATTGGAGCGTTTTGTTTTTAAGCGATTAATTACAAAATGGCAGCTGTATAGCGTTTTTGCGATGCAAAAAGTTATTGCACCTATTATATTTTTTCGTGCAGTGCCAGCGCCAGCGTGTGAATCCTTTCCGGACAGACTCAATGCTATTAACCGCGCTAAAGGTGGCTATATCGAACAATAACATATTTTTCTTAAAATTTAAAATGTTTTTTCGATATACTGAAGTTTTTAAATAAAAAAACATAAAAATTACAAAATTACAGCATTTTTAATTAGTAACACTTCGAACGCCGACCCCTGTGTATAAAACAGCTTACAACAGTAAGATTTTTTCGATATATTGAATTTTGGCCAAATGGCGCACTTCTAAAGTAAAAATTTCATTCTAGTGGTCATAATTTTTTGGCAAGAGTACATTACATGAAAGAACTAACTAGCTCGAGTCGACTTAGGTCGACCTCACGACTGCATGTAAACGTGGTAAAAGTCCCTAAAATTAGTGAAACGCACCTAATCCGCAACTGATTTTTTTATTAGCAATGACTTGAGAGTATTAGGTGTAAAACTGCAAAAGAAATTTAACTCGGACGGGTCCGGAAGTATAACAAAATCCTTTCTATAAAATTTTTTTTTTTGAAAATTTGATTCAGAAATTTAGAATTTTTGAATCAATTAAACATTGCTTTAAAAATGTCACAATTTGTTAAAATGTAGTTAATTATACTGATTCTTACCTGAATTATTAGTATCTATCACGTTAACTTCAACAGAAATATTCACTTTGAAACAATTACTTTAACAAAGGGTACCGAGAACTTTGAGATGCACTACGGAAAACAACCAGGTTTCAATGAACAGTACTCGTACGTGGCGCAAAGGGTGTGAGGGAGAGGGTTGGCAGTACTTTCTACAACTATTAAGGTTGGGGTTGGTATATGTTTTATTGTATTTTTGAATTTTGAAAAAATTTTTTAATTTTGGCCGCATAAATCGGTCAAATCAACCTATGTGCAGCGATAGGCAGTTGTACTCGAAATGCAAGGGTCCTAGGTTCGACTCACCATACGGGAAACTTTTTTTTTCCTGTGGCTTCTTTTCAATTTTTACGATATAAACCGTAATACGTAATATATTATATTAATTTATATTTTTATACTTATTTTTTTTTATATTTATTATATTTTTATTTGTTTTATACAACAAATCTTACAAAATCTAACAAAATATAAATTTAAATATATTTTCAATATTATAAAAATATAAATAAATACCTACAATACATTACGTATTACGGTTCATATCGTAAAAACCATAAGAAAAAAAAATTACTAGTATGGTGAGTCGAACCTAGGACATTTGCACTTTGAGTTCGACTGCCTACCACTGTGCTAGGTATTACTTGGAAATTTTATAACTTAAATGACTTATCTATATATTAACTCTCCCCAAAAATAATTTTATTTTCTAAACGCTTGGTCATCTGGAGCTACAATTTGGGTCACTTGCAATTCCAGTCAAGCTTTCCAAACACTATAAATCCGGAAGAAATCGGTGATGTCGAGTGGGGGTCCTCTCCTTGTAAGATTAAGACTAAAATTATTTGAAAAATAAAATAATGAATAATTCCGTACAAGAGGAAACAATTAAAATTTAGCAATCATAGTAATCAAAACTGAATGAGTTAACTGAACATAGGAAATCTTAATACATAAAATTCCAGCACGCTGCTTCTGCTCCAGCGTGTCATTTTTTGGTGAAGAAAGAAACACTCTGATTGGTCAATTTTTTTACCAACCGAAAAATATATTACAGTAAGTAAAGTTAGGATAAAAATATTTGTCCAATATTCTAAATGAGTGGATATCCTGCGATATGAACTGGGTGGTGTTCCACACCCCCCAGACCCTCCGAATTACTTTTAATTTATTTATAATAATTTATAATAATAATTATCGAAATAATATAAAAATATAAAGTCAACATTGTAACTTTTGCGTTACTTTGATAATTTGTCACGGGCTCAAATTGCCCGACGTCCCAAAATTGATAGCGGGAAATGGCTATCCGCTCAGACACACAGGATTGCCGCTGGCTCGAGTCGGCGAGTTCGTGGATCGCTGAAAAACAAGGAAATCCTGGGTCCAAGTAAACGATGGTATTCCAAAAATAATTAAAATTGTCAAATTCGAGAGGGCGCCACTCGAGCAAATGTCGCTAAATCTTACCTTGAGTTGAGTTCGGATCGAGATGGAATCTTCAACTAAATATCATTTTGGACAGGTAGATTCGATAGAAAAATGTCTCAATGAAAGATCAACAAAATTTAATGACGTGTAAGTTAATGACAAAAACAAATTATGAAAATGTAGGTTGGTGAATAATTAGCAAGCGTATATAAAATTGAATCTTAAAAGTTGATAATAATTTTGGTTTCCCGACACAGTTATAGTACTTAAAATTAAATGAAGGATGAGATGAAGTTTAAAATTAATTTTCAATACCTGTAAATAATATAAATTTTCACATATATGTTTCTGTAACATTAAAATTTAGCACAATAAAATATGTTGCCTTATGATTAGACAACCCAATTAACATGAATCGACAGTTCGTGTTTTGATAATAGACAAATCAATTAAAGTGGCAAGCATACAAAATATTACTTTATAATCTCGACTCGTAGAGGTGTCGTGAAGCGTCTAAACACAAAAGTTTGTGTTACGATAAACCCAACGGATCAAGTAAAAAGTTTGCAATGTTATTGAAAAGCTCTTAAATTTAACTAAAATTAAGTTTGCGTGGGACACACCAATTTATTACTGTAGTGAAATCCAAATTATTGTCGAGTAAATGAATAATTGAGGTCCCGATAGAACTTAACGGAGCAATTGTTTTTGTTGTCGCACTAACTAAATAAAACTGAAAGTTATGAGTTGATCTCTTAGAATTTAGAACGTTAATTAGGTTGGTTTTAAAAATGCAACAACCTTTTATCCCAATGATTGCTGGAAAACAGTCTAAGCCAACAAGGTCACTTGATGACGTCACAACGGAAATTTTTAAGAAGGCCAATTCAAAGTGGACCGTTAATTGTTTGTAAAATCAGATTTCCAGGAAAGGTTAATAAAAAATTTGTAGTCACTTACCGTTTCGTAGGTTAATAAGTGGATTAAAACGATAAACAATATGGGCGTTTACCAATGTGGTCGGATGATGAAATCTGCGATCATCGCCTCAATCGAATATAAATATTGGTTACTGAACAGGTTTCTTGCTTCAACTTGAGTTTGTCTACATAGGTTGATAACGATTTTGATGGGATGATGGTAATGTAATGGCTTTCTTCAAATTTTCACACGAAACACAATCGACCTAGATTGCGCAATGTTGACTAATGCCTTGGAATTTGGTAAATCAAACTTGCAACGAATGCAGGACGGTTCGTGGTCTCCGCGACCAAAACAGAACCCTATAACTTAAACGACACGTCACTAAACTTTTCCAAGCTTTACAACAAGAAGGAAACCATTCACAACCTTCGGAGTCCACTGATCTTAAAGGACTGCCTTAAGTGAGCGTTGCGTAATTCGTCATCAATGGAGGGAGGAGATTTTTTACAGGTAACTTCATTTAAGTTACAAAAGAGAGGGATGAAACTTAATTATTCTATCGACCGATAGAGGCCATAAGAATGTCCTTTATGAAATTAAAAATGACTAAATTTAATCTTTCCAAGCCTAATGAATGTGACAATTGAACGAAATTGGTTTGAATACAAATTTTGAATGAAACCTGAAGCAAAATCTCGATTCACATTACAAATTAACTGTCAAAATTATAGTCAAAAATGTAAACCGGGGGTTTTGGGGGTGAACATATCTTGCATTATGTACTGGAGGGTGTTCCACACCACCCAGACGTCCCGGTTTGCTTTTATTTTATTTATAATAATTTTTAATTAATTTAATCTATAATAATTATAAAAATAATATAAAAATATAAAGTCAAAATTGTAAACCGGCGGGTCTGGAGGGTGTGGAACACCCTCCAGTACATATCACAGAATTTGGAAAAGCTAAACAATTTATAATTTGCAAATTTCGCTAGGAAAAACCGGGAAATTTGAATTTTTAAGTAAAAGTGAGAGAAATTTAAACCTCTGGCTAGAGAATATTAAAGCTTGGAAAAACATTTATTTAAGAGCCTTACTGCTCAGAGTTTATCAGCAATTTTTGCGTTACTTTGAAAGTTAACTGTCAAAAGTGTAAACCGGGGGGTCTGGGTGTGAACACTCTCCAGTACATATAGTAAAACTCCCACTCTTCTAGAATACTTACAGAAGACAGAATAATTATATCAACTTAGTCAGAAAATGCTGGAAATTTTTTTGTTTTTTAGCAAACGTGAGGGATATTAAAATGGTCGGCTAAAGAAAATTAGAATTTCGGAAACGTATTTATTTTTAAATTATTTAAAAAAAATTTAATTGCCCGTCGGCACATCACGTTTAGCAGCAATTTTTTGCGTTACTTTAAAAATATAGAAAAAAGGAGATCCACCGTCTAGCTGCCCGTCCGTGGACGTGCTTTCCAGCTAGTTGCTATATAAATGGGGAGGGGGCGCACTGAGAGAGTTTTGCCTAGGACGTCACATATCAGCATATCACATATCCTAGCGCTAACACTAGTTAGGATGTTCCTTCGGGGCAGATTCGGTTTTAATTTAATATTATGACTTTTCCTGCGAGCTTGCAGAGAGCTGAAAACAGGCTGATAGGTCAGTTTCTAGTTACTTTTTAGGCTTCTATACAACATATAAGAAGAAGCCTTATGATCTGGCTCCGTGTCTGTCCACATGATTAAAAAAAAAAATCAGAACTATCTATCAAAAAAGTAGATGTATAGAAGCCTAAGAACTGTTTTTTTCCGAAGTCTGGGAATTATAGAATATTCCCAGCATTGATTTTTCTGCAAGAGCTAAGAGCTAAAGGTTCACTGGGGAGAATACGCCCAGACCCCCCGGTTTACCAGTAGATATTACATCAAATATAGTAAATGTTATATCAAATTTTGTAAAATTTACTATAATTAATGTAATACTTACTTCAAAATTATTGCGAGGATTGTTTTTTTCTGTATGTACTGATAAAGTAACCCAAAAATTGGGTTTTCGATGCTATTGTTTACACTTGAATATAAGGGGCTCGAAAATTTGCTAAAGCCTAGGGCCCATCAGTTAAAAATAGGCCCTGCAAGTCTGTATCTACACAGTGATAATTATCGAAAAATCCTGTAATATTTGTTATTAAGTTAGTGCATTAAAAATTATTAATAGATGATCCTAAAAATAAATGCCTCGTGTAAATTAGTTACACGCAGAAATCTTGCGCTGGGAAGAGAAGGAAAAAAAATGTCCAATTAACTATTGTTCGAAATAAGATTAATCGAAAATTTAAACTTTAAAAATATTAATTTTTACTGGTCTATAAGTCCCCCCCTTTCGCACTTTTGATAAATTAATTTCAGATGTAACATAGGATTGTCTTTGACAAACAGTATCTGCTAAATATTTTTAATCAATGGTTTTTGTATTTATTTCTTTATTTTTTTGTTTTAATAGCTTTTGTCATAATTTACGTAATATTTGTGTAAATATTTCAAAATTTTTTGTTTTAAATTTTTTCAGATTAATAAATTATTTAGATAGTTAATATTATATTATTTAATTAAAATGCTTTTAAAGAATGAAAATAACAGCGAAAGTTATTGCAAACAAACTGTTTAGCAGCTTAATTTTGAATTCTACTACCTAGAAACCTGGATTCAAATTTACTTTTTTTATTTATAAATTTGTATAAGAACTATTACATACGAAGTGAGGGTCCCCAACCACCCAAAGAGTAAAAACACATTTAAATTAAAAAATCCTGCTGCTGAAATGTGAGGAAGGCGATCCATTGCTTGATGCGTAAATAATATTAATTCCTTGCGTAGAATGCTGTTTTGTTTGTTGTAGCTAGTTGTTGGTATATAAACTAAGAAGTTGTAGCAAATGGTAGTTGTACGTTTAGCTTCATTGACGGTCATTTCACAGGTTACTGCAATAACGATTGCCATTATCTAAAAACAATTGAATTACAATATTTATTCTCTTCACTTTAGGACATGATAATTGCAAACTATAGTGTAGAGTAAACGGTAAACGGTAATTTGGCATTAATAGAATGAAATATAGAAGACAATAACAAGGTACCGTCAAATTGGGTGACTTGAAATGGTTGGGTGTCTTGAAACCGCTGCGCAACCCTATATAGATCAGGGTGGTGTACTCTAACGGTGAGAAGTTTTTGCGAATAAAAATTTTTTTACAGTATCTATTAGCATTAGCAAGTACCTTGTTGCATTTGCTGTGTGAGTGTGACATGCATGATTATAGAAAAAAAATAAACAATTAAGGTAAGAAATATACAAATTTTTGTACCCTGTTTACTTCTTGTTACACCCCCGAACCTATTGTTCCGATTCATGTCTGATATATTTTTACTGGTGAGACGAACATTTCTCTCCATGATACCTAACATACAAAAAATATCTGGATAAAAGAAATACTTCTTCTGATAACATTCATTTATTTGTTATAGTATATGGGTGACTTGAAACTCCTGAAATTATGCCAAATAAATACAGACGCACTGTGTGAAAGAGAAAGTATAACTTTCTTTTATAATTTTATAATTTTCTAGTTTATATAATTTTTTTATAATTTATATTATTTTTTTAGAATTTATATTGTTTTTTAGAATTTATATTGGTTTTTTAAAATTAATTTTGTTTTTTGCGTTTGAATAAATCATTTTACAATTTATATTGTTTATTTTTTTTGTTTAAGTAATTAAAATATAAACACAGGGTGTTTTACGGAGCACTTTCCGAAGGGGTCGAACTGACATGTCATAAGGACAGTACAGGGGGGTGTTGAGGATTGAACCTCACTCATAACCTTAAGGTTATTATGGCCGTAGCTTATTCTAGCTACTGAGAATTGTAATAATTCAAAGTTAAATCAATATAATCAAGAACACAACAATGATAGACATGTTTCGACCTTATTAGGTCTCATCAGTATCATATAGTTGCATTCTTGAAAATATTGATTTGATTTTTTACCTTATATATAGCATTTTTCGCGCAATGCTATATGTTGGTATCGACCCCCCCTGTACTGTCCTTATGACATGTCAGTTCGACCCCTTCGGAAAGTGCTCCGTAGAACACCCTGTGTTTATATTTTGATTTTATAATCGGGGGTCGATACCAACATATAGCATTGCGCAAAAAATGCTATATATAAGGTAAAAAATCAAATCAATATTTTCAAGAATGCAACTATATGATACTGATGAGACCTAATAAGGTCGAAACATGTCTATCATTGTTGTGTTCTTGATTATATTGATTTAACTTTGAATGTTTAAGTAATTTTTTTTTGCACTTAACATGCGTTTTTACTTTTTTAAAAACTCTTTAATTTTCAAGTCCCTACATGTTTAAAAAATGATATTATGGCGGTTTTTAGAGGCGTGTTTTAAGTCACCCAACTGACGGGCGACTTGAAACATGCCTTCTTTATTTTTTTAAACTTTTGTTATTGCTTTAGAACTTTTTTGTTATAATAATCGATTTAGCAGATCAATTGGCATATCAGAATATTTTTTTTGCTACAATAGCTATCCAAACTTAACTGATATTGAACAAAAAATCGTAGTCAAGTCGCCCAATTTGACGGCACTTATTTTAAAACTGACAGGATAGGTGTCCGGATAATTGTTCGCCGGACAAATATTCGCCGGACAATTGTTCGCCGGATAATTATTCGGCTGATTTTTCGTTTATAGATAATTTACCTTATGAAATGTACCATATACCAAGAACTGTTTGAAAAACATATTACAATAAATTGACATAATTTAAAACTTTGCTAAGGGTTAAATTTTTATTTTCAAAAAATTTTTAAAATTTAAATTTAAAATAAAAATTTAAAAAAATTACACATAATTTTCCATGTCACTATATATTGTCATGTTCCAAAATCCTTCATTGAAGTTTTTGTTTAATTTGGAAATTTTATATTTTGATGTAAAATAATTGTATTAATTTTGAAAGTGTGAATTTTTTTGAATCTCTCGTTTTGCCGCATTTTTGTTAGAGCTGGCGCCGACTAGCGGTATAAACGGGGCTTTTTGCCGATAATGGCCGCCATGAGCGGTTAAGAAGAAGTTTTGTCTAAATTAAATTTTGTTTAAAGTTATTATAATTTTGCGAATAAATCTTTGATTTTGCGTGAGTTGAATTTAAATTTATTTAAATTTTGAATTTACTTGTTTGGAGATTGGACATATTTTTGGACATAATAGTTTGAATAAGTCTGAATGTTTGATTATTATCTTAATTAATTTGGATGATAATTGGGAATGTTGAAAGAAATATAAATAATTGGATTGGTAAAATTGAAAACATTAATATTCGAAAATTTAAAGGCTTTAATAAATTCATGTGAACGTTGACACACCTGGACCGGTATCGCGCACATTTGCGTTCTATTTTCCATTAGTAAAATGGTAATTCGAATAATTTCATTTAAAAATTAAATTTGAATAAAAGAGTCTCATCGCTCAATAGTGTGGTAATTTGGTTGGGGTTCCAGTACATTTTTTTTATATTTATACCCCCTCCCCCAGATTACACGACAATATTTAATTACTGTGATATACGTGGCCAATTACTATTCAAAGTGGCTAAAAGCTATATAATTTTATATGTTATGATTTTAAAATATAAAACTAGAAATTTCGAGCAAATTTCTTCTGTTTGCCTAAATAAAGGTAATATGACTAATTAAAGTATAAAAATTCGTAAGTGACTAATTACTGTACCGTTTACCCGATTAATTATTATATCATCATACTTCCTTTACTATAATTTCTTGAACTTACCAATACTGAAATACAATATACAAAGTTATCCACATATATCACTTGATTAGTTAGACTTTCAAAATAGTTACGATTGTCTCCGTTTACAAGCATACGTTCGAGTTGATAACTAATACATATTAAAGTAATTAGCATAATTTTTACGTGTATAAAAAATATTTGCCAGCCAAACAAATTATTGAAAGTATCGATGACATTGACCATTTTGCTGTATAGTTTTCTTAAGTTGCAGAGTGTTGTTAAAGTAGTCGTGGTATCCAGTGTAGTTTTATATTCTTGCAGACATAGCATTAAATTTGCATTCAAGTAACGAAATGATGATTTAAAATTATGAATGTAATTGTAGATGACCAAAACTGTAATTATGTTTAAATATTGGATAAATCCGTAATAATATATCATAATTAGAGTGGAAAAAAGAGATCCATCCTTCTGGTCAATTAAAACGGCAACAACGAAGCAAAGACTTAATAAAAACTTAAATAGAATAACCATCTTGCTGATATCCCAATATTTTGCAAATTTTACTGGAACTGAAATCATTTCACTTTCTGAAATTTGATTTACAAATGATTTGTACAATTTATCTTTCCACACTGATAACCTTGTGGTACCAATAAGAGTATTTAAGAATATCATAATTCTATACAAAACATCGAATACTATATCTGTTACGTTAGTACGTTTTGGAAAATCGAAAATTTCGTGTATTAGAAAAGCTGCAAGAAAAGTAAAAAGAAATGCTAAAATATAAAATTTATATAAATAAATTAAACGGGGGCGTTTAAAAATAACTGGGGGCACAACGCCTATACAAATCGCAACTCTGTTCAGAAAACCATTTTGGTTCATTTTACTGCACTGCGTCGTCATTTACATTTTAAATTAAATGTCTAATCTGTTCAAAAATTTTTTTATTGTTTCAGTTAATTATTTACAATTATTCCGACAGGCTTCAAAAATAATGACATACCTAATGGTAGGTAATTTTTATTATTATTAATATCTGAACAACAAAGAAACCTATTATGTGGGTCTGTACATATATTGATTACTTAGACTTACCTTGATTTACTGTACATTTTTTGTACAAATATCACATTAAAACTTCAATTATACTTTTAAAAATATTACAACATGTACTTACCTAACCGACGACCAACTGATGGGTGTCAAGTTTTTCTGAAATTTCTTCGTTGATTAAATGAAAATTATATACGATTATAGTCTGTTTTTACTTATTTTAGCTTGTCAGAATTGGATTTATTCTCATTACCCTGAAGCTGATTATAATATTAATTGAAAATTTGAACAGCAGTATGGTAAGAAAAATGAACCAAAATTGTTTATTGAAGAAACTTGCAATTTGTTTAGGCGTTGTGCCTCCAGTTTCTTCTAAAAACTCCTGTTTAATCTATTTATATAAATTGTATATTTTGACATTGATTTTCACTTTTATTGCAGTTTTTGTATTATATGAAGTTTTCAATTTGCCCAATCGTAAAAACGTAGCAGATACTACATTAGACATTTTGTATAGGATTCTGATACTGTTGAATAGTGTTACTGGTACCACGAGAATATCTGTCTGGAAAGATGGCTTATACAAAAGTTTTATAAATAAGATTTTGAAAAATGAAATAATTTCGATTCCAGTAAAATTCAAAAAATGTTGGAATTTCACCACAGTACATATACTATATAAGTTTTTAGCAACTTTTTGCGTGGTTATCACTGTTTTAATTGACCAGAATGACCTATGTCTTTTTTTAGCTCTACTACCGTCTATATATTCATATTTATTTATTCAATATTTAAATATAACCTCAGTTTTAGTAATCTACCATTATATCCAACACTTTAAATCATCATTTTGTTATCTTAATGCGAAGTTAATGTTAAGTCTGCAAAAACATGACAGTAAACTGGACATTAAAACTTCTTTAGCAACTCTTTGCAAGTTAAGAAAGTGTTACAATGAAATAGTCAATGTTATAGAGATCTTTAATAAACTATTTGGATGGCAAATATTTTTTATACACTTAAATATTATAATATTTATTTTAATATGCATCAATATTATAACCAAATATTTACTAACAAACGAAGATTTCAACTATTTTGAAGTTCCCACTTATACAGTCATGTTTGCAGATGCCCTGTTGTACTGTATATCGTTTTTGTTAAGTTCAAAAAATTATAGTAAATAAAATATGATATTAAAAAGTGCTAATCCATAAAAATAATTCCAATTAAACTCTTCAAATAAATTTTGTAATCAAAAATGGAACGGTAATAATTGTGGGTATCACTTATCAATACAGGTGCTCGCCTTGCACATAAATTTTACGATGCCTTCCAATGTAAATTTTTAATTGTATGCCATTTATTTCCATCCCAATTTCAAACAATTAACAACTTCAATCAACGGATCCAATTTTCCGTTGAAAACTTTGAAATTCAAATAAAAAAAAAATCTTGGACAGCTTTCAAATCAAAATAATCAATAATTACTCACTTGAATCGAGACTTTTATTCTCAAAATTAAATCCAAAATCTCTAATTTGAGACGAAAATTACAACTTTTTCGGGAGACTTCCCGCGAAGCGTCCGTTTGCCTCGGCGGACACACTTGGAAAGAGCGAGTATCACGTCTTTTCGTACCAACACAATAACTTTTTAATACAAAATGGTGCACCAAATTTAAAAATTCACAAATTATTCACAAAGCAAAATTACTAAATTTTAAATTCAAATTTCCAAAAATATTCCACCTAATAAATTAAAATTTATTGAATAATAAATTAATAAACTTCATTTAAAAAAAAATTATTTAAATTTGATTAAAAATAGTTGAGAATCATCCATTAAATTTGTGAGGCGATTTTGGCGATTTTTCGGCCTCCCTCCGCTCTGGTGAGATTGTTTGTTTTACTTAATTTAGCTCAGTTCTTTCGCAATTTCACAGTTTTTTGCGGAAAAAAAATTACAGGATATTTGCCGAAACCCTCCCTTTCTCCCACGTGAGAAAGAAACACGCTAAGAAAACGCTAGCTTATGTTTTGATATCCCTGATATCCCAATTTTCTAAAACTTTCATTTACGCAGGGCCTATTTTACCATTAGGCGCATTAGACACGTGCCTGGGACTCAATGGCCCAAGGGGCCCGAAAAGAGAAAACATAAAATCGTAAAATAAAAATCAAATTCTGATAAAATAACCCAAAATTTGGGCCTTCGATGCTATTAGTTACATTCAAATATCAGAGGTCTGCAAAATTTGCTAGAACTCTCCTTCCCTCTTCTTCTCAAAACTGCGACTTTCAAATACGGCGCTCACAATTAAGGATCCCAACATTGCCTACAAAGTAACTCTTCGGTACTGAAGAAATAATACTAGTGGTCTATAAATAAAGAGTAATCCGTGCACTGGAGGGTATTCCATACCCCCCAGAACCGCCGGTTTGCCATTGAAGCTCAATCAATATTTTAAGTTTTGTAATAAGACACGTTTAACTAAAAACGTTTAATTAAAATTAGTTTTAATATTAAAGCTAAACATAAACTAACCATAATGAAGGTAGCTAGGTCAGTTTTTAGTTCTTTTTTAATTGTTTCTCATGTCTGGGGATTGTAAAATACTCCCAGCATTGGTTTTGGTGCGCGGTTTGCCGATAGCTACACAAAAGCTCAATCAATGTTTGAAGTTATAATCTATTATATAAAAATGAAAGTTAGTTTGTTTGTTTGTTTGTTCGTCCTTTAATAACTCATAGACTCTTTGACCGATTTCAACCAAACTTGGCACACTTACTCAGTAGGACTTGAGGAAGGTTTTTCAGCAGGAATATCTTCAGAAATGTGAGAGGAAAAACTTTTTTATTTTTAGCGAGACCCTGCGAAGCCGGGAGTCCATCTAGTAATAAATATGTTTAACTTCAGGCCCGTTTTATTACGGTTTCTGCCATTGCATCAGATATGCAAAAATAAAATTAGTTACATATGCGCCCAGCAGAAGATCTAACTCTTTCGATGATCAGAACTTGAACCATATTTAAGGCTGGATGAATCGATATTTTTCGATAATTATCGCAGTATCGAAGTATCGATAATTTATTATCGGATCACCAAAGTATCGATAATTATCAAATTATCGAAATAATAAACTCCAACGTTTGTTTCTCGAATAAAGAAACCCGTCGAATCCAAAATTGACCAATGGAAAGTCTAGAAAACATAAGACAAACCTAAATTAGAAATATGGAAACTATCAAAATATCGATAATTATTGAAATATCGAAATATCGATATATCGATTAATCAAAATTTCAAAAATAAAATATTGTTCTTCGATTAATCGATAACTATCGATATTTATCAATAAAAAGTCCCAACCATAACCATATTGTGGGATCTCTACAACTTATTAAATTTTGAATTTAAGTTTAATAGGTACAAAATAATGAGGGCAAATCGGAGTGTCTGGGGGGTATGGAATACCCCCCAGTACACGCTTTTATTTTATTCCCAAATCCTTACGTCCAACACAACAAACTGGACTACATCATCTACTCAACCTCTCAATAGGGCCTATTTTACCATTAGACGCATTAGGCATGTACCTAAAAATAACCTTCGATGCTATTAGTTACACTTGAATATCAGGGGCCCGAAAATTTGCTAGACCCTAAGGCCCAACCCAGTGAAAAATAGGCGCTGCACTTACGTATACAAAATCACAATCCTTGCAAGGGTTACGATAGAATAAATTGCTATTGTCCTATATGGGGGTGAGATGTTTGGTTTTTGAGAAGAATTGGTTTAAATTGAAATCAATTTATCTGAAAGGCCTTTGATGTACATTAAGCTATGGAAATTTAATACGAAGGGTGGGGGGTTCCAATAAAGATGAAGTTCCTTAAAAAGCAATCCGAAACGTTGGACTATATAATATTGTTGTAATTGATCTTAATACTAAACTATTTATAATCAAAAAATAACAGATTAATTATTTTTTAGAATTTTAAATTAAATAAATTTAAAAGTTAAATCCAATAAATTAGAAATAAGTTTTTTTTTATAATAATATAATAATAATATTTTTATTGTTTTTTAAGCGGAGAATGGCCATGTATTAAATTCCATTTAATTTTTATTTTCAAAAATAATTACCTTGGAAACTTACATGACCAGTCTGATAAATGAAACTTTTAACAATTTCAAAAGCATTTTCTGACCTTTCAAGTAAAAGCTAGATAAAATCTAATGCTCTTATCATTCGTAGTTTATATTTCTGCATTATTTTTGTTTAATTCATTTTTTTTTCAAAAATAATTAGGGAAGCAGGAATTTGCACAAATAAGTTTTCGGCTAACTCATTCAGCACCTTGTTTTATAATATTTTAAATTTACAAAAACCAAAAGGACGGCGAAGCTACAACAGCAAAATATCAAGAGCAAAATGGCGACGACAAAATGACCTAGTCTGAATGTTGGTATAAATATTATATTGAAATATCGATTACGCTTTTAAACTCATTAATTGTTTTTTACTTGTAAATATAAACATATACCACTAACTAATATTTGTATAACCGATACCTAGGTGTCAAGCTTTTTTTTGACTTTTTTGGTTTTTAAATAAAACTGATAAAAATTACCTACCCTTATATTATGTTAACATATTTTAAGCTGGTCAGAATAACCAATCACTAAAGAATCCCAAACAAGAAAATTAGTATTATTACTATCGCACTGAAACTACTTACATACTTACTGAAAATTTGAACAGCTATAGAAAGATGAATCAAAATAGTTTTTTGGAGAAATTTGCGATTGGTATAGGCGTTGTGCATCCAGTGTTTTTAAAACACTTCTGTTTAACCAATCTATATAAATTGTACATTTTGACATACATTTTTACTTTTATTGTAGTTATTTCATTACATGAAGGTATTAATTTACCCAATGGTAGTAATGTAATTGATACTGCATTATCTCTTTCATATAAGATTCTGATACTATCGTATAGTGTTAATATGTGTCAATGATATAACTAAGCATTTGCTAGCAAAAGAAGAATTCGACCATTTTGAAGTTCTCACTTATTATATCATATTTGTAGATGCTGTATTGTACTGTACATCAATCATGGTATGTTCAAGAAATTGTAGCAAATAATATATTATGATGCGAAGTACAGTAAGAAGCCTTATGTTCGGTTCCTGCGTCTGTCCGTCCGTACGTCCGCATCTTTCAAATTTTAATTTTTTAAATTATTAATATTTTTAAAGTTTTCCTTTGATATATTTGTGATTCGACAACCACGGAAAACTAAAAGCTTTTTTAAATTTTAAAATAAATTTGTTTTTAAATTTTAATATTAAATTCATTTTATTTAACTATTAATTTTTTACTTTCTTGTAAAAGAAATCTAAGCCTGGGATCGAAAAGTAACATCAAAAATTTGATTTTGACAAAAAAAAAATGAAAAAGAGACCCCCCGGTTTGAAAACCCATAGGTTTTTACCTTTTTTACCTTTGTGAATTACCTTTATGTAAAAACTTTTTATTTTATTAGAACAAAAATACATCTACACATTGTTTGTATATACAAACAAAAAGTTTTAGTTTATATTTATACAGCATATAATATCTACGAGTCATGAAAACTCTCGCCGGGGGGTGTGGAACACCCCACAGAATATAGTAAAATTCTTGGTACGGAAGTCACAAGTGTAATAGAATGGCAATCATTTGAACATAATTGCAGGTGACCTGGGGATATTCTACAGGGTGCTGAATGAGTTAGCTGAACATAGGAAATTAACATGTAAAAACTTATTTATGCAAATTCCTGCTTTCCTAATTAGTTTAGAGAAAAAATGAAAGACTCAAAAATAATGCAAAAATATAAACTACGAATGATAAGAACTTTAGATTTCATTTAGCTTTTACTTAAAAAGTCAAAAAATGCTTTTGAAATTGTTAAAAGTTTCATTTATCAGACTGGCCATGTAAGTTTCCATGGTAATTATTTTTGAAAACATAAATTAAATTGAATTTATTACATGGCCAGTACGATAAATCAAAATTTTAACAATTTCGAATGCATTTTTTGACCTTTTAATTAAAAGTTAGAAAAAATCTAATGGTCTTATTATTCGTAGTTTATATTTCTGCATAATTTTTGTATCTTTCATTTTTCTCTAAAATAATTAGGGAAGTAGGAATTTGCATGTTTTTACATGTTAATTTCCTATGTTCGGCTAACTCATTCAGCACCCGGTATAACTCCCCAGACTTCAAATAGCATCTAGTTGTGCACTTTCAATTTTTGAGATATTTATTAAGATCGAAAAGGTCACAGTACAACTGGGGCCCTTTAAGCCGGCGGCCCGCGTGCGTTGCACCCACTGCACCCCGGTAGTTCCGCCCCTGATCTCTGCATACATTTAGTGTGTACCATGTTCTATTTTGTGCATATCAAACCTTTTGTTTGTATCAAATCTATTTTTATAATTATAAAATTATAAAATATAATTCTGTTTGTTGTTTTTAGATAATGGTAATCTTATTAGCTGCTACCTGTGAAATGACGATTAACGAAGCTAAACGAACAGCAAACATATGCTACAATTTATTACTTCATATACCAGCAGCAAGCTGCAATAGACACAACAGAAGTTTACGCGAAGAACTACTATTATTAGCGCATCAGGCAACCGCTCGACTTCCTCACATTTCAGCAGCAGGATTCTTTAATATAAATATTTCTTTAGCCTTTGGATTTATGGGCACTCTCACTTCGTATGTAATTGTTATTATTCAAATTCATAAACAAGAAAATTAAAATATTTCTGAGTCTGTGAAAAAATTCTATGTCGATCATATGTTGTCGATTAAGTGCTTGTCGAACAATATGCTGTCGCACAATATTCCGGACACGCTTTTGTTTATCCTTTTTCTTTTACCTCATTTTAAGATCAAAACGGTAACTCTGGTAAGTCACAATTGTCACTTTTTATAAATTTAAAAAATTTTAAAATTGAATGTATTGTGTAAACTTAAATTTCAATTTATTTATGTATTTTGACTTGATTTTTAAATAATTTTTTTGTAAGTATTGTAAAGATTTGAATGTGTTTTCGCGCCCACATTTTTTAAGTTGGCACGAAATGGAGCGATAGTTTGGACCTTTTAGTTTCGTCCGTCGAAGTGGGCGGACGTTTTTGCGAGAGTCCCCGTTAAAGGTGTAAATTTTCCGCCTCAGATGTTTGTTAGTTTAGATTTGAAAAATAAATTTTGAATTGAGTGAGTGATTTTATTGATATTTGATATTTGGAAGTTTTTTTGAATTATTTTTGATAAAATTTGGATATATTTAGCATAAAATTAAAGATAACATTTGGATAAGTCCTGTCGTTTAAACCTCTTCAGCCTACGACTGACGGGTTGTTCTTCTGAGACCTTTTGATTGGAGTTAGATGCGGAGCCCCACAATTTGATTCCAGGATTACGGGCGGACATGTTGCATTACGCAATGTAAATGTTATATGTACTGATTTGGTTTCGTTGACATGTTCTTCATGTTTTCAATCAACGCTGAAATTTGTCTAGGTGTATTTGTAGAAGTTCTGTTTCTGCTATGAGACGCCATAATAGGTAGTATTTTGTTCCATCGTTGGTAGGTCTGACGTATACAGAAGATATAAGATTGGTCCCAGAACACTATCTTGTGGAACTCCAGATTTTATTGGAAATATTCCTGTATATTCTTCATGGAATTTGACGATAATGTGTCTACATATTACAAATGTACGACCTTATTAGCAGGTAGAAATCACAGGGGAGCACCTTCTTTAGTTTGTACGAGAGCCCAAAATGCCATATTTGGTCAAATGCCTGTGGCAATCTTTGTTAATTTCTTCAACAACAATGTGAACTTGTTCTATCGTTGAGGGTTGCTCTCTAAACCCAAATTGATGAATCGGTATTAATTTCCTCGTTTTAAAGTCTGTTTTCAATCGGTTCATTAGTAACTTTTCCAGAATCTTTGATATTACACACTGAAAAAAAAGTACATCAAAAATTCATCACTTTTCAGCCGATGAACAAAATTCATCATATTGATGAAATATTCATAGTATTGATGAAAAAATCATTATATTGATGAAATTTGTTCATCAATATAATGAATTCTGTTCATCGGCTGAAAAATGATGAACTTTTCATCAATTTATGATGAACCATTTTTTTCAGTGCAGGAAGTAGGCTAATAGGCCTGTAAGATGCAGCCCCTTCTGGGTTCCTTCCTGGTTAAATAATATAAATTAATAATTGATTAGATTTCATTACGTACAAAACTCTTTCTCTTTTTATCTGCTTCTATCTACAGTAATTTAACGAAAACTCTGATTAGTCAAATTTTGTTTATTAACTTAGTTAAATATGGTAATCTATCAAATGTAGAACTAATAAAGCTGCACATCAATCCAGTTCCACGCCAATCATGTTGCACATCAATCAAGTTTCTAACAAATCCAGTTACACTGTATTCACGTAATAGGCCGAAAGCCGCAATTAGCTCCTAATTATAAATATAAATATATTTTTAAGGTGATTAATAGTTATTTACTTGTAATATCCTTTCCAATCATAATTGATAGGTAACAAGTTTGTGTTGAATTTATTTTCTGTTAGGTAATCATTATTTTTGAAGTATAATTTATTGTAATAGGCGCACTAAAGAATCATAAGCAGTAATAATATGTTTTTTAATAAATCAATTTGCCTTTCGCATTCTACGAGAACGTTAGATTACAATACTGATTACAAATTTAAATAAAATGATCCAAAACAAATTTTTGAACCGAGTTGCAATTGTCATGGGTGTTGTACCTCCAAATCTTTCTAAAAACTCATATTTAGTTTATTTATATAAATTTTACATTTTGCTTCTCATTTTTATTTTTATTCTAGCCCTTTTGTTACATTCGCTCTTTGATTTCATTGAACAAAACAGTATAACAGATAAAGCACTTAGCACTTTGAAAAAGATCGTACTATTATTAACTACTTTAACTGGTGCTTTGAGGATATCTTTGTGGAAAGATAACTTATACAAAACATTTGTTAACGAGTTTTTTTCTTCGAAAATTGAAGCAAATTTGATTTCAGTAAAATACAACAAATTTTGGGATACCAACAAATTGTTTATTATATATAAGTCATTACTGGCCCTTGGAGTGGTCGCTGCTATTTTAATTGACCCGAAAAATACACCTCTTGTCACATCTATAACTTCCTTGTATTTTTATCAATTTAATCAATTTCTAACCACGACTCTAGTTTTGGTTATCTACCATTACATACACAGCTTTAAATCATCATTTTGTAACCTTTCACAAAAATCACCATTTTGCGCAGTTATTGCTATATCTGCAAGATTATGACAATAAATTTGATATCAAGACTGCTTTAAGAAAACTCGAAAAGATAAGAAAGCATTACAGTAAATTGATCGATGTTGTAGATACTTTTAACAATTTATTTGGGTGGCAAATATTGTTTATTCATCTGGAACTTATCATAATTTTTTTATTCATTTTAAATATTCTTACTAAACATTTACTAGTAAAAGTTACCTATATCAGATATACTTTTGAAATTCTCACTTATGAAGAATTGTATGCTGATGGGATTTTATGCTGTATGTTGATAATGGTAAGTTTATAAAATTGTAGTAAAGTAAAAATCTTGGCTAATTTAATTTATTGTTTTTATAGGCAATGGTAATCACGATAGCTGCAACATGCGAAATGCTTACCAATGAAGCTAAACGTACAGCAACCATATGCTACAAGGCATTACTCGATATACCTACAACAAGCTACAATAAATACAGCAGCATCCTACGCAAGGAACTAATATTATTGGTACATCAAGTAACGGTTCGACTTCCTCACATTTCAGCTGCAGGATTCTTTAATATAACCATTTCTTTAGTCTTTGGTTTGTTGGGCACTCTCACTTCGTATGTAATTGTTCTCATAGAAATTTATAAGTAAATAGATAAAATTTAATTATGGTACTGATGAAGGCTTAGAAGTTAGAAACACATGTACCATTCACATCTTAGATAGTTGTACAACAACTGAAATTATCTGATTGGATCACTAAAATGCACGAATACATCATATTATATCCAAGTCATTTTAATTTTATGTTGTAATTTTATCTATAAATCGAATATTGAGATGTTCGAAGCCAGATATTACCAAAAATACAACGTTTATCTTTAAAATGTTTAAAACAATTGAAATTATGTTTATATTCTAATTTAAAATTCAATAAAAAGTTTAACTATCAGTCATCCATTATTTTCGAGCATGAAACTCTTATTAATTATCCAAACCTACTAACTCCAAATTCGAAACCCAGGCCAACCTCATAGCTCTCTGAAAATATTTAAAAAAATCGAATTGGGCCTAAATGTTAATGCTCTAATAATTAAATATTTTACCAATTTGGAAGATTCGTTAAAGGATGTCCCCCTGCAGTAACATGATAAATTATGGTGAAACAAACTTCTGTGATGACTCAGGTGCGAAGAAATTTATAGTGAGTAGGGGCTGCCAACATCCAAAGCGAATCATGGACACTTCAAAGAGTTCAACCAGTGTTATGATTGCAGCATCGACAAGTGAAAAGGTTTTTCCCCTCTCCATAGTGTACAAGGCAAGGTTATCCATCCGGGTTGAATTGATGGTGGGCTTCCGGGTGCTAAATACAATAGAAGTATCAGCGGATGGTTCAATGCGGTTCTTTTTACAGACTGGTTTGAAAACGTATCTTTGCACCATCTACGTTGGTTATCGAGGCCCAAAGTCTTGATTAAAGATAACCTACCTAGTCGCGTAACAGTTACAGTAATTCACAGTAATGCTTAGATTAAGCCATTCTTAATGACTTATTTTCAATATTTTAGCAAACAGTAGGTATATATTCTAGAGGGACAGCTCTTATGAGTTATGAGTACTCACTCGATATGGTTGCGCATGAATGGGTGAACGAGATTCTACTCCGAGAACAGCTTTGATCACGCGCATGAATGGGTGAAAAATTGAAATAAACAGTAAAAATGTTTCAAAATTAAAAAATTTTCAGAAAAAGAATTAATTATTTGGCAAAAAACTATTTTTCGGCGTCCCCTGTCCTTTTCGTGCCATACTTGTAGGTAACATACCTGCAATGCATACTCGGGACTTTTCCCGAGTAATCGCAGGTATGTTTACACTTCTCGCAGGTGTGTTACCTACGAAAATTAGTATAATTTTCCGTCTTGTCCGGGGCGGTTACCTACGAGTATATTTATTGTCACAGGAATTATTTGATGGCTCTGCTACGCCCTCTGGTGGACAGAGTGATTACTAGGAATCAGATTTTTAGGCATTTGCATGTTTTTTTTGCGTACAAGCACGTGAAAAATTTTAAGAGAGGAACCTGTTTTATTTCTTTCTGAGTCGTTTTATGTAGTTTCTATTTGGCCTATAAATGCCTATTTTGTGTTTAAGTGCATATTTGGGTGTTTATTGCCTATAAATGCATATTTGCTTATTATTGGCAATATTGGCGCATATTTTGCAAATTAAATAGTAAACATTTTGTTTTTACAAAGGTTTGAAACGATTTAAGTGTTTTTTTGTTTTGAAACAACTGTTTAAAATATTGCAACAATCAACTAACTTTGTGCAAACGTCTGACACTTTTAAACCGTTACATAAATATTTGTTACGCTGTGTATTATACTACATATTATTGTAGTTTTTAAGAGTTTTAAGAAACATTTTCAGCTTTACCGGTCAAGAATAATAAAAAATAAATAAATAAAATATTGAAAACTGAAAATGAGCCTCATCCTCAAAAACTTTAATTTCAAAAATATTCCTTCAGGCGTCGTATTTCTAAATATCTATTGAATCTTATTTTACATTTACAAATGTTCAAAGCTAAAGAAAGTTTGGGTGCAAATTTAAAAAATCACAAGAATAAAAAATATAACAATAGTTTATTATTATTTTATTTCTAAAGATGTACTCTCGCTGTAAACACAGTTCAACACCAACTAAACTTTCTAGAAAAGTAGTTAATTCATTATTTGCACTTATTGCAATACAGCGCTTTTGAGGCATATTAAATTTTTTAGCACATATTTAAGTGCTTATTTTGAAGTTTTTAGAACATATTTTCAAGTTGTTTTGTGCCTATAAATCCGGCCCTAGTGATTACTATGTTTCAATTTTTAATACATTCAAATTGTAAGACGCTAGGCAACAATTTAATTCAAGGTCAAATCAAGTTAAGGTTTTCGGCAATAAATCAAACTGCCAACGGTCTACTTAGTCATATCTTAAAATAAAAGGGGGGAACTGTGAATTTTGCAAAACGCTAGCTAACACTTTAATTCAAGGTCAAATCGAGTTCGGATTTTTGGCAGTAGATCAAACTGCCAACGGTGTAAATAATCAAAATTTTAAATAGGGGTGGACGATTGCAATTTTTGCAGGACGCTAGGCAACAATTTAATTCAAGGTCGAATCAGGTTCGGGTTTTTGGCAATAAATCAAACTGCCAACGGTCTAATTAATCATATGAAAAAACGGGCGGTGGGGCCTGTAAATTTTGCACAACGCTAGCTAACCCTTTAATTCAAGGTCAAATCGAATTCGGGTTTTGGGCAATAGATCAAAATGATATCAGTCTAAATAATCATATTATAAAACAAGAGAGGGGGCCTGTGAATTTTGCAAAACGCTAGCTAACACTTTAATTCAAGGTCAACTCAAGTTAGGAATTTTGGCAATGGATCAAACTGCCGACGGTCTAAATAATCAAAATTTAAAATAGGGGTGGACGCTTGCAATTTTTGCGGGACGCTAGATAACAATTTAATTCAAGGTCGAATCAAGTTCGGGTTTTTGGTAATAAATCAAACCGCCAACGGTCTAATTAATCATATGATAAAACGGGGGAGGGACCTGTGAATTTTGCAAAACGCTAGCTAATACTGTAATTCAAGGTCAAATCAAGTTAGGAATTTTGGCAATAGATTGAACTGCCAACGGTGTAAATAATCAAAATTTAAAATAGGGGTGGACATCAATAGAACAATAATCACATCAGTAAATTTTTGTGTCCTGTTTAACCGTCTTGACTAACCAGGACAAAGGTTCCAAAACCAGTACTGTCCTGGAAAAATCAATACGAATGGTCACCTTACCTGTACCTAACATTAATAAAGAAATTTTCTTAAAACATTATTTACCAGTTTATTATATCAACATGTTGATACCAACTTACGTGTTTTTTAAAACAAATTATGATCTAAATCTAATTTAGAATTACTACTCGGATCGAATTAAAGTGGTTTAACCATACGCATGCTGCTCAGAGTTATCTAACATTGGGGGCGTCTATTAATTACGTGAGGCGATTTTTCAACCCCCCACCCTGGTGAGATGTCGTTAGATTTGGCTCTAGCCCCTCTCACCCCTTCTAATATCACGTGTTTGTTTTACTTAATTTAATCCAATTCTCTCACAATTTAATATATTAAGTGAGTTTCGCCCCCTCCCCTCTAAACGTTTCACGTAATTAATGTAAGTCCTCATTTCAAACTATTACCTATACGAAACTTTATAAATAATAAACTAAAAAATTATGATTATAGAACCATTGTCGGTTTTAGGATGATAGGGGCAAATTGAATAAGAAATCACAAATTTTGAAATATTTATAGCAATACTTTTTAGGATTTTTTCAAATAATGATAATGTAAAATTCAATAATCTAATGGTATAATCTTTTAGGTTAATAATAAAATGTTACTAATAATTAAAATAAGTTCTAAAATTTATTAATTAATGATATGTATTTTTCTGAAAACTTACTTTTGGAGTTACTAAAAAGTTATTTACGAAATTAAAATTATGGCGTTTCATCCGCAACTTGCTCGGAGGTGGACAAAATTTAAAATTTTGAACAAAATTAGCTCAAACGAAGCTCTATAGATTGACACCATAATTATACAAAAATTATGAAAAGTACAAAAAATAGAAAAACATGTCTGTACAGCACTCTTCTCCACCCCAAAGATTACGCGGATAACTCCGCGACGTTTGAAGTTTAAACTACGGCAATGGAAGCTCATTGAAACTCGAATGTTGGACACCAATTTTAATAAAAAAATTCATTTGGGGGTTGGACCAGCAACATGTATCTCTAGAATGTTACACAAACATTCGATTTGAGGGGACCAGCGACAAAATATAATATTGAGACTGATTTATTACTAGTATAATTTGTGTTTCGGCATACGGCATTTTTTATTAACCCTTAAGTATGCTGACAAATTATTCTGATAGAATATGGCAGTTTTTAAAACAACTGTATTTTCCCTATTCTTTAATCTACAACTTTCGAATTTTTCGTTATGTCAGTCGTTTTTACGTTGCAAATATGCGTATTTCGCCCTAATTTGAAAAATTCAGTAATGGAAAAATTCTATAGTCTTAAATTACAGAAAATGCAAGCGCTTTAAAAACTGTAGGTACTTAAGGTTTAAGAATTTGAACAACTTTAGTTGTTCACTATTAGTCTTATTCACGAGTAGTCACTATTGTTATTAATTATTATGTTACTTAATAATAATCATTAACAAAATTTATTTTTCAAATAATTTTCCAGTTTATTATGAAATCAAAGGATGGTACTTTTCACCAACTTAAGTGTGTTTGAATCATCTGTTGATCTAAATTGAATTTTTGACCACATACTAGTACCTTTGATACACTTTAGTTAATTTCGATGGCTTTCTTTAAAATACCTACATTTGAAAAATTGTAATATTTCTTTATTTTACACATATTCAAATTAGCAATCAATTTCATTTTAAATGTTTTTGGTAAACGAAGTTATTAACATTTTTGTAACGTTGTGGATTAATACAATTATAATAATTACTCTATTATTTATAACAAAGTAAAAAAATATGATTATAAGATTTGTAAAAAAACGATAATTATTACAAAAATACAACGTTTGCTAATTATTCATTATTTGCTTACATGCTAGTTTTATTAAATAACCAACCTACGGACCAACCGTTATTTTATTTCTTTTCAGTCATTTGAAATATAAAATTATAATGATTTTAAAGTATGATTTATATCGACACGTTAAGAAATACTTCTCCCTCACCTGTTTGCGAACGTATTTTGTGAATGGCCCCAAATTTAAAGTTAATTTTTTTAAGTATCTGCTAAAATAAATTTTTATAATCAAAAATTTTGAAATAAATTGTTTAATCTAAATATGCGTTTGAGATATCTATCAATATATATATATACTTTTTTTTATAATTATATTAATTTATTCATCTTTTGTATATTTTTTTAAATCCTAAACAGTTTTTATACATTTGTGTAGGGGACACCGGGGCGGAACAGGGTAGCGGGGCGGAACGGTATGGTGGTTCGAGAATCTACGGGAAGTACCGTAGTCACGCCACGCTTCGTATACTGTGTTAGTATTGTTCGCCGTACAGTCCTGAGAAGTTGTCGTTAGTGTATCTCCGTGACTTGCATCAAAACTTGAAAACATCGCGAAAAATACGCAATCGTTGTAATAAAAGTGCATTTTGTTTCAAGGTAAGTGCGATCAATTACGTTTAAAATATCAATAAAATATCAAACATGTATTCTCCACCTCTTAGCATAATGGCACACATTAGAAATTAAACATGGCGAGAGTGAACTGTCATTTCTGATACGATGCTGTTGGGGGCAGAACGGGATGGGGCGGAATGGGGTATATCCCGTTCTGTCCCAATATATTATTTGCTTTAGTTTTTCAATTAATCAAACTTTTAATTCTTCTTTTTCGTTTTAGATGGTACGCCATTACAAACGGAAGACAGATAGACAAAAATGGTCGTCAGAAAATATGGAGCGAGCTGTTGAAGCGGTAATTAGTCGCGAAATGGGATTTAAAAAAGCTGCAATCCAATTCCAAGTGCCGTCGACAACCCTTGAAAGGTATGTGAAGAAGAAGAGAGAGAATGCGGAATCAACAATTGATAAAACCTCAAGAAAATATCAATGTGTATTCAACCTTGAACAAGAACGAGAACTTGTAGACTATCTAAAAGATATGCAAAAAAGACTATTCGGATTTAGTGTGAAAGAACTGCGCCGAATGGCGTATCAACTTGCTGAAAAAAACCAGTGTAAACATTCTTTTAATAAAAACCTGGAAATGGCAGGGGAAGATTGGGCTACTAGCTTCATGAGTCGCCACAGAGACTTAAGTCTGAGGAAGCCTGAAGCTACATCTGGAGCACGGGCTATGAGGTTCAATAAAGTAGCCGTCTCGCAATTTTTTAAATTACTCACTGCAGTTATTGACGAACACAAATTAACTGCAGCGAGAATTTATAACTGTGACGAAACGGGTATTACTGTTGTCCCTAAACAGTTTTCAAAAATTATTGCAAATAGAGGACAGCGTCAAGTTGGCGTTTTGACTTCCGCAGAGAGGGGGAATACGGTAACTGCTGAAATATGCTGCTCAGCAGCTGGATCTTTTATGCCTCCTATGTTAATATTTCCTAGGAAAGAAAACAACAGGTATTTGAGGTAGGTTTACCTGCAGGAGGTTGGTCTGAAGCAAATGAGTCCGGTTGGATGACAGCCGACATTTTTTATAAATGGTTTCAAGCATTTGTTCAATTTTCTAATGCGAAAAAAGAATGCCCTGTGCTACTTCTTCTTGATGGGCATGCATCACACACTAAGAACTTAGCCGTAATTGAACTAGCTCGAGACAAAGGTGTTATTTTGCTATGCTTTCCCCCACACTGCTCCCATCGTCTCCAGCCCCTTGACGTAGCTTTTATGAGGCCATTAAGCTTGTATTATGAAGATGAAGTGAGGAAATGGTTAAGATCAAATCCAGGAAAAGTCGTTACCCTACATCAAATTTCGGCGTTATTTGGACAGGCATTTTTGAGTGCAGCAAATATGAGAACGGGCTTAAAAGGGTTCGAAAAAACTGGCATCTGGCCTAATAATATAAATGTTTTCACAGATGCTGACTATTTACCGGCTGCAGTTACTGATATTCCATTAGTCGAAGCACAAGCTACTCGGTTGAAAAGTCAAAATTTGGCCATTGTTGAAAATATTAATGTCATTATTTCGGAAAATGTTACAGAAAATTCTGTAACTGATATTCCCTTGGTCGAAGCACCAACTGCTGGGTTGGAAAATCAAGATTCGGCCATGGTTGAAAATATTCCCGTTGTTATTTCTGAAAATATTGTAGAACATTCAGTAATTAACGACAATTCTCCTCCGAGAATTCCTTTAGCATTAATCGAACACACTCGAAACACTCCTGTAGAAAACGAACCTAAGCCTGGCTGTTCATGGATGCCTCATAATAATTATCCTGGAAACCCTCCAATGAATCCCTTAAAAACAAATGTATTCCAGTATTTGTCCCCGGAACAAATAATGCCAATTCCAAAAGTGAAGGTAGGACAAAAAAGAACAGCAAGAAAGAGGGGCAAAACAGCTATACTAACGGCATCCCCCTATAAGACAGAGCTGGAGGAATCAGCGAAAAAAGTTCAGAAAGCTAACGAAGCAAAGAAAGACAGAGCCAAGCGAAAGTTGGTGCAAAAAGAAACTAACACTAAAGGAAAAGGAAGAGCTGTCGTACCCAAGAAAATGAAGAAACCTGAAAAGAAGAGGAAAAAAACGATTGATGAAGAGGATAGCTCTGAAGAAGAAGACGTCAATTGTTTATATTGTAATGATCAATACTCCAAATCTATCGAAGGATGGTGCTCATGCATGCTTTGTAAAAAATGGGCACATAATTCATGCGCGGGAATCGACAGCGATGACGATGACCAACTCATTTGCGATTTATGTAAGCAGTAAAAGTGTATCCCATTCTACCCCTTTGTAAATCCCGTTCTGCCCCATATATGGGGCAGAACGGGATAAAATACACTTTTTTTGTTTAAATCTTAAGTTCAACTTCTATGGTGAAATAAAATATATTCATACCAAACTTGTTTTAATAAATATTTATAGAAACCATACCATTCTATTACAGAGCTGAATTCTTTCATTTTGTATTTTTAATCCATCTACAAACGTTAAGTACCCCGTTCCGCCCCGGTCTCCCCTACAAATATCATATTAAAACAACGATTATACCATTTAAATTGATTAATTGTTATTTACTGATAAATATTATAATATAGGTATTCATAAATCATAACTAACGAACCAAACTATGCCAGATGTCAAGTTTTTCTTCAATAATTATATATCATTACAGCATATTTTTACTTTGTATAGCCTGTCAGAATAACGGAGCCGGAGTAAGAAAAAGTTTCAAAAAATAAAATTAGTTTTATTCGCATAACACTGAATTAAATACCGAATAACACTAATCGAAAATTTGAACTGCAGTATAGTAAGAAAGATGAACCAAAATAGTTTATTGAAGAAACTTGCAATTTGCTTAGGCGTTGTGCCTCCAATTATTTTTCAACACTCCTGTTTGATCTATTTATATAAATTTTACATTTTGGCATTAATTTTTATTTATATTGTAGTTTTTGTATTATACGAAGGTTTTCATTTACCCATTCGTAGTAATATAGCAGATAATGCATTAGACATTTTGTATAGAATTCTGATAATATTGAATAGTGTTACTGTTGCAACGAGAATTTCTGTCTGGAAAGATCACTTATACAAAAAATTTGTAAATCAGATTATAAAGAATGGAATAATTTCAATTTGCAGATGTTCTGTTGTATTGTATATTGTTTGTGGTAAGTTCAAGAAGTTGTAGGGAATGAAATGATAAAATGCTTATCAAATGGATGAATAAAACGGACCCCTGACAAGAAATTGAGATTTCGTGTGATTTATGATATAATAGAAAGCATTAAGTATAGTTTATACGACATTTTTATAATTTTAAGAGATTATCTACAGTGTAAACTGTGTTTTATGATTTGTTTATGATAAATCATAAGAGAAATCATATAATGTAAAGCGTCAAACCTACATCGGCCGACTGGGAAGTGGGTAACCGCGGTTCAAATCCTGGTCGAGTCAAATACACTGCTGTGATCTGAAAAGCCCAAGATAAATATGTGGGCCACCCTCGGAAGGCAATGGCAAACCACCGAGGTGATTTGCCAAGAGAACTTTAATAGATCACGACGCTTGTATTAAGAAGCATACAACTAGGAGAAATCTCAATATGATTTTCGATTTACTTATTTTTTGCTTTATTGAGATTATTTGAACACAACTTTTTTTTGCCATTACTCCCCTTCTTGCAAAAAAATTTTTTATTTGGTTTCACAATCATTTTTCTACTTAAATCCAAAAACTCCCTTTATTCGCAATTTTTGCTAGATTCTAGCTTATATTTATCTCCAGTGACTGGACTATTAAGAGTCTCTATTAATTTTTGATTAATTGTTTTTAGATTATAACAATCGTATTACTTGTAACCTGTGAAAAGACTATCAATGAAGCTAAACGAACAGCAACTATATGCTACAATTTATTACTTCATATACCAGCAGCAAGCTACAATATGCACAACAGCAGTCTACGCGAAGAGCTACTATTATTAGCGCACCAAGCATCTGCTCGACTACCTCAAATTTCGGCAGCAGGATTTTTTAATATAAATCTTTCTTTAGCCATTGGATTTTTGAGTGCCCTCATTTCATATGTAATTGCTATTATTCAAATTCATAAGTAAAAAAATAAATTTGTAATATACTGAAACAATTTAAAAAAGTAAAGTATATATAGGATGTTACAGCAGTGATTTTGAAAGAATTTAATTATTTTTTAAACTTAATTAGAAGTTTGTTACCGATTTGTAGAAAATACCTTTAGATAACACGGAAAATTCCTCATAAATATATAAATCTGATAAAAGGTTTGCAAATGAGGACGATAGAGTTGAAAATTTTATTAAAATTATAAATTGTAAATTGGTGAAAAGTGAAAATCAAAACAAAAATTAGTAGTGTGAGTCATTAAAGCAGGTAAGTTATAACATAACAACAGTGTACGCAAACAATTGGATTGCATTTTGAGAGTCTGGCAATATTGAGAAAACCGAAAAAATGCAATAAACTCTTTTCAGAACTAAAATGTTATTAAGTTATCACATGTAAATTACACTGTAAATATAAATTATTAGCAAACGTTTTCTCCATACTATCATCATTATAAGTTCAGGACCTAGGATGAACCCTAGTTCATCGCCTGATGATGCCATAGTATGGTGAAAACATCCTCTCCGAGGAGTTTGCTCCGAGGACAAACTCTTAAGGACAAACTTTCAAGGCTGTCCTGAGGTATGGAGGACAGCAGATGGTTTTCAAGGATTAACTTTCAAGGTTGGTATAGAAAGTGAGAGAGAGAGAGGTAGTGGTGATGGTGGTGGTTAGTGACCTTGGAAAGTGGGGTGTTGCAAAACAAGTTTTGAGTATTAGGCGCATGGGGGCGTCCTTGGCCGGCTTTGACCTTGATTTTGACCTTGGGGTTAATGACCTCAAGGTTAGGGAACAGGGGTCAAATGAGGTCAGCCAAGGCGCCCCCATGCCTACTGATGTTCAAGCAGTGCTGACAGCCAGTAGCAGAAGGGAACTTCATGAAACACTGCTCACAAATGTGACCAATCTCAACAACTGGTGCACAAAAACGAAACTATATCTTTGTCAGAATCTAAGAAGAAGATTATCTTTATCTACCATAATAGGGTGCATAACAATGACTTGCAAATTTATGTTAACGGCAAAAAAGTTCAAGTTGAAGAGTGTTCCTAAATGTGCAGATCGATCGGCGGCTGACCCTGCAAAATCACCTTAAGTGCTTCTGGGATAAAGAGACGACTTCAACGAAAAGCCAAAGGCAGTTGAAACATCAAACACTATGATTCTGTGCGAAGGATCTACCAGAGAGCAGTTATCCCCATCGTGTCCTACGTAAGCGAAATCCAAGTTCACCTTTTGCTGGTTTTTATTTTTGTCTAATAGGCTAAAAGCTATTAGGACGGTGTCTTCAGAACCGGCAGCTGTAATTGCAGTTTCTTCACCCAATAGATCTAGAACTTAAAAAGCGATTGGCTTGGGGTAAAATTAAGAAAGAACAGTTTGTACTATCCTAAGTCAAAACTTTGACCCTGCGTATTATAGATACAAGATCCACAGTAAGAAAGAAACTGAAGAAAGAATAAAAAAATTTGGTAGGAGAGATGGAACGCCGGAAAGTACGGAAGAATAACCCATTCTTTTAAACCTAAGGTGAACCAACCGCCTCTTGCCAGCACGACCTTCGAAATGGTGTAACATCTGATGGAGCACGGGATTGTGTCCTGCATAGGGCATTTGGATAAACCGGTAACATTTGAAGAGACAAGCCTTTATCCGAGACATCAACAGAGAAAATGTTAAGCAGGTGAGATAATGTGCATTTTTCGAGATCATTTGATTTTACCACGAGCAGTTGAAATACCTACTATATTTTGAAAAGAGGGGGGCTAAACGAACGAACTTTTTATTTTTAGCTCTGGATAACTGAAAAAACTGTTCGTTTCACATTAAAAACTAAAAAAAACTTAAAAGTTTTAGTCCAATCAATTGGGGGGAAGAATGTTAAGTTCCCTCTAGTTGCTCCTGTGAATGAAGTACCAGATGTTCTTATCCCAATTGCCACTGTTACTGTAGTATTAGATATTTCTTCTAGTAATAGAAGTATCTGTTCCCTCTTCGGTTGTTGCCAGTTTGCTTAAGCCTGAATTAGCTTAAGCTTCTCGCATAGCTGTTAAGCGATTTAGATCCCCGCGTAATTTTCTTAATTGTACCGAAAACAGGAATTTTTCCAACTTGTGAGACTCTCTAAGTCCTCACGTCGGCTGCTCTGTCACATTTAATTCTCAACCTTGTCGTCCACTTAGCCCTGGCAGAACCCCCATCCCTCAACGGGTGCTTCCTTTATTTAGCGGCATATATTATCAAAATGTGCGGGGACTACGTACTAAAACTCTTCAGCTCTTGAACAGTGTGTGCTCACTAGACCTAAACATAATTTGTATAAGTGAGACTTAGTCTCTCTTCGGACATCGCTGACTCTGAGATATTTCCTACTTGGAAGTATGCCATTTACCGCTGCGATCGAGATTTTGTGACTACCGGTGTTGGAAGGGGGGGTTGGCGTACTGATTGCAATACGTTCTTCTCTTAATCCAATTCCGATCAATCTCACTGCCGTGCACAGTGCGTACCGACGGTAGATGTTGTGGGTGTTACAGTGAACTTAGACAAACAGCATAAAGCTTGTATTTTTGTAGTTTATATGCCACCCAACCTTTCGTCGGAAGACTATGACATGTTTTTCGAACTCTTTGCCACGGCTTCCCTCTCTCCCGTGGATGAATTGCTGATCGTTGGTGATTTTAATGCACCACTCTTCAATGCCGAAATCGATGATACTAGAAGTATTACTATCCATAACTTTATGCAGTTCTTAGACGTGTTAGTGTTATCCGTAATTCCATGGGCCGCACCCTCGCTTTAGTCCTTTCTAACATGAACATTGTCGTGTCGCACAGTCTTGATGCTTTGATCTTGGAAGATGAGTATCATCCATCGCTTGATGTATCCGTTCAAATATCGAATCCCCGCACTCCTTGTTTTGTTCCTAATATGGTAGGATGCTTTGACTTCAAGAATGCTGACTTTGTTCTTATGTACCGTTTATTCTATGAAGCTGACTGGTCCTCTGTTTCCGCCTGTGCTGATGTTGATCTGGCCTGCGAAGCTTTTAATTTAATCATTAATAGGGTTTTCCGTGCGAGTGTCCCTCTTAACACCTGCAGGTCACATAGACGTTACCCTCCTTGGTTCACCAAAGAACTTATTACCAATATCCGATTGAAGTCGAAGTATCTCAGACTTTATTTAAAGACTGGTTCGATTGAGAAGTACGAATCTTTTGGGCGACTTAGGGCTGCGGTGAGGCTGCAGACTGCCGAGTGTTATCGGGATTACCTCTCTCGTTCTGCGAATGCTATCTGCTCTGATCCCTCTCATTTCTGGACATTTATAAAGGACAGAAAGGGCGGCTCTAGAATACCGGGTTCACTTCAGTTAAATGGTATCGAGTATTCTGATCCCGACTCAATTGTCAACGCATTTGCAGACTATTTCCAATCAGTATATATTGATTCTGACGCTACCTTTCCTTCATGTTGCGAAGATATCAATCCATCCCTATTAATACACATTCCGACGGTCACGATTGCAGATGTCATAGTTGCTCTGAAACGTTCAAGAAATAAACTTACCAGTGGCATAGACGGGTTCCTGCTTTCATACTAAAGGACTGTGCATCGACCTTTGCAGATCCCTTACTGCACATTTTTAACTTGAATTTAACTTCAGCCACTTTCCCACAATCCTGGAAGGTCGCATATCTTTGTCCGGTTCTGAAGAAGGGCAGTCCTTCGGAAATCAATAATTACCGTCCGATCTCGATCTTGTCTAACCTGTCCAAGGCATTCGAACGGATCTTGTATGACCACATCTATTGATCATGTCAGGAGTTCCTTGTCTCCTTTCCAACATGGTTTTATGAGCGGTCGATCAACCGTCACCAACTTGGCGACTTTCAAACAGTTCATTTCTGAAACTCTAGACTGCCAAGGGCAGGTTGATACAATATACACAGACTTCCAGAAGGCATTCGACTAACTTGACTTCAACATATTAATTAGCAAGCTGTCATCGTTTGGTTTCTCCAATCAGCTAATCGATTTCTTCCGCTCCTATATTTGTTCGAGCGCAAGCAATTTGTTGAATATCGTGGTCACAAGTCCTTGGTATTCTCTATTAGTTCCGGTGTTCCTCAGGGGTCAAATCTTGGTACTCTACTTTTTATATTATTTATCAACGATCTGCCTAGGTACATAACATCTCGCAAATTGCTATATGCTGACGACTTTAAAATTTATTTACGTATCTTCTCATTTGTAGACCGCTGGATGCCATAGATTCTGCAGCTTCAAATCCCGAAGAGTAAGGTAGTCTCTTTCACCAACCGCAAGACTATTATTGATTTTCGTTACTCTTGTGAGGGTATCGTCTTGAAGAAATGTGATTCTTTCTGCGACCTCGGTGTCACCTTCGATTCACGTCTAACCTTCACCGAACATATCAGTGGTGCCTTAGGTTCTGCCTCCCGCATGTATGGTTTCATTTATCAAAATGCTCATGACCTTCGCAACTACCAATATTTAAAACTTCTTTTTTTTAGCTTTGTAAGATCAAGGCTAGAATATGCCGCACTAAGCTGGTATGCAATCCACGCAAGCCACATCAAGCGGCTTGAGGCGGTCCAGCGCCGATTTCTAAAATTCCTGGCATTCCTTCAGGACGGTGTGTACTCCGCGCAGGGATTCAATCATCGTGCTCTTTTTGAACGGTTTGATCTAATGTCTCTGGAATGCAGGCGTTTTGTGTCATCCGCTCTGTTTCTATGTAAACTTTTGAGAAAATATATCGATTGTTCCTCTCTAATAGCTGAGATAAACTTCCTCGTACCTAGAGGTTGCTCTAGACAGCGCAACCTCTTCTACTGTAAGATCTGCCGTACGAATTACCTAACTTCAGCTCCTATCTCCATCTGTTGCCGCAACTACAACAGCATCGCCGACGATACCGACATCAACCATGCGAGCCTGAAGGATATTGCGGAGGTCTGCTACAGGCGGTATTATGGTCCCACGTAATATATATTTTTATATAGTATTGTAATCAACTCTTTTGTTTTATATAATGTATATATATTTTTTTTTATACACACTTCATGTAATTAGTCTTAACTGTTTGTAATGTGTCTAAGTCTAATAAATAATAATAATAATAATAATAATCTGAAACTTAAACAGAGTATGGAAAAGGTATTGAAAAATAGTACTTTAAAAATAAAAGTTAACTTTTCGTTCAAGAGCATCGTACCAATGGGTTGCTTTTTTGTCAACAATACGTATCACAGATTTGTTAATAGTAAAACCATGTTTTGTTTTCTATACCTTATTTTACTCTGATTATTTGTTAAATGCTGGATGTCAGTATTTCATAATATGATGATTCATATAAACCTGTTTTTATTGTTTAATTACTAGTGAATTTGCAATCTGAATCTTTCTAGAAGTCTATAGAAGTTCCTGGAAGTTTGATCAAAGTTTCTAGGAAAATGCATTTCGATGTAAATAGCAGAGTGATTTGCTATAAAGACAGTCCGAGTTTGGACTCGGAAGTGTTAACACAAATACAGTGTAAATAAATAGTGATGTAATAAATAAATATACCGGTTGTTCCATAAATATAGGGACTTAGTATAAATAAATACAGACTTTTTGTTAAGTGATTGTTAATAATTGATTTGTGATTTAGAATAAGTGTAAATTATTAGAGTAGTAATTTATTGTTCTATTGCTGTTAACTTTATTTGCAATTTACAATTTACTTATTAATCTAATATTAGATTTTCAATTTGTATTATTTACTTATAAATTTGTATGAGTACAAATGTATATGATGTAAGTTAGCCCAACAAACCAAACAATAATGAAAAATCTATATTAAAAAATCCTGCAGCTGAAAAGCGTGGAATTTGATTATCAGCTTGGTGTGCTAATAGTATTAGCTCTTCGCGTAAAACAGAATTGTGAATGTTCATGTTATTAGCCGGTATGCTAAGTAACAAATTGTAGCAAATGGTTGCTGTACGTTTAGCTTCTTTTGTAGTCATTTCACATGCTACAGCGATTGCGATTCCCATTACCTGAAAAGATCGACTTTAGAATATTAAAATGACACGAATTTTATTATGCAAATAATAAAATAAAAATTATATTTGAGCTATTGAAGTTTTTAATATTATTAATTCTCACAAGTTAAGATTTACATATTTAGACAAAAATTTGAGCATTTAACAAGTTTCGTTTTTTTACATACCACAAACATTACACACCAAAATGCAAGAAACCAGAAATATATTTCATAACTGAACAACTCAAAAAATTGAGTGTAATCATCTTCTGTCAGCAGATGCTTTATTACAACATTCAAAAAATATAGAATGGTTGACAAAATCTGTAGATATAAAAAAAGTATTTGCCAGCCAAATAAATCATTAAAAATATTAACTTTACCGAACAATTTAGAATGAAATTTTCTAAATTTACCAAAAATCTCCAAAATAGTTATGGATCCAAATTTGTTTTTATGTTTAACCATACTTAGCAATAAACTTTTATTCATGAGAAAAACTGATGTCTTGAAATTACGAATGTAATCGAAGACTATTAAAACTATGGCTATGTCTATATTATAATTCAACTGAATATATATGAAAGTCGAGATTGAATTGTTGAATGATTCAGCTTTAAAGTCCGTCGATAGAGCAACGACTACGCAAAGACCTAACAATACATTAAATAATATAAATATGTTGTTGAAATTCCAAGATTTGAACAAATTTGCTGAAGGAAAACTTATTTCACTCTCCGAAATCTTTTTTGAAAATATCTTATATAAATTAACTTTCCACACCGATATTCTCATGATACAATTAACACCTTTTAGGAAAATTATCGTGGTGATCAAAATATCTAGAACATTTTCAGTATTAATTGAATTGGTGTATTTTTCGCAAAAAGAAGTTGCTGATAAGAAAGCTAAACTGACCGCAAGAACCCAAACATAAAATTTATGCAAATAAGCTACACTGAGATGCTTGGAAAATAATGGGGGTACAATGCCAGTGCATATTGCAAATTTAGTCAAAAAACTATTTTGGTTCATTTCACGATTGTTTTTTAAATTTTTAAATGAATGTGGTCAAGTGAAACGTTTTAAAGAAACACTCCTAGTTATTGTAAAATTATTAATAATCTGATAATACATTTTGACAGCATTTTTTATTTTAATATATAATTATTATCTGCAAAATAAACAAGTATTTGTCAATATCTAAAAGCAAGGCATGTTTGAAGTATTTGGCTTTGTCACTACCTCTTTAGTTGTCCTAACCAATATCGATTATATTTGTGAATTGTTTGTATAATGACAATGTCCTTTCTATTAAAACCAAAACTTTAAATTTCATAACAGCTGACAAATAATTTTTATGATTACCTACTTGAAATGCAGCGTAGCTTTCAAAAACATTTGATATAAAAAATAATTTTGGGATAACCAATTTTAAAATCAAAGTGTCCTTTATCATCCTTTATCTTTTACTAAATTTCTCATATTTCTTTATTTTCTTATTTCGACCAATAGTCAAACAAACTATTGTTTAGAAATAAAAAACTAATAGAAATCTTTTTGGTCAAGAGAATGAGACGGCTATAAACTTGGAGATCTCCTCAAGATATACCTGATTACATCCTAAAAAATTCGGGTATATCTGGGTACAGACATAAAGTCAGATTACAAATCCCTAATCTCCAAAATTCGACTAAAACTAAAGAAAAAATTGATGTTGATAAACTGAAAGATGAAAATACCACGATTGCATGTGATAGTAGAATTAACAATGACATAAGAAGAATTACATGCATGAATGAAACAGAAGAAACTTAAACCAAACTTAAAAACTTGAAAGATGTAAAAAAAAGAATTGAATGACTGATAAAATATTAGCACTGATGGAAGCCAGAAGACAGTACCAAAATACATCACAGTACAATATACGCAATAGTGAAGTAAGTCTAATGAGCTATGCTTGAAACCTGTAACCTAAAAATACTACATAATTGCTTGTTGCGAAAGATTGGCGATGACTTTACGAGATTCCGTTCGGATTCAGAAATGGAATGGGAATATAGTACAGTATAATTAGACTAAAAAACACCCAAACATGGAAATCCAAAAAATAAACGGTTTAATTGCCACAAAATGTTCATTACTCGTTCCTCTATAAGTACTAAAAAGTCTCCCGCTCTAGAGCGACGGGTTTGGGTGGGGCGAGGGGGGTAAGGAGTCAAAACCACACGTTTCTACAGATTTTGTTAAATATCTCGAAAATGATGGAAGATACCGAAAATACCATTGAATACAAAATTAAAGGCCATGAAATTTTCTACAAAAATGGTTCTATAAATTTTTTTGGTAAACTCTATAGATTAGAAGATATGGGGGAGGACAGTTTTGATAATTTTCTTACTGACTTTTTGCTTTTACTGTAATTTTAAATTAATTTTAGAATTTTGTAATCACTGATGGAAGTGATGGCGAAGAAAAGTGATATTAACCTTGTAATGCACATTTAAAATGGAATTTCGTTAACGTATTCATGCGCGTCACAAACTATGACCAAAATCTGTACTAAAATCTGTTTCGAATAGAATTTTCGTAAATATTATTACATAGAAACCTTCTCCTGACAATTACAAACACAACAAAAAAAGATCAGCCAAATCGGTAGAGTCGTTCTCAAGTGATGAGCGTACATACATTTTTTACGTTTCATTTATATATAGATAGATTTGTATGTACATATGTAATTTTAATTAAATGTATTAAAATGCTTTTTACAAATGGCAGTCTGTAACTTACAAAGATTTTTTTCATATAAATATATTAATCCTGGAAAAAAGTATTCAAGAAAGGCAAGAATTTATTAAAACTTTCCTCCTCCATATCTTCTAATCTGTGGGGTTTACCCAAAACCTGTTTAAGACAATTTTTCTAGAAAATTTAACGGCTTTTAATTTTATACAAGACGGGATTTGCTCTATCTAACGTCATTTTCGAGATATTTGACAAAAACTGTGAAAATGTATAGTTTTAACTCCTTCCTCCCCCTCTCCCCACCTAAACCCGTCGCTCTTAAGCGGGAGACTTTTTAGTACTTATAGAGCAACTGATAATAAACATTTTGTGACCATCTAACCTTTTATTTTTTGGATTTCGGGGTTCACATTTAATTATACTGTAATAGAACTAGAAAAGCACTGCTGCCGACAGGTTTCTTGAACAAAAATTATATATAATTTTTATACAAAAATTATACCGAATTTTTTTTTAGCTTTTTATTTATTAGCTCCAACGTAGTTTTATTTTTCAAATTTTAAAATTCTTCTTGTTCAATTTATCATCAATACCCAATTAATTAATTTACCATAATCAAATTCAATTCTTCAAAAATCCATAGAACTTCTAAAATTTTCTGACAAATCCATTCAAACAACTTACTTATGTTAAAACAATTATTTATTTACAAAAACTTCCCAAATTTATAATAAATCGGACATTTGGTCTTACAGGTCCACCACCTTTGAATGTTGCGGCAATTCTCTTCAATTATTATTTAGTTTCGTGCCAACCTAAATTTTTAGCGCCAAAAAGAATTCAAAATTTACAATTATTTACAAAGTTATTTACAAAATGAAATTCACAGTATATTTTTATAACAATATTTATTCATTTTTAAAAAATATTTTTAATCCTAAGCCGTCAAGTGATAATTATATCTTTCTTCATATATATATATAGAACCCCTTGAGGCCAATATTTAAAATAAAAGCAAGTTCACTTTCCTCAAGCAATTTATTAAATTCTACGTTTCTAGTTTCGGCAATTGCCTTCATCAGCGTATTCGTCAGTTTTCCACAAAAGATCAAGACCGTTTAACTTAAAAATTAACATTAAAATTCCAAAATATATATTACAGTAAAAACAGTCAAGTGCTAAAAATTTTCAAAAAAATTCAAAATTTTTTTTTATTTTTAGAAAATGTTTAGCACTTGGCTGTTTTTACTTTAATATATTTTGGAATTTTAATGTTAATTTTTAAGTTAAACGGTGTTGATCTTTTGTGGAAAACTGACGAATACGCTGATGAAGGCAATTGCCGAAACTAGAAACGTAGAATTTAATAAATTGCTTGAGGAAAGTGTACTTGCTTTTATTTTATATATCTTTCTTGGTTGTTTGAATAAATTTATGTTTCTATGTATTGTATATTCTTCACTTTACTGTTAAAATTCTATTACCGTAAACTGGGGTTACTTATTTGCTACATTTTTAACAGCAAATTTGAAACTTGCTTTAAAAAAAATTTAGAAAACTTTACTAAAAATCTGATTTTATTACACGACATAAAGTAGAGCTTTGGCAATTGTATTGAATCCAAAAACAATCTGGGTATATTTTTTTTGTTTAGGTAAAGAGTGGGGCAAAGTCTACTATAGGACGGGGATACTTTGCGTCAGTTTTGCAAGAAGCAAATTAAGAACTATTTTTGTTAAAGATTACTCCAACGGTCATTTCTATATATGAAAAATGTAAAAAGTACCTAGTTTTCTTACATTTTTATTTAAAAAAATCAAAATTATATATTAATAGCAAAAGCAATAAAATATAGGTCTTTGAAACTTCAAAATAAGAAAACGAAATGTGTAGGCATGTGTAATGTCTATTGAACTTTAAATTTAAATAATTCTCTTTTTGAAATTTGTTTAGGTGGTTCTATATAGCACCCAGAACTTCAGACCAGGAGTAGGTCATTTCATCGGGGTTTGTGGGCCATTTTCACGGATTTAATTGACTTTTTCATGGCCAATTTGTCCAGAATATAACTCTCCTTTGTAATAAAGAACAACAAAACATCCTATCTCTCGAAAAACCTCTTTAAATTTGAAATCGTTATTTTGAGTTGACTTGTCTTCCATATAATCTATGACATCCTTTTCTTGTCGTAGCTCTTCAACTAAATCTTCAAAATTGAAATCATCAGATGAATTGTTATCAAAATTGTTTTCATGTTCAGAAGTCGTAGGTGTATTATATGTATATGTAATGGCCGGGCAATGACGTCAATGCCCATTTACGCTGGCCATTAACGTCTTTGACCGGTCATTAACGTCAACGCCCGGTAACGGTGGGCAATGATGTAAGTACTTTCATCTGATTGTAATATTTACGTCTTTGGCCAGTCAATGACGTTATAATGGCCAAAATGGATTGGGCAATAACCACTATAAAGAACAGCAAAATGGCGATTTAAATTTGACAGCCAGCTGCAGGCAAGTGATATTTACGTACCTATTATGTTGTATTCATTGTATTATAATATAATACTTATAATTATTTATTAATAAAAATAATAAAAATTTGAAATTAATGAAATAAATTTTTTAAATTAATCATTTTTATTCTGACACGGGAGTGACCCACGGCACTTATAGAATTGCAAATTTGTTTGCTGGCGCGACACGCACATTTATTATTTTTATAACCACTCTTGCAATGACAATGCTTGTAATCCTGGACTCCTAAAACCCTGCTTTGAGCTGCTGCTGGTCTGAGAGTAATCTCATTTTCTTCGGTCGTATACTAATATTTTCTGACAAAATTAACTTTTCAGTATCTCTTAATAACTAGTATTAATTGCAAAGGCGCATTTAATATATTACTTTCAGATGGAATCTATAAAATAATAATTTCTTCATTGCCCACCCTGTGTTGGACATTGACGGAATTGCCCGGACAATGATGTAAAAATCACACATGAAATTTTAAATATCAACATCGCCCAAAATGCATGGTCATTGACGTCAATGGCCGGCCAATGACGTCAATGCCCAACTAAGCTGGGCATTGACGTTATTGTCCGGTCATTAACGTTAATGTCCGAATTGTCATCATTGACCGTAACATATATATACTCGTATAATATGTAACCGATAAGAAAAATATTATATGCGTATATTTTGCTATGGGGCACAGTAACCCCAGAAGTTAAAAAATTTGCAGGTTAAAACAAGAAAACTAAGTAATTTTGTTTCTAATGAATTATTTAAACGAATTTTCTATGGAAAATAACCACAGATAACTACAAAACTTGTGTGAAAATACTTACTTGTATATTCAGAATAACAACTTCCAAGGACACCAAATTTCAACAGGAATAAAATACGTGTATTTTGTGTTACAACTTAATTTCCCGATAATCACTTTTTGGGGAAGTACCGGGAATGCAACATTGGGCATACTCATGGCCAAATAGGTAAATTTCAATATAAAACTGATTGTTTGGCGGTTTTTGTTTTCGGTTACCGCGTATAATAAAAAAATAGTATATTATAGGCCGAGGTTGTGAAGACAGTCATTATAGCCCTAGCGCCAAGATTATATTCCGAGGTGCGAAGAGCCGATATCGTTTATATATGATTTTTTCCACTACTAGATTTATTGCCATTCTTTTAAAATTCTTATTAGTAAAAAAAATTTTAATTTAAAATATTTATTTCAAATGACAGTTTTGTTTTGTTTTTTTGTTTTGACAGTTGTCCACAAATTTAGTTTTTGAAAGTCTTTCACTGATGATTTCTTTCTATTTAAAATAATGGATAGAAATTATCGATGGTATTCAAAAGCATTGTTTTGCATTTATTCGTCTTAAAATTCCGAAATTAAACTTGTGATTATTTACGTTTAATGATACTAACATGTTTTAAATTTCGGTTTCTAAAATTAACAAGAGGTGGCGCTAGCGCTCCCTGTCATAATTAATTCTAGCTTTTTAAAAATGTTTAAAATGAAATTAATCTATTAAAAAAACGTTTTGAATAGTTTAAATGCAATTTAATAGCTTCTCTTGGTTGCACATAATCGGGTTTTAACTAAATTTATCTTATAAAAAGCCGCTAAACTATAGAAAAATAACAATATGTTCATTATTAACTAGTAGTATATAATGAAAAAATTATTTACCACTTGTCTAAAATGCGTCACTTCACGTGCGAGTTGGCTAAGTTATAATGATTGCCTATATGACTAGTAGTGGAAAAAACTTTTTACGCGTTTGTGGCAAAGTAACCCCTGTAGTGGCAAAGTAGCCCCTGTAGTGGCAAAGTAACCCCAGTTTACGGTATTTTAAGGTTTTGCTTAGTTCTGTTAAATGTTATATAGCATTTTTAAATGAAAAATATCCTATTGAAAGAATAAATAAATTTAGAAAAATACTGAATTGGTGAAATGGATACGGCTAAGTGGCAACAGCGAAATGGCTATAGCAAAATGTTTTAAACCGATTGTTGGTACAAATATCATATTAAAACATCGATTATATGTATCATTTAAATTGATTGATCTATATTTACTCATAAATATTACAATATTCATATCATAACTAACGCATAAAACTATGTCAGGTATCAAGTGGTTCTGTAGTAATTATATACTATTTCAGTATATATTTACTTTGTTGTGCCTGTCAGAATAACGAATCAATAAACAGTTATTCGTATTTTGAACAGCAGTTTCATACCTAGTAAGAAAGATGAATCAAAACAGTTTATTGAAGAAACTTGCAATTTGCTTTGGCGTTGTGCCTCCAATTATTTCTAAACACCCCTGTTTAATCTATTTATATAAATTTTATATTTTGGCATTAATTTTTATTTTTATTATAGTTTTTGTATTATATGAAGGGGTTCATTTACCCATTCGTAATAATTTAGCAGATACAGCATTAGATATTTTGTATAGGATTCTGATAATATTGAATGGCGTTACTGGTACCACGAGAATATCTATCTGGAAAGATCACTTGTACAATACATTTTTAAATCAAATTTTAAAGAATAAAATAATTTTAATTCCAGGAAAATTTCCAAAATGTTGGGACTTCAACAAATTGTTTTTTCTATATAAGTTTACAACAACTCTTTGCGTGGTTATTCTTGTGTTCATTGATCAGAAAGATCTGTTTCTTTTTTCAGCTAAACTAACTTGGATATATTTATATTCATTTATTCATTATTTAAACATAATTACAGTGTTAATTATCTACCATTACATCAAAAAATTTAAATCATCGTTTTGTTACATTAATGCAAATTTAGTGTTAACTCTGGAAGAATATAACAATAAACTGGTTAGCAAAACTTCTTTGGCAACTCTTTGCAAGTTAAGAAAATTTTACAGTGAATTAGTCGATATTATAGATACTTTTAATAATTTATTTGGCTGGCAAATACTTTTTATGCACTTGAATATTATGCTAATTATTTTAATAAATGTCAATATTGTAACCAAATATTTTCTAACAATTGAAGATTTAAGCTATTTTGCAGTTCTCACTTATCAAGTCGTATTTGCGGATCTTGTGTTGCAATGTATATCGTTGATGGTAAGTTCAAGAAATTGTAGTGAATGAAATCTAGTATTGAAAAGTGCTAAAAATGCTTAGCAAACAGCTGAGTTAACCTAAGCACAAACAAGAAATTGAAATCTCCATTTTTCTTATGATTTATCATAAGAGATAACATAAAATATGGTTTACACCACATTTTTATAATTTTAAGAGATTATGTACAGTGTAAAATGTGCTTTTTTCATAAGAGAAATCATATAAAGTTTAGCCCCTTCAATACTACCACAATATGTTTTAGTGAACTCCACCCATATAATCTAAATATTTTTTCTTTGCATCTTCATATATTGAGATTATTAACACAGCTTTTTTTGCCATTACCCTCCCCCTTTTTTGACCATTGCAAGAAGGGTATCTATGCAACAAATTTTTATTTGGTTTCACGATCATTTTTGTACTTAAATCCAAAAATTCCCTTTGTCTCCAGTGTCTAGACAGACTAATAAGAGTCCCTGTTAATTTTTGATTAATTGTTTTTAGATTATGATAATCGTATTAGTTGTAACCTGTGAAAAAACCATCAATGAAGTTAAACGTACAGCCTCCATATGTTATAATTTATTACTTAATATACCAGCAACAAGCAACAATAGGCACAACAGCAATCTACGCGAAGAACTACTATTATTAGCGCACCAAGCAACCACTCGACTACCTCAAATTTCAGCAGCAGGATTTTTTAATATTAATTTTTCTTTAGCCCTTGGATTTTTGGGTGCCCTCACTTCCTATGTAATTGCTATTATTCAAATTCATAAGTAAAAAAATAAATTTGTAATTTACTGAAATAATTTAAAACAGTAAAGTATAATATATGTAGGATGTTACAGTGTTTTTGAGAAAATTTAATTAGTTTTTCAAGTTAATTAGAAGTTATAGTTCAGGCAACGAATGCACAAAAAAAAGGTATAGAGGGAAATGGTGGGAACACCATTTTTGACCTCGTAACTTTGTTTGGACTAGTTAGATGGTGAACATATCAAAAGTCTCCGCCTGTATCTCTTGAGCCGGGGGCGAAGGGGGTTTGAATGTCCCATTTTTCGGATTTTTGCTTATATCTCGGAAACTATACGTCTTAGCGACTTGACCATTCTATACAAAATGAAAGCTGATTAAATTTTCTACAAGTTTTATTCAGTCAAGTTTTTCAATATCTTGTATAGTTTGGGAAGTTTAGGAATGTTTTTATTAATAAATATATGTTTCATCGGATTATCAATTATCCGATTATAATTAAATTTAAAGCCAGGCGGATTATGTCGCCACAGTACTCCCTTCCTAGTAAAAATGTCTATTTTTATGATACATGGCTTTTAATATAACTGTATTCGCTCCAGCTCGCCATATCTGTTCGGAAACTGTACTTGGCGTCCTGATCTTGTTGTTATGATCTGCTTTGTTGTTTTTATGATGCCTTTTAGAACTGTTCTACTTGCTGAATTCGGCGTGTTGTTTGGGGCTAAATTAGATGTTTTGGCATGTGTTAGTTCCTTGCTCGTCTCCATGTAAGCAGGTTTAATGCGGTCTATGGATATTGATACGGTTTTTCCATTTCTTTCGATTTGATACACCTTTTTTGCTCTCTCCAAAACCTTGAATGGTCCATCATATGTTGGTTAAAGGGGTTTTCTTACTGCATCGTGTCTTACGAAAACGTGCGTGCAGGTGGCTAGATCTTTATGGATAAATACTTACCTTTCCCCATGGTTACTGCCGGGTGTTGGTCTCATTTTGTGAAAATGTTTTCGTAATTGGGAAACAAAATTTTCAGGATTGTTGGAGGCGGAACTATTTTGAAACATTTCTTCTGGTAAGCGAAGATTTTCACCATAGACAAACTCCTTCCGCCGTTGCGTTAATATCTTCTTTGAAAGCGGTTCTTAAACCTAACAGTACCACCGGTAATGCTTCTACCCAAGTTTCGTTGTTTTCTAACGCGTGACATTTGATTGCGCTATTTAGCTGACGGTGCACTCTTTCGATCATCCCATTTGTCGATTGAATATGTTCTGTTCCTAAAAATTTTGATAAATTTTTGAATATGTCGGATGTGAATTGACGACCTTGATCCGTTGTTATGCGCGCTGGTACACCAAATCTGGATATCCATGATGTTACTAGGGTTTGTGCTACTTCTTCTGCTGAAATATTTTGAATTGGTACGACCTCAATCCATTTCGTAAATCTATCGATCATTGTCATGCAATACGTAAAACCTTTGGAATATGGAAGTGGTCTGACCAGGTCGAGGTGTATGTGTTCAAAACGTTTGGTGGGAGCTACAAACTTTCCCAGCGGTGCTATTGTGTGCCTCTGAACTTTTGTTCTCTGACAAGGAATACATTCTCTGCACCATTTGGTAATGTCTTTATTGATTGAGGGCCATACGAAACGTTTTGTAATTATTTTTGCTGTGCTCTTCTTTCCAAGTGTGCCAATCCATGCATTTTTTTATATATCGCAAATCTTTCATCTTTGGGAATCCATGGTCGAATATTATTAGTGCTGGTATCGCAAATTAATTCAGTTTCTGCTTCTGGACAATATATTTTTTTAAGTAGCAACGAGTGTTTCTCTTTCAAAAATGTTTTTAATTCTTCATCGTTGGCTTGATCCACAGCTATTTTTTGATAGTTAATAACTATTTGGTCCGGAGTCAATTCTTCGATTTGGAGTCTTGATAACGTATCTGCCGGTATGTTATTAATTCCGCTAATATGCCGTATATCTGTTGAAAATTGTCCAATAAAATCTAAATGCCTAAATTGACGTGGAGATGAATGGTCTGATTTCTGTTTAAATGCGAATATTAATGGTTTGTGATCCGTAAAAATTGTAAACTCACGTCCTTCTAGTGAATGTCTAAATTTCTTCACTCCTTCATACACAGCCAGTAATTCGCGATCGTATGCACTGTATTTTTGCTGTGCCGGACATAATGTTTTTGCAAAAAATGCGAGGGGCTGCCATTCTTTTTTAATTTCTTGTTGCAATACCGCACCTATTGCTATATTAGATGCATCTACCATTATTGATAGAGGTGCATTTTGTGCGGGATGTGCGAGTGATGTAGCGTTAGTTAGTGCTTCTTTGGATTTCTCAAAGGCTTGCTCTGCTTCCGGATTCCACTCGATCTTTTTATTATCCTTCTTGTTTCCAGTTAGAAATTTGTTTAAAGGAGCTTGTATTTCCGCTATCTTGGGAATAAATCTTCTGTAAAAATTTATCATCCCTAGAAACCTTCTTAATTGCTTGATGGTAATCGGTCGTGGGGCGTTTTTTATAACTTCAATCCGTTCTACTGGCGTTTTGCTACCATTTGTGTTAACTGTGTATCCTAAAAAACGAACTTCTTTTTTTCCAAAGATACATTTTTCTAGGTTAATTTTGATACAAAATTTTTCCAAACGTTCAAATAGTATGTTCAAGTGTTTTGCATGCTCTTCTTCTGTCTCTGATGCGACTAAAATGTCATCCACATATGCAAACAGGAAGTCCAATCCTCGCGTAACTTCGTCGATAAATCTTTGGAAGGTTTGTGCTGCGTTTCTCAAACCGAAGCACATATAGAGGAACTCGAACAATCCGAATGGTGTTGCAATTGCAGTTTTTTCTATATCGTCTGGGTGGACTGGAATCTTGTGGAAAGCTCTGACCAGGTCTATTGTGGAAAACACCTTTTTATTGTGCAGCATGTGAGAGAAGTCTTCTATATGCGGAACTGGATATCGGTCAGGTTTTGTACGATCATTTAGGGCTCTATAATCTCCACAAAGTCTCCATTCCTTATTTTTCTTCTCTACCAGGTGCAGAGGGGAAGCCCAAGAACTTCTTGATGGGCGCACGATTCCTAATTGCATCATTGTTTCGAACTCCTTTTTTGCTATTGCCATTCGTTCGGGAGCCAATCTTCTAGGACTAAAAGTCACTGGAGATCCTGGCGTTGTTTCGATATGGTGTGGTTCCATGTTGAATTCTTTTTTGAGATGCTCTGAGATTTGTTAATGCAGGAAACTTCTTTAACAGTGAATAGTAAGGATTCTTGCTTGATACGGTGCGTATTATCATTGTTTTATTTATGCTTATTCTTCCGGTGGTTTGCTTTATTGTTATCGTGTCTACCAGTCTTTTATTCTTAATGTCCACCAATAACCCGAAATTTTTTAGGAAATCCGCACCGATGATGGGTTTATTTACATCAGCAACTAAAAATGGCCAACGGAATTCGCGATTTAATTCAAAATTTAGAACCATAGTTACCAATCCGTATGTATTTATTATTGAGTCGTTTGCGGCGTATAATTTAGTTTCACTGCGATTTCTGTATCCTTTGGCTAATCGTTTGGGTATCACGCATACATCTGCGCCGGTGTCTATCAGAAACTCTAATTTAGTTGTACGGTCCTGAACATAGAGACGACTTGATTTGTTGTTGTGGCCAGACGTCCTTTCTAATGGCCACAGTCTTGGTTTTTTGTATTCCAATTGTAGGGGGTTGTGCATCTTGTTGATTTTTCTCCAAACCTGTTATGGTACCAGCATATTGCCTTATTAAACCTACGATTGCAGCTTTTGCTACGTTGCCGTTCATGAGTTCTCTTTTCTTCGTTTTGTGATTTTCTTACTGATCTCGACGGTTTTGCTTGATTTCTGCTATTTCTTCTGATACTTTCACCATACTTTCAGCTAACATGGCAATTTGCGTTTGAATGTTGCCTTTGTGTTTAGGGAATTCCATTAATTTGTCTACTCCCGAGATACTGCTTTGGGGCATTGCATCTTCAATTTTATCGGCGATTTCGGCTAATTTTTCTAATGACACATCGATTTGAGCTGCCATGATCGGTTATAGGTGTGTTGGTAGTCGTCGAGTCCAAATTGTTTTAATTAGATTTTCGGTTACTGCTGAACCTCCTAAACATTTTAAATGTCTTAAAAATTGGGAAGGAGATCTATCACCAATCTGTTCGTCTTCCAATAAGGCAATTGTTTCCTTTTCTTGAGACACAGTGAATCTTTTAATTGTTTCTTTCTTTAAATTTTCATATTTGTTTACCGCCACAGGATTTAAAAACACGTCTTTTAATTCACACATTGCATTTTCGTTAAAACTGGCTGAGACGTGGTAAAATTTTGTTGTGTCTTGCGTAATACCAGCTAATACGAACTGTGCCTCCATTTGTAGAAACCACATTTCGGGTTCATGTGCCCAAAACGGAATTTGTATTATTCCCACTGCACTTGCTTGCTTTTGTTGATCTTGCACGACTTTTTCTTCTTGTTTATTGTCGTTTGTCATTTTTTTTTATTTCCTTATCGGGGTCACCACTTTAGGAATGTTTTTATTAATAAATATATGTTTCATCAAATTATCAATTATCCGATTATAATTAAATTTAAAGCCAGGCGGATTATGTCGCCACAGAAGTATTAATAGAAATATTAATTTATTTATTATCTCAATGTATTAGTGTAATATATTAAGAATACCCAAAAGAAATGCTTTAAGAATATCTACAATGTCACAGGTCCAATTTCTGATACGACGATAAAATCGACATGCAAAAACAATGGTCATTGCGTAAAAATTCAACCTTAATTCTCAGTCTGGTCGGATATGACAATTGAGACCACCTTAATGCGTTATTTTTCCAGCCAAGGTGGCATGACTCGTGATAGGGGAGTCACAAACAGCACTCTTAGCAAATGGGTGGCAGGGATGAATGCAACTCATGATATCTGCACCTCGTTAGAAGAGTTCAGTGGAGTTCTATTTTCCACCAGTGAGCAGCATGCAGATTTCGGACAAGCCCGGAAAAACAAGTATGCAGCTGACCAAGCTCACCGGTTGGATTAAGAAATTTCCTCCTTTCACAGAGACCAGTGACATCATATCTATCGGGACAGGAATTGTTGGAGATACGACGATCACCTGCTTCAATGCTGTTGCAGTTGGTAAGCAAGCAATAGCTAAAATGGTCAATTCAGCATTTTCTAACATCAAATTGGCTTTAAAAAATTGAGCTCTTCCCTTTTCGACAGTGAGCTCATCGATCAAAATCAACGACGAAAAGATTCCTGTAAACCCATTCTTGCTATTCCGACGTATATCAATCAGCAAAAAAACAGACGAAGATTTAAAGTTGTACATGGAATACGAATTAGCCCCGTTCCTATTAGCCCTATTCAGTGAGAGTGGAATGAGAAAATCTACTAAGTCAGCGCTGTCAAACTATTCAACACTACCACCAAGGATGTGCGTGTCGCACAGCTATACATCGTATTCCACGGAGGTGTACCGTCAATTCGTCGCAGACAATTCGTCGCGCGACAATTCGTCGCGGACAATTCGTCGCGGCAAATTCGTCGCACGCGACAATTCGTCGCACACGACAATTCGTCGCACACGACAATTCGTCGCACACGACAATTCGGCGCAAGCGACAATTCGACGCAAGCGACAATTCGGCGCAAGCGACAATTTGTCGCAGTAGAGAATTCGTCGTATGAAACGATTTGATCGCGATTAAATTCGCCAAATGTAACTGAGAGTTGCCAAAATGTCACTTCAATTTGTTATCTTCTGTTTTCGGTTATACAGGGTAGCCGTTTTCCAAATTCCCAACGTGGGGTGAATTTAAAAAAAATATATTAAGTTGGTATAAAATATACCAACTTAATATTTTATCTAGTATATAATAAACTAAAATCAAAAAAAATAAAAAAATGAACAGTTCACTTCCACAATGGTGCTTGAATATATGGAAAGTGAGAAAGGCCGCCAGTTATTATTATTTAAAGGCTATATTCATAGACGAGAAAGAAGCATAGAATCGAGTGGAAAAGTGATTTGGAAATGTGTCGAATAATTAAAAAAAAGGAATTAGTCTTTCCACAAGAATTAACCATCACGTCTTCTGGAGAACCGTTTTTATTACATGATAGTGGACCCGGTGAAGACAGAATTTTAGTTTTTTCTACTGAGGCGAACCTAGAATTTGTTGTTTATTGTTTATTAATAAAGTTTTTTACTTTTGAGAACAAAAGAGAAGAGAAAAGTACAATTAATTGCGACGAATTGTCTTATGCGACGAATTGTCTCATGCGACGAATTGTCTCATGTGACGAATTGTCGCACGCGACGAATTGTCCGCGACGAATTGTCCGCGACGAATTGTCGCGCGACGAATTGCCCGCGACGAATTGACGTGGATCCTTACACGGAGGGCTCTTCCTCCATAAATTAATTTGGGCAAAGATCCACTTTATCACGAAGAACTGTCGGCATTGTGGGTGAAGATGTGGACCTCATAGTTCTCTTGGACATTATTTGCATCAAGCCTAAACGTGGGAAGATAAGGGATTCCTTCTTTTCGTCCCAAGAGCTTCAACAACAAGGTTTCAAGGACGTGCTGTTTTTTCACGCCTTTACTGGATGCGATACATCTTCCGCATTTCGAAAAAGCAAAGTGGCATTTGCGAAGTTGTCTCTGAAGTCGCCAGAGGTTCAAAAAGCAGCAGCGGTTTTTTCCGACTCTTCCTCCACCATCGCCCAAGTACAAAAGGCAGGTAAAACTTGCATCTTGAGGTGGTGTGGGGCTCCAGCGAAAGAGGTCTCCCTCAATGCCTACAGGTACAAGTCATTTTTAAAATCGGTGGCCACCATCACGCCTGATATCTCTAATCTTCTTCCCACCGAGGGAGTAGTAAAACAACATTCTCTCCAAACACTCCACCAAGTACAGCTGAGCCTTGAAAATATCCTGCCTCCTCAGATGTGAACAAGTTGAATAGTGAAAAAGACTATTACGTTTTGTTAAAAAGTCATCAGTTAATTTCTCGTATTTGGCACAGTTACAGTTTTTTAGCGAATTTACAGACCATGTCTGCAAAAAAGAAAGAGAGAGAGAAACACTCCAAAACAAACATTGATACCATCACAGACGATGAAGAAAATAGAATAACCGACGAAATGAACATAGAAGAAATGAGAAGGCAAGTTTCGGCCATGCAAGAACTTCTAGAAAGAGTTTCTCCGACGAAGAAAACTTCAACCCCGAAACCGAAGAAAACGATCGACGATATCCTTAAAACGATCGCTCAAGAACAGAAGTCTGATCATATAGAAGCTAACGTTATCGTTCTAGATAACCAACGAATCAAGAGATCACTTCCACAACCAGCCACTAAAAGATCAAACATGGACTTATCCTCCTCCGAAGAAGAATCAAACAAACACTTAACGAAAAAACCGAACACAACAGAATACATAGAAACTGAAGAAGCCAAGAGCAATACACCCACAAAGAAGAGGAAACCCAGGAAGAACCAAAGACTTAGAAGCAAACATAAAAATAAAACCCTAAGCAACGAGACAGACAGCGAACTGGAGAACACCCTCGAACCTCAAAATCCTAACGTCATCCCATCCCCACCCACTCCGACTATAAGCAACATAAAAGACAAACCAGACATACCCCAAACAAAACAGATTACACCAACACCGGTCAACAATCAAGAAATCGAAGGAAAGATGAACCACGATAAACTCGACGCTATCATGGCCGAAAACTACGAACTTGCACACAAAATTAGGCAATATCTGCTTAAATGTAAAGATGCTCTAAAAGATAGAGATACTGCTCTCGATATGTTAAAGATCAATGAGAAAAACACCAATACCAGCATCCTAATGGCCTATCAGCTAAGCGAAAGGCTCAAATACGAAAAACATGAGAATCAGAATAACAACAAAATAGAAACTGACACAATCATTAAACAAATTAGACAAAATTTGTACCCTCCGAAAACACACAAACCAAGCAAAATCCGCCAAGAGACTATCTCAAGGCCTTCCTATCCCAACCTTCTCCAAGCACCCAATCCCAACCTAAGAAGTTCAAAATCTTCGTTTATCCCAAAACTAATGACCCTAATAAAACCTCAACAGATACCAAAAATACCTTGACAAAAATACCATTAGACCAACTTAAGATAAAACCCGACAGACTGTTCATGGTTAGAAATAACGGTATGTTAATAGAGTCATCAGACATATCCATCAAGAACCTCATGGGAAACCCACTCCTAGAACAAGCGGGCCTAGAAGCCAGAGAAGCAAATAAAGTTTGGCCAGCAGTCTATATCAAGCAAGTGGATAAGGATATATCACTAGAAACAATGAAAGCCGGCATAGAATATAACTTCTCGAGAGCTGTTGCGAAAGCTGGAGCTGACTGGCTAAAATCACTGAACCCAGCCAGATCAATGGACAAACCAACGAACAATTGGGTAGCAAGCGTACATCCAATAGTTGCAGAAGCCATGTCAAAAGAAGGTAGACTTCGAATGAGGTGGAGAAGCTACATAATAACAGACTACATCAACCTCACTAGATGCTACAAGTGCTAACGCTTCGGCCACCCTAGCAAATACTGCAGATCAATAGAAGTTTGCTTAATTTGCTCATCCACAGAACATCTTTCAAACCAGTGTCCACACAAAGATGACCCCACCAGCGAAAAATGCATCAACTGTACTAGAGCCAGATACAGTGACTCCAATCATACCGCCTCAAGCAGCGCATGCAGAGTCTATAAGCGCAGGCTCATGGAATACGTAAATTCCATATCCACAACCACCCTGAATGATTAACCATAAAATACTTCAGGTAAACCTCCGCAACAGTGAGGCCGCCACTAGCGACGCCCTTAGGCTAATGGCGGACAATAATTTTCACATAGCCCTTCTCCAAGAACCCTACTGCTACGAAAGCAAAGGAAACTTCTTTCTTCCATATCATCCAAATCTTCTCACTGCTGCCATCCCCACTTCAAACTTCAATTCCTGTATAATAAATCTCTTCAAGACTCCAAAACATATACTTTTCATAAAAACTTATCAAATAACTTCTTTACAATCCTTTCTATAGCCACTCATAATAAATCGCCCCTATTTCTCTTTTCTATCTACCTTTCACCCTCACTTCAAGACATCAACCTGCCTCTTGCTCACCTCGAACAAGTGCTCGACACCTGCGGGCGCAGCAACGTCATCTTTTGTGGGGACCTCAACTGTAGATCCCGACTCTGGTTTGACGAAGTTGTGTCCAACGATCGGGCGCTTGCTCTTGAGGAGTTCATAGCACAGAATAACCTTATCATCTTTAACAAACCAGGTAAACCCTTCTCATTCGAAAATACCAGAGGTGGAAGAAGTAACATCGATCTAACTCTCGGAACACCCAACACCCTAGACCTCATATCAAACTGGGATATCGAATCCCAAGTCATTCTCACAGACCATAAGACAAACTCTTTTCACATCTCCACTCCCACCCTACCAGAATGTCGTATCGAAAGACACCCAAATCCGGATACAATCCCCGATGGCACTATAAACGAAATCCTATCCAAATGGGCCTCTCATGTAGAACCCCTCACAACCTCCCTCAACACCACAGAAGACAATAGTCAATATGCTTCACAAAAAAATCCAGCAAATCATCAGAGATCATGGAAAAGTTAAGAAAAATTACGTAAACCGACCAGAATGGTGGAACGACACGGTGGATAAAGCCCGGAAAAAATACCTAGTCAAGAAAAACCTATTATATAGAAATAAAATACCTCAACAAAAATAACAGCTATATGACAATATGATAATCTCAAAAAATGTATTCATCAAAAAATTAAAAGAAGAACGTCTAAACAGTTGGAAGAAATTCGTAGAAAACGACCTAACCAAAGATCCTTGGGGCATTTCATACAAACTAGCCGCTGGAAAGTTCAAAAAACAAGGGATACTTACCTCCTTCAAGAGAGAAAATGGAGAAGAAACGTTACACCCCCAAGAAACATTGAGATTCCTAATGGACAAATTATTACCCAACGACGAAAAATCAACAGATACTCTCCCGGAACACCAAACAATGAGAGCAGACTATAATAATTTTACCCCAGCCCCAAAACCAGAAGGATGCAGAAAAGTCACCCTGGATGAACTCAACGAATTAATCAATAATACCCAGGCAAAAAAGGCCCCTGGTTTTGACGGCATACAGGGAACTTTCCTGAAGAAAATATATGTACCCCTCCAAACAACATTACTGAACATATACAACGCCTGCATGAAACTTTCTTACTTCCCCATACTATGGCAAAAAGGGGTTCTAAAGGTCATCCTAAAAAACCCCAACGGAGACCACGGGTCAGCGAAGAACTATAGACCGATAACCCTACTATCAGTTTTCGGAAAAATTTTAGAAAAAATTATCAAAACTAGGATACTGAAACAAAAACCCCTTTCTTTGCAAAGAGGCAATATGGATTCACCCACGGCAGATCCACGATCGACGCAATAAAGAAAATGATAGACACAATCAACGATGGAAAAGAAACTAAAGGATGTACCGCAGCGGTTTTCTTCAATATCTCCGGTGCTTTCGATAACCTCTGGTGGCCTGCACTACTTAAGATCCTACTGAGAAGAAAAATACCTCAAGAAATAATAAAAGTCTTAAAATCATACCTTCAACACAGAACAGTTGTCTTCAGTAGAGGATCCATATCAATAGAGAAATTATGCTCCAAGGGATGTCCCCAGGGTTCGGTACTGGGACCAATCCTTTGGAACATATTAATAGATGACTACCTCAACGAAGAAGAACCATATGAGAACAATGAAAATGAAGTTACCATAGCATACGCTGACGACATTGGAAAAATAATCAAAGCAAGAAACAGAAACGAAATGATCCGAAAAACGCAAGACGCAGTTAATAGACTAAATAAGTGTTGTAGACTAATGAAACTAAAACTTTCGAATGAAAAAACCAAGATCGTTTGTTTCCAACCAGTTAGAACTAGTAATACGGATGTCAAAATCACTCTAAACGGGAATAGAATAAAAGTGGCCAAAGAAATCAAATATCTGGGCATGTTGATTGATGAAAAACTAACATTCCAACAACATATACACATGGTATGTACCAAGGCAACAAACCTGATCATAGTCGAGAGTTGTCGCAAAACTGCAGATTTCACGCTCAACACTGAAATTGCTTTAACATTTAAAATAAACTAGATAAAATAGTAAAGTAATATATATTTTTAAAGTGAATTTAATGCTCTAAAACCCTATCACCGACATTTATTTTTTGATTGCATTGTTGAAGAGTTATACGGCCAAAAAGAGCAAAAAATGTGAGGCAAAAATGTTTTTTTCCAAAATTACAGACTTTCAAGAACGGATATCTCAAAAACGATACAAGATATCAAGAAACTTAATTAAACAAAACTTGTAGAAAATTGTATCATCTTTCATTTTCTATAGATTGATTATGTCGGTAGGACGCATATTTTCCGAGATATAAGCAAAAAAGCAAAAAATGGGACCTTTAAACCCCCCTTCCATCCCGGCTCATGGGCTATGGGCGGTGAATTTTGATACGTTTACCTCCTAACTAGTCCATACAAAGTTACGATGTTAAAAATTGTGTTCCCAACATTTCCCTCTATACCTTTTTGTTGACTGGACTGGACTAGTGATTACCGATTTATTGTAAAAAATGTCTTTAGATAACAATTCCTCAAAAATATATAAATCCGATAAAATGTTTATCTTCGATTTTCAGAGAAAGATATTGGAGTTGAAAATATTGTTAAGAAATTTTATTGAATATTATAAATTGTAAATTAAAATCGTGAATAATTATAATAAATTTATTTATAATTTAATAATAATTTTTAATAATTAAATTAACTACTAACTTAATTAACCAATAACTAACGATTGAACTTGGGCGAGCGACCATCAGCGATAGTGCACTGATAAATGATAATATTTAAATAATATAGTATAATATTAACTGATTTTAGTGAAAATCAAGGTCTGGAAGCAGTAAGTAATATTACCTATACTATTGCACTTAAAAAGATTGACACACTATAACTAGACAGACTGATATATTGGGATGTTCTGGTAATGATTTGTTTTATATACGCATGAAAATATTGACCCGGCATTGGCCCAACGGTGCTTAACGCTTGGCAGTACTACTGGGACAACACTGGTCCAACGCTGTAATGATAACCTCGGTCCTACGGTTGGTGACCAGCGTTGCCGCAAGCTGGTTTTCATTACTGATCCAGTGCTGACTCAAAGCTTGGCCGTCATCGGCTCCCAGTTCTGATCTAAAAGCAGAGTCAATATTGGTTCCCAGCACCGATTTCAATGCTGAGCTTGATAGTATTATACATACAAATACAAATTACTATCTAATAAATAATTTTCAAAAAAGAGAAGAAAAAGGCTTTTGAAACACGAAAATGTAATATATCACAATCAAAAGGCGCACCAAGTTTTGAAAACATACAGTCTTTCCATAAAATAATCTATGCGGTAATCGGGGGAATGTTACGGAATATCTACATATATTGCATACATCAGGACAGCCTATTTCCCAGAGTGGGGAAGTACTGATCGAACTCAATAAAAATACAACAGGTGGCCCAACCTGCCCGAGAAACTACAGACCCATCACGCTCTCCAGTGTGTTCGGAAATAAAATTATTAAGACCAGAATTCTAGAACAGACAATTTCGTACCATTCCTCAAGACAATTCAGTTTCGCCGAGGGGAAGTCTACTATCCGATTAATTGCAACACTTTATTTAACAGGAAAAACCCACAGGGCAACCATATTTAGGACAGTTATGCAAGAACAAGCATGATTTTTTGCATGAACAAGCGTGCATGAGTTGAAGCCTTTGATGACCAAGAAACTCTTCCAAGCTTGGATAAGGTGTTCAGAAAATCACTTCTCTGAACTATTCTACCCCTTTCTAGCCCCCAAAGCGGAATTCCGAAGACCAATAGACTCAGATCAGAACTCGTAAATTCTTTTGAGAAATGCTGAGGCAACAAAAGCATTCAAAGCTTCTGGATACCCTGAACAGCTCGAAGAACAATTTTCGCTTCTCATTGTTTTGCAGTGCTTTAATCTAACTTGAATGGGGAAACCGTAGGGTTGTGCTCTCATAGCACCGCGGAAATGCAGTAGTCTGCGTAGTCGTAAATGAATGGGCGTCACTCAACGTTAACAAAAGATAACAAAATCATCCTCGTATAAGCCGGACTCACCTGCAGTGAAGAGCCACGCTAAGGGAACTACAACTTACATAGATGTTATTGGTGAATCTTGAAAATAACTTACACGTCGAAAACAAGATTAACATAAGTACAAACAGATAATTAAAATAATAAGAAAAAAAAATAAGTAAACAGTAATTAATATAAAAATATAAAGTGAACGCCAGTCCACCCATTTGCAGTATTAATAAATTGTCCTGTTCTCGAACTAACGGTAAAATGGAGGTACCAATACGTTAAACTTGCATGACAAACAACAACAGAGCATAAAAGTTCTTTGATAAGCAACATCAGATACATGTTTCATGAAACATTTTCCCTGGTGCGTCTCGTAACGTAAACGTCATGTTTAATAGTTTCACAGCTGACACTCATATCAGAACTTTGGCGCGATACTGCGAAGTTTATGATTAATACAAGTGCCGTATACTAGTGTCACATATCCGTGATATCATCAGCGAAAGTGTTAAGGAAACTAGCTAGTGTGCTTCTTTTGGAATCATTTGATTTTACCAGGAGCAGTTGAGATACTATACTTTGAAGAGCGGGAGGCTAAAAGAACAAAGTTTTTGATTCTAGCTCTTGATACTTGATAAGAACGCAAGGAACCCAACACTTTTTTTTATTTTCGCACTAAAATCCAAAAAAAGTTTAGGCAAATTAATTGGAGGGTGGGGGAAAGGTTAAGTTCCCTCTAGTTGCTCTTATGAATTTAGTACCAGATTTTCTTATCCCAATTGCAACTGTTACTGTAGTAATAAGTATATATTTCTTTTAGTAATAGAAGTATCTGAAACTTAAAAAAAAATATTGAAAGATAGTACTTTAAAAATAAAGGTTAACTTTTCGTTCAAGAGTTTTTTACCTTATTTTACTCTGATTATTTGTTAAATGTTGGATGTCAGTTTTATATGATGATTCATATAAATCTGTTGTTATTGTTTAAATACTGCTGAATTTGCAATGTGGGTCTTTCTAGAAGTTTATAGAAGTTCCTGGAAGTTTGTGGAAGTTTCTAGAAAGATGCATTTCGATGTAAATAGCAGAGTGATTTGCTATCAAGACTGTCCGAGTTCGGACTTGGAAGTGTTAACATTAATATAGTGTAAATAAATAGTGATGTAATAAATAAATATACCGGGTGTTACATAAATACAGGGAGTTAGTTTAAATAAATACAGACTTATTAATTCTTAAGTGATTATTAATAATAATTGTATTATGATTTAGAATAAGTGAAAATTATTAGAGTTGTAATTGTTCTATTGCTGTAAACTTTATCTGCAATTTACAATTTACTGATTAATCAAATATTAGATTTACAATTTGTATTATTTACTTATGAATTTGTATAAGTACAACTGTATACGAAGTGAGTGTGCCCAGCAAACCAAACAATAAGGAAAAATCTATATTAAAAAATCCTGCAGCTGAAAAGCGTGGAATTTGATTATCAGCTTGGTGTGCTAATAGTATTAGCTCTTCGCGTAAAACACAATTTTGAATGTTCGTGTTCTTAGCCGGTACGCTAAGTAACAAATTGTAGCATATGGTTGCTGTACGTCTAGCTTCTTTTGTAGTCATTTCACTTGCTACAGCGATTGCGATTCCCATTACCTGAAAAGATCGACTTTAAAATATTAAAATGACAAGAATTTTATTATTCAAATAATAAAATAGAAATTATATTTGAGCTATTGAAGTTTTTAATATTATTAATTCTGACAAGTTAAGTTTTATATATTTAGACAATCATTTGAGCATTTAACAAGTTTGCGTGTTTTTTTACATACCACAAACATTACACACCAAAATGCAGCGAACGAGAAATATATTTCATAACTGAACAACTCAAAAAATTGAGTGTGATCATCTTTTGTCAGCAGATGCTTTATTACAACATTCAAAAAATATAGAATGGTTGACAAAATCTGTAGATATAAAAAAAGTATTTGCCAGCCAAATAAATCATTACAAATATTAACTTTACCGAACAATTTAGAATGAAATTTTCTAAATTTACCAAAAATCTCCAAAATAGTTATGGATCCAAATTTGTTTTTATGTTTAACCATACTTAGCAATAAACTTTTATTCATTAGGAAAACTGATGTCTTGAAATTACGAATGTAATCGAAGACTATTAAAACTATGGCTATGTCTATATAATAATTCAACTGAATATATATGATAGTCGAGATTGAATTGTTGAATGATTCAGCTTTAAAGTCCATTGATAGAGCAACGACTACACAAAGACTTAACAATACATTAAATAATATAAATATGTTGTTGAAATTCCAAGATTTGAACAAATTTGTTGAAGGAAAACTTATTTCATTCTCCGAAATCTTTTTTAAAAATATCCTATATAAATTAACTTTCCACACCGATATTCTCATGATACAATTAAGACTTTTTAGGAAAATTATCGTGGTGATCAAAATATCTAGAACATTTTCAGTATTAATTGGATTGGCGTATTTCTCGCGAAAAGAAGTTGCCGATAAGAAAACTAAACTGACCGCAAGGACCCAAACATAAAATTTATGTAAATAAGCTACACTGAGATGCTTGGAAAATAATGGGGGTACAGTGCCCGTACATATTGCAAATTTAGTCAAAAAACTATTTTGGTTCATTTCGCGATTATATTTGTTTTAAATGAATGTGGTCAAGTGAAACGTTTTAATAAATATACCTATCCTATTTATGTAAAATTATCAATAATCTGATAACACATTTTGACAGCTATTTTAATTTTAATATTAATTATTATCTGCACAATAAACAAGTTTTTCTCTATTTGTCAATCAATATCTGAAAGCAGGGCATGTTTGAAGTGTTTTGCTTTGTCACTACTTGTTTAGTTGTCCTAACAAATATTGATTATGCTTGTTACTTGTTTGTATGATGACAGTGTCCTGCTAGTCGAAGTGGATTGGTTTCAGGGATGTTTTAGCGGGTAAAATTAATTTTGCTAGGCTACGGGCGCTCGGTGCCGGTTTGGCTGGCGCAACCACCACATATCACGGATCCACCTTAAAATGACTAAATTATTTTTAATTAATTATTAGCAATAAGGCTCCTCCCACTATGTTATGCATGCAATTTTATACGTAAAATTTTTGATTTTTAAATGCCATTTTTTCGAAAACTAATTTTATCATCAAAATGATCTTATTATTGCAATATAATATTATATGATGTGAAGCGCAGGTGAAGCGCGGAGAAGGAATTGACCTCTGACATCAAGATAATAAGTCACAATGCCACCATGTAATAAGTCTTGGCTCGTATAATTAAACAGTGGTATTACTTAATAACCTTTTTTTCTTATAAACAGTTTACAATTATAACTTCAACGACCACACGGTATCACGCCTGTTGTCAGTACTTGATTGCCTTGACGTCGTTGCACTCAGGAGGTCGATTCCCTCTCCGCGCTACACATCAGATATTATATTACGGCATATACCTGGATATCTCCTAAAGATATACCTGATTATATCATAAGAAATTCGAGTAGCCGGACATATATTGACATCCGCCTAAAATGAAAGAAAATCACGTAACTTAAGTAAACAAGAAAAATTGATGTTGATAAGCTGAAAGATGAAAATACCAGGATTGAAGCTGTCGCAGAAGAACACCTGGGTTTCTATAAAAGATGTAAAAAGAAAGATTGGATGAATACAGAATATAGTACAAGAACAAGATAGTGCAAAAAAAGAAAAGAAAAGCGAAGGAGGCGTAGCTCAAGAACAAATGTGAAGAAATCGAAAATCTTAGAGTCGTAATGGAGGAAGAACGTCATGCGGATATCTGGAAAAAATATATATAATGATACTCTGCAATGGAAATATAAGAACATTCAAATCAAAAATATTATTTCGAGATTAGAAATAATTACAAAAATAAAATATTTACATACTACTCGTATAGCTTTGTTTATAATTTATGATTATATATAATTTTATATAATTAATATTATATTTTTCGTAGAAAATGCTAAAAATTTCAGCAAGATAATCCAAAACACGCTTTAAAACATGTCAAAGAGTACATGTTATGGCCTAGTCCTTCTCCAGATCTGAATCCGATAGATCATTTATGGGAACAGCTTGAGCGACAAATTGAAAACAAAATCTATCAAAATATAACTCAGCTGTGAGAAGTAGCTCCTGTGCAGTCGCAGTCTATCCGTGGAAACGCGTTGCCGTACAATAAATTGTTACGTAATTCCGGTTTTGTTATATGACGTTGACGCATGGACATTGAAAGTGTCCTCAGTTCCTCAGTTAATAAGTTCGAAGCCTTTGAGATGTTGCCGTACTGTCGGGGTGCTTCAAATCTTATGGATGGAAAGGGTCCTCAACAAAGAGGTGCTTCACCGCATGGACAGAAATCGTCAACTATTTACCACGATTAAAAAGAGAAAGGACATATTTTGGAAATATATATATTCAAAAAGGTATGCCCCCCTACAACTGATAAAGAAAGGAAAGATTGAAGAAAAAGGGGCTTGAGGCAAAAGCGAGTTAGTGGTGAAGTACACGTAGTACGTAGGACAGGAAAAAATTTCAGATGATGATATCCAACCTCCGATAAGGGACAACACCTTAACCCTACACCTGAAACATGTTTTTCGCTCTCAAAGGCGCTTTTATCACTGTTCCTTAAAATACCCACAGTCCTAGTGCAGGGTTAAAAAAAGAGAGAGTTAGATTTGGTCTAATAATTTAAGACAGACTCTAATTTGTTCTCCTTTAAGTATCTTTTGGTTTTTCCGACATTATATTTTTAGTCAGTTGACCAGAAGCAGTTTTTATCATCAAGAGGCCAACTTAAAGGCCAACTTCCCTATTGAAAATTTGAATTCTACTCATCTACTCATATTATATTGAAGTAAGCTATCAGATTTGACTTACCACAACGACTGCACTCCACATTAACGAGACGATATAGAAAACTGTATAAATAAAACTTCCAAAGTGAAAATGGACGCCATCTTTTGATATAACTTGCTTGATCAAAATGTTCAACATATACAGAATTGTTACCAATAATTCCCAGTAGATAAATAGTAGTTGCCATCTAAAGAGTATGTTAAACTTTTGGACAGTTTTGGACATAACTCCGCCAAATTTTCGAAATTTATCAATAGTTCGAGATGTTCTGACTTCATCATTTTCTTCAACGCATTTTACCAAATTTATATTAAAACGATGGAAAAAAGATTCAAATCCATGTATGTAATGATAAACTAATAAAAACATAATTACGTTTAAGTAACGAAAGAATTCAAAATGAAGCATCACTATATAGGTATATATTTCAATAGATTCATCTTGTAGTTTGATCAAGATACTACTAACCAAAAGAACGGTAAGACTTAAATTGAACGACATGAATTTCTTGTTTATATCCCAAAACTTAATTATTTTTTCTGGAATTAAATATTTTTCAATTTTTGAAAACTCTTCAAAGAATGTTCGATATAAGCCAATATTCCAAACTGATATTCTGAACATTGAATTACAATAATACAATTGCAAGAAGAAAAGATAAGATATGGTAGATGTTTTATCAATAATTGGATGAGAAAACTTGAGGTTGAGAATATACACTAGAAAACAAAATAAAATAATAGTGAGAATAAAAACGTACAGTTTATGCAAAAATCGGAAAATTGCATGTTTGCAATAAATTGGCGGTGTAATAGCCATACAAATTGCAAATTTATCTAGAAAACTGTTTTGATTCATTTCGACTTTGGTATTTATTTTTACGAACCACTGAACTGAAATTTTTATAACAAATATTGTAGAACTAATGGGAAAACAATTTCATGTTATAGGTATAAGTGTTTGTATTATCTATGATTTATTTTTGTTCAGCTGAGCAAATAATACTAATGTTAGTGGTATACTGCCAATTGTACCTTATTTTCTGTAATCATTTAGTGTTGTTAAAAATAAATGGGCAGGGTGATGTTTTCTTATCAAATATTTATGAAATGCTATTGTTGATACTGATGATTTTTATAGCAATTTATTTTTTATTTACTCGTACGAACAAAGTAGGTGGCGCATCGAATGCAAAACCACATTTACAAAAGGAAACATCATTAAAATATTAAAATCTAATGTGTTACGTGTGTTGCATAATTTAAAAGGTTTATAAGTTTACATCATAAGTTTACAAAACGTATTTTCACAAAGTTTCAATTTTAGTGCGATTCTTTATTTATAATAATTAATTATATTTGTATGAAATTCTTGTTCTCTTTGAGAATTTTATTTGTTTTGACTCTTTTAGTCCGTGATGTTTTGTATTAGAATCTAAAATACAAAAATAACACATAATATAAATAGCAATAAATTGAAACTAACTATTGCTTGACAAACAAAGAAACGAACTCATTCAAATAATGCAACAATTTGAGAAACCACATACCAAGATTAACATAGGTCAAATGGAGGGGGGGCAGAATAAAACCATCGATTCAAGCACGCAATGCCCTAACTAATATGATTGCCTAATTTCCTAATGATAGCTGGCTATACGAATAAAACTCGGATTGGAATGCATCAACAAGTCATTAAAAACCTCATTTTATTGTTAATTCTAAATCACTCACTATTTTTGCGATTCGGATTATCCTCTTTACATGGTCTCTTCTCACTCTATCCCACAGTGTTACTCTTATTATCGCTTTCAGTGTTTTCATTTCTGTGAATCTCAATGTCTGCTTTTTTGCCATATTATGATGTTTCGTAGACAACCCGAGAATATAGCTGATTTGAATGCTTGTGTGCGTATGTAGTCCTCAGGTGGTATTTTGGTTGTTAGATATATTGTAATAACTCAACTTGATTTTGCAGTATCTTTATTTACATACTCTATACATCTTCATTTCTTAGTACTATGACTACTTATCAAAAGAACAGATTACTGTTATTATTTGTAAACTGTACTGCATTGCCAGAGTCAGTGTTTTTGATATATGAATAATTATTTAGGTAAATAGTAATAAATAATTTTGAAATAAAAATAAATTTTTTATTATTTACTTATTAATTAGTATAAGTACAACTGTATACGAAGTGAGTGTACCCAATAAACCAAACAATAAAGAAAAATCTATATTAAAGAATCCTGCAGCGGAAAATCGTGGAATTTGATTACTTGCTTGGTGCGCTAATAGTATTAGCTCTTCACGTAAAACACGATTTTGATTGTTCATGTTCGTCTCTGGTATACTAAGTAACATATTGTAGCATATGGTAGCTGTACGTTTAGCTTCTTTGGTAGTCATTTCACATGTTACAGCAATTGCGATTATCATTATCTGCAAAAACATAATTTAGAATATTTAAAATGCAATAAAAAAATTTAGTTTAGAGAAATTTAGAGTACACCATACTCTAAAGGCACATAAATAATACAGATTTCTTATTTTTGAATGTAAATTTGAGCTTAAATAATTAAAATCAATCTCAAATTTATGATGCTTTCAGGTCAATTTGATCATTGCAGTTTTTGGTGACGAAAAAAAGTTAAGACGAAGGAGAATATATCAAGATCACCTCTAGCCGAATTGAAAAACTAAACTGATGTGGGGATTTGCTACAACAGAAGGAAATATCCCGGGAATAAGGTATTTGGATTTATTTAGAAAATATAAGGATTTTCGTCTCAGCCATACCGATCACGATCGTTTTCTACAGGGGAATTAAATGTACCCCAGCAGCCTGTTATGTTGGAATGAATACAATCAGAGGAATTTCAAAGAAAATCACTACTGCAAAATTTCTTGGATTATACATTAGTTTTCGAAAAAGCGGCATTTAAAGATCGAAAATTCTAATCTATAAAATCCCAGCACGCTGATCCTGCTAGAGCTTGTCATTTTTTAGTGAAAAAAAATAAATAAAAAAAATATATTAAACTAAGATTAGGATTAAAAATATTTGTTCAATATTCTAAATGAGTGGATATCCTGGGATATGTACTGGAGGGTGTTGCACTCCCCCCAAACCCCCCGGTTTACGTTTAATTTATTTATAATAATTTATAATTAATTTAATTTATTATAATTATAAAAATATAAAGTCAAAATTGAAAACCGGGGCTCTGGGGGGTGTGGAACACCTTCCAGTACATCGTAGAATTTGGAGAAGATAGGGAATTTATAATTTTACAAATTTCGTCAGGAAAACCCGGGAAATTTGAATTTTTAAGCAAAAGTGAGGGAAGTTTAACCATTAGCTTAAAAAAACATTAATTTAAATGCCTTACTGCTCAGAGTTTATCAGCCACTTTTGCGTTACTTTGAAAATTAACTGTCAAAATTTTAGTCAAAAATGTAAACCGGGGGTTCTAGGGGTGAACATATCCTGCGATATGTACTGGAGACCCCCCCGGTTTATTTCTAATTTATTTATAATAATTCATAATAACTATAAAAATATAAAGTCTAAATTGTAAACCGGGGGCTCTGGGGGGTGTAGAACACCATCCAGTACATATTGCAGGATTTCCACTCTTTTCGAATACTTGGAGAAGCTAAGGAATTTATAATTTTACAAATTTCGCCAAGAAAAACCGGGAAATTTAAATTTTTAAGCAAAAGTGAAAGAAATGGAAACCTTTAGCTAGAGAATATTAAAGTGAGGGAAATGAAAACGTTTGACTAAAGAAAATTAGAATTTCAGAAACTTATTTATTTTTAAATTATTAAAAAAAAATTTAATGCCCGTCGGCACATCAAGTTTAGCAACAACTTTTTGCGTTACCTTGAAAATATAGAAAAACGGGGATTCACCCAGTAGCGGGAAACAAAATTAAATGTTTTATATTATAATACCGCTAAAAAAGAGATCCACCATCTAGCTGCCCGTCTACGGACGGGCTTTCCAGCTAGTTTTACATAATATAAAATCCCATGTAAAAATTAGTGGGAGGAGCTAAATTAATTTAATTCATTCATTTCACGGTAGATCCGCGATTTGACCTTGACTAGGTAGCCCGCACTCGTCGAGGTATGACACGCATAGCGTAGCGTAGCATAGCTGAGTGGCTTGCAAAGCATTTAGTGCCGAAGGCACTTTGATCTTCTTCGTCTGGTGTTTGAAGGTTTGGCATTGAAATTCTTTGAATTACGCTTGAAGTGGAAAAACCACGGCGGCCTGGGTGGGCTGGTTATGTTAATTTTTTAAAATAATCATTTTAACCGATGGGAGGGGGGGTTAAATTTTGAAGAGTTGTCTAAAATGTGATGTTTAGTTGTTTTGGAGCTGTAGTTTAGACAAAATCCGATTCTGCTCGCCGTCTGTACTCGGTGAGTATGACACGCATGTGACGGATCAGTAAGACTAGTTTAGAGTACACGTACTGTCAACAGAAAACCCGTTACTTGCAATTTCTATGTAAAATATATGGAAAACTTTGATTTTCAAATGCAGTTTTCTCGAAAACTAATGGATAATGCAAGAAAATTTTTTTTTAACATACTTAGAAAATTGTCCTCTTTCCAATGGTAGGGTAAAATCCCCAATAATTAGCCAGTTAACAAAAGTGGCACCAAAAGTCAGCCACTAATAGTTAACCATTATAATCCATTTTTTTATCCTTATTTATCCTACATGGTGGCTGACATTTGGAGCTGGCTGGAATCAGGTACGTTTACCCTATATAGGAAAAAGTGAAATTCGTGGTATAAATTAGCTGACAGTAACCGATTTTTTTACATATACTTGAAACTTAACTATATCATATTATACCGGGTGCTGAATAAGTTAGCCGAACATAAGAAATTAACATGTAAAAACTTATTATTCAAATTCCTGCTGCCATAATTATTTTAGAGAAAAAATGAAAGATACAAAATAATGCAGAAACATAAACTACGAATGATAACACCATCAAATTTCATCTAGTTTTTACTGAAAAGGTCAAAAAATGCTTTCAAAATTCTTAAAATTTTTATTTATCGCGCTGGCCATGTAATAAAATCGATTTAATTTTTATTTTCAAAAATAATTACCATGGAAACTTGCATAGCCAGTCTTATATAAATGAAACTTTTAACAATTTCAGAAGCATTTTTTGATTTTTTAAATAAAAGTTAAATAAAATCTAATGTTGTTATCATTCGTAGTTTATATTTCGGCATTATTTTTGTATCTTTCATTTTTTCTCTAAAATAATTAGGGAAACCGGAATTTGCATAAATAAGTTTTTACATGTTAATTTCCGATGTTCGGCTAAGCCCCAGTTTTTCAATCGTAAGTTAACCCAAATTCAATTAGTGTTAACATTTTTTGATTTACTCATATCAAGAATAAGTTACCATATTTGACTTACCAAATGGGCGGCACTCCATGTAAATACTACTGTGTCTGAAATTGTATTAAATACACTTCCAAAGTAAAACACGGCATTCTCTTTCGACATAATATACTCAATAAAAAAATCCAACATATACAGAAAGTGTACCAATAATTGCAAAAAGACAAAGAGTAATTGCCATCCAAACAGTATGTTAAATTTTTCGACAGTTTTGTACATAACGCTGACAAGTTTTCGAAATTTATCAACAGTCTGAGTTGATTTGGCTTTATGATTCTCCTCTATACTTTCTACCAATTTTTTATTAAAGCAATCGAAGAGAGATTCAAATCCATGTATGAAATAATAAACTAATAAAAACATAGTTATATTTAAGTAACGAAGGAATTCAAAATGAATCATCCTCATGTAGGATTGTATTTCAACAGATTCGTTTTGTAGTGTGATGAAAATACTACTAACCAAAAGAATGGTTATACATAAACTGAATGACACCCATTTTTTGTTTATATCCCAAAACTTAATTCGTTTTTCTGGAATCAAACGTTTTTCAAGTTTTGAAAAGTCTTCAAAGAATATTCCATATAAGTCAATATTCCATAACGATATTTTGAATATAGAATTAAAATAATACAATTGCAAGACTAAAAGATAAAGCATGTCGATGATAATCGATGTTTTATCAACAATTGCTTGAGAAACGTCTTCGGCAAGACTATACACTGAATACAATAACAACATAATATTAAGAACAATAACGTAAAGTTTATGCAAAAATCGCAAAATAGAATATTTACAATAAATTGGTGGTACAATAGCCATACAAATAGCTAACTTCTGTAAGAAACTATTTTGATTCATTTCGGCTCTTTTAATTTTTCGAATTACTGAACTAAAATTCTCATAGCAAATAATATAAATCTATAATAATATAGGACTAATGAGACATCGATTTTGTTTTGTTCTACTTCTCAAATTAATAACATTGATATTCCGCAAATTATACCTAGTTTTCGATATAATTAAAAAGATAAATAGACAGGATGATATTTGCTTATTAAATATTTTATTCACAATCGAATTACTAGTAATCGATACAATCCTGATCTATAATAAGTTGAGAAGCAGTTCATTATTTACTTTCACTTGCCTACCAATCAGAAACCTATTTTGTTTTACTTTCCAACCTACCCCAGGTCGGGAAGTGATCACCTCCCGACCTGCAATGTCGCATTGTCCGTTGACAAGAAAAGAAACTAATTAAAAATATGCGTGAAAGTAGTTAAGGAAATGTCATGCGTCAAATACAACTTTTAATACAAGCTAAATTGGACGTAGTTATGCAAAAATAAACCATCCACCAATAGTTAGTTTTGAGATATTCAAGCTTAAAGTTAAAATAATATAATTAAATAGGTTGATAATTATGCATATTTTAATTTTGTTTAAATAACACATAATGATATGTAATTTGTATTACCTGAAAAATTTTGTGAAAATTAGTTTTCACATTATTTCGGTCACTTATAGCAAATAAACTAAATTTAATGAGTTTGTCGCTTGGTTCCTTTTTGCATAACTACGTCCAATTATAATCTAGTTTTATTTTCGTAACTTTATAAGTTTAAGTCAGAATAATTAAAAATTATTTTTCATCCATGACCTTGAAAAGTATACCATTATAAGTAGTTTTAACTTATGGAAAATGATACGTTGCGGTCGAGGCAGTTTTGTGTTATATTACATGTTATCACTGCCCAGACAACACTCAATATCTACTGGATATCCAGATACAGTCCAGATGATGTATGTATGTCCAGGACTTTCTCTGGATAGCTATTAGATATACGTTGCACAACATCTAGAGAATATATATAGCCGACATTTAGTAGACATCTATTTTATGGGTTGGGTACAACTCGCCGCGCACAATTCGCCGCGCACGATTCGCCGCGGCACGATTCGCCGCCGGCACGATTCGCCGCCAAGCACGATTCGCCGTGGCACGATTCGCCGAGAGCTTACAGCGCCACATATGAATAATCTTCGGAATTAAACAAGAAGAAAATTATTTGATGTGTTGACCTTTTGTATTTACATGAATACACAGGTCAATTAATATGGTTCAAATTCTATCTTTCATACCTCTTTACCTTCCATGGTTTTGTAAGTTAAGATTAAAATTTATCGTTATAAATTTCTAATTTCTAATTGGTAACGGTATATTGACCAATCGCATTATACCATTTTGAAGAAGAAAAATCCAAACAATTTTAAATGTCCAACCGTCACTTCCTAATTTATTCATTCAGAAGTTCTTCAATAGGTAAGATGGTGTATTTTTATCGTTGTTTTCTGTATTTTATTCCTTAGCCTATTGGTTTGAAAGGTACTACATGGGCGAAAGAAATCGTAGAGGCAATGGTAGGCAATCTTGACATTAGTCAATGATTTTGAGAATCGGGATATATTAGAATACCTTCGTGGTTTGGTCCCACAATTTCGAAACGTTGGAGGCTTAATCTCAATAAAATTAAAAATAAACGAAAATATAAAGAACTATTGTTGTTTTTTCTAACTTTTGAGAAATTTATTTATTAAATTTGTTTAATATATTTAATTCACTTTTATGGGTTAAAAATCTATCAAAGATTATCAATAGATGGGGTTACTGAACGGATAAAAATAAAAAACTCACGGCGAATCGTGCCGCGGCGAATCGTGCCGCGGCGAATAGTTCGCGGCGAATCGTGTCGCGGCGAATCGTACCGTTCCCATAATATTGACATTTCAAAGTATAGCCGATTGATTGCCTTTTTAAAGAAGCAATCAAAAGGTTACAAACCCAAAAAATTGAAGATCCTCAAAAGAGAAGAAATTAATAGGTTCCTGTTAGATGCTCCTGATAAATCTAACTTGATGTTGAAGGTATAAATATTTTATTATTGGAATATAAATTATCCTGAAATTTTTAGGTTGCTTTAGTGTTTGGTATTTCTGGAGCCTGTCGTCGGGACGAACTAACTAAAATGACAATTGATGACATAGAAGACAATGGAACAAACCTAATAGTGAAAACCACCAATACCAAAACCGAAGTTCAGCGTACATTTATTGTGTCGAACGGAGGAGAACTAGAGCTCGATTATTTAAGCTTTTACCGTACATATGTGGCTCTTCGCCCGTTAAACTCGAAAACAAGGCGATTTTTTAAAATGCGAGAATGACAAATGCACAAATCGTGTGGTGGAAATGAATGCATTTGGGAATATGCCAAAACGTATAGCAGAATATTTAAATTTGCCTGATTTCGCTTTATACACTGGGCACTGCTTTCGAAGATCTTCAGCAACTTTACTAGAAGATTCTGGGGCCGACATGACTTGCCTAAAACGTCATGGCGGTTGGAAGTCTACTGCAGTAGCAGAGGGATATATTGAGGAATCGCTAGAAAATAAAGCTTCGGTATCTCATAGAATTCTTGGAAAAAAGCCACCATCGGAGACTACTAATCTAAAAATCTAAAATCTAAATCTAAAATAAAGTACGTTAGCTTGTAACAAAATGGAATCTGGAATTAAAATTGAAAATTGTAAAAACTGTCAAATAACGTTTAATATTATTCATAATAAATAATTGTAATTATTGTTTGTCATATATTTTATTTTGGACTTCACTTTCAGCTCGGCGAGCGGCAATAAAACATTGCCGCTCACCAAGCGGTAAATGCCAACTTTCAATTATCAACTGACAGCTTGAAAAACCTACTTTCTCTATCGGGCGGAAAAAAAACTATTTTTATTTTCAAAAGTGAAATCAAATGAAAAGCAGTGTAAGTACATATTATAATTTAATACAATTTTTAATTATTTGATGTTTACAAACTGATTGTGAATAAAATAGTATACATACCTCGGTGTCAAGCTTCATTCCAGCGTTATGCTAACTTAGCGCTCGGCTGTAATGAAGCATTCTCCACCTCGGCATGTAATATACTATAGAATGAAATGCTGATGAAATGACGATATTGATGGTTTTTATAGAAATTTACCTACTTACTCGTATGTAGGTAAATTTGTTTAATAATTTAATCTTAACTTCCAGAAATGGAAAGATTAATAATAAGATTAATAAATAATTAATTAATTAATAGATAACAGAAAAGTTAATTATCAAAATTGTACAACCCAAATAAATTTACCGATGCGTTATTGTTTAACGCCTGTCGTACTGAAATAAACCGGGTCTATTCTTACCCAGAACTTACATTTATTGTAAATATTATCTATAGGAATTTTTTAAATCAAATTTCCTTTTTAGAATTCTAATATTTTTAGATAAAAAATGATATTCAATTCATGCATCGGGAATTCAAAATATAGTTTTTATATACTAGTTATTTAGTTTTTCTTAACACCAGTCATCATTGACCCGGTTGTTACTGCGTTCTATTTACTAAAATCTAAGTTAATCTAACCTAAGTAGATGGGGAAAAATCTAGCATGGAGGGGACTCGTCCTACGGGTCACGGATTTTAAAGCCCTATTGGGGGAGAAAAGTACTTTGTAATAACAAACTCTAGGCCAAGCGGCAGGTCCCACCTCTCGAAAATAAAAAAGTTTTTATTCATATAGCTGCTCGATTGCATTAATTAACAGGTAACCGCGATGGTCGCGAGGTAGACTGTACGACTAGCACCCGGTCGGTCCAGATTTCAATTCCTGCAAGATTTCTTTTTTTAATGTTTTTATAAATTTTTAATTTTCCTACAAAATGATTGAATTATACCGCTATTATTTTAAATTAATAAACACAGATTTCTATTATTCAGGAGTAATACCTGGCATACTCCATGGTTAGCATGCCTCTGCATTCATGCAGTTAATAAAAACAAGAAATAAAAACAAGTAGGTGACAGGTTTAACTTCTGAATAAAATAAATCTGTGTTTATTAATTTAAAATAATAGCGTTATAATCTTATAATTCAATCATTTTGTAGGTAAATTCAAAAATTAGTTGAGAAAAAAATTTACTGTTACCTGGACCGACCGGGTGCTAGTCGTACAGTCTACCTCGCGACCATCGCGGTTACCTGTTAATTAATGCAACCGAGCAGCTATATGAATAAAATTAACTTAAAATTTCTTCTTAAACCTTTTTATTTTCGAAAAGTGGGTCCTGCCGCTTGGCCTAGAGTTTGATATTACGAAGTACTTTTCTCCCCCATAAGGGCTTTAAAATCCGTGACCCAAAGGACGAGTCCCCTCCTTGTAAGTTCCAACTTAACATTTTATTTGTTTGAATTATAACCTAACCTAAAACAGCTTGCATTACGTTGTTATTCCGTATATTATTTAAACATATAAATTCATAACTTGTGAACATTATTTAGGGACCTACGAAACAAGCAAAAAATCTAACTTACCTTCAAATGCTTAGTTGTAAATAGAACTCAATTTTGCTAACTTCATACTTCAACTTAGGTTAAATTAACTTATGCTCATATCTATAGTCGATACTTCGCCCGACCTCAGACTTGAGTCAGACTTAAGTAGAAAATCAACCAATCAAAATGAACCATTTCGTACTTAAGTCGTGCTCAAGTTTTGCTGGAGCCAAGCATCGACTATAGGAACAGGCATTAGTTTTCGGTAAAATTAGTGATTATAAACTGTAGGTCAAAAATGACCCAGTTCATTGGGTGGTAGACCCTGACAGCGCCAAAGAGTTAATAATATAGTCCGAGACCTTGTCCAGATTGGAAGAGGAAGCGACTGGGAGGAGACAGCAATGAACCTGGACATATGGAGAGGCATTATAGAAAAAGGCCAATTGCAATCGGTAATCGAAAAAGGTATGCGAGCTGCAGGAATAATCGAAAAGTAAAAAAAAAACAACAATTATACTTTTTTTCGGATATTTTCTGTACAACTTTGTAAATATGCAATTTGGGAAAAAAACAATACTTATGAATTTGTTCGCTATAAAATTTTCTACAATATAAAATTGGTTTAAAATGCGCACACGTAAAATTTTCGTTGTAAATAGTCATAACTTCGAAAACTATATAGGTAAAAAGCAAAAGAGGTAAGAAATTATCTATTATCTACTGTAAATCTGGACTTTAGTACTCGAAAGTATTGTAATCCCACAACCCAATCCAAATCGGTGTGTTAGTTTTGGTGTAAGACATGTGTTTTTTCAGCGCGATATGTTGAATTATATTAGTGCTAACATTTTTCGATTTACTCATATCAATAAGTAACCAAATTTGACTTACCAAATGAGTGACATTCCACATAAGCCACAGAGTATATAAAATTATATCAAAAAAACTTCCAAAGTAAAACACGACATCCTTCTTTGACATAGTTTGCTTGATAAAAAAATCCAACATATATAGAAAGTTTACCAATAAATGCAAAAAGAAAAATAGTAATTGCCATCCAAACAATATGTTAAACTTTTCAACAGTTTTGGACATGACGCTGACAAGTTTTCGAAATTTATCAACAGTCTGAGTTGATGATGCTTTATGATTCACTTCTATACCTTTTACCAAGTTTTTATTAAAACGGTCGAAGAGAGATTCAAATCCATGTATGAAATAATAAACTAACAAAAACATAGTTATATTTAAGCAACGTAGGAATTCAAAATAAATCATTATCACATAAGAAAATATTTTAACAGATTCGGTTTGTAGTGTGATGTAAGAACTATTAACCAATAGAATGATTATAATATATATAATGGTTATACTAATCCATTTTTTGTTTATATCCCAAAACTTAATTCTTTTCTCTGGAATCAAATATTTTTCAAGTTTTGAAAACTCTTCTAAAAATGTCCGATATAAGTCAATATTCCATAACGAAATTTTGAATATGGAATTAAAATAATACAATTGCAGGACTAAAAGATAAAGCATGTCGATGATAGTTGATGTTTTATCAACAATTGGCTTAGAAATATCGCCAATAAGGGTATACACTGAATGCGATAACAACATAATATTAAGAACAAGAACGTAAAGTTTATGCAAAAATCGCAAAATAGAATATTTACAATAAATTGGTGGTACAATAGCCATAGAAATAGCTAACTTCTGTAAAAAACTGTTTTGATTCATTCCGGCTCTTTTAATTTTTCGAATCACTGAACTAAAATTATCATAACAAATAATGTAAATTTATATAACATAAAACTAATGAGAAATCGATTTTGTTAGGTGTGAGTGTTTTTATTCTGCTTGTACTAATAACAGTGGTATTCCGAAAATTATATCTAATTTTCTATAATAAAACTAAAAAGTAAAAAACATCCAACCCGGGAAATCCAAAAAACAAAAAGTTTAATTGCCGCAAAATGTTCATTACCCGTTTTTTTATAAGTACTAAAAAGTCTCCCGTTCTAGTCCGTCGGGTTTGGGTGGGAAGAGGGGAGGAAGGGGTTAAAACCATGCATTTCTACAGTTATTGTCAAATATCTCGAACATGATGTAAGATACAGCAAATATCATTCTGTACAAAATTAAAAGTGGTTAAATTTTCTACAAAAATGGTCCCATAAATTGTTTACAAAAATTCCATAGAATAGAAGATATGGACAGGGCGACTTTTGATAATTTGATGGAGATGCAGACACACTCATTGTTGCATCAGCGCTTACTGAGGCACAAAAAAGAGAACTATATAAGAGTAATCATACAAACACTACAACAGGAGATGGTAGAAATGAAAAATGTGCTATTGACAGTGTATGCTTTTACAGGCTGTGATTCAGCTTCGTCAATATACAAGAAAGATAAAACAGCACCTTTTAAAAAAGTACTATCTGAAAACTTAGAAACAATTGAATGATCTTTAATGTCACCACAGCCCAAAGGGGGCAATAACTGTTGCTATAACAGTGAGGATATAGGAGTAGATTTGAATGAAGAAATTAAAGAAAGAAATGAAGTAATTTTCATTAATGGTAAGTTTAAGTGCTTTATACACCAATTTTCTGTTTTCTATTTTCTTTTTCTTATCTACTATTTGTATGCCCATATGTAATTATAATTAGGTATATTAAAATGTTTTTTCTCCTATAAATATATCATTAAAATATGCATTCATTTTTGAGAGTTCACAATATTTTCACATTTTGTACTGCAACTTTCCTCTTCCATATCTTCTAATCTGCGGGTTTTACCAAAAACATGTGTAAGACCATTTTTGTAGAAAATTTAACGGCCTTTAATTTTTTATAGAATAGTATTTGCTGTATCTTATATCATTTTCGAGATATTTGACAGAAACTATGGAAATGCATGGTTTTAACTCATTCCCCCTTTCCTCACCCAAACCCGATGCTCTTGAGTGGAAGACTTTTTAGTACTTATTAAACAACAGATAATAAACATTTTGTGACAATCAAACCTTTTCTTTTTTGGATTTCGGGGTTCAGATTTATTATTGTTGTACAATTTTATTCGCCTTAGGTCTTAGGTGATATTAGGCCACCTTCCTCTACGTCATTTCAGCAACTCAAATTCATACAGTTGGATGGATTGGCAATGGGAAGTTTGACAAAAAACATTATGCCGTTTACACTTCTCATGATGGTGTGGAATTGAGTTAGCTTTTAATTTACAAAATTATTATAATGTAATAAATAGCTACAAATGATTTCTTAAAATGAGAAAAACGAGAAGTTAGACGATTTTTCGGAAGAATGTTTACGTTGAAATTTGTATAAGACATTTTTGTCGAAGGATCAACCGATGAGAAATTATTTTGAAAAAACCAAGCTTTATACCTTTAATTCAAGATGGCAGATCGCGCCGACACCCCACCACCCAGGTTAAAAATTTAGATTTTTTATTGGGGCCCTGGACTAAATTACATACCTAACCTAATATATAAAAATCACTTCGTTCCAGTAAAATTTTAGTTCTGTAGACTTACGCTATTTTTGATGTGACCGATTCATGAATATAAATAGTAGACCTACAAATGACTTTAAAATTTTTCTGTAAAATGACTGTAAATCAGGTCTATTATGTATCACAAATGTTATTATAAAGGTGAGTTATGAAATAAAATAAAGGTTTCGGCAAATTGGTGTGCACTATAAATGCTAAGAAAACTTTTATTATCAAGATCATGTTAAAATAACGGTTTGTGAAAACGATAGGTAATACCAATTTGCCGAAAACCTTTAATGTTATGTCATAACTGTCACCTTTTTATAATAACGTTTGTGATACATAATAGGCCTGATTATCTAGTTTGGCAGCTTTGATATTACATTTGGTTCAATTGTTTCTTCACCAATGCTTATACTTTAAAAGCTCCATCAGCACACAAAATTTTATCTGAATCACTTAAACATTTTCAAAGATACGATAACATTTTTATTTTTTTAACTTTATTTTTTATTATTGTGGTCGCCCTGGCAAATATTTTTGTGTCAATACCTTACTTTTAAGTAAGTAATACCTGTTCCTTTAAGAGAGACAGTTCTTATAAGTATACCTGTTACAAGTATTTTTTGATCGTTCTGCTACGCCATCTAGTAGACGGGGAGATCTCTACGTTTTAATTTTTAATTCATGGCTGATCCTTTATATACAGGATGATTTTTGCAAAAATAAGATTTTACATGTTAATTTCCCATGTTCGGCTTACTCATTCAGCACCCTGTATATAAAGGACCAACAATTAAGACGTAGAGATAACCCCGTCGACTAGGGTAAATATGGGTTTTATGCCTCCGTAGCATTTGCACTTATTGCATTTTACAATAAATTAGTGTTTGATGTGGGACATAAGTCCAAGTTAATATAAATCAATTACAGGCAGTTTTTTGCCATAATCTTGAGTTAAATAATTATTAAAGGTAATTGCACTGTTTTTGCTTATAATTCCTAAATTTTTACAAATCTACTTAAGGTATTTATGATGTTCAATGTATTTTTAGTAATTATTTTTGATTCAATTGATCAGTAAGATACATGACCTTGCATTCTAGACGTTAAAATACGTGATAAATTATATGTGCTGATAATTATACGGTGGGGCGTATATCCTACAGCAAGGAGGATTTATGGCAGTAGCTTATGTGGGATATATGGCCCGTAATACTTGAAGGCGCTAAAGTTAAAGTGCATTGATTGTTATGGATGGTTGCATGAAACCTGCACAATGTACGCTTGTCGCAGTAATACCTGCGGAAAAAACGAAAAAAGAAATAATGTTAAAAGAAGAATATCTTAAGTGATTTGTACTGATTATTAATATTTTATTATCACTATTCATTTTATATTACCTTTTATTTTATATTAATTTTTATATTTTATTTGAATTGTTCTATTCAATATTACTATTCAATAATAATTATTAAGTATTAAGAAAATTAATATACCTATTCATTTCATATTGATTCAAGACAGGTTGAAATTCTATGCCATAAATACCTTCTGGAATTAAAAAGTAGGCATATATACTCTTATGCTGAGGCATAAAACCTATTAGTGGGGGTTATACGGCCATTTGCTCTTCTTTTTTTAAACAAGGATTACTAACCCAAAACTTTATAAATACCTATCTGAAATTATATTTGACGTAGTAGAGCCATAAAAAAATGTCCCTCTATATCTAGTACATACTCTTTGGTATAAAGGTATCATAATTTTAATTTGTTTTTTTTTTGATATTAGTACATTACGAACGACAACAGAAACTGCCTGAAAAAATTACCAAATTTAAATATATGATTATTATTGATTGTAAGACCTTCTGCAGGATAACGTTGTAAGTTGTTGATAACGGTTTTTCATAAATGATAACTTTAATATTGATTGGTTTTATTTACATTACATTTACTTCAAGTTGAATTTTCACAATGTAGTTGATTTAATACAAATTTTATCTATTTGTAAACACAAAATTTGATCATGATTGATATTTTTGAAAAAAAATCGACTAAACTAAATAAGGCCCAGTTTTTCAATCGTATAAGTTAACCCAAATTCAATGGTTAAGTATGAATTCTGACCAATGAGGGTAGTTATAAACGTAGGTTAAACATAGAACTTGGGACAATTGAAATACCGGACCTAAGTGATTGCAGAAGTCGTAAGTTCCTTTAGTATACTTTGATAATTGACAATTAAAAGAATTCTATTGTTTACTTTTGAATTTCTATAAGAACAACTGTATACGAAGTAAGTATACCCAACAAACCAAACAGTAAAGAAAAATCTATATTAAAAAATCCTGCAGCTGAAAATCGTGGAACTTGATTAGTTGCTTGGTGTGCTAATAGTATTAGCTCTTCACGTAAAATACGATTTTGATTGTTTGTGTTTGTCTTTGGTATACTAAGTAAGAAATTGTAGCATATGGTAGCTGTACGTTTAGCTTCTTTGGTAGTCATTTCACATGCTACAGCAATTGCTATTACCATTATCTGAAAATAATAATATAATGAAAATAATCATAAACTGAAATAAAAACAATAATTAAAAAAAAATTGTAAACGCCATACTCTATAGGGCGCGTCCCATTTAATTGTCAGCGCTTTTCATTCAGCAAGTCTGCGCTCTTATACTTACCACAAACATTATACACCAAAATACAACAAAATGCAGGAAATAGTATGTTTCATAAGTGAACATTCAAAAAATTAGATATGATCATCTTTTACCAACAGATGCTATACTATAATAACATTTAAAAAATATAAAATAGTTAACATTTCCAGATAGAAAAAAAAAGTATTAAATATATAAAAATAAAATAAAATAACAATTTTAAATAAAATACGAACGTATTTTAATATCGGACGCTTTACAATTCCCGACTACCGAATAAATGTTTGTTCACTTTTATTAAAGGTCTTTCTTTTTTTTTCCACTAATTTTCGCTTTTTAATGCTAGCCATCATTATAAGTAATCTTTCGCTTTCTTATTATATACCTACTACTTATAATATGTAACGGTTACTAATTTATCTATGGGAGAGACTTATAATTGAGAGACAGTGAAGTGCTAACATCTGTTTTTGAACAACCGAATCAAATTAAATTATTTGATTTACTAATACCAATAAGTTAGCAAATTTGACTTACCAAATGGGCGGCACTCCACATAAATGCCATCATGTATAAAATTCTATTAACAAAACTTCCAAAGTAATACACGATATTATCTTTCGACATTAAATACTTGATAAAAAAATCCAACATATACAGAAAGTTTACCAATAATTGCAAGAAGACAAATAGTAATTGCCATCCAAATAGTATGTTAAACTTTTCAACAGTTTTGAACATGACGCTGACAAGTTTTCGAAATTTATCAACAGTCTGAGTTGTTGAGGCTTCATGATTTTCTTCTAGACTTTCTACCAATTTTTTATTAAAACTATCGAAGAGGGATTCAAATCCAAGTATGAAATAATAAACTAATAGAAACATAATTACGTTTAAGAAACGGACGAATTCAAAATAAATCATCATTATATAGGAAAATATTTCAACAGATTCGTTTTGTGGTGTGATAAAAATACTACTAACCAAAAGAATGGTTATACTTAAACTGAATGACACCCATTTTTTGTTTATATCCCAAAACTTAAATCTTTTTTCTGGAATCAAATGTTTCTCAAGTTTTGAAAACTCTTCAAAGAATGTTCGATATAAGTCAATATTCCATAACGATATTTTGAATATCGAATTAAAATAGTACAATTCCAGGACGAAAAGATAAACATGTCAGTGAAAGTTGATGTTATATCAACAATTGGTTGAGAAACGTCATCGATAATACAATACACTGAATACGATAACAACATAATATTAAGAGCAATAACGTAAAGTTTATGCAAAAACCGCAAAATGGAATATTTACAATAAATTGGCGGTACAATAGCCATACAAATAGCTAACGTCTGTAAAAAACTATTTTGATTCATTCCGGCGCTTCTATGTTTTCGAATTTCTGAACAAAAATTATTATAACAAATAATATAAATCTATATAATATAGAACTAATGAGAAATTGATTTTGTTAAGTATGAACGATTTTGTTCCGTTTGTCAAATAATACTAACAACAGTGGTATTCCGCTAATTATTTCAAATTTTCGATATACCTAATTAAATAGTTTTGTTCAAGATAAATAGACAGGATGATGGTTTCTTATTAAATATTTAAAATGAAGTGCTGATGAAATGTTGATTTTGATGGTTTCAATAGAAATTTACCAATTTACTCGTATGTAGGTAACGTACACTGAAAGACTGCATGAGCAAACGATAAACGATTCATTTATTTTAATATGAGGAGTATTTCATTGAACGTTCTCGTTATTTACTACACTATAGCTACCTATTACAGGTACATGTTGCTGCCCCCCCCCCAAATCAAATTTTTGATCAAAATTGGTGTCAAACGTTTGAGCTTCGTTTGAGCCTCAATGAGCTTCCATTCCCATCGTTTGAGCTTCAACGGTCGCGGAGTTATTCGCGAAAACTTTTGGGGGCGGCTGTGGACATGATAGCCCCCCCCCCCCAAGTCGAATTTTTGACTAAAATTGTTGTCAAACGTTTGAGCTTCGTTTGAGCTTCAATGAGCTTCTATTTTCATCGTTTAACCCTCAACCGTCGCGGAGCTGTTCCCGAAATCTTGGGGGGGGGGGCTGTAGACATGATAGCCCCCCCAAGTTGAATTTTTGAGTATAATTGGTGTCAAACGTTAGAGCTTCGTTTGAGCTTCAATGAGCTTCCATTCCCGCCGTTTGAGCCTCAACCGTCGCGGAGTTATTCGCGAAATCTTTGAGGGGGGAGGGCTGTAGACATATTTTTCAATTTTTTGTCTTTTTTAAATTTTTTGCGTAATTTTGGTGTCAATCGATAGAGCTTCGTTTGAGCTTCAATGAGCTTCCACATTCATCATTGTAATTTAATTTTTTTTAAAGCTATAGTTTTTTAAATTTTGTGCACCTCCGAGCAAGTTGCGCTGAAAACCTGTAATTTTAATTTCGTAAACAACTTTTTATTGAATTTGTAAACTAATGAATTAAACTCCAAAAGTAAATTTTTAAAAAAATATGTTTTATTAGTTAAGAAATTTTAGAACTTACAGTAGGTACATATTAGTGAGATTTTATTATTATTAACTTAAATGATTATACAATTATTAGATTATTGAATTTTCCATTGCGATTTTAAATTTACTACCACTATTATAGTAGTGCAATACCCGTTTGCTTCATTATTTTCATTTTACCTGATTATTGCGAATGGATTAGGTTGAGAGCTAGCTTTATTATTTTATTATCGCTCTACAGTAGATTTATATGGAGTTAGTCGTAGACAGTTCTGTAAAAAAATTGGTTTTACACAAAATTCTCTTTACAAAGTCGAATTGTTAGCTGAAATTTATAAATTTATGTTTAAGCATGAATTATGTTTGATTGCCGTCCTGCGAGCGTCAGCTGCCCGAAGAAATGTCCAAAATTGTTAAAGGGGGGGGAAACTATGAAATGAGATGTAGATTTTGTACTACTTTCCTTTCAAATCATCAAATTTCTTTCTGAAATCGAGATCTTTATTTAAGGTTTATTTAAGATTCAATGAGATTTTAGTTTCATTTTTTGAGTTGCCAAGACTTTAAGATTTTTCTATGATACACTCGCCCCCTCCAATTTTAATATACACAGTAAACTAAAACACTATTTTTCGGTGCCCCCCTTCCCCCGGCTGTATGTATCGAATACCAATGTTTATTTACTAAAAGAGACATGTTTAATTAATTTTTGAACATTTTGGGAATTTTAAAATACGGGATTTTTACACTTTTCAGGCTTTTTTGGCGCTGTTTAGCCTCTAGGGTAAAACGTCCCTGACACTACATGGTAAAAACGATTTCTTTGAATCAAGAAAACTATTTTGTTTGAATAATTTGTTTTGAAGCAAACAAAATTTAAACAAAAATTTGTTTAGATCCAAATAAAATTTTTTATATTTTATTGTAGTTAACCAAGAATTTAGATTTTTTCAGTTAAATTTTTTTTTGATTTAAATAAATTTATTCGAATAAAATAGTTTTTTAGTTTACTGTGTATATTAAAATTGGAGGGGGGTGAGTGTATCATGGAAAAATCTTAAAGTCTTGGCAACTCAAAAAATGAGACAAAAAACTCATTGAATCTTAAATAAACATTCAATAAAGATCTCCATTTCAGAAAGAAATTTGTTGATTTGAAAGGAAAGTAGTACAAAATCTACATCTCATTTCATAGTTTAACAATTTTGGACATTTCTTCGGGCAGCTGACGCTCGCAGGACGGTAATCAAACATAATTCATGCTTAAACATAAATTTATTAATTTCATATCAAGTGTGTTAATGTAACACTAGAGGACATGAATGAAATAAATAAAAGTGGTCAATCGGATGAATGGGGATGTAGTGAATGCAACATAACCTCAAAGTGTTTGTCGAATGTTGAAGATGTGGACATCGGAAAGGTTAATAAATACATAGGGGAAGCTGATGAGAGTGCACTTACAAAGTTACTTCCTAAAATATTGTCAAACTGGGAAGATAAAGTAGAGGAGCTTAAAGAAATTAATATAAAACTGCTATCAGAGGTCAGTGAACTGAAGAATGTAGTTAATGACAACCAACTAAATGAACGTACGAACAAGGAGAGTTATTTCATTTTACAGAGAGAAAACAAAAAGCTTAGTGAAGAAATCGTAGAGCTGAGGAAATTGTTATTAAGTAAGCAGAATGTTGGGAATAAGGTAAAGAAGCAGGTGTTAACGACGACAATAAATAACAGCGAAAAAGCTGCTGGAACAAATAATCTCTCAACATCGACTATAAGTCAGAACGCAAGGACAAGTTTTGCTAATATGGTGAGGCAAAACAGTAATAGAAATAGGCAGTTTGAAAAAACATATTTTGTGCTACGGAAAGTGCGGAAGATGTAGTGGATGTGAAAGTTGATGAAAGGGATAACCAAGATGATTTTATTATGGTCAATAATGGAAGAAGGAAGAGTAGGCAAATAAATACTGTGGTAGGTACCGCAAAAACTACAGAACAGGCTCAAAGTAACTTAGAAGCAGCAAATAGGAAAATTTGGATTTATGTTGGTAAATTAAAGAGTAGTGTAACAAGTGAGATATTAGTTGATTATAAGGTATACAAAAAAAAAACTAACGGTGATGATGAAATTGAATGCAGTGAGCTAAATGCTTTAGGAAAAAATAAAGCATTTAAAGTGGGATTAGATTATAAATATCAGAGCCAGGTTTATCAACCTGAATTTTGGCCGTGTGGGACAGTAGTAAGACGATTCATGTTTTTTCTTGGAAGAAACGGTTGGCCATCACCTAGTGAACCACAAAACTAGTAAACAGGTAACTGTAAATAGTTATAAAGACAATAACAACGATAAAAGTGATAACAAAGATAAAAATATTAATTTTCAAAAATACCAAAAAATAATCATTGTGATAGTAAGAAAAACATTTATTACCAAAATGTGAATGGATTACGTTCAAAAGCTAGCGAATTGATGGAATTCGTGCTTCTCAATAACTATGAAATAATATGTTTTGTAGAGAGTAGATTGGATGAAACTGTGAACAGCGGAGAACTTTTTCCATCAATTTATAATGTTTATAGAGTTGATCGAAATCGTAATAATTCAAATAAAGACAGTGGAGGAGGTGTAATTGTTGCAATGACTTCCAATATGTCAAGCCAGGAAATTACAGTCGACAAAGCTAATTCCTTGGAACTTGTATGCGTGCGGGTTGAAGACAAAAATCTAAGACCGATGGTGATGGTGATTTACATTTCTCCTGCCAGTTCAGTTGAAGTGTACCAAAGAGTAGTAAATGTGTTCGAGGAGATAATGTTTATGTATGAAAAAGAAAATCTGCACTGGATGATATTGGGGGATTTTAACTTGCCTCATCTTCGGTGGTCCGAGGCAGATTTGGAAGATAATTTGATGGGAGATTCAGGTGGATTTTTGCCAATCAACATTAACTCATGTGTAGAAGCAATTATTATTGATGGGATGTCTTCAAATGGTTTGTCACAATTAAATTTTGTTTATAATGTTTTTGGTAGATTATTGGATCTAGTTTACGTTGATAAGCCGGAATTGTTCCATATTTACAAACCTGATGAGGTACTGTATAGCAAGGACATATTTTATTGTCCTATAGGGATATCTATTATACGTAAAGAAAAAAAAATTTTTTTACATTTTTAGTCATGGTGAAATTAAATATAATTTTAAATCTATTAAATATGATGAGTTTGCAGATTATTTGTCGTCTACTGACTAGCTATGTTTGTTAAGTGATGCTGAGGTGGATGTAAATGTCTCTCGGTTCTACGAGCGTATATATGGAGGATTAGAGCGATTTGCTAGTAAGATTAAGAACAAGGCAATTTTCTTAAGTATTCCAGGTGGTTTGATTCACACCTCATACATTTGCATAAACAAAAACAAAACCTTTTTGCAAACTCAGGATCTCCTGTTGATTATGAATATTACTCTTACCTGAGGAGTAATTTCAAGACTCTTCATTCAATTGCGTATGATATTTATTTACTAGACATACAGAATACTTTGAAGATCAATCCTAAAAAATTGTGGTTATTTGTGGAGTAGATATGCCCTCTAGAATGAGTTATAAAGGGGAGTCTTCGTCTGATCCAAGTCAAATAGTTGAATTGTTTCGTTCGTTTTTTGCATCAGTGTATGTTAGTCACGAATCATTGTAATTGCCCGAATGCAACTATGTAAATGACGGATTCATTTTAGATTCTGTATTTATTGATGAGCTAAGTGTAATGGAGGCCATAAGAAATGCTAAGAGTGGTTGTGGACCGGATGGAATTCCTGCGGATTTTGTTAAAAAATGTAGTTTACAACTAGTTGAACCTCTGGTATTGATGTTTCGGCAGTCTATGCAATTGGGGATGTTCCCTTCGAGTTGGAAGATTTCAAGCATTACGCCCATTCCCAAACACGGAAAGAGAGAATGTGTGTCGAACTATCGCGGAATTTCGATCCTTTCGATGATACCAAAGATTTTTGAAGGTATAGTAGCACGCTATCTTAGATTTTACTCATTGTCTTTTGTCAGCGAATCTCAGCATGGGTTTATGGCGCAGAAGTCAATAATAACAAATTTGGTGACCGTCATCACTTATGTCTCTCATGCAATTGAATCGAGAGAACAGGTCGACGTTATATACACAGATTTTCGTAAAGCTTTCGATTATGTACAACACGATATATTGTTATCTAAGTTGAGGAGTGCGGGTGTATCATATTCTCTCCTAAGATGGCTGAAATCTTACCTTAGTGGTAGAACCCAATATATAAATATAGGGGGAGTACGTTCTGCACTTATTGACGTATTATCAGGGGTACCCCAGGGTAGTCATCTTGGTCCTGTGCTTTTTTTGATGTTTGTTAATGATATAACATTTGTGATAAGATTTTGTTTATTTTTGCTATTTGCAAATCATCAATTCAGCTTGATTTGAATTCAATTTATCAGTGGTGTAATAAAAATAAACTGTTTTTGAATGAGAAAAAGTGTAGCATTATGACATTTCATCGTAGTCGTACTCTTTTGTTTGGAAGTTACTTCATTGGTGATTGCAGATTGTTAAGGGCAGAAGAAAAACTAGATTTGGAAATCACATTTGTACCTTCCTTGGAGTTTTCTCGGCTTATAGATCATATTGTTACAAGAGCAAATAGATTGTTGGGATTTATTATGCGTAGCTGCAGAGAGTTTTAGGATCCAATGGTATTGGTCCGATTATTTAATGCGTATGTTTGATCAATGCTGGAATACGCTCCTCAGGTTTGGAATCCATATTATAAAATACATGTTGCACGAATAGAACAGGTTCAAAAACGATTTTTAAAATATATTATGTGGAAGACACAGTATGTCAATCCCGTAAATAATGATGATAATTATCAAGGTCGATGTATGAGGTTTGGACTTGAGCCGCTTGACACAAAAAGAAATAGACATTGTGTTATGTTTACTATAAAATTATTAAACGGGAGTATAGTATGTCCAGAGATTCTAAAATTATTCTCTATCAATACGCAGGTAAGACAACTAGAGATATTGGCTTTTTTTATTTGCCATTTCACCGTACTACTTACGGTATGAACGAGCCAGTCAGTGCTATGATATCGCTTTTCAATGACTGTTATGACCGCTTAGATTTTCATTTTAATGAGAGACAATTGCATATGTGTTTGAGGGAATGATCATTTTCTTCTTTTTTTTTGCAGCGGATTAGTGCTTTTATGTATATAATTTTTGCGTATGTAGATTTGTATATTGCTTGTATTTTGCTTGTCAGCATTTGGGATTACTCCTGTAGCTGTAGTTATTATTAAAAGATGTTAACTTTTAATGAATTAATAACAGTAGTATCCATTTTTCTTGCACATTGCAAACGCACATTTCATGAACATAAGGTTATGCATCAAAGATCAAACTGAAACTACAAGACAATAAACTTGCTCAGTGGCTCGTATTTTCTAGCTTGTGATATTGTTCAGCTAGCGGAAAAAATTTTCGGTTTAATCAAATTTTGCATTGAAATGACTTATACTAAAATGCTACAAGACAAAATATTTTATTAATTCAACGATAATATCGTTAGAAGGTTATTTGAACCCATTATAAATATTAAATCAACTAATATTTATTTAACAAAAATAATATATAAAAACAACATTTTTGAATTTCTTGTAACAACTAAAAATTGTTTCATTTAACGAAATGTTGTTTAATTCAATAAGAAAAGATTCAACATTTCAGATTCGTTCAATTTACCATCTCTTTTCTCTCAGTGCAGGTACTTGACTAAATTTGTTTAAAAATATTTAATCTTAACTTCCACAAAACCAATCGATGCTTTAAAATTAAATTACTATTAATTACATTAACAGATGCATTAATATTAACAGAAAAGCAAACTAAAGAGTTTAAAACAATTTATTTAAGAATATAAAGTTGGTACATTACGAACGATTATATTTAGTGGTTATAAGATTTAAATTTTTATTATTATTAATTTAAATTATGGAACTGTAGTTGGTAAAACTACAAATAAAACTTTCAATAGTAAATACAAAATTTAATCTTCATTGATGTTTTCGAAAAGGTGTCTCATGCCAATTATTCAACCGACCGAGCGCTAAGCAATAAATTTGCGAAAGTCGTGAGTTTCTCATTATGCCTTGACACCAATGCTCATACCTATAGTCGATACTTCGCTCGATCTCAGACTTGAGTCAGACTTAAGTACAAAATCGACCAATCAAAATGAACAATTTTGTACTTAAGACGTGCTCAAGTTTTGCTGAAGCCAAGCATCGACTATAGGTATGGCCATTAGAGTCATGTGGGGCAACTGTACGCAATTTTTACTAAATTGCTTCCAGAATAAAAGTTTTAGTTGATTGTAAAAAAACAACGTTTATTCTAAAGTAATAAACCTTTCTCAGCAACAAAAAAATATAAAATTTGAATTCTTATAATAATAGTTATTTTTATTGAAACTTTTGATCAGCAAGGGAAATTCGTACACTTATCCGCCTCGGAGGGAAAGTGTCCGCACGCCGTCGGTTAAGTGTACACAACGATGTCGAAGTGTAGGCACGTCGAAAACTAAAGGTCGTTACTCGTCTATCAACACAGCATAGAAACGCCGACTGACCATCACAATTCACAAGCAAATTTTATTTCTTATATTTTATTTCTACCTAACAGCATCAGTACATAACCTACAAGGCACGTCGCGTTTCTATTTAAACACATATAAAGAAATGCGATGATGTTGTGATAATCAGTCGCTGTGCTGATCAAATGTGGTCAAATGCGAACAAAATTCGGCAGGTTCCGACTAGCTATCAACCGCGTCATTCGCACAATCTTTACTGCGTACACTTACACGCTGCGTACGGTTACCCCACATGACTTAAAAATGTAAAAAAACCATAGTTAACTTTTAAATTGTTATTGTTTACTTATGAATTTGAATAAGGACAACTGTATACGAAGTGAGTGCACCCAATAAACCAAACAATAAGGAAAAATCTATATTAAAGAATCCTGCAGCTGAAAATCGTGGAATTTGATTATTTGCTTGGTTTGCTAACAATATTAGCTCTTCACGTAAAATACGATTGTTATCGTTCAGGTTAGTATCTGGTATGCTAATTAAGAAATTGTAGCATATGGTAGTTGTACGTTTAGCTTCTTTAGTGGTCATTTCACATGATACAGCAATTGCGATTACCATTATCTAAAAAAACTTAATTTAGAATATTTGAAATGCAATAAAAAAATGTGCTATTTAAAACATAATTGTTTTTTTTAAATTAATTTTTGACCTTGACTCTGTCAATTGGCCAAACTTATGTAAACAATAGAACCAATTCTTAAATCCACAACGTGTTGATGCACACCAGAAGGGCGAGCTAAGAAATTCTGCCAAGTCAGAAATTCGAACTCAAAATTTCCGCTCTGTAACTCTACCAGCGATCACAACAATCCGCTGCTGTAGTTAAACATAATTGTTAACACCATACTCTATGTATATTGAGCGTCCCATTTAATTACTAGCACTGCGCGTTCTGCAAGTCTGAGCTTTTATACTTACACACCAAAATATAATAAATTAAATTTAAAAACTAAAATTATGCGGGAATTTGCTATAACAATCGGAAATGTCCCGGGAATAAGCTGTTTGAATTTATTTCGAAAATATTAGGAATCAATTTTCTAATTAATTTTCGTGTATATTGAAAACAATATGTTACGGTCAATGATGACATTTCGGCCATTAACGTCAATGACAATGCGTTTTGGGCGGTGTTGACATTTACAGTAACGGTCATAGAAATGTACTCAAGACTTATTTAATATTGTTACTTTTAATAATATAGTAGTTATATTCATCTTTAAGTGATCATACACCCAAAGACTTAAACAGTACTTTATCGCTAAGGTTTACACATAAAAAACTTTAGGGTTTATGCTTATTTGTAGTTGGAAGAAAATGAAGAAATTGAAAATATCTCGAAAACTTGTTGTAATTGGAAACTCCAAAAATGTTTACAACATCTTTAGAAATACTATATCGCAATGCCCAGAGTGTCAAGCAGTAAAAATGTTCCGTTCACGAGCGATAAATGCCGACTGCGAAATTTAAATTATTTACTGCCCCTTCCCTATCATCTACCCTTGCTAATATTTATTTTTTTTATATTTGAAAGATTAATAATTAATTTAAAAATGATTTCAAAGCTAATATACCAAACACTTTCAAAATTTTTACAGTTTTTAACTGAGTACATTTCATTGACCGCTACTGTAAAATTAGATATGTGGTTTTTACATCATTGTCCGGGCAATGACGTTAATGCCCAATTCAGAGTGAGCAATGATGAAAATATTATTTAAATAATAAAAATTGTTGAGATTTAGGTCTTTATTATATCAATTTAATTGACCGACGTTTCGAGTCCTTTATTATTGACCCATTTTCAAGGCTAAAAATAATACAATGAAATCAATTAATTAAAAAATCTTTAAAAAAATTTTTACATAAAAATGACAAATTATTTGACAAATAATGTCAAAATAATGAAGTAGTTGTACTAAAAAACAAAAAAAAACAAATGCATTATAGTTAGCAAGAATTAGTAAAAAATTCCTTATTTAAAAATTTTTTAAAAATTTTTTAAAAATTTTTTTAAAAATTAACAGTTAACAATATATAAAAATATAAAAGTTAAAAAAGTTAAAAAAGAATTTGACCAAAGAACATCACATGGTTTTCATTATATCCATGATATATTTATATCAACCATGAAAAAATTGCACATCACGTTTATCGTTCATGGTATTTGAATTTATATGGATATTGATAGCCTCTTTTATTTTACGCTTTTTATCTATCTTTTCCCTGGCCAGTATTCTGATATTCTCACGTTTTATGGAATGAGAGTTTTCGGTCATGTGTTTTTGACAGAGATGTCAAAAATGCCCGTGTTTTCTTACGAGATGAAGATGAAAATACTTTTACTGCCTTATGTAAACACATGACCGAAAACTCTCATTCCATAAAACGTGAGAATATCAGAATACTGGCCAGGGAGAAGATAGATAAAAAGCGTAAAATAAAAGAGGCTATCAATATCCATATAAATTCAAATACCATGAACGAAACGAAAAATGAAGAAAAATTTTAAATGAGGAATTTTTTGCTAATTCTTGCTAACTATAATGCATTTGTTTTTTTTTGTGGTTTATAGTACAACTTCATTATTTTGACATTATTTGTCAAATAATTTGTCATTTTCATGTAAAAATTTTTTTTAAATTTTTTAATTAATTGATTTCATTGTATTATTTTTAGCCTTGAAAATGGGTCAATAATAAAGGACTCGAAACGTCGGTCAATTAAATTGATATAATAAAGACCTAAATCTCAACAATTTTTATTATTTAAATATTAAAAAAAGGTCAACAATAATAAATTTTTACTAATGAAAATATTATATTCTACAGATTTCATCAAATTCCACATTCTATCACTTTTAGTGATAGCCGTCACACATGTATCGTACTTCCGTGAGTTCGGGCTTCCCTGGATAGGTCGGGCATCTCACTCGAGGTAGATTGATTACAGGGATGTTTATAGTGAGTAAGCGCAACCGCAACAAATCACGGATCTACCCTAAAATGGGTTTGCGTTTGTCTAAGTTAAATAAAAATCCCTGTACACATATGAGGCCTCGAAAAGAGCCGAGTTGCTGTCATTGTCATGGGCTGTCAATGGCCCATGCGACTTTGATCGGATTTACGAACTTGATTGCAATTTCCCAATTCTACTCGGTCAGTGTCCGGGTTTGTAGCACTACTTTGGCCGTCTCCTCGAGACCCTCTGTATAGGAGCCGTCGTCCCTAAGAATTGTAACAAGCTGTTGATTTGGGTCTTTGGTTATTATCTTCATCCGTCTCGCAACCTTAGTGAAACGCCGCTGCAGAAGTCTCTCCATCCTTTAGTGAAGGATTTTGTCCGGTCAAATTGTGACATATTGTTTAGTCCAGGAGAATTAGTCCCGAAATGTAACAGATCTGGTTGTAATGTATAATAGATTTGATACTTTTGGGATTCGCTCACAAACAATATATTGCGATGAAATAGCTGCAGTGGCGTTGGGCTTTAATGTAAATTGAATGTAATTTAACATATGAACTGCTACAATAAAACGCAAATGTTAACCGGAACTATTATGTGAGTCGTACTTACTAGCTGCGTATGACGCATGAGTCACGCAAACAGTGTTGCCAATTGTTGGGTAATTCCCCAAATTGTGGGTATTTTCTACTCATTTGGGTATTTTGTTGGGTAAAGCAAATTGTTGGGTATTTTTTGGGGATAATCGCACTTTTCTAAATAATTTTAATTTCAATTAAAAATAAAAGAATCTAACTGTAATTCTAACATGCCTATATGAATATTCATGAGCGCTAGACCGTTTACCCGCTTAGCCAAATAATTACAAAAATTGTGGGAAATTCCATAAATAAATTATAAATAAAGCTTAAGCTTTATTCTTAACAATTCCATGGTTTCCAGGTAACAAGGGATAAGTAGAGTAGACATATAAGCCGACAAGCTAAATAACAATAAATTACGAAAAATAAATTTGAAAAAAAAATTTTTCCCACTTTATAATAAATCTATTTACCTATTTTATTTTAGAAAAACAAATTTACTTTCAAATTTCTTTGTTCTTTTGAACATTTCGGGGGAAGGGGGGGCACGTGCCCTCGGTGCCAAGTGATTTAATTTTTAAATTACTTTACTTTGAAAAGTTCTTTGAAAATTGAAAGTGTTCTTTATATTTATCTATTATCTTTGTATAATTTACAAACTTTTTTTTACTTAATAAATGAAATTAAACAAATACAATTTAATTTTTGATTGTAGGGGATGTTTTGACGGTTTTGGAAATGTGGGTTGGGTAAATTGGGTATTTTAAAATCTTCGGTTGGGGAAAACGCATATTTGCGATTGGCAACACTGCACGCAAACGATTTTTACTTAGTATTGACGTCTTAAAAATGGTGGAATGAATAATTTAGTTAAACTTTGAATACAAAAATATAAAGACTTGATGAGAATCAAATGTATTTGAGCTATTTACAGGTAAGTTATGAATGTTTTCAAAAATAATGAAAAATCTGCATAAATGTGTGATATTTGTAATTGCGTTTATGTGTTTTAGGTTATACAATAACATTTATATAATAGAAACAGTTCTGTGCTAAATTTGGCCAAATAAATTTAATTTTACCTTGCAAGGGCTTGGTATAAACAGGCGATATAAACTTTCGGCTGCGACGATACACTAAGATTCTTCCAATTATCCGCTTCAGGGCTGTAGTAGGTATCACAGTTCATTTAATTGTTTTTTAAAAATATTTAATTTTTATAAACACCAAATGTTCAATTTCACTTTCACGATTAAATTACAAGAGGGTCACTTTGATTTAAAATTGTTCAAAAACTTTTAACATTTACTTTTAAGGTTAACTAACGTTCCGAGAATGACTTAAGGTCTGCGCAGAGTAGAAACCGGTAGTCGGTTTCCGATTATCGGAGCGGACAGTGCAAGCAGGTAAATAAGCGCCGAAAGTCGTTGTCTGCGCTGGTATTTATCGGAATGAAGTGTGCACAGTGCAAGCTGTTTTCGAATAAGCGCCGACTGAAGCGCATAATTCAACGAAAAGAGATCTATGTGACCTCGTTCACAAGCAAGGTCGCATTAAAGCAGGCAACCGGTCGGTGCTGGCAGATTCATAAAGGTCTGCGCAGAGTAGAAACCGGTAGTCGGTTTCCGATTATCGGAGCTGACAATTCCATGTGGTAACAAATGGAAATGCTCACAGTGTAAGCAGGTAAATAAGCGCTGAAAGTCGTTGTCTGCGATGGTATTTATCGGAATGAAGTGTGCACAGTGCAAGCTGTTTTCGAATAAGCGCCGACTGAATCGGATAATTTAACGTAAAGAGATGTATGTGACCTCGTTCACAAGCAAGGTCGCATTAAAGTAGGCAACCGGTGCTGGCAGATTCATAAGAATGATTTGTTCATTCTTGGTGACCGGTTGCCAGCTGCAGTCGTTAAATAATAATTCGGTACATTTAATATTAAGCAATAAATGAATAAAGAAGTTATAATTTTAATTTTTACGAAAATTTGAAGTATTTGAGAAACTCAACCAATACCATCGGTTTTTATTTATCCAGTAAATATGTTCTATATTTTGGAAGCCACAGAATTAATTAGAAACAAATATTAAAAATATACAGTTTTATTATGTACACATAACACATTGGACAAAACTATAGAAACAATTAAAATATTACATAAATAAGTTATACCTACTCATTTACTATATTTTATTTATTAATTAAAATAAACGTTTAATTTTGAGTAAATCAGCAAAAAAATTGGTAGAAACAAAAAAAAATACATAATAATTTAATATTTTGTGTAATAGCCCTTCGCCTTGATAACTTTCTTGCTCCTTTTTGGCATAGATTCAATTAATTTCTTATGTGTTTCTAATATTTTGAAGTACCGTAAAAAGGTTATTCAAATTTTGATTTATCACTAAATAGTACTTTTTTCTAATGATTGGGTGACCATTGCACATATATTTTAGCAAATTGTAATCTACCCTTAATATTTTTAATTAAAATGAACGCTCAGATTTACAAGAAAATTCTTTCGGGGAAATAAACGAAATTCAAACTACTTTTACTTCTTGAAACTGAGGGTGGCTTTTTTGAACATTTACGTAAATTATGTAATAGTTTAAGTTTAATTAATAAAATAAGTTTTTAATAAGAATAAAAATTTTGTGAATTTAATTTTTTGTTTTGTAGCTGCCTTGTTTATTAGTTCCTGATTATCTGTGAAATGGATTGGCGTTTCAAAAATTTTTACTAGGCAAAAGTTGTAGTCCGTTAAATTTGCTATCCGGAATGGGGCGTTAGATTTTGTAAATGGTTTCGTTTAAAAGACATGCAGTTTTGAAAAAATAAAAAAATAAAAAAACTTGAATTTTTCAACATTTTTGTACTTTAATTTATTCATAACTCGAAAGCCGTTGATTTCAGGTAATAGAAGGTTTAAATCTAGTTTTTAGATTATTTCAGGTTCTTTAAAAAAGCACTAAACCATTTCTACTGCAAAATTAATATTTTCGGAGCTGTGGTCATGTGAAAATGGAAATTAAAAAAAATTCTTAAAGAGGCCTAACACTCGACGGTTTGCATTTAGATAAAAATTTTTGTTAAATATTTTTCATACAAAAGTGTCTTCTATCACCACCTAAGTTATGTAAAAAATATGGAATCGTGAAATAGTCCCTAAACTTAAAATTTTTTATATGGAGCGAAAACAAAATCTGAAGACAGACAGATATTTTTTGTTTGTTTGTTTTTTATGATACAATAATACTTCAACAAACGTCTTAGGAATTTAGTTTCTTAATACGATGCGAAAACAAAGATAGATACATACTACGCCGTTCGTTGCTTTTCGCTTTCATTCTGAGCACATCTCTTGCACGTAAGCGCCGACTTTCGGTACCGAAAACAAGCAAGCTGGTTGCCTGCGCCTACCGGCGGCTACTCTGTTCATAGCCTTATAGTTTGTTTCGGAAAATCTCCAGGACCGGTTTTGGTTAAAAATCAAAAGTTTGGTTAAAACACGCACATCTTTCCCAGCCAAGCACCAAAACAATACTGATTTTCATTGAAATCAATGTAATCAAAATATCCTCTATCCTCAAAAACTGCATCGATCTTGACGAAATTTGGCAATTTTGTCCATCTCTATCCCAAATATATGTGGAAAAATTTTGAATCCTCTAGCTTGTTCCGTCTGCCCACAATTAATAAAAATCTGAACTGAAATTTTCATATTTTAGATATTTTGGAAATTTTCTTTAAATTTTGATTTTTCAGAGGCTTTTTAGTCTCGAAAATTCGAGCTCCTCATTCTTTTTCTTTTGCCGTTTAGTATGACCCTGTATCTTAAGTAATAGCGAAATAATCTTGATTTTTCCAAAATTTCAATCTGACAGTTGCCTGTCTTTTTCAATAATTTTAAATATTCCATCTAAATTTGCTTTTTAGGTGGCGATCTTGCCTCAATCCCTCTCTAGGACCTTATTACCATCCATTTCATGTATTTTCCACTGTCTGGGCGTTATATTTGTCTCCATGTCCAAGAATCGTATCCGAAGCACTACTTCTCCCGAAAACAAGAATTCGCCACCCACAACGTTTATCCGACGTAAGTTTAACATAAAGTCTACACACATCTCTTGAAATTACACATTTATAATGATACTTAATTTGTTTTAGCTCTCAATTCATATGGTTCCTTCAAACCGTCATAATTTTATCACGCGGGATATTATTTGCAATAAAGTACCAGAAGAAATTGATTTATCCCTTACATTTCACCATTTTATGAGATCGTAGGTTCGCATTCTAAGTTACATGGTAAAATTAAACCTGAATTACATTGATTTAGCTCAATCGTAGCCTCATACGCAGTTATTTATTTTAAATTTGTGATACTTGTGTCCCTCGTCTCAATTCCTACTCGTACCCTAATATAACATGACAATATGTATATAGTTTACTTCCGGTTCAAAATGGTATGCTATCTGCAGGAAAAATCGGATATTTTTTTATATAACTTTGTCAATATGCAATTTAGGGAAAAAAGCAATACTTATGAATTTGTTCACTATAAAATCCTCTACAAGATAAAATTTGGTTAAAATGCGCACATGTACAATTTTTGTTGAAAAACAGTCATAACTTTAAAAACAATAGGTGAAAATTTCAAAACAAAATTACGAAGTCCAATCTTAATCGGTGCGATAGTTTTGGCGCGATACATATGCTAATAAAAATATCAGCGCGAAATATTATATACTTGGAATTATACATTATATATGATTTACTCATATCAATTTGACTTACCAAATGGACGGCAGTCCACATAAGCGCTACTGTGTATAAAATTGTATGAAAGAAACTTCCAAAGTCAAGTACAGCATCCTCTTTTGACATAAAATGCTTGATAAAAAAATCTAACATATATAAAAAGTTTATCAATAATTGCAAAAAGAAAAATAGTAATTGCCATCCAAACAGTATGTTAAACTTTTCGACAGTCTTCGACATGACGCTGACAAGTTTTCGAAATTTATCAACAGTCTGAGTTGTTGAGGCTTTATGATTTTCTTCGATACTTTCTACCAATTTTTTATTAAAGCGATGAAAGAGAGATTCAAATCCATGTATAAAATAATAAACTAATAAAAACATAGTTACATTTAAGTAACGAATGAGTTCAAAATAAAACATCATCTTATAGGCAAATATATCAAGAGATTTGTTTTGTTGTGTGATGAAAATACTACTATCCAAAAGAATGGTTATACTTAAACTGAATGACATCCATGTTTTGTTTATATCCCAAAACTTAATTTTTTTTTCTGGAATTAAATGTTCTTCAAGTTTTGAAAACTCTTCAAAGAATGTTCGATATAAGTCAATATTCCATAACGAAATTTTGAATATCGAATTAAAGTAATACAATTGTAAGACTAAATGATAAAGTATGTTGATGATAGTTGATGTTTTATCAACAATTGGTTTAGAAATGTCGTCAGTAAGGGTATACACTGAATGCGATAACAACATAATATTAAGAACAAGAACGTAAAGTTTATGAAAAAAACGCAAAGTAGCATATTTACAGTAAATTGGTGGTACAATAGCCATAGAAATAGCTAACTTCTGTAAAAAACTATTTTGATTCATTCCGGCTCTTTTAATTTTTCGAATTACTGAACTAAAATTATTATAACAAATAATATAAATCTGTATAACATAGAACTAATGAGAAATCGATTTTGTTAGTTATGAGTGTTTTTATTCAGCTTGTCAAATAATACTAATAATAGTGGTATTCCGAAAATTATATCTAATTTTCTATAAAAAACTAAAAAAGTAAAAAACATCCAAACCGGGAAATCCAAAAAACAAAAAGTTTAATTGCCACAAAATGTTCATTGACCGTTTTTTTATAAGTACTAAAAAGTCTCCCGTTCTAGACCATCGGGTTTGGTCGGGAAGAGGGGGGAAGGAGTTAAAACCATGCATTTCTACAGTTATTGTCAAATATCTCGAACATGATGTAAGATACAGCAAATATCATTCTGTACAAAATTAAAAGTGGTTAAATAAATTGTTTTGATAAATTCCATAAAATATGAGATACGGGGAGACTTTTGATAATTAGATGGAGATGCAGACCCACTCATTGTTGCATCAGCGATTACTGAGGCACAAAAAAAGAGAACTATATAAGAGTAATCGGAGATGATACTGATTGCACCTGGAAAAAGCAGTCAGAAAAATAAGACACACAACATGCAAACACTACAACAGGAGATGGTAGAAATGAAAAATGTGCTATTGACAGTGTACGCTTTTACAGACTGTTATTCAGCTTCGTCAATATACAAGAAAGATAAAACAGCACCTTTTAAAAAAGTACTATCTGAAAACTTAGAAACAATTGAATGATCTTTAATGTCCCCACAGCCCAAAGGGGGCAATAACTGATGTAGATTTGAATGAAGAAATTAAAGAAAGAAATGAAGTAATTTTCATTAATGGTATGTTTAAGTGCTTTATACACCAATTTTCTGTTTTCTATTTTCTTTTTCTTATCTACTATTTGTATGCCCATATGTAATTATAATTAGGTATATTAAAATGCTTTTTTCTCATATAAATATATCATTAAAAATATGAATTCATTTTTGAGAGTTCACAATATTTTCACATTTTGTACTGGAACTTTCTTCTTCCATATCTTCTAATCTGCGGTTTTTACCAAAAACATGTTTAAGGTCATTTTTGTAGAAAATTTAACGACCTTTAATTTTGTATAGGATAGTATTTGCTGTAAACGAACATGTGATAACTAATCGGCTGAAACTCACGCTATATTATACTTATATTTATTAAAAAATAAATAAACATAAATTGATACAATTGTTTCGAAGGGATAAACCACTTCTTCTTCAAGTCCCCATTCGACATCAATAGGAACATCTTTTCCTTTATATAGGAAAAGAATAGATACCAACCGTGTTGAAACATACAGAGGGGCCTTGAAAAAAAGAAAAGTCGTAAACAAACAAATAATTAGCCAATCCTATGGAATCCTAAACAACAGTGGTGAACTGATGTCTTGGAGTTCCAATTGTGAATTGGTCAAGTTTTGTCCGCTCAGTAACGCTTTCTTAATTTCAAGGCTTTCTAGTAAGGTTAATATGCGACCTTTACGTTCTGTATGTAACAACACGATGTTATCAGAATCTAAACCATGATTTGTTTCATGGCAATGTGTAGAAAAGAAGAAGTGGTTTATCCCTTCGAAACAATTGTATCAATTTATGTTTATTTATTTTTTAATAAATATAAGTATAACTAGCTGACCCGGCGAACTTCGTATCGCCTCAGAACTTGAACCATATAAATTATTTGTAAAATTCTAGAACATCGTACCGCCTCAGAATTAATATACCAAGTGACTCGGCGAACGTTTGCCAGTGAAATATATTTGCAGAAACTTTGGATTTTGTTGCGGTACTGGGAGGAACGAACCGATTTGGTGATATATTTGGCCTTGCACTTTGAATGTGGGCATGTAACCGGTGTTGTAAACAATGTTTGTTGCCCCGAATGAAGTCATTTGAAAGCTTGAATTGTACTTGCGAATGTTTTGCAGAAAGTGTTTTGAAATTGGAGTGGTGCCAGCAAGGTAACTCAGAAGTGGCTCTGGTGGATCAATCAGCGGTGGCAAAACAACTTTGCCGTTCGAACAACACATTCCTGGTGATTCCTTAGCGAACTTCAAAGCACGACAATGCAAGCAAACTATATTCATTGGTCCTATTACTACATCCCTGTGATTTCTGTAATCGTAATCTTTGTCGTAATGAAATGCTTGCAAGGTTAAATCCAATGTTTGTCTTAATCGAGCCAACCGTAAGCGGTTGGCATCAAGTCGTCCGATACGTTGTTGGGGCATTTCAGCAGCTCTAGACGCAGAAGCTCTGTCGCGGTTTTGTTCAAGCCGAGCTTCACGTTCTCCCTCCGTTTCAGCAGCTCTAGATGTTGAAGCTCTATTGCGGTTTTGTGAAAGCCGAGCTTCACGTTCTTCCTCCGTTTCAGCAGCTCTAGACGTTGAAGCTCTATTGCGGTTTTGTGAAAGCCGAGCTTCACGTTCTTCCTCCGTTTCAGCAGCTCTAGACGTTGAAGCCCTATTGCGGTTTTGTGAAAGCCGAGCTTCACGTTCTTCCTCCCTTTCAGCAGCTCTAGACGTTGAAGCTCTATTGCGGTTTTGTGAAAGCCGAGCTTCACGTTCTTCCTCCGTTTCAGCAGCTCTTTTTTCCCTGAGTTTCTTAGCCTTTGATGATTTATTTCCAACAGCTGCTTTTTTTGGTGGCATTGAATGTATTTTATCTAAGATGAGTTTAACAATCTAACAAAGTAGTCTCTATGTTCACAGAAACTTTTACATTTGGGTAATGTCCTAAATAGGGAAATTAATCCAATTATCCGTTGATCCGTCGATCCGTTGATCCGTCGATCTGTTGATCCGATGTGTTATGTTTATTATGTTATAGTTTATTATGTTATCCAAGTCTTTACGTTGGTTCCATTTAGGTATATTCCATTAGGTTATCCAAGTCTTTAGGTTGGTCCTGTTCTGGTATACTCTATAAGGTTCGAGGTTCTAGGTTGCTAAACCCTAAGTATTATTTTACTTATATAGATAATTATAAAGATATCGGATTATCAGATTATCTCTAAATTATCTATAACACGATGAATAGGCACTATTTGCCACATATTTTATTAAAGTTTGTTGAAAGCCGTTCTAAAGTAGCCTATCTTCTTCGCAGCATCGTAATTAGCTTATACACCAAATTTCATAAAGATTGGTCAAGCGGTCTAGGAGTCTATAAGGAACATACATACATACATACATCCATTTTTATATATATAGATATAGCGTGAGTTTCAGCCGATTAGTTATCACATGTTCGTTTATAGTTATCATGCTCCGCACAAAAAGTGTTACTATCGATTTTATTAAGTATTTGCTGTATCTTATATCATTGTCGAGATATTTGACAGAAACTATGGAAATGCATGGCTTTAACTCATTCCCCCTTTCCCTCACCCAAACCCGACGCTCTTGAGTGGAAGAATTTTTAGTACTTATAAAACAACAGATAATAAACATTTTGTGACAATCAAACCTTTTGTTTTTTGGATTTCGGGGTTTAGGTTTCAGATTTAGTTGTACTGTACTATAAAGGTAAATAGATGGAATGTAAATAAAATGACATCAGAAGATTTTACGAGATTTTGAAGAATTTTTCAGACAAGTAAACAAGTTTATATGTTTTTGAAGAATTTTACTATGAAATAATCAAATTAATGACATTTTGGAAATAGTTACAAAGACCATAAAATGTTTAAGTGTATTTGGAAATTTTCGATGTTATGAATAATAACTAGAGTAAACTACTTATGTAACAGAATGAATATATAGGATGGACTAAAGCAAATTGTCAAAGTTTTACTGTTTAATGTTAAATTATTTATCTGATTTTTGTAAAAATTAAAATTCTCATTACACCCCCGGTAGTTGAAGACTGATTTCCCAAATTAGTCTCAACTGAGGACTTTTATTAAAAGTAATAATACGCAGAGATGTTAAAACAACCGATATGATTTTAGGGTGTGTACCGAAGTACGAAATGAAAGGTTTTAAAGTCCGGAGACTAACACGATTTAGCTCGGTCAAGCTTACGAGAAACAATTTAAAATTTCTAAATCGCTAGGAGGTCAGTGAAGCTTTCCACCTAACCAATAACGAAACGAGCAGGAGAAGCCATCTCGCTCCGGGGACCATGCGTGTAATAATTCAATTTATCAAAAGTTTTATCAACTTAAATCACCAGGAAGGAAATCTTTAATAATGATTCTCACTTCCGTTCAGGACGGGATTGATCTAAGCGAACCTCACATCCACTCTACTAACTTCAATCTATAAGGAGCAATGTATGGCCCTTTAATCAAGTGATCCCATGCCTTAACCAAAGGTGACTTTTAATCAGCCATACACCGGACCTACGGTAAGGCGAAAAACGAATTCAACGAAGAAGAAAAGAAAAACAGATAGACCAGAATAGTATGAAAGGAATAGAGTCCAATCAGAAGTAATTGGTTTCCACGACGTGATAAAACCAGACAGAGGACAGCAAGTTACTTTAACGTCTGAACTCAAGACAAAGTATAGGAAAGAAGGAAACTTTTAAAGGCAAGAATCGTAAGAGAGTAAGATGGTCATTTTAGAGGGGAGAAATAACCAAACTGCAATACAACCTATGAAGTTGGTTGCATTCGTACACTGACCTCGTCAAAGACCAGTGCAGAGAGCACGGAGGACTGGGGAGGGAATGCGTAAACTCGATAGAATAACCAAAATAAAACCATCATATTTTAAAACCTAAACTTAACTTAAAAATTCAAGCAAAAAGTAAAAAAAAATAACTAAAGCGAACTAACATTAGCTTAATACTGAGAAATCAATTTAGAAATTCTGAATTCGTTCAACCTGCGGAGTATTTTCTCATACTAATCCAGCACTTAGATAAAGAGGGCACTGTATACAGCACAAGAGATGTATCCAGCGAGATCCCACAAAATCACAAGCTTGAGTAGCGAAAGAAAACTTTACTTGGGCGAAACAAGGAATTCGAGAAAATCAAAAAGATAACCAGCATTAATTACAAAGCGAAATAAACATCCTGCTGACTATTCATGACAGGATACGAAACCGATAGAATTAAATTTAAATCTAAAATGAAAATAGACCTTTTAACGTCATGCTTAGGACAAACAAAACTATACGGTAATCGATAAATAGCGATACGATACGACCAAAATCTAAATCTCTAAATGGATACTCGAAAATAAGAATAATTTAGAATTCCTCAATATATTATGAAACAATTCCAATACCAAACCAACATTAAGATAAAGAGGGCAATGTATATCGCATTAGAAATGAAACCATAATGTACTACGAGAGAGATGCAAAATAAGGTAACTAAATGTAATAATACGTGCACATTTTAGATCATCTTACTACGACAAGCATCGCTCTCTGTCTATACAACGCTTGCTTATAGGTACCTTATTCTCTATCCTTGGGGACGAAAACGTTTCACGTAAACGTTGCTCGTCAGATTACCTTACTATATTATGTACCGTGACTCGAACTAATCGGTACCTAATTTCTTGAATGGCAGAATCCAATTGTGAAATTTGATGGCAGAATTGCTGATAAACTTAACATTGAAAATGGTGCTGTGTAAGGTAGTTTACCGAGAACATTAATCTTTGTAAATTTAACTTCTGATCTTACTAAAGAGTTGCCAGTTATCTGTAATGCTCTTTTGTATGTCGATAACGCTCAGATATACATTTTGGATAATTCTTCGTCTATTAAAAAAATTGTTTTTACATTAATGTTAAACTTAAAGCTGTTATTCGATTTTCCACTGCAAATCACTTGATACTTAAACCTAGCAAAACCGTGTACCTTTGGATGGGAATTGCTCGATGTTGGAAAATTCCCCACCATGCTGACCAGTGTGACTTATTAGAGGAGTATCGACTCACTTCGAAGATCATATCAACGATCAATGTTATTTATAACAATGAAGCTACTACTTAACATTCTAAAAGCAGTTTTTTTAATGCACCCGTTACGGTATAACCATAGTATAAGACTATTATATATAATAGAATAAGTAGTTTCACTCTCGTGATTTTTTGTCCCAAGTCGGAACTCGCGCAGCCACCTACGTGCAATATAATATGGATGCCGTTTTTAGTTTTACATCACAGCTGTTTCATCAGTAATTATTATTCGTTTTTCAAGTTTTTCAATTGTGTTAGTTTTTGTTCAAATTCAAATTTTTAATTTTGTATTGTGCAAAAATGGTGCATGATTGTTGGGTGTTTGGCTGCAAAAACAGTAGTAATAAAACCGACGTGAGGAAAGTTAGTTACTTTGGAATACCTCGACAAAATCCAAATAGGTATGCATGTTATAAGTTGCGAAGGAACTATATTAAAACCTAATAAATTTATTTTTACTAGAATTCGTGAATGGCTGGAAAAGATTGGTAGATCAAATTTTTTATTTAGACAAACCACACCACAGTTTTTTTAAAATAAAAGGATATGCAGTGAACACTTTGAAACTACAAAGTTAAGTGTTTCACACAAGAGCTTAAAATCAAATGCAATACCAACTATATTTAAACGTGAATGTGGTTATAAAGGTATGAATCAATTTGATGCACCGAGTTGTTCTACCGTTGCATCAGTATCTGAAGAACAAGAGGAGCAGGTCAATGAGGAAAACAAGTCTCCGAATATCGAATTGCCTAGTCGTAAGTATTTCTATTTTAAGTAGTATCTACATATTTTTTATATCTAAATTACAATCGATGAACAATGTTTTAGGATTTGTTGTGAGTCACGATTCACCAAGTTGTTCAAGAACCATTGCTTCATCATTTGAAGAACAAGAGCATATCAATAAGGAAAACAAGTCTCCAAATGTACAATTGCCTAGTCTTGTAGTTGCCGTAGCAGATTGCGGTAAATGTCCAGAAGCAATTGACATCATTAAACTAGTTACCACTGAAATACTTAAAAATTGCGCCGCCAAATTGATTTCACTTAATTTGCATATTTTTATACTAAAAATCTGTAAACATTTTCAATCATTAATTTTTATAGTATGTAAAGGATTTTTATTTATTCACCTCTTGGTAAAGTATTTGTTCAGTAAATTTATAAACATCCAATTAGAAGTGACAGTAGTGACAAACTTTCAATTCTAATTAAAGGTTTATAAATTTACTGGACACATAGTTAACAGACACTTGACCAAGAGGTGAATAAAATGTAAAATATTTTCACATGTTAATAACAAAACCATATTATGTATTGAACAATAGGTGCCTCTAGACCCACAATCCTGGCATTCGGGTAGGATCGAACGCCAGCACGCGTGCCAGAATTGTGTGTCTAAAGGCACCTAATAAAAGTAATTTTCCGGAAATCGTCATCGAAACAACATTTCCCTGCTTATGTACGCACTGGGAAATTGCATTTCCATGACTAGACCGGTAATAATTAGTAATTGTATTGTTTGTAACTATAGATTCAATAAATTGACAAACTTTTGCTCATTTTAAAAATGTTGTTCAATAGTGTTTTAAAATGTTGATTTTTTATGATTTTCTGAAAAATTTAATACAAAACATGTCAGGAAAATGCCTTACTTTACTCGGAGCTTTAAAATACTCGGCACAAAGTGCCTCATATTTCAACATTGCTCCTCGGTAGTAATTTATCATTTTCCTGACTTTCTATGTTAATAACTATTAATTTGAATATTACATTAAGTAAGTGACTTGTTTAATTATTTGCTTGTTTTAATATCAAACATTTTCAATAAACGTGTTTTATTATGTTGATTACTGCTGGGGGAGTTTGGGGTTTAATCTGTATAATCACTGACTCCTTAATAACCTTTCGAAATACCAGGGTCGTAGGCCCAGAATTTACTATCTTCATCGATTTAGCGTGAAATGCTTGTCTGCCAAGTCGAACGATTTAAACGTGTCGTTGGTTTAGATTTGAGGTCCCGATCCCGGGATCTTTGTTGATATTGCAGGTTTTAATTAGGATTTCGAATGATGCTGCATGCATATAATGCACTACTTGTATCCTGAACTAGCATTAATGATAATTAAAAACTGTCAAAATTGCAAATAACATCTTTTATCAAAGTTATTTCAATAATTTTAATTAGTTGACAAATGAATAAAAAAGTTAGGTTACTTGGTCATATATATTTGCATTCTACGTATTTACAATCACTTTATGAAGGAAAATTAAAGTACTTAAATGGTTTTGTTCTTACCAAGTTAATTCTTAAGGTATTAAGCATTTAATTCTTCATATAAATTAAAGTTATAATTTTCAAACTTGACATTGAAAAATTTCAAATTTGAATTATACATTATATACGGGTATATAATGCTTGCGCGTAGGTGGCTGCGCGAGTTCCGACTTGAGACACCAACTTCAAACGTGCCGACAGGGAGTGAAACTACTTATTCTATTATATATAATAGTCTTATACTATGGTATAACCATCGTGTGTAGTGTATCGAAGCAAAGAACAAATTATACATTCATCTACTAATTTTTTTTTTTTTAATTTCCTTTTCAGATTATCTCAGCGCCCTTATGTTCCTAAGAATGGCGAAAAAAATATAATTTATCTCTCTCTTTCCTACGTTTTGGATGGCAAAAAAGGGGTTTTGACAGCAAAAGTGGGCAGGGATCTGTTATTGGAGTTTATGGGAAAAAAATACTAGCTGCCGATTCCTTTAGCATGGGTTGTCAAATGTGCGACCATGAACATGATTTATCAGATCATGATTGTTCGAAAACTTATTCAGGAAGTTGGGCATCAAACTTATGGTCAACAATCCACAATTTAAAACAGCTGGAGTTCGTGTAGGAACATTAATTGGCGATGACGATTCTTGTACTTATGCTGGGGTTCAACGGCAATCTACGCATCTGGTCTTGAAGTTATCTGATTCGAATCACGTTAAGAAGAAGTTTACTAGTCGGTTGTACAAAAATATCAAGAAATACCCGGAGCTCAATAAACCAGGAGTAATTTCGTAATGTTTTAATTATGCATTGGAGCAAAACAAAACAAACGCAGAAGCAACCTCGAAAGCATTAATGAACATCGCGGATCACGCCTTTGGAACTCATATCAACTGCGGTCTTTGGTGTAAAGCTAAGATTAACCGTGAGTACACTCACAAAACTCTACCAGGAGGCAAACCTTTACAAGATCTTAATTTTCAAATCGCTCTACGTGAAATATTACAAGAATTCACGGATCGAGTTACGAAAATTACTCATAATGGATCATCACAACCTAATGAAGGTTTCAATAATATGATTACCATAAGACAACCAAAGAATAGACATTATGGGACATCCAATTCGTGTCGATATCGGACAGCAGCGGCGGTGTGTCATAAAAATGAAGGCCCATCACAGAGCGGCATTACCTTTAGGACACATCACAGAACATTACTGCTTGAAAGAAGATGAAGTCTATGTACGCAAAGCTAAGAAACAAGAAACACTTGAATTCAAACGCAAACGACATGCACAGAAAGAAAAGAAGCAACGTTTGCAGGCGAGACAGGAAAAGAAAGAAGGAATTTCATACCAATCGGGTATGTTATATGATCTACCGAAAAACATTGACTACAGCAAGAACACCCTCTCCAGAGATAGTCCATTAATTATTATAGATACAGAAACTACAGGCTTTCATTCCAATGCAGACATAATCCAAATTGCGGCAAAATGCAAGTTATGTTGTAATTATATCTTTATCGTAAGATTGTAATTCAAACTATTATGTATGAGATAGGAATTCTTGTAAAATTGACAAATTGTTTTTCAAACAACTTGCCAACTATGAACGGCAGTTTGTATTTTACACTCTCAGAATAAAGTTGGGTTTTTAGTAATTTTGAATTTCTTTTAAAAAATCAAATTACACAGGCCTAAACATATTTGGCGCAGTCGGTAGGATAAGTCCGGGCTATTAAATTTACAAAATCGCGAATTAATAGTGTTCGTTCTAACGATTTACGGACTTTTGTCGTTACAAAATTGAACAAGGAGTCCATCATTCGGAGAGCATCGCCGACGTTGGGCAACATACAATTAAGTTGAAGATAACCAAGGGGACTAAAATCGCTTACTTGGAAATCGACAATTTTGGCAGTCGAGGACAACTTCGCCGAAACTGCAATAGTTGGAGAGAAGAACGAGCTACTACTTAGAGTTCCAGTGAAATAATGAAAATTCAACAGATCCTGTAAGTTCCTTTTTATTTTACATAAAGATTTATAGTAATTGTATTAAATTGGGATCGTTAATTAAAAGTAAACAAGTATTGATCAGAATATTATTGATCCGTGCGTATATTGATTTTAAGTATAATTAAGTGTTTATGTCCGATTCGGAAGATTCTAGCCGTGACAGAAGTCCTCTTCGTAGAGAAGTAATTATAATGGCAGTACCAAAATTAGAAAAGTTTCATATTGACAGTGTACCAGAATTTGATGGTAACTGTGCTACATTAGCTATTTTTATTCAGGCAAGCGAATATTTGCTAACTAATTATACCGATCGAGTTAATATTAATAGGAAATATTAGGGCTATAATAGGAAAACTAAAAGGACGTGCTCTTGAACTAGTAGGTAGCCGTGGAAATTTAAATAATTGGCTTGCAATAAAACAATTACTTTTAAGATTCTTTTCGGACCCGCGAGACGAAAAATGTTTACTTGGTGATTTACTTCACGCAAAGCAACAGAAAAACGAAAATGCTGTAACGTTTGGTAATAGGAACCAAGATTTATTAAGTTTAATTTTAACAAAATTACAATTAGAGGAAGCTGATATAAATGCGCGACAAATGAAAGTTCAAATGTATGAAAAACAAGCGTTAGATGCATATTTAAGAGGTATTAATAATAATTTGCTCATTAGACTAAGAAATCCCGAAAATTTAGAACAAGCAATTAGTTTTGTAATAGAAGAAGAAAATTTCACGTATTCAAAAAATAATTTTTCAATTAACCATAATAATAATAATACAAACGTAATTAAACCACGCGCAATAGGTCAACATACGTTTAATGCAAGTTCGCATTATAATAATTATTATCAAAGTAATTCTAATACACCAACATATCAGAATAACAAACCTGCATTCTTTAATAATTCTAGACCGTATTTTAGCAATAATTTTAATAATAATTTTAACAAAAATGTAAATTCAGGAAACTCGCGTTACACGAATTTTAGAAATAATAGTAGTAATAATTATAATAAACCATTTCAATCGCAGTCACCATTTCGACAAAATCAAAATTATCAAAATAGACAAACCCCAAATTTTAATGAAAATAGATATAGACAGTTTCGTCCAGAGCCAATGGACACATCAAGCGGAAATACTATTAGACGACCCCAAAATAATTTTACGTCTCCAAAATTCACATCTGAAGAATTATAACAAACGTAACTTGATAGCAACGGTGAAAATAACAGTGAAGAACGTGAAGAACAAAATTTTCAATGGGAACACCCACCAAACGATATGACGTAATTGATGTTACAAATATTAGTACGTCCGCGCTACCATACATAAAAATTCCTCACGTAAATTTTAAATTAATGATTGATACAGGATCGACTAAAACTTTAATTTCACCACGTATAGTCGAAAATTATTATAAAAACTTTGTTAGGGAAAAACCTTTTAAAATTAGATCGGCACATAAAACTACATTTCATAAATATGTTGCACGAATTCCATTGCCAAAAACTTTTCAAACCAAAGAATATTATGATTTTTGCATTTTTGAATTCAATCCTAGATATGATGGCTTAATAGGTAAGGATTTATTAAAACATTTAGGCGCGAATATTGATTTAAAGAAAAACGTTTTGTATACTAAACACGGTGTTATACCCATATATTTTGAACCATTAGATACAACACAATTTAAGCTACCACCGCGACAACAACAATTTGTAAAAGTTCCCATAAATTCAAATAATTTAGATGTAGGAATAGTTGAATATAAATAGTTAGCTGATGGAGTAGAAATTCCTCAATGTTTAGTTAAGATAAAAAATAGGGAAGCCATTATTACACTCAAAAAAATCGTTTGAGATAAATCTACATAGCGCTGTGCATGTCAAATTGTACCAACTGTAAACTCAAATTGTGCAGTTTTTAAATCTACTGTTTGCTAGAAAAAAGTAAACTTTTGTACCTGAAGATTTCGATTGAAATCTTCAGAACTGTTTACACTAATTCTACCTAATATTGTGCATTTTAAATTTTACGGTTTCAATCCCAATTTGTGCTTATTTGTAACCATGAGTATGTTACAAAAAGAAAAATTTTTGTTCTCGACTAGTTGTGTATTCTTTTTTTGGAATGCATTAAAATTTTTTTATCTTTATTTAAAATTCTACAATATTTTGTAAAAAAAATTCTTTTATCATAAATAAAATGATACTATACTTTACTTTCGGTTTTTTTTCTAATATTTACTTTTTGTTAGAAATTTGGTAGTTTATAGTTTATTTGTAATTGATTAATTAACGGAATTCTAGACCTCTTTAGTCAAACATAACGAAAGAAATTAGTGAAAATTGTTTATTTTCCATCAACAGGACCGGTTTAAAAATAAATTACTAATACATATAGGGATTTAAATAAATATTAAAAATAACGATAACAAGAATATTTGAATTTCAAGAAATTCAAAAGTTTTTAAAAGCCTATATCGTATAGTAGACCATTAGAAACTAGAATAAAAATACTACGGTTGAGATATTGGTCATAAAAATCTACAACGTACATGAAAAAATTCACAAATCAACAAACGGCAATCAGGGCCGGCTTTAGCAACAACAATACATTATCGTAGTATAGCTTTGACAAGTTCAGCGCACGTGGACGGTTTCATGATCGTTTGAAATAATGGTAATAATATTACCATTTTACCAAAATAATAATCAATTTGGAGGCGTGAGGTGATTTTGGAGATTTTTAGACTCCCCCGCCCCCCAAGGTGAGCTGCCGTGAGATTTGGCTGGACCCCCTCCCCCTTTCTAATCACGTGAGATTTTTTTAAATGCATATTTTTAATGTAAATATCTGTGCTTGATTGCGTTGGATTTATTAAAAAAACATAATTTGCTTAATTATTTTTATTTAAGAATAGCTAACACGAAATAATTACGTGATATTTGCCGAGACCTCCCCTCTCCCCCATGTAAGATTGGGTGAAATTTGGCTCGACCCCCTCCCCCTTTCTAATCTCACGTGAGATTTCTTAAATGCGTAATTTTAATGTAAATACGTTAATCTGTGCTTGATTGCGTTGGATTTATTAAAAAAACGTAATTTGCTTAATTATTTTTATTTGTGAATAGTTAACACAAAATAATTTCGTGATATTTGCCGAGACCTTCCCTCTCCCCCACGTGAGATTGGGTGAGATTCGGCTCGACCTCCCCCCCATAAACGCCTCACGTTTGGACGCCCCCTTTCCAGCACAAATCTGATGAGATCAGTGTCGCGGCTAACACCGTGAATAAGATCGAAACACGTAATTCGGTAAGGTTTTTTTTAAATTTAATAAAAGTTTTTCATGCTATTATTTCATTCGTTTTTGTTTTGTTTATTTAGAATTTCTTCATCTACTTTGTAGATTTCTATGAGTCTATGACCAATATCTCACTAATGCCCGTATTCACAAACGTTCCTAAAACATTTAACGAGCCGTTTAATTTTGCAAACCAATGAAAATGATCTCGTAGTACAAGAAAATAAATTCCATTGGTTTGTTTAAATAAACGGTTCATCAAAATTTTTAAGAACGTTTGTGAATACGAGCATTAGTATATATTTTTATTTTAAATAAATTAATATGTTCAATTTTTGAAATGGAATATTTTTTCTATAATTCGTTCACAACTTTTGAAACTGAATGTAAAGACTTTCATAAATTACTTGAAGTAATTATTAATGCTTATTTTTTGTCCTATCCATTCTATCAGTAAAATTAAGTAAAGACAAATTATAAAAGATGTTATTCTTCACAATAATTTTCGCATTTAAATTTAAATTTAAATTTAAATCTAGGGTTGTTAAAAACCATGTGCATTTTAAATGAAAGAAGTAAATCGGCTTAAATTTACCGTAAGCCCAAAGGACCTACCTAGAAAAAATTAAACAACCTGAATATTCTTTACAAAATCTTACCTAATGGCACTAAAATCCAACAAAAGAAGTGGGAATTTTTACATTTTTAGTTTTCGTTGGACGAAAAAAATTATTCTTTCATATTATAACGTCAAACGTACACTGAGCACGAGAATATTTCTAAGGTAGGCGATAGAAACAATACAAGTCAAAAACGGCAACTTTACAGAAGAGCGAAAAAACCTGCATAACTTTTGACATTAAAATTATAAAATTTTCAAAATATTAATTTTAGATATTATCTAAAAGCAAAGTTGCCGTTTTTGACTTGTTCTGTTTCTATCGCCCACCATAGATTTGTTATTTTATCTACATAGTTTCGAAATTGATAGTTTTGTAATAGAAAATCGAAGTATTTCAAAAGGTAAGGAGAATTAAATTAAATTTAATTTATTTTTTTATTTTAATTTAATTTTTATCATTTTTATCCGTTGCATTGGTTTATAATTTGGTAAGTACGGAGTGGTGAAAATGTACAACTTCCAAATTTGTTTTCTTAAGAACAAACTGGTAACGATCATAAATCATAATATAGATAATATTCTTTAATTTATCAAGTAATTTTACAATAATTTTATCTGGTGTGCAAAATCAAAATCCGTTATAATTTTTAAGAAAACAAACAAGAAAGTTACTTTTCCAATTCTAATTTTTATTTTAAAATATTTATTTTGTAGTAAATTTTAACTTTAAAATCTCTTTATAATATTTTATTTTTAGAAAATTAAATTGAAGAAAATATTTTCCAGAATTTAATGAAGATGTCTGGGCTACTAAGTTTATATCTGGACCATGAGATCGGAGGCAAAACACCGTCAATCGAAAATGACCGTTTCCTTGTTTTAAGTCATACGGAAGATGAACTACTGTTTCCTGAATAAGGAAAAATTTTAACAATAAATTGTTATTCATCATCATTTTTTGTCTATCAATTTTTTTTGAATATGAAATATTTAAAGCAATAAATTGGTTTTGAACCACATTTTCAATCAAATGAAATTCAGCAAACATCCAACATTTTTACAATTAATGCACCTGATTTATTAATATACGTCCCCTGTCTTGTAACAACTGTTAATAATGTATTGTATACTTGTTTAAGATATTATTTATGATTGATAATTGTTCAAAAGTGTTTAATGTTTATATTATAATTTGTACTGTATATTGTGAATTTATATAGTTTGTATATGTTTTGTGAATTTTGTATAATTAATTTTATTTAAATTCTTAATAAATAATATGCATTTTAAACATTACTGAATTTTTATTTAAATATAAAATAAGCCTACAAGTCACACAAATTTGTTGTTGAAATCTGCAGAATTACATAATAATTTTTTATATACAATATTCTTGAAACTTGCATTATTTTATTCAGAAATATGCAACATTTTTTTCAAGAAATACTCAAGTTTTTGTATTTGAAATATGCAAAATTATTTGATAGAAATACACATGTTTTGATACACATTATTTCAGATATTGTGCAGATTTTAAACTTACTAGTTGGGACATTTTTCTTCTCAAATCTGGTACCTGCAAATTACACAATTGGGTTGTTTACCTGCTTAAAATCCCTAACCCAAACGTTGACACTCTTTCAACACAATAATGGGTTTAGCGCCAATCTAGACACAAATTGTGCAGGAGTATTATGTAATTGTGTAAGTTATAGACACATTTTTCTTTCAGTGTAGTATTACAAATAGTAGCGAAACATAAAAATTAGTAAATGTAGAACCATTAAATGTATTGCAGACTGACGATGCAGAAATGATAGAAGTTAATTACGATAAAAAGAAAGATAGGTTATTAGGGGAAAATTTAAAAAATCTTAGGTTAGGTCATTTAAATGACAAAGAAAGGAAAGCAATTCAGCAAATATGTTATGAATATAGGGACATTTCTTATTGTGATGGTATACCGTGATCATTTACAAATATAGTAAAACATGAAATAAAAACTAAAGATGACGTGCCGGTATTTAAGAAAGCTTATAGGATGCCATACGCACAACAAAAAGAGGTAGCTAATCAGGTGACCGAACTTTTGGCCAATGATATAATACAACATTCGCAAAGTGGGTGGAGCACTCCAGTAATTGTTGTTCCAAAAAAATTAGACGCGTCGGGCGTGCAGAAATATCGAATGGTGATCGATTATAGATTATTGAACGAAAAATGTCTCGATGACAAATATCCCCTCCCCCATATTTCCGATATATTAGATAAGCTAGGAAAATGTTCATATTTTACTACATTAGATTTAGCATCAGGTTATCATCAAATTGAAATGCATCCTGACAATCGAAAAAAGACGGCTTTTTCAACACCGCGAGGTCATTATGAATTTAAACGCATGCCTTTTGGTCTAAAAAATGCCCCTCCTCCTTTTCAACGAGTCATGGATAACATTCTTCGCGGAATACAAAATGAAGCATGCATTGTTTATTTAGATGATATAGTAATATTTTCTACATCCTTGCAGGAACATATTGAAAAGTTAAGATTAGTATTCGATCGGCTTAGAAAAGCAAACTTTAAAATACAAATGGATAAATCGGAATTTTTAAAAAAAGAAGCACAATTTTTAGGTCATGTTATTACGCCGGAAGGTGTTAAACCAAATCCTGCTAAAATTGATGCAGTAATAAATTACCCTGTTCCTAAAACAACAAAAGAAATTAAAGGATTTTTAGGCTTAACAAGATACTATAGAAAATTTATTAAAGATTATGCCAAGGTAACAAAACCGCTAACTATATGTTTGAAAAAAGGTCATAAAATCGAGCACAATAAAGAATTTTTGGATGCATTTAATAGATGTAAAGATATTTTGGTCAATCACCCTGTATTAGAATATCCAGATTTTAGCAAACCTTTTATAGTATCCACGGACGCCTCTAATGTGGCAATCGGTGCCATTTAGTCCCAAGGTACTGTAGGGTCGGATAAACCAATTTGTTATGCATCGCGAACGTTAAATGATTCAGAGAGAAAATACAGTACAATCGAAAAAGAATTGTTAGCAATTGTTTGGGGAGTTAAATATTTTAGGCCTTATCTGTATGGACGAAAATTTATTATCTATTCAGATCACCGCCCTTTAGCTTGGCTATCGAAATTGAAGGAACCAAATTCGAAATTGCAAAGATGGAAAATTAAATTGGAAGAATATGATTACGAAATCATATATAAAAAAGGAAATCATAATAGTAATGCTGACGCATTAAGCAGGGTATAAATTAAAAATGATAATAATAATCCCAGTTTTAAAGATTTTGAGACTAAATTCACTTGTAAACAAATTATAAATTCTCCTACAATTACAGAAAAAGTTGGAGATCTCTTTAAATCCTCTTCGGAATTTTCCTTATGTCATTGTGTTAGTAAAGATTTATGTATGAGTGCAGGAATCGCCACTGAATTTAACGAAAGATATGGACAAGTTTTAAAATTAAAAAGCCAAAATCCACAATTAGGCTCACTAGTTTATTTGCGTGATAATCAGAGATACATATTTTATTTAATAACTAAAGATAAATATTACGAAAAACCAATTTACGAAAATTTATTTAAATGTTTGGTCAATTTGAAAGAATTTTGTTTGATAAATAATATTAGGAAATTAGCAATGCCAAGATTAGGAAGTGGATTAGATAAACTAAATTTTGAAAAAGTGAGTCTTATGATTAACTATATATTCGGAAATCAATTTAATATAGAAATATATCATTTAGAAGGTAATAATTGTAATAGAAAGATCGAAGTAGATATACATGCCATAGAAAATGAATGTATGATAAATAATTTTGATGAAAACGAAATAGATGATTCAATAGGAGAATTTTTAAGAGATAACGAGCAGTGGGAAGATAATGTTATGACAGAAGCTGGGTTAGATTCAATTATAGAACAATTAGATAATTCGGATACGGTAAATTCAGTTAGTTGCAATAAAGAAATAGCTAATATTAAAATATGTTCAGATGTAATAGATTCAAAACCAAATCAGTATTTCATATACGAAGTACACGCGCTCACACTGATAAAAATCATGTTTTATTCCCAAATACGCCGCGTATTTGGCCAATTCGCATTTGAGTTAACTAAATTTCAATCGATTCGAGAACACTGTATTTGTAATCACTACATTGAAAAATTTGAGTAGATGGCGTAACAATATTGAACTTATAACAGAAATACTCCTGGCAAGCACTATGTATTTGAAAGAATGAAATGTAAGATTTATTTAGACTAAAAGAAACGGGGCTAAATGCGGCCGTGCACACACCCGAAGAGAATATGAATTTGAAAAAAACACAATTTGGAATTGATGTAGATAAACAATTTCTTTCGATTAATTTCATGAATGGTTTTCCCAGAAAGTTTTAAGTAATTATATTGAGGTGTTTTGGATTTCCGTGAACAAATTATATTAGTAAGTCGATTATACTTGTTTTTTTATTATTTAATTAATTATTATTTAATTGGGCAATTTTTATTGATTTATAAAGAGCCATGTGGAAATTAAGTATGGAATATGAATGCAGTTATTTGTATCTTTTACATTTTAAATCATTGTAGGTAGAAACAATTACGACGTTTGCAAGCAATAAGCAGGAAGTGGTTGTTATTTTAGAGAATGCAACTTAACGTACTACGTCTTTTTCAAAATTTTCCTATGAATATTATAAAATTGCAATAATTTTCATATAATTCATTTATTAAAGAAAAACAGCCCTGTCAAATTCCAAATTGATAAATCATATTATGTAACAATTTTCAGGGAACCAAAAACACAAAAATAATTTAAAATACTAACTAAATTATAAATAATAAAAGTGTTCAACACATAATTTATTAAGGCGCTACTATTGCTGTTCTGTAAAATATTGTTGGTGAAAGCAGCAAAGTTCAAGAAAAGATAGACGTATATAAAGGTAATTGATGACGTGCTGTACAATTATACTGACGTGTACTAGCAGAACTTTCTTGTGGATAGAGATTTGTTCCTTATCTCACCTAAGTTTATAAACAAAATATCAGTTTCATGATTAGATATTTTTTGTATAAACTCGACTCATTTTCTATAATGCATATTATAAATCAGTTGGCTGATGGTTTTTTTTTAAGTTCTTTTAAAAATTACGAAAAAAAGGACATTTAGGCCCAGTTTTTCACGAGTCAAATCATGAGTTAACTCAAATTCAAATGGTTAACTGACAAGTAAAAGTGTCCCTCACCGATTTGAATAATTTTTTTTAGATATTTTTGGATTTTTTTGGACCTCTTATTTAATAAGAGGTCCTTAATTTTTTTAGCTGCTGAGACACGGGTTTAGGGAGTATAATCGCCCTTCAAAAATAAGGTAAAATATCAAAATTTTAAATTTTCATATAGAAAGAGTTTTTTTGATTTGAATGAAACATATGCCAATATATTATTTTTCGAAAAAGATATTGCATAATATGTTGTAGGAGAAAAAAGACTGTAGGTTACATATTTTTGGATTTTTCTCTAAATTAACATTTAAGGGATTAACAACCCCTTTCTTAACTATGCCATGTTAAAGTTAAAAGCTTAATAGGTAGTTCTTCTTCAGAGTCGACAAATTTCACCAAAAAGTATATAAAATCTTTAACTGCAAAAAAAATTAAAACTATTATTAGAAGAGCACAGTGCCGGATTCAGACTTGATAAGGCCCTAAGCTTTTAGATATGAGGCTCTTTATAAGTCCAAATATTATATGTCAGTGCCAAATTTCATTTTTGGCACTCGGACAATTTTTTGGGGTATCAAGAAAGTGGAGACCCTAAGCTATAGCTTTATTAGTTTATACGTAAATCCTGCACTGGAAGAGCATTATTTAAGAAAAAAGCCAGCAATATTAGGTATAAAGCTATAGCACTAGCTTATGCAGTTACAGTACCAGAATTTTTGAAATAGGTGGGCACAAATTGAGCCTAATATAATTGGGTTAGCCAGGGACGGATAAAATTTAGAAATATACTCAAAAAAACACGTTATTGAAATAAGCACCTATAAAATTTGGATGGAAACTTGACTGGGCACTCCACGTAAAGTTTGTAAAGCACAATATTTGAGTTTTTGAATTAATTCGGAAGAACTAAATTGGCCCCAAAATGTGATTGCTTAGAGGGGCCCTATTTTCATAGCGGGAGTGGGTAATTGGTCGTAACAGAAGGTATTATAAACAAGTTTAAGTATTTGCAGCTTTTGCGGGCAAGTGTTACTAAAATTGGTTTAGAAAAGACCTTCAAATATTATAAAACCAACATAAATCGTGTTTAGTTCAGAAGTTCTTGTTATAAATACAGAATGTTCCCGTGACCGTGGAGAACCTTCGAGGTGGTGATAAAGGACACTTCTCTAAAACAAATTTTTAAATAAAATTTTTGTCCAAGTACAAACCTTTGGGGGGTACTTCCCTTTAAAGCAAATTTTTGAATTTCTGATTTCAAACGACCATAGCTCCGATATTATTGATTTGTAGGCTTAACGGATTAGAACTTTTTTAAAGATCATTCGCTTATCTACAAATTAAGTTATAACCTCTTATCGTCTAGAATCAATGTATTTTGAGTTATAAATTAAATTAAGTAAAAAATTTTTTTTTAATTCAGGTTTTTATTTTTTTACTTTTCTTGCGAACTCCGTATCTCTTAAACGTAACGTGTTAGAAAAAAACTAGAGGCTTAAACCGGATAGGGAATTTTACGGGCTACAACTTTGGCCAAATAAATTGTTTTGGGTAACCAGCCCTTTTTACAGAAATTTTGAAAATAGGTAAAACAAATAAATTTATAAAATTTATTTTAATAAATTTTCAAATTGGCTTCTCTCATAAATTATTATCATAAATTAACGAAATAATTAACGATAAACTAATGTGCTTTATAACAATGTTGCTCAAACGATGTTATAGGTACCTACCTAAATCAAATTGAGATTTTTAGCAATTTTGTAAATATATTTTTTGTTTACCTACACCTTGTTTATTATTTTCAGAATTTCTGTGAAAACGATTGGTTTCCCAAAAAATGTATTTGACCAAAGTTATAGCTCGTAAAATTCTCTGCCCGGGTTAAGCCGTTAGTTTTTTCTAAAACGTTTTGTTTAAGAGATACGGAGTTCGCAAGAAAAGTAAAAAAAATAAAACCTGAATTTCTTTAACATTTTTCTATTTCATTTAATTTATAACTCGAAATCCGTTGATTCTAGACGATAAAAGGTTATAACCTAATTTGTAGATAAGCGAATGATCTTTAAAAAAATTCTAATCCATTAAACCTAAAAAAGCAATAGTATCGGAGCTATGGTCGTTTGAAATCAGAAATTCAAAAAATTGCTTTAAAGGGAGAGGTACCCTCCAAGGGTTTGGACTTGGACAAAAATTTTATTTAACCTTCAAGCAGGCGCGCGGCGTAGAATCGACCGCACTTGATACATTTTTGTTTATAATTAGTAGCCTCTTCTAGGTTAATTACAAGCAACTATATGTCGCCATACCTCGCGATTTGCATATTGCACAATTTGCATTTGTTTCGATCGCGCCGTAGGCGTAGACGTGGAAAAGACTACACGCGCCTGTTGTCTAACTGGTTACCCGGGACGCCGTTTGTGAAAAAATGTTTCTTCCTTGGAAGAAAACTAAACTTTGGTTACTAAATACTATCATATTTTGATTTTATTAGTGTCAGTTTTTTTTATTTTTATAATTTTGATTTTATGTAATTATAAGTAAGATTTATGTTGCCAAGTTGCGACCTAATCCAAAAAAAATGTGTTTTTTTTAAATTATCATTTTAATTGTAATTAATAAGATTTAAGTAATGTTTTATAACTAAATTCGTTTCTTAACCGAAAAATAATTGTTATAATTTATTATAAAAAATAAATGATTGTTTAATTATTTGGTGCATTGAATCCCTAAAATTTACAATAGGTCGTTAACGTTACGCGCGCGACCGCTGCTGTTCTAAATGAACACGCGCCTGCTTGAAGGTTAAAAATGTGTCTTAGAAAAGTGTCCTTTATCAACACTTCGAAGGTTCTCCACGGTCACGGGACACCCTGTATAATTGCCCAAAAGTACTATATCCGCCTCTTCAGTCCTCGTACCTTAAACACAAAAAATCTATGGGATAATTTTAAAAATTTTTAATTTTAAATTAAATAAAATTTCTTTACATTTTTAAAAATTTAATAAAAAATAAAAATTGGTAAAAAGGTTTTCTGTTTTTTTATAGTTAATGTCTTTACGAAGAAACATTCTAATTTATAAAAATATAAATAAATCATGTTCTTGAGTTTTTGTAAGATAGCTGAAAGTTATTATTATAAATGTAATCAGTACGTCGGTAACTCGATACTATGTTTACGTTTTCAAACTGGTCTGAATGATTATACATATGAAATAAAACTTGCATTACCCCTGCAATATATGCAATTGCATTGAAAAAATTCATAAAACGGTACGTTTTATCGTAAAATTTATAGCTCGATTAATGACCAAAAAATTTTCAATTTTTTTTTAATCTGCAGGTAAAGGTTTATTCTATTTTGGTAAAGAATTTATTTTTTGATATCTAATATAGATTTTAATACAGAAGCGCTGAAAGTTAGCTATATTTCAAGAGGTTATTACTTAAAAAATCGATTTATTTTTAAAATTTTAAGCTTTTACCGAAATAGTTTAATGATTTACCTAATTAATTTTTTTTGAATCATTTAAAAATATTTATTATTAACAGAAGAAACTTAACTAATTCAAGACACTGCATTAAATGCTACAATAGTGGCGCCTTAAGTGATTAGCGAATCGCTGTGGATAAAAAGTTTATATAATTTATAAATATATAACTATTGTAAGTAAAGGTTTAAATCGTTGTCATCGGCATACTAACATTCAATTAAGAATATTAGTACTATACTAATTATGTTTAGAGTGAATTTAAAAAACAGTGAATTTAAAGGTTTCGAGATGGACCAACAAACAATAGACTATTTAAATAAATGGAATTTACCGGATTTGGTAGAAACATTTAAAAGTAAGTATTAATTTATTAACATCAATTTTAATTTTAATGTTAGTCCAAGAGCTGGTGACGATTTTAGCAGGGTAGGTATTTTAGACAATTTGAAATTATAAAAGTCATACTATTTCGATATTAGTAAATCTGGAATTGGGAGTCTGCTTGACCGTTTGCGGTTATTTAGCTACTGTGCAGCATAGCAGTAGTACATTTGCAAAAATTTTATTCAAAAAAACATTATTTGGGCACCGTGAAATTTTTTTTATTTTTTAGTTTAGCATTTATGAAATCCAGAAATGAAAATACCAGACGCTTTGGACGGTTGTAAAGTACAGACCGTCAAATATATACTTTAGTCACTCTGAAATTTTTATAGCAGCTTTATTAATTAAATATGTGCACAAAGCCAGACCATACGACGGTTTTAAAAAATTGCTTGACACGAATATTAGTTTTAAATAAGTGCAACAAAGAAGTCTTATGCGTAGATACAGGTACGAGAGAGAAAGTTTAAAGGCACCAGCCGGGCCTTTGTCTCGGCGGACTGTAAGTAACTTGGTTGCTGAAAGATTTTTATTGACTGAAAGATTTTGATTTTAAATTTGTCTATAGTTTGTTATTCTATCTGAGCAAACGTGACCACACGAAAAATTATTTTTTATTTCTTTTTAAACAGTTTTTTGAGGTGTTGGAGTTTTTTTTATTAACATTTAAACTTATTAATTTAACCTTCATCCGCTCGCGCCTTAAAAAATTACACTTCCGCTCGCATAGGCGGCAGATTGGCAGCCCAGATTTTTTATAGATTTTAATGGGTTTTCCTTCATTCAAAATGCACGATTGGATTTTTGTAATTTTTGAAAATTAAAAAAATGCGGCCACTTTGCCGCCTACTCGAGCGGATGAAGGTTAAATTTACAATGGCAATTTTTTTAATTTATTTTTTAAAACTCTTTCAGGAGGCTGGCGATATTAATGAGTTTCAAAGAGAGAAAGTGGACAAAATGTTCAATATGGGTCTACCAGTGCAGCCATACATTATTGGGTTTGGAAAGACTTTAGAAGAAGTGACCGATTTTTATGTTGTAGTGGATGATCTACGATACAAATTTTTTTATTTGAAATTTTGAGTGCATCAACAGCTCGGTTATTAGCACTTACAATACATTGTGAAGTATACATTTTTGTTTTATATTTGGTGGATGATTTTTATTTTTTGCAAGTAATTGATTGTGTTGTATATATGGTCTTTTTCTGGATTGAGAGCTTCTCCAAGGTGTTTGTGGATTCCACTTTCTTCTCGTTCTTGGTTATATATTGGGCAATCTTTTATTATGTGTTTTACAGTTTGTTCTGTTTTACATATTATACATTGGGGTGGTATTTCTTTTTTTATTTTATGGAGGTGAGTGATTGCAGTGTGTCCAAGTCTGAGTCTGGTGAGGATAGTTTCCAGTGTTCTGTTTAATTTTTGTGTGTTTGTCCAAGGCTTGATGTTCTTTTTTGTTTGGTATAATTTTTGGTTGGTTTCTTTCCAATGTTCTTGCCATTTATTGAGTATTTTTGTTTTTATTATATTGAATATGTCATTGCTATATATAGTTGTTTTGATTGTAGCGTTATTATTGTTGATTGCTTCTTTGGCTATGGTATCTATTTTTTCATTTCCCGGTATACCTATATGTGATGGTACCCACATGAAAACTAGGTCTTTTTGATTTCGTTTTATTAGATTATATATGTTAGATATTTTTGTTGCTAATGGGTTGTTGTTTTTGTTGTTTTGTATGGATTCTAGTACACTATATGAATCAGTTATTATTAAGAAGCGTTTTTCTTTTTGGTTGATTATATATTTAAGAGCTTGATGGATAGCTGTTGCTTCTGCTGTATATATTGAGCTTTCGTTTGGCAAGCGATACTGTTTGGTTGTGTTTCTATGCATAAATGCACATCCCACAAGCTCATTTTGTTTCGAGGCATCCGTGTATAGATGTTCGAATCCCTGGTATAATTCTAGTAACGTGTTATATTCGTGGCGGTATGTAAGTTGGTTGGTGTTACATTTCTTGTGTTTTTTTAGTTCTGAATTGATTTTTATTTCTGTTGTAGTCCATGGTTCTATTTTTTCTTTTTTTATTTGTTTTATTTTTGGTAGTTGATAGTGATTGTTTTTAAGGATATCATTGAATCTTATGTGGAATGGTCTAGAGAATTTACAGGATTGGTTGTATCTGAGTGTGTTTCTGTGGGATAATACATTGGAAAAGGAGGTGTGGGATGGATTTGTTATTATCTTTAGTGCATATTTTGTTGTTAAGATATTTCTGCGTGTTTTTAGGGAAGGTACTGATGATTCGCATCGTAGGCTTTCTATTGGTGTTGTTCGGAATGCTCCTAGTACCATACGTAATGATGCATTTTGTATTGGTTCAATTTTGTTTAATAATTTTTCATGTGCTGATGAATAAATAATGGATCCATAATCTAGTTTTGATCTAATGGTGGATTTGTAGATTGTCATTAATGTATCACGCATTGCTCCCCATTTGTTATTAGATATGATTTTAAGAATGTTGAGTGGTTGGGTTGTTCTTGTTTTGAGGTAATTTATGTGATCTTTCCAATTTAATTTGTTATCAAATATTATTCCTAGATATTTAATTGACCTAATGTATTCTATATTATTTCCATTAATTTTGATTTGTGGATGTTGGTTATTGTATTTTTTAAGTCTTGTGAAATGTACAGCTTTTGTTTTTTCATGTGATATTTTGAATCCTGTTAATTTGGACCAATTTTCTATTTTGTTGATAGCATGTTGCATTATTTTTTGAATGGTATTGAGATTTTGGTTTCTATAATATATGGCAATGTCATCTGCAAATAAAGAGATTTTGATAGGGGCTTTGATTTGTTGTTGTATGGTATTTATTGCTATTAGAAATAGTGTCGCACTTATTGGTGATCCTTGTGGAATGCCGTTTTCCATTTCAGTTATATTTGAGTATATATCTTGTATTTTGACTCTAAAAACTCTTTTGGTTAGTATGTTTTTGATAAAGTTTTTGATAAGATGTCTCCATGTTTTATCAAAAGCTTTTTCTATGTCTAGAAAAATTGCTATCATGTGTTCTTTGTTTAAGAATGTTTCATGGATCTCAGATTCTATGTTCAGAATTTGATCTGTTGTGGTATGGCGTTTTCTAAATCCTGATTGATTTTTCGTGAGCATGTCATTTGTTTCTAATTTCCACATTAGTCTGTTGTTAACTATTTTTTCTAATAGTTTGGCGAGGCATGATGCTAGTGCAATGGGTCTATAGTTGAGTGGATTTGTTGAGATTTTTTCGGGTTTTAGTATTGGTATAACCGTTACTTCCCTCCACATGTCAGGGTATTCATTTTCTTTCTATATGTAGTTATATATATTTAGGAGTGATTGTTTTGCAGATTGGGATAAATGTTTAATCAATTCATATGGAATGTTGTCTGGACCTGGGCTAGTGTTTTTGCTTTTATTCATGTTTTGTTCCATTTCTTTTATGGTGATTAGATTGTTTATTGGGTCTTGTGTTTCGGGGTAGTTGGTTTTAAAATTGTCTTCAGTATTTTTCTTATATTTTATAAATTCTTTATCGTATGTTTCATTTGAATAGGTTTTTTCTAAACATTTTGCAATTATGTTAGCAATGTCTTGTTTTTTTGTAATAATATCATTGTTGATTTTTAGTGCAGGGATATTGAATTGTTTGTTATTTCCTTTAATCGCTTTTATTTTATTCCACATTTCTTGACTTGTGGTGTTTGTGTTAATTGATTGTACAAACTGTTTCCATGATTCATTTTTGTGTGTTTTAATTGTTTTTTTTGCAATTGCTCTTCTTTTTTTGAATTCTATTAGATCGTTAATTGTTCCTGTTTTTTTATATCTATTGAAAGCATGATGACTGTTTTTTAAGGTTTCTTTGCATTGATCATTCCACCAGGTAACTATTCGTTTTTTAGAACAGCTTTTTTTAATTTTTGTTATTGTTTCGCTTGCTGCTGTATTTATAATTGTAACTAATTTCGAGACTGTGTTATTAATATTTTTATCTTCATATGGATCTAGGGGTGTTTGTAGTGTAGTGAGTTCAGTATATTTTGTCCAGTCTGCAGTTTCCAGTTTCCATTTATTTATTGTTGTAGCTGGGCTGGATTCCATTTTTTGTGTGATGTTAATCGATATTGGATAGTGATCACTGTCGTAGAGTTGTTCTAATGTGTTCCATGTTACGATAGGTGCTAAATGCGATGTTGTGAGAGTAAGATCGATGTTACTGAATGTGTTGTTTGAACAATTAAAGTGAGTAGGTTGTTTTTGGTTCAGTATTATTAATGTGTCTGATTGTAGTAGTAGGTCTTCAATGATTTTCCCTCGTTTATCAGTGTATTTTGATCCCCATATCTTATTGTGTGCGTTAAAATCTCCTGCTATTAAATGTGGTTTTGGAAGTTGTTCTATTAAAGTTTGCATCTCATTTAATGTTACTGGTTTGTTCGGTGGTAGGTATATGTTACAAATATGTATTTTTTGGGGTAGATAGACTGTGACAGCAACAGCTTCAAGTTCTGTTGTCAAGTTGATTTTTTCTGAGTAGATGCTGTTGGATATAAATGTGCAAACTCCTCCACTGGCATGGTCTCGATTTTGTCTGTGTTTGGGATATTCTTGATAACCTTTCAATGAAATTTGTTTGTTTTCTTTTATATGCGTTTCTTGAAGGCATAGTATTTGCGGTTTTATGTTATTTATTAATATTTGCAGTTGGGGCATTCTGGTGTAATATCCATTTAAGTTCCATTGTATTATAGATATTTTGTTATTTTCTATATGTTTATTTGTTATCATATTTATTATTTTGTACTTTGATTTTTTTTTTTTTTAGTTTGTTTAGGTTTTTTTTTTTTTTTTATTTATTTAGTTTGATTTGTTAGTAACAGTCTTGGCTTGATGATGAGAAAAACGTATCACTAAGTTCTTTTCTCTGAGCCTTTTCTAGTTTTGTTACTATGCGTGTGAATCTGATTTTCATTTTGCTGCTTTGGAGAAGGATTTTGAGATCTTTTAGTGTGGTTTTAGTTTTTTCAATATCTGAGTTAAATTGTATTGCTGTTTCGAGAGGATTAGTGGATTTGTTGATTTCTTCGTAAAATTTTTCTAATTGTTCATAGGTAAATTCGTAGTGGGTGGGATTCTTTGTAATTTCTTCTTTTATTGGATGGAGCAGTTCTGATGTTGTTAGATTTGTTTCTTTTTCGTTAGTTTTAGCTTTTTTATTTTTTCTTATTTTTATAATGTTTCCATCTTTATCTTTATTTGGGCTTTGTTCTTTGAGAGATTGAGTGGGTGGTATCAGAGGGTGTTTAAATGATTCTTCTGTTGTTGTATTTTTGATTTCTGGCGAAAGTTCACTCGAGCTTGATGGCATGGTTCGTTTATTGATTATTTTGTTTTGATTTTCTGAATATTGGGTTTTGTTATGTTTTTGGTTGGTTTCTGGGTTGTTTTGTGGTCTAGTTATTGTTATTTCTTCTGTTGTTTCTGGAATTTCTATTGTCATATTTTCAGCTAATTGGGTGTTTAATTGGTTGTTATTTGATTGTTCTGTTTGAGATGTTTTTTTTTGTTGACTAATTATTGAGTTTAGGTTAGTGTATTTTTCTGTTAGGGGATCTTTTGTAGTATCTCTACAACTATCCTTGTTGTGGCCGTAACGTTTACATATTTCACATTGTTCGGAAGTGAAGAATATTCTGCATTGTTCATTATTGTAATCAATGATTAAACTATCTGGGATTTTTTCTTCTTCTTTAGGTAGTATGTAAACTTGTCTGCGTCCACTGTTTATGTGTGAGATGAGGGGATTATTACTGATTTTTATGTGTGTTATTGCTGATAGGGTTTCAATTTTATTTATTTTGAGTATTTCACTAATTTTTTCATGTGGAATGTAAGCTGGTACATGTATGATCATTCGTTTTGCGTTTGATATTAATTTTCTCATTGGTATCTCCAGATTGCCAATTTTTATAGATTTATGATCATTTGTTATTTGTGTTGCAATTTCTTCTGTTTTAAAATATATAACTATTCTGTTAAAGCTCATAGGGTAGGCATCAACTATATTTTTGAGATCTGTTACAGTTTGTAATGCTAGAATATATTCAGTTAGTTCTAAGTTTTGTTGTTTTTGCATGACTATGGCATTTTCTTTTTGCGGGAAGAAGTCGTTCATTAGGATGTTTGAGTAGGATTTGGTTTGTGATTGGTTATTTGGGTTGGTCATATTTGTATAAATTTTGTTGTTAATTTTATTTATTTAATGTCTATTTAGTTTTGTTAGTATTTTTATCTACTCACCGCGGTGAGCAGATTGTCAAATTTGTGCAGCTGTCGCACATGCACTTCCGATAATATGCACTATCACTTGCACTTATAATTAAGGTTATTAGTTTAATTAGCCTTGAATATATGGTAATTAAGATTAGTTAATATCCGTAAGCAGTCTCACGTCTGTCTTCGTTGACGAATTCAGGTTGAATGATACAAATTTGAATCACCATTAACAGCGATTTGAAAGGAAAAATAAGGCACATATTATTAAATGACAATCAAGTTACATTTTTGTTCAATAAACATCATAATACTATTATAGCTTCAATTGTCATTTTCACGCATTTAAAGTTACTTCCACTTGCGAATGGAATATTATTTCAATGGGAACTATTTTGTACAATGTTAGAAATGATTTGTGCAATAATGTGTACATAGTAAAATATTTGTTTTAATTTATAATGTTTAAGTTTTATTTAGTAAGTTTTAGTTTTATTTAATGTCGTGTCCGAAATCAATTTTGATTTGTTTGAATTAATTTTGTAAATAATTTGTATTTTTGTTTCTTTTGTAATTTTGTTTGTAATAACCTGAACTATTTTGATGTACATACCTATCCTGATAAAGTAATAAGTAATAATTCACCTATATGAAAGAATACCGGAATAAATCATAAGATATAAATAATAATTAGAATAACTAACTTTTTTTGAGCAGATTTGATACAATTTAATAAAAAATTAAAAGAAACCTAGTACATTTTTTAAAAATAAGTAATACGTATAGATTTTCAAACATAATTATTAGCCACGTACTCTCGGATGTTTGACACCAAAAAACTATACGATGAGAATAATTACTGTTTATTTAGCAATAATATAAATACGAATTTTAGCAAAACGTTTAATTCTTTACGACAATCTTCCACATTTTTTAAGAAAAATAATTAATTGTTTTATTTTAATAAATATTACTTAAGTCAATGTCCGTCATTATCACCTCAAAATTATAAAAAATTACGATAGCGTTGTTTGTATTTGAGACAATCAATCTGTGATCAAACGAAAATTATTAAGAAATTAAATAAAACACAATGTAGATTTCCGCAACTATTTGTATGTTCGCTCAAATTCTGAAAGAAGTAGACAGAATATCTTTTTTTTTAATTGAATAAAAATGTTATCGTAAGAAAAACGTTGGTAGGCCATAGAAAATCCTTAATATATTAACTCAATCACATACATTTTTGAATTAATTGCGTGCAAAGTCTCCACAAATACTGAAACAATCGTTATGAATACGCCATGTATTTGAGTGAGCGATCTCCTTCAAATACGTAGGGTACTTAAACCTATGTCATACCGTACTTCGCCGTATTTAAATACATGGCGTATTTGACTCAACTCAAACCAAGTTGGCTCCAAGTTTTCTTTTTATCAGTGCATGAAACCGGTCAAAATAGAGACAATAGGTAAAATCAAACGATATCATGTTCAGATAAATAGTAACGATGAAAAAAGCATAATCAAATTTTTAAAAGAATACACGACCGAATCAAAAAAATATTATATTCATTTCGAAACTGATACGCTATTCCAGCAATTTAATCGAGTAGTTCAAAAATTATTTAATGCAAGTGGACCTGAGACAAGACATGATAGAAATTGCCATACGAAATCAACATGAAGGTAAAACAAACCACCGAGGTATTTCTGAAACGTTAAAACAATTACAGAGAAAATATTATTTTCCCCTTATGCAAGAACACGTAGCAAAGTTCATTGCCAATTGTGAAAGATGTAAAAAAAGTAAATACGAAAGAAATCCTCCCAGAATTGCAATGATGTTAACGGATACACCGCACCGCCCCTTTGAAAAATTGCATATCGATGTTTATACGGCAGAAAACAATAAATTTTTAACTATAGTTGATGCATTTACAAAGTTAGGTCAGGCGATCGAAATTAAATCTAAAAACGCGGTAGATATATTAAACGCCTTAATAAATTATTTTTCGTACTACGGGACACCTGAAACTATTAGCGCAGATCAAGGTTTAGAATTTCACAATCACATAATTGAAGAGTTGCTCGAATCGCATAAAATAAAAATTCATTTTACAACACCTCATCACCCCGAATCTGACGGAATAATAGAGAGGTTTCATTCTACTTTGGCCGAACATATTAGGTTATTAAAAACAAAGCACAACGAGTCAATAAATATTGCTTACAATAATTCAATACATTCCAGCACAAATTTGACTCCTTTAGAATTGACATTAGGTCACACAAAATTAAGAGATCCTTACGATTTATTTTACGACAAACAAATGTACAGCGATTATCTTCAAAAACACAAAGAAAAATTGGCTTTAACTTACGATAGAGTCAACGAAAATTTAATAACAAATAAGGAGAAAGTTGCTAATACGAGAAATAAGGATATTAATAACCCCTTTTCAGAAGGACAAATAGTTTACGAAACGAGTTATAAATACAAACGAAATGAAACCGGCGAAAAATTTAACGGTCCATTCATATTAAAAACAATGCTTCCTAATAATAAAGCAATTATTCAAAAAGTTGGAAGTTCAGATAAGAACCGTGGTAGAACAGTTCATTTAAAAAATTTAAGACAACCCATTGTTGCAGAAACGTCACCACCATCGCCCTCGTCACCGCAACCATCCACTTCGCAAAATGCGCCAACATAGAAATAAACCAAATTTCAAATAATCAACGATTACTCCCATTAAAATTAGGTATAGCTCAAAATGTAGTTGATTATTGGAAATTAATACAAATATATGATTTAGTTAGTTTAAGATAAGAATTAAATAAGTTAATTGATAATTACAATAAGTTAAATAATTCATTTCACGAAAGTAATTATGGCATAGCTTATGCAAATGAAATGTTTACTTATAGATATCTGAATATAAATTTTTATAAATAGAAAGTAAGCTAGAACAAATGACAGTAACAAGTAGTGACAAAAATAAACGTCCCACACGCGGACTGATAAACGGGTTAGGTTCAATTTGGAAATCAATTACAGGAAATCTCGATCAATCGGACGCTGATCGATATGACGCGGCCATTGTGCAAATTACGGAAAACGAAAATCAAATAAAAATTCTAGCAGAACAGCAACTTAGCATTACGGATAAAGCGTTGCACATATTTAATGAATCAATGACTAAATTACAACACAATCAAATATTGCTTGAAGCCCGAATAAATGAGATAGCTAATGTAATGCAAAATGTTACCACCCTGTATTTCAATGAAATAGATAGTTTCGTCTTATTAAACACTATTTTTAATCAATTAATTACGGCTGCAGAAATACTAGTAGAAATTTTGGATAATACGGAAAATTCTATTACATTCGCTAAATTAAATTCATTGCACCCGTCAATAATTATGCACAACGATTTGAAAATAGAATTAACAAAAATAAAAACTCATTTAACGAATTTAAAATTGCCATATAATTTAGAGGAAGAGGACCTCGTCAATTATTTTATTCAATAATAAAAATTAAAGGATATATACGTCAGGAACAAATAATATTTGTTTTAGAAATTCCCTTGGTAGAATTGAATTCATACGATTACTATAAACTTTATTCCTCTCCTGTGTTGAAAGAAAAGTACCATTAAATTATCATTCCAAAATTTCCTTACCTAATGTTGAACGACAAACAGTATGGATTAAGTGACAACATGTGTAAAGAAATAAGTCAATTAAATTATTTGTGCGACGAACAAGTTACAAATTTAATAACTAAAAATAATCCGTGCGAAGTTGACCCAATTAGTCTTAGTGAAAATTATAAAAATTGTGAAGTTCGGAATAGTTATTTAACAAAAACTAAAAGTCAAAAACTGTCAAATAATAAATGGTTAGTTATTACAGTTAAGGCAACCATAGGTTCTAGTAATTGTTCAAATATAGTAGAAAAGGTAAAATTAAACGGAACATATGTAATTACAGTTCCAAAAATGTGTAGTTTTAAGATTGATAAATTAATTTTAAAAACATATCAAAATTTAAACCCATTTATTAAACATTTTAATATGCCAACGATTGAAATACCAGACGAAAAGCATCATCTTCATATGGAACTCGATCCAATTCACCTGGATGACATTAACCTCGATGAAGTCAAGCATCTAGAAATGCAGCTGACCAATACGCAAAGAAAATTTATTTACATAGTAGTCATTATTTCTATTTTGTTTTTAATTCTAAAATACTATCCTAAACTGAGAGTCAAAGTTCCAAAAATTGGAGTTCAAGAAACGATAAATCCTTTGGAAGATATATCTTTAAAAAATTAAGTTGTTCAACTGTAATTTTTCTCTTAGGCGTGGAGGAGTTATGTTGTAATTATATTGCATTTTATTAAAATTAACCGGATGTAATAGGAATAATATCGTAAGATTGTAATTCAATTATTATGTATGAGATAGGAATTCTTGTAAAGTTGACAAATTGTTTTTCAAACAACTTGCCAACTATGAACGGCAGTTTGTATTTTACACTCAGAATAAAGTTGGGTTTTTAGTAATTTTGAATTTCTTTTAAAATATCAAATTACAAAGGCCTAAACATATTTTGCAATAGCAAGGAATTTTCACGTTTTATGTTCCCTGTACAAAAAATTAATTTATACGCATCAGCAGTCCATGGCTTTGTAGTACAGGAAGGAATTTTATACCAACATGACAAACTCGTCTACTCCGCTTATTGCAGCCAATGAATTTCTGGCATTTATCCGATCATGCGGACCAAAGGCTGTTTTAGTTGGACACTATGTTATTCGATTCGATGCTCCGAAAATTATGAACTGGTTGCTGAAACTAAATCCATTGAGCGATTTTACTGAGTGTATCTATGGCTTCACCGATACACTGCCGATTATTTCGCAGGGGAAATTAAAGAAACAAGAGCTGTTGGCACGAACGTTTCTCGCTGACAAAAAATGGCAAAATTTAATAAAAGGTGCGCATGATGCTCTGATCGATTGCCAAATTTTAGATGCTTTACTATTAAATTTTAAAGTGCAACGTTTAACGTTGACAGATAAAGCACAAACGATCAATACGTTATTGAATCGTAATGCAGCTTCGACTAAAAAAAAAAAGATAATTGTTTCACTGCAGGGTATGCTGAGCTACGGAGTATCCAAAGGTAAGATATCTAAAATTGCTGAAGCAAACATCACGCTTGACCATCTTCGTGAAATGTTTGGACAAACATAAAGCACTTTTAAGACACAAATTAAAACATTAGTTACAGTGCTAAATTGAATAAAAGTATTAACGCGATTTTTTTTATAATAAAAAGAGGATAATGTTAATAATAAATATATTATGCAATAATATTGCTGTTTGCAATTAAATTTTAAATTGTCTACTCAGACAATCCCTTGTCTAAATGATAAATCATAACCTTAATAATTTGACATTTGACAGCTCACACCCAAAATGTATGTTTTATTTTCAAATTCAAAAAGCGCGGGGATTATTTTATTAGCGATTTCTTAATAATTGTACGGTAAACCTTATTTAATATTTCCTAGAAGAAACTTCATACATCGTAGATTAGAGTAGGAAGTTTTTTTTCATTGGTTGCACGTGAAAGTTTTGAATATTTTCAAAATCAACATTCAAATCTGTACTATTGCGTGCGTTTTCCTATGTTTGCAATGTATTTTAAAAAAATGTCGTCACTTCTGCCGCTATACCTCCAATCAAAAGTACCTACACCAAATTTTAACGAAATCTGTTAAAGATTTTAGGAGATTTGTTTGGTGTATATAGTAGTCGTCAAGTAACTTTAAGTCTCATCATAATTCTAATTTCGGAGAGATGATCGAAAATGATATTTTATTTCAACCCTGGTATCGAAGTTCTCCCGAGAAAGTGCTAGCTAAAAATTACAAAAAGAAATTCGGAGATTGTTTAGTAAATGGAAAATTATAATTAAGTTAATACTTTTAGCACTATTTTATTTGTATATACCTATAGCTTGTATTGTTTTGAATTTTTTGTAATTTTTGGAACTTTCAGTTATATCTTTATCACTGACGCGCATGAATGCATTAACGAGAATCTGGTTTGTCCCCCCCCCCATACTATTGCCGCCATTTTGTTTAAAATTATATAAGAATATAAAGACACCGCAATATTCAGGTCTATTATGTATCACAAACGTTATTATAAAGGTGGCAGTTATGAAATAAAATAAAGGTTTCGGCAAATTGGTATGCACTATAAATGGTAAGAAAACCTTTATTATCAAGATCATGTTAAAATAACGGTTTGTGAAAACGATAGGTAATACCAATTTGCCGAAAACCTTTAATTTTATGTCATAACTGTCACCTTTATAATAACGTTTGTGATACATAATAGGCCTGATTATCTGTTTATTCTGTTGCAAAAAGATGTCTAACTATTGTAACTCACAGTAGTAGAGCAGACTTGAATCACGACGTTTATAATTGATCTTTTCTTGTGATAAAGATAGATTTCTAATTCTTAATCGAACAACATAAATAAACTGATTCTGAATGCAATAAAAATTATTTGTTTATCAGTGGTATTTTTAATTTTCATATTTTACTTTACTTAATCCATCCTTTCTGGAACATGGAGTGGATGTGTTTGTTTTCTATTGTATTATTGACCGTTCAATGCAAAAATATTATTCTTTAAAGAAATGCTGAATTTGCGGTTCAATTCAATTGGACAAACCTAACAGAATTACATTATGATGGTGGAATTCCCATTGTAATGGTCAAAATTAAGATGCACATGCCAATTACTACAATATTTGATCACCATTACACATCGCATTACATACAGCACACAAATTTTCAATCGTTATTAAATTATTTAAATACTGATAACTGTCAGTTTAATTATTAAATTTTCGAACGTGTCATAATTTTCTACAAGCCATCTAACAAATTTTCACAAAAAATAGATAAATTAAGATTTCAGTTAATATTTTATGTAATTTTCTTACTTTTACATTTAGCTCAATTATCTTCTCACGAATACTTGTACTTTAAAAGCTTTATTAGCACACAAAATTTGAAGAAAATCGCATGTATATTTCCGGAGATGTGATGACATTTTTATTTTTTAAGTTTATTTTATTGTGGTAGCCCTGGTAAAGATTTCTCTGCCAAAACCTTATTTTCACCACTAGAGCCCACCAGACACACGTCCAAAAAGTTTGATTGCTATCGACGCAGAAATGCCGAAGAAAATCGAGGGACAAGGACTTTTTGCAAGATTTTGAAAAAAAACGTAATCTTTTTTTTTCATGTTTTATATGCTGCCAAGTCCTAGGGGGTCATTGTTCCTACATTCAAAATTTGGTTGAGATCCCTTCAGTACTTGATGAGTTATTCACTCCCCCCTCTAATGTACCTGAACCTTGTCGTGGTGAGGGGGCTTGCGTGTTTTAATGAAGCGGCATGCGTGTACCTGCTAGGATTCGGGTCAGGGACGTAAAACTCTCTTGTGCTCGGTCTGCTTTGGCTCTGTGGGTCCGGGCCGAGGTCTAAAACCTTCTGTGTTCGGGCTTTCATGGACCAATAAATCGGGATGACGGATGTCGTGGAGAAACCAGACTAATTTCAGGTACCCGCGTGTTTTTGCCGTGCGTGGAAACCCGTAAGGTGGAATGAAAGGATCTTGGTGGCTGAGCTGACTTGGAGGCGGTTGTAGTTCCTCTGAGTTCGGCAACACTCCTCTTTGGCCTCGATTTCTACTTAAACGGGCGGTCTGGACTAGTCCACCCAGATCAATCGGCTGCGCCATCCTCTATCAGAGGATTGGCAGGACGAGTTCTTGGGTAAGGACGGGGTGTGCAAACACTCTGCCTTTCCGGGAGCTATATCCTCTGAGTAGCCCTGGTGTCCTTGGTGACGTCCCCCGTGCGGCTCCGTGGCGGGTGGGGAGCTTCGGAGGACGAAATAAATAGTTTTCTTATATGGATAAGCAACAAAAAACCAACACAAAAAACCAGACAGCTGCACTCCCCCGGGATGCACTGTCGAATGCAAACGCTGCGGTGGGTATGTCAGACCCTGATGTCCTACCCACCAGTGTCAAAAGGATGGTACCGTCTTTACAAGACGAGCCATCTCAAGATGCTAATGCGGTCGTGCCTCTCGGAGCCAAGGTGGGGACGTTTCTAGGAGATGGCAACACTACGGAGTCTTGCCCTAAAAAGCAAAGGCTCTGCGGTGCTGAGAGGAAACGCTGCAAGAAAGCAAACATGCAGAAAGCGGCTGAGGAAGCCGGTCTGCAAAAGGCAACGACCGAGCACGAACGGGCTGGGCTGTCCAAACCTCAGGGTAAGGATAGCACACCATCCGGCTCACGGTCGATAAAAATAATAAAGAAAAGACCAGCACCACCAAAAAGAGGTGAAACCAGTTTCCCTCAAAAAGGTGATGCGAAGAAAAGGGTGAGGTCTGAGGACTCCCAGCCATCGCCTCTGAGCGATCAGAGGAAGAAAGCTAGGGTGTCTGGACGCAAGCCAGGTACTGAAGTGGGTACGGTCACCTACAAGGAGGCAGCTACTAAGCACCTCCGAGTAGCAGTGATTGATCGCTCCAACCCTCTGGGCAAACTTACCGAAGCCCAGAAAGAGATTGTGGAAGCACATCTCAACTTAGCCCTTGATAGGACCATCCAGGTGGCCCAGGAAAGGGGAGTAATAGTACCCACTTTTGGAGGGTTCCGTTATTCTGGGGAGATCCTTCGGATCACCTGCGATTACGACGGCTCCCTAAAGTGGCTACAAACCACGGTAGCAGACCTCCCGCAACTGTGGGAGGGAGCTAAGCTGGACGTAATCCAGGTGGATGAGTTACCTAGGCTGTCTAAAGCCACCGTTTGGATTCCGGGGAAACCTGAACCAACTGGAGAGGTGACTAGACGACTTGGGGCCCAAAACCCATGGGTAAAGGTAAATGAGTGGTGTGTCTTCTTTGACGCTGACAGGAGTGACCCTTTGGGGAAACTCATTGTCTTTGGTGTCAATGAGAAGGATGCTGAAGCACTCAAAGAAAAGAAGGAGAAGCTGAGCTACAGGTTCTCCAGCCTTAAAGTGAAGGTGCAGCGCATCGTTAAGAGTGATGCACCGACACAAACAGTGGAGCAGGTAGCTGCAGAGCTTGAACTCTTGGGCATCCAAGAGGGATCTCAGGCGGCAGCTTCGACTGCTCCAATAGTAGGAGGTCCCCCCACCAAGGAAGTCTAATGGCTGCCTTGGGGGAATGGACTTTCCTACAATCAAACCTACAACACAGCAGAACGGCGACGGCTACTCTATGCCGTCGCCTGGCTGGTTGTAGGAAAACAATAGCTCTAATACAAGAGCCACATTTAGCAAAAGGCAGAGTCACAGGCCTTTCAGCGCTGAAGGGCAATGTCTTCACGGGCAACCCTTCAAACAAACCCAGGACATGTATTTTCATACCTGGTAATATTCGGGCAGACCCCTTACCGCAGTTCGGTGACCGTGACTTAACAGCTGTCCGACTGAGCTGTGACTTTGGGGAAGGTCCGAAAGATGTCGTTCTGGCATGTATATATCTCCCGATTGACTCCCAGAATCTGCCACCTTCACAAAGGATGGTGGACCTGGTGAGTTATTGCGAGCAACATAAGAAACACCTCATCATAGGTTGCGACTCCAATTCCCATCATAGCTCGTGGGGGAGTGGAGATTGCAACAATAGAGGGAAGTCTTTATTTGAATACCTTATTGGTACAAACTTAGAAATTCTTAATCGAGGGGATACACCAACGTTTTATGTGTCGCCCCAACGCCATTCAGTGATTGACATCACTCTGGCGACGTTAGAAATTTCAACACGAATAACTGACTGGCATGTGTCTAAACAGCTGACCATGTCAGATCACAGATGGATATGCTTTAAAATTAAAGTAACCAAAGTGGAGCCTAGGCAGTTTAGGAATCCTAGGAAGCTTGACAGGGAAGTCTTTTTGGACGTCCTGTCAAGCACCTTGGAGACCGATATGCCAAGGCCAATTACCACGAAGATCAATTTAGACAGTACTGAGGAGATTGAAATATGCAGTAATGTACTGCAGAAATCTCTCATTAAAGCTTTCGAAGCGTCGTGCCCGCTGACTGTGGTTGATTCGGGGAGACGTGCAACACCTTGGTGGTGCAACGAGCTGGATCGGCTGAGGAAAGCGGTAACGAAACTTTGCAATAAGGCCAAAAAATCGAAGAATGGGTCTGACTGGGAGGAATTTAAAGCCCTCCAGTTGGAGTACAAGAAGATGATTCGCCAAAAACAACGCAAGTCTTGGAGAGACTTCTGCAGCGGAATCGCGTCCACTACGGATGCTGCCAAATTGAAGAAGATCATATCCAAAGACCCAAACTAGCAGCTTGGAGCGATTCTCCGGGACGTCGGCTCCTATACTGAGAGCCTCGAGGAGACAGCCAAAGTACTGCTACAAACACACTTTCCTGATAGCAAAACCGTCTCGGACTACGAGTGGACCGAGCGTACAGCCTGGACACCGACCGAGATGGATTGGGAAATTGCAAACCAGATCGTAACTCCGATCAAAGTGGCATGGGCCATCAAAACTTTCAGCCTTTACAAATCGCCGGGGCTGGATGGAGTGTATCCGGCTCTACTTCAGTGGGGTCTGGATTGCTTACTCTGTCCCCTAGTGAGGGTGTTCAAAGCATATGTTGCGCATGGCTGCACACCCATAGAGTGGCGGAAGGTCAAAGTTATTTTCATACCCAAGCCAGGCCGAGCTGATTACTCACTGGCTAAATCCTTTAGGCCAATAAGTCTTACCTCGTTCTTTTTAAAGACACTGGAAAGACTGTGCGACAGAGAAATTCGTGATGGTGTTTTGGTGCATAACCCACTCCATCCGAATCAGCATGCATATACTCCAGGGCGATCTACTGAGTCCGCACATCATAAAGTGGTGGAATGTATCGAGAAATCGTTACAGTCTCAGGAATGTACTCTAGGAGTATTTATAGATATCGAAGGGGCTTTTGATAAAGCCACCTTTGAAAGCATTACGACGTCCCTACGGCGTCATGGCGTTCCTGGTACCATCGTAAGATGGATCAGCTCCATGCTGAGCACCAGGGCTGTTATGATCGGGGTGGGAGATGTGAGCATAAAAGGTGTTGTTACAAGGGGCTGCCCGCAGGGAGGTGTACTCTCCCCACTTTTGTGGGACTTTGTGGTAGACAGCCTTCTGCGACTCCTTAATGAAAGCGGTTATTATACCATTGGGTACGCTGATGATATAAACATACTGCTTATAGGAAAATTCGAGAATGTCCTGTGCGAGTTGATGCAGGATGCTCTACGAATCCTAGAGAAATGGTGCACGGAGCAGTCTCTCTCGGTCAACCTGACCAAGACGGAGCTGGTTCTGTTCACTAGAAAAAGAAAATGCCTAGCTTAAAAGGAACCCCTCTTAAATTAGCATCCGAAGTCAAGTATCTGGGAATTATACTGGATAGGAAGCTAAATTGGGGCAAACATATCACCTCAAAAATTACCAAGGCTGGCATGGCTTTTTGGCAGTGTCGAGGGGCAATGGGAAGATCGTGGGGGTTTTCCCCGAAGATTGCCCTCTGGCTCTACACGGCCATAATAAGACCAATGCTATGCTATGGTGCACTAGTCTGGTGGCCCAGGACCAGACTGGTAACAACAGCGTCCTCTCTATATCGGCTGCAGAGATCAGTCTGCCTGGCTGTAACGGGAGTGATGCGAACGACACCGACTGTAGCCTTGGAGACTCTTCTCTGTCTTCCTCCGCTGGATTTCTATGTGGAGGAGCAGGCGGTGAGAGCTGCTCTTAGGATGCGGGCATGGGGTCTTTGGACTCACAGACAGGGAGCCAGTGGGCACGCACGGATCCTTGAGGAATGCTCAAGAAGAGTGCCTCTTTTGGGTCTAGATGCCGACAGAATTTCTCCCAAATATGTGTTTGACAAGAAGTTCAACATCTTGCCAGACGCAACAGGAGCCGACGGATCGGACATTTGTCCGTACACGGATGGCTCCAAAAGTAATACTGGCTCAGGGGCGGGGATTTTCTCCCCTGAACTTCAGCTGGCTATAAGTTTAACGCTAGGTAGATATGCCTCCGTCTTCCAAACGGAGCTTATGGGCATACTACACTGTGCGGAAATAGTCCAGGAAAGAAATATCCAGGGCAAAACAATTCAAATATTCACAGACAGTAGAGCTGCTCTTATGGCACTTGGTCGTCATAAGATCATCTCGGGCCTGGTGCTGCAATGTATCCAGGCACTGAATGTAATATCAACACACAATGCTCTAACCTTTAGCTGGGTAAAAGGGCACAAAGGTAATGAGGGCAACGAGAAGGCTGACGAGTTGGCGAGGCTGGGCTCGGGTGATCCACCTTGTGGTCCCGAGCCTTTCATAACGCCGGCCGTTAGAACATTAGATGCCATCATAAAGAAAGAAACACATAAACGGCATGCGGAAAGATGGACGAATGTGATTGGATGTCGGCAGGCGCGGGCAACAATGCGTTCTCCCTCTGAGAAACATGCAAAATACTACCTACAGCTGTCCCGGGACAGCCTGCGTACCATTACTGGCTTTCTTACGGGACACTGTAAGCTAAATAAACACCTGTACACAATGGGGCTAGTTGATAGCCTAACCTATCGAGGATGTAATGAAGCAGACGAAACAATGGAGCATGTGCTCTGTAACTGCCCAGCGTTAGCGTCAAAAAGAGGATCCATGTTGGGGGACTTCTGGCCTAGCATGGCCAGTATTAGCGGCACACCGCCCTCCAAAATACTCGTGTTTATCGTAAGTGTGGGATGGCTCGAGGAATAGAGGGGTAGGTGGGCTGCTAAAAAACTCGGAGGTAGCATAATGGGCCCGCTTTGTGGCCTGAGTGCATGTGAACTTCGGTTTGCCTTCCACATCCTATCCAGAATCCAGAATCCAGAGTTATTCACTCTTGAAGTTTCAACTTTGACAGCTTGTAATTTTTGACAGATGACAGATAGCAAGTTAATTTTACCTATTCTGGATAAAGCGTTTTAAGGACTGTAAAATAACCTATCGCAAGACAAATTCGTTTTTAAAAATCTTGTGTCATTTTCTTGTGGTGGCAGTCCTGATTGACAGATCGCGATGAAAACCTTATTTTCACCTTTCTACCGTGAACCCTACTACCATACCAAATTTGGTCGTGATTGGTTGAACGGTTCAGGAATAAAGCGAGAGACAAAATATGACGACAGACAGACAGACCGACCGACAGACCGACACAGAAATTTTTTTTTATTTTTTGCAAATCTTGACGTTTCTGAACACGGTGATCTGGAAAATGTTTTAAAAAAAATTTGAAATTTTGTTTCGATTACCTTACCTTCAAAAAATATTTTTTTTTTTGATTGGAGATAAAACTTTTAAACGATGATTTCTTAAAAACTACACCGCTAAGAGGGCTGAAAATTCACTAACATAAAAAAAACTGTATTCTTTTGATTTCATCTAAAAAAACCATGGGTCACACGTGAACCAAAACTCTATCTAACCACCTTCATTTCATTTTAAATATTTAATAAGAAAACATCATCCTGTCTATTTATTATATCTTTAATAAAACTATTCGATTATATCGAAAATTATATATAATTTGCGGACTACCACTATTATTAGTATTATTTGACAAATGAAACAAAAATACTTCTACCTAACAAAATCAATTTCTCATTATTTCTATATTATATAGATTTACATTATTTGTTATGATAATCTTAGTTCAGAAATTCGAAAAATTAATCAAAATCGTTTTTTGCAGAAGTTAGCTATCTGTATGGCTATTGTACCACCAATTTATTGTAAATATTCTATTTTGTGGTATACACAGTGGTGCTTATATGGAGTGCCGTCCATTTGGTAAGTCAAATTTGGTAACTTATTGATATAAGTAAATCGAAAAATGTTAACACTAATATAATTAATTCAATATGATAGTTAAGAGGTGCAAATCAACGCCAATTAAAACGCCTAACTTTAACACCAGCATAAACACCACAAAAATGATAACATTTCGCAGTGAAATTAATTTGTCTCACTCCAAAACTATCACGCCGATTAGGATTTAAAATTTCGTTTTGTAATACTTTAGACTACTAACGTCCAGATTTATAGTAGATATTGATAATTTCTTATCTCTGAGACGAGAGCTTGGAAATAATCTTGCCTTGTACCTATTGTTTTCGAAGTTATGACTATTTTTCAACCAAAATTTTACATATGCGCATTTCATAGCCAACCAATTCATAAGTATTGCGTTTTTCCCAAAATTGGATATTTACAAAGATATACAGGAAAATATTAGAAAAAAACATAATTATTGAGTTTTATTTTACCTTCCACGTTTTCTTTCAGCTATATAGCACAACTTTTTGAACCGGAGGAAAACTATATATTTTCATATATATGTATATATATTGCTATGTTTTCTTTTATTATATTAATAATTTACAAATTTACAATTATATTCAAAATTAGATAATCCCAATTACATTTTATTATTTGACAGCTCATCATTAATTAATGTTTTTTTATTACAATTTTGTTTCCATTCCCTTCCCGAATTTCAATTTTTACAATCCATTGTTCTTAACTTCAAGACCCGCCCAAAATATCATTGCCCATTCCCCTCAAAAGATTAGTTTTGTGTTTATCGAAACACGTAAACAAATATTTTACTTTCAATATTAACAATTAAATTTCAATGATATTTATCTAAATTCAATTTAACATTAAAAAACTAAAGTTAAAAGCGAATATTAATTTTCCTATTTGGAACTCAAACTTTATATTTAAACGTAAACTGATTCGATTCAAGTTTGATCTTCTTTCTTTCAAATATTTTCCATATTTGGAACTCAACATTCTTCACTAATTCCTTTTCCCCAAAGTTGGTAAATTTATGCTCTATATTTTCCTGAATATCTTTGGACTTATCTAACCATCCTCATAACATTTTCCCAGCTTTTCCCTAAGAAAATCCCCACTCCTACAGCTACTAGTATATCCTCTATCATCTTTCCTTAATTATTCTATTAACTGTTTGAGTTAATAATGCAGAAATATAAACTGCCAATAATAACACCATTAGATTTCATCAAGCTTTTACTTACAAGGTTAAAAAATGCTTTTGAAATTGTTAGAAGTTTCATTTATCAGACTGACCATGTAAGTTTCCATGGTAATTATTTTTAAAAATAGAAATTAAATTGAATTTATTACATGGCCAGTGCGATAAATGAAAATTTTAACAATTTCGAAAGCAATTTTTGACCTTTTTCTGACCTTGCTTGTTAGCAAGCTTGCTTTAAATACATTTTTTTATTGCATTTTAAATATTCTAAATTAAGTTCTTTTTAGATAATCGCAATAGTAATTGCTGCAGCATGTGAAATGACTACCAAAGAAGCTAAACGTACAGCTACCATTTGCTACAATATGTTACTTAGCATACCAGAGACAAACATGAACCATCAAAATCGTATTTTACGTGAAGAGCTAATACTATTAGCACACCAAGTAAATAATCAAATTCCACGATTTTCAGCTGCAGGATTCTTTAATGCAGATTTTTCTTTACTGTTGGGTTTATTGGGTACACTCGCTTCATATGCATTTGTACTTATACAAATTCATAAGTAAATAATAAAAAATTTAAATCTTATTTGTATTTAAATATTATTCATAACTATATTTAAATAATTATTGATATATCAAAGATACTGACTTTGGCCATACAGTAGAGGATAGCAGAATTAAGATAAATGGAGACGACCTACAGCTACTCCTGTTTCGACTCAATAATATATTAAAAATGTTCAATATGCAGATATCGACCCAAAAAAAAAAATCTAAGCTAATCTCAAAATATTGTAGTATAAATATTAAGTAAGCAATAATTCTACTTATTATTATTAATTGTAATGTAGTAATAATGTTCTAGATATTAACTAGTATAGCAATATAGGGCTATTGCTGATTTAGTGTCTGGCATTAATATGTACTGAAGTGATTAGTATGTATGTAGTTTACAAATTAATAATAATAGTATTTCTTTTGATAAGTAGTTATTGGTAGGCATTCAGAAAAAGTAGTCATACTACTAAGAATGAAGATGTATTAAGTATATAAATAAAGATACTGTATAATCAATGCCGAGTTATTACAATATCATCCACAGAAATTAAGACACTGATAGCGATAGCAGAAGTAACTCTGTGGGATAGAGTCAGATAAGCAAGAGCGAGAAGAGAGGTTTTGAAGAGACAATGTAAAGAGGATGGATAATGCAAGAATCGCAAAAATAGTGAAGACGAAAAGAAGTAACACCAGGAGACACCCAAAAAGATGGAAAGAATTTTGCACTATAGCGAAATTTCCGTATTGTTGATAGATAACATTGAATTTTTCGTATTATTTTAAACAGTTCCTATCTAGTTCTTCTTTATTTATTTTATCAAAATTGCATTAAAATTGAAATAAATTCGTAAAATTACGTTTTGTAAAATTATGATGTAAACTTATAAACATTCTAGATTAGGCAACACACCTAACACAATCTATTTTAATATTTTTATGACGTTTTCTTTTGTAAATATGGTTTTGCATTAGATGCGCCACCTAGATTGTTCGTTACGTGAATCGACTATAGTATTTAGAACGTTTGATGCTATAAATATGTTTGTGCGAGAAGCCGGTGTTAATTATGTTAGTATGAAACCTATTTTCTAGTTTTTAAGAAAAGAACAGAACATTTTTATACAAAGTTTCAAATCCAACCTGATTAGTTGTCTTTTCTTAAATTAACGCACTCACGACTTCGCTTTCACAAATTCAGGACCGTATTATCCTTTTATTTCGAAGTACAACACATCCACAAACATAACCGCCTTTATTCTTGATGATTTGTAGCACATAATCCGTTTGTGATTGTTGCTGAAAGGTTGATACATATTTCCACGACATCTTTGTTGCTTTCCAAACTACTATAAATAATTCAAAACTGTAGAATTTATTTGCTTTTCTCCACATATAATTTTATTCCCACTTGAATAAATTATATAACATTAATTATTGTCTTCGCTCTAGAGAAGAATGCGGGACGAGAAATATCCCGTCCCGTCTACCGAATATTTAGTCCCGCAGTCCCGCGCGGGACGGAATACTAATTTAGTCCCGCGCGGGAATACACGGCAATTTCCTGGCGAGTGTCTTCCAAAACTGAATTACTGGCATTGTTTTATCAATTTTTAATAGTGCTATATTACAATATGATTCCAAATCCAAATCCGTACTATTAATTTTAGGTTCATCTTCGTTCGTAAAATGTTTTGCAATTTCGTTGGCTATTGGTTGAAAGAAAAGAACCAATCACGAACCCAAAAGCGTTGCGTCCGGGACCCGCGGGATGTGCGGGACGGGACCTACTGGAGGAGGCGTCACTGCGGGACGGGACGGGACAAGAAAAAGTAGTCCCGCATTCTTCTCTACTTTGCTTGACAATAATAATTTTCATGTTTGATTAATTAAATTAATATTTAATTTAAAAAAAATATTTCTTCAAAAAATACTTTTCATAAAATATTCAATCACCGAAATACTGGTTTATTAAACTTTTGCGAGAAGCTCTCGCTGCTTCTCCTTCCAAAATTTAAAAATGACTAAAGAAATTATAAGCATAAGCATAAGCATGAAGTGGCAAGATAAGAGCACAGGTGGGGCGAAGCGCTATCTTAATCTCCTGCGTCTGGTGAAGAAAAACAATGATTTGGTAATTTTGATGGGAAATTACCTACTTAACCCGCGATGGCATCGAGCCGAATCCGATAATTGCTTAAAATAAAATGGAATGGGATGTTGGAGAGAGAGGAGGGTGGTAAGTTGAGGATAATAAGGAAAGGTTAGAGGGGGGCGGTGAAAGGGTAAAAAATATTAGCGAATGGACTGCCTTCAATGCAAAATCGTATGGTTTCCCTCTTGGTACGTTGTCCAATGATAAATTGCCTACAGCAATTGGATCCCAGCCCAAATCGTAAAGTTCTTATGGTTCAAACCCGTCCACATTTTCGGATGAAAATTGATTTTACTACCACAATTTTCTCAATTAACATTTGAAATTTTCCTGTTTTGAGGAGATTTTCCTGCTCTTTCTAATGGCGTTTGGCTTTCTTTATTTAGACATTTTGCTCCCCGTCCAAACGACTTTATGCTGAATTTCGATGCACAACACAGTTCCGATTTCCAAATTTGCCACGAAAATCCTATTTTTTTCACAAATTCGTGAACACCCGCGAAATTAAACATCTAGACGTTTATCAGCGACCAGTTATTCGGCTTCATCTGAACTCTCAAGTACGAGATACCTTTCAACATGTGGGTATCTGTATCAAGCCAAATTGATTTTATCAATACACAAGTAAGACTTTAAATAATTAATTAGTGAGTCTAACACAATTTATTTGAGAATATAAAGTTGGTACATTACGAACGATAATAGTTATTGGAATTGTAGTATAAGGCTACAAATAAAACTTTTACAAAATTTGTTCTTCGTTGATGTTTTCGAAAAAGTGTCTCATGCTAATTATTCAACCGACTGAGCTAAGCTAAATAGTTGCGAAAGTCGTGAGTTTACTCATTATAACTTGACAATTACTTAAGAAAAGTAAAAAGTTGTTTACTTATGAATTTGTATAAGTACAACTGTATACGAAGTCAGTGTCCCCAACAGACCCAACAACAAAGAAAAATCTACATTAAAAAATCCAGCAGCTGAAAATCGTGGAATTTGATCATTTGCTTGGTGTGCTAATAGTATTAGCTCTTCGCGTAAGACACGATTTTGATTGTTCATGGTCGTCTCTGGTATGCTAAGTAACATATTGTAGCATATGGTAGCTGTACGTTTGGCTTCTTTGGTGACCATTTCACATGCTACAGCAATTGCGACTCCCATTATCTAAAACACCTGAATTAGAATATTTATAGTACAAAAAAAGGCAATGAGAAAAAAATGATTATTTAAGAGGAATCCCATTCAATCGCTAACTCTGGGCATTCTACTTTTTGATGTACTTACCACAAACATTATACACCAAACTGCAACCAGAAAAAAAAAATTTTCATAAGTGAACAATTCAAAAAATTGAGTGGGATCATCTTTTGTCAGTAGTTGCTTTATTATCCCATTTAAAAAATATACAATAACTAACAACATTTCCAGATAGAGAAAAAGTATTTGCCATCCAAATAAATCGTTAAAAATAGCGACAATACTGAACAATTTCATGTGAAGTTTTCTTAATTTACAAAAAATGTCCAAAATAGCTTTGGTTCTAAAGGTGTTTTTATGGTTTTTCACACTTAGCAGTAGATCTTTATTAAGGAGGAAAAATGATGTCTTGAAGTTACGAATGAAATCGAAAACGATTAAAACTATAGATATGTCTATATAATAATTCAATTCGATATACATGAAAGATGTGATTGAATTCAATGATTGAGCTTTGAGATCAATTGCTATAACAACGACTACGCAAATACTAAGAAAAACATTAAATAAAATAAATGCTTTGCTGAAATTCCAACATTTTAGCACTTTTACAGAAGGTAACATTATTTCACTCTCCGAAACCTTTTTTAGAAATATCTTATATAAATCAACTTTCGACACCGATATTTTCGTGATACAATTAATATTTTTTAGAACTATTACCATGGTGGAAAAAATATTTAGAGCATTTTCTGTTTTAAATTGAGCGGCATATTTGTCGCAAAAATAAGTCAATAATATAACGAAATAAACAGTAACAGCAAAAATATAACATTTATGTAAATAAGCCACACTGAGATGTTTGAAAAAAATTGGTGGTAAAGTGCCTGTACATATCGAAAATTTAGTCAAAAAACTATTTTGGTTCATTTCGTTGTTTTATTAGGTACCCGAATTTCAAAATGAATATGCTCAAAGGACAAATGTGATGCTTCAATAACTTTAATTGTAAAAAAATAATGCTAGTGTTTTTTATTTCAATACAAATTAATTATTATCTATTATAATCTATTATTATCTAAATAAGAGTTTATCTATTTGTCAATCAATGTTTGTCTTGCAATGTCATTACCACTTCAGTTTTTTGTTTCAGCATATTTTAATTATGATTGTTGTTTATTTGCATCTACAGGGTGCACATATAGTAGGTCTCAACTAAGAAAGCGTTACTAAATTCTATTGCTTAATAAAATCTGAGTAATATGTATTACAACTTCCTTAACTGAGGTTGAGGTGGATAATTGGACATTAAAATTATATAATTGGTTTTTGAATAATTAAATTGAAATTGGAAGGCGTTGTAAAATTTATGTTTGCGTCGAGCACCTGGTTTGATAGCGCAAACTTGCGATTGTCGTTGCATTTTTGGATTTTTGGATGATAGAAATTTGTTTAAAAATTTATTTGAGAGATTCCCCTTATTCTTATGCATTATTAATGTGGTTTATGGTAAAGTAATTTTAAAATTTGAATTTGGAAGTAGTTTGAAATTTTATGAATTATTATGGAATTTTTTTTATGGATTACGATTATTATGATGTTTTTTTAAATATTTATTTAAAATTATTTAAAATTGTGTGGCAAGCACAATATCTTTTTGGCTTCATTAACGCACATTAACAATTCGCTAAAAATATAAACATAGCTTTGAAAATGTTGCTGCACAATGAGTCATTTACGAGCTTCTTCGGGCATTAACGCAATATTCTTTGTAGTAAATATCTCTAAATATTTTTAATTTAGGTCACAATATTTCCATACTTTTCTGAACATTTGTAATCCATCTATGAACCTTCAAATAGTTGGATGAACGACTGTCAGCAGAATTTGAAGACGCTTATTTTCAGCTTCTGCAAGGTTGTTTATTCGATCATAATTATTTTGCTTAAGTTATATGTAATTTTCTTATAGAGAAATCGGTATGTGTAATCGCAGCCATACGTGTAAACCGTATGGTTCGTTTACTCTCATGTAGTAAACGCCATCTGTCGTTACATTACATTGGTATATATTAAACCAATGAGGTGAGATCCGAGCGTGACAGACTCTTAAAAAATAGCTTTAGCAAATAATGTAATAAACTTTCTATATTCATATAAAATACAAAAAAAAATTATCCTATCGCCTTTATTATTATTATTATCATCGACTATTATACAATATGCGTAGGTATATTACACCGTAAGAGATGAAACTAAAGATAGTTGACAAAGACGTTGACGAAACCTAACAAAGCAGCGGCGTCGCCAAAGGAAGAGCGGGCCTACCTAAAATTTGTCTGTTTCATTTAAAAAAAAGTTCTTAATGAAATCTTGTGCCATATCTATCTACAAAATAAACAATCTTTCTTGAGTGATTAGCTACCTCTGGAATTTGTGAAGTACTTAGTGCAAAATATGCTTCTGTAACAAGATGCGGATGCTTCTGAATCAGTAATTTCCATTCATTGGTGATTATCACTTTTTTGATGTGGACATTTAAAAATTCTATTGCCGAAGCTTTAACCTGAACCATGCCAAGGATATCTCCTAGAATATAAGTTCTAATAACATTTTCAACTGATAAACTCTTGCACAACATATTTCCACAGATTATTTTTAGCACATCCAGTCCATATTTATCAGCTGCAATTAACAAGTCGAAGACTACTTCTTCTAGGTTCAAGACTTTCCCGGTATAAATAAAGCGTAGCAATTCTTTTAAGACTTGAGGCTGTGTATCTTCTATTTCGACACGATTTTGCTGAGCTTCTTTCATGTTGTGGTGAAACATACTTTTGAAAACTGAACTTCGAGCTGCCAAGATACATTTATGTACTCGAAATTCTTCTCCGCAAGCGGATAGTGTAACATCACTAAATTCTTGGTTTTTTAACATCAATTCAAAATCATCCGACAAATGACTATCTGCTACTTTGATATCGTCGGTTGTCGGTGATATACTGAAATGATCTAATAATGAAAATTTAATTTCACATAAAATAATCAATCTATCATTTTGCAAAAGACCATTAACTTTATTTAGCAGATAATTTCGATGAACGAAGTTAGACCAACCACTTTCGGGATTTTTCCGTGTCAATAATTTGTCGTCACGAGTTCGTTTTTTAAATTTTGTTCGGTGATTTTCATTCAAAATACAAAACTGAAAATTGATGACCGTTTTATTTATATTGTTCGATTGGAGACATAAAAATAAAGAAATGTGATCTTTGTAATCACTAATATGTCCTCTTGGGTATAGTTTTAAATAAAATTTCAATTCATAGATGGATCTGTCTGGAAATACCGGGGAATCCACCACTTGGCCTGATTTTAGATTTAAGAGACTAAAATTACGAATAGTCCAAAAGTATTTAAATGTAATAATGTTTACATTCGTTTCATTAGCGGTTTCAATTGTGTAAGCCATAGTTGGTTTGTTGAAAATAATCTACAAACAAATATCGACTGTTTAGTAAATAATTCGACGAAAAGTAGCAGTTTACTCCTGAGTAAACTATTTTAACTTAAAAAATTTTTTTTTTAATTAAAAAAAATTTTGATAATAAAATAATATGCAAACTTACATAAATAGAATTAATTTTATAAGAGGGCACCAACAGCATTTCACCTTCAATCAGTATGCTTACTGATACTCTCCATTTTAAGGACTTTTAACTCCCCAACAATTTATTTTATTTTTATGATGCATTTAATAAAAATATTACATCCGCTGTTATGCATTGTTACAAACTTTGAAAAAGTATTGATTTTTAGAATTTTAAAATTAACAGGGTGCATTGTTTTTGAAGAGTCATCATAGAGAAAAGAGAAAAACGTTCCCATTTGTTTTTATTTTATATAATTCAAAGTTTGGCAAATTTCTTTTCAAGAGTTTTTGTACTTTTCTACAAAAATCCCAGACAGAATCCCGTTCAATAGGCATAATGATTTTGGTTAACTTAAATTAAAACACTCTGTATGCTATTTTACAATGAAAAGTTTTTACAAATAAAGTTTTTATAATTATCAAAAAATACCTTTTTTTCGTGAACGTGAAGGGTATTGGCCATTAAAATATTTTCATTAATATTAATGCTTCGCATTTGCAATAGTAATTTACATAATAAACCAAATAAAAATTAACCAAAATTTAAATCTTTTAATCAATAGTTTTGATCCGTACATTGTTTAATTTGAATAAATACCATCAGGTTTTTAAAAATTTGGTCCTGAAAATCTATAATATTATATTATATATATAAAGCTGCTTGTATTTGTATATAATATACAGGATGTCCTGGATATACTTTACATAACTTAGATATGGTGGTAGAGGACACATTTCGAAGAAAACTATTTAACAAATTTTTTTTCAAAATTCAAACCCTCGAGAGTTAGGCCTTCTTAAAGCATTTTAGGCCGTAGCTCTGAAAATATTGATTTTCCAGTAAAAGTAGTTTAGTGCGTTTTTAAAGAGCGTGAAATTATCTACAAACTAAATTTAAACCTTTTTTTGTCTACAATCAACGGCTTTCGAGATATGAATTAAAGTAAGTACAAAAATGTGAACTTGTTTTTATTTTGTTTTTTTTAAAAACCCTGTATCTTTTAAACGAAACATTCTACAAAAAATCTGACGCCACCTTCCGGATAGGAAATTTAACGGACTACAACTTTCATTTAGGAACATTTTTTGAAAAATCAATATTTCACAGAAAATCAGAAAATAATAAACAAGGCAACCACAAAACAAAAAATTAAATTCACAAGATTTTTATTTTTATTGTTACAGTACATTATTATTTGCGTAATAAACGTAATAATAAAAATTCTGGCAATGCTTGAACTTATCTTGTTCTTAGTTATCGAGATAAAAAATGTCAAAGTTACATTGCGTTCACATTGATTTAAAGGTCATATCTCGACAATCAGAAATGTCAGGATTACCAAAAATCGCTAAAATATTTATAAAAGTCTTGTATGTATACCAAACTTAAAAAAAGTCATGTTTTTAGTTTCTGAAAAATTGAATTATTATTCTAAATAATAGTTCAAAACCTATCAAGCCACATTAGGAAAACAAAAATATTGGTTGAAAAATGAATGCGAAATCAGATGTTGCTATGATTTTCTAAATCTTGATAGCTTTTGTACACTTTTTGGAATAATAATTTAATTTTCTCAGAAATTAAAAACATGACTTTTTTGAAGTTTGGTATACCTACTTATTTATAAGACTTTCATAAATATTTAGGCAATTTTTGGTAATGTATAGAACGATAGATATACCGGGTGCTGAATGAGTTAGCCGAACACAGGAAATTAACACGTAAAAACTTTTTTATGCAAATTCCTGATTCCCTAATTATTTTAGAGAAAAAATGAAAGACACAAAAATAATGCAGAAATATAAACTACGAATGATAACAGCATTAGATTTCATCTAACTTTTACTTAAAAAGTCAAAAAATGCTTTTGAAATTGTTAAAACTTTCATTTATTGCAGCGATTCTCAACCTTCTTACGACGCGACCCCCAAATTTTCTTGCTTATTTTCTGCGACCCCAACAATGTCAGTAATAAAAAATAGTCATCAATTACTTTATTTAAAATTTATATCAAAAAAGATACATATCTAGTAAAAAACACAAATACTCAACTTGTACTTTTACTGTTTTTTTTCTGTTTTTTTTTCAAAATTTCATTTTTTGTCTGTCTGTCGCTATATTTTGTTTCTCGCTTTATTTCTGAACCATCCGACCAATCACGGGCTTTACGGTAGAAAGGTGAAAATAAGGTTTTCGTCACGATCATCTGTCAATCAGGAGTGCCACTACAAGAAAATAACACAAGATTTCTGAAAACGATTTTGTCTTGTGATAGGTTATTTTAGAGACATTGCCCCTACAGGTCTAGTCAGTATATTATGGAACCATGTGATAAAAATCAGGAATTCAACATGAAAAAAGAAGATTACGGTTTTTTGCGAAATCTTCAAAAAAATCCTTGTCCCTCGATTTTCTTCGGCATTTCTGAGGTCGATGGCAGTCAAACGTTTTGAACGAATGTCTGATGGGTTCTAATGGTGAAAATAAGATTTTGGCAGAGAAATCTTTGCCAGGGCTACCACAATAAAAAAAATGAAAATATCGTATTTCCGGAAATGTTTAACAGGTTGAGATTAAATTTTGTGTGCTGCTACACAAATATAAGTACAGTACAGCCTCGCTTATCCGGATACACTTTAATCTGGACACTCCAGTAATCCGGACACTCCAGTAATCCGGACACTTCTGCTCTTCGGACATTTTATATTTTTTTCCTCTTCAATCCGGACGATTTTCTTTCACGAATTAATGCAATTCATCAGTCCTCTTTTATAAGACTAAACTATGACATCACTGCACACGTTTATTAAAGAGGATCAAAATTTCCTCAGATGAAAGTCGAAAATGTCTTCAAAATAAAGCATCATGATGCAATTGAAGCTATTTCTCAACATGCATCCAATGGGCAGAGGAAAATAATCTATTTCCAGCGACGACGCCAGCATTGTTGAATTGGGTGGGCACAAATTGCCACTTTGGCAAAACCCCACAAAATTTGTAAATTAACTTAAAAAAATACATTATTGAAATAAGCACCTAAAAAGTTTGGGTGGGCACTCCAATCGTCAGGACCCCTGGCGCCGTCACTGATCTACTCATATTAAAAAGAATGAAAAGTATGGCTCAAGATTTGGTAGTAAAGAAAAAATTAACCCAATCAAAAATTATTTGTTTCTTAAAAAAATCATTGTTTGATGATAGTTTTATTTTTACTTTTCTAATTGTTAATTTTATTTAGATTAGTTTTATTAATGTAAACTACATAAAATAAAATAATTAATTTATTAATTCATTAATAGTTACATCATAGCAACGGTTTTTATTCAATAAAATAAGTTTAAAAAAATATCTCGGTAATCCGGAAAACTCGGTTATCCGAACAAACTCAAAACTATATCTGTCCGAAATAACGAGGCTGCACTGTATTGGTGAGAAGAACTAAAGAACAATTTACTTTTGTCGGGTGGTACTTTGAACCTCTTTTGTGAAGATAAGAACGAAATACCTTGTTTATTCTTGTTTATTTATTCTTTCTTTTTAAATAACTCTTCTTAAAAACAAAAAAAATTGTATAGTGTTGGTGAAAAATCGTAAGTACGGTAATATTGGAAATTGTTAGGAAAAGCCTTCGGCAACATGGCCACTTCTTGAGTGACCACTAATATGGAACACAACAAACAAATCTCCGGAAATCTATAACAGATTCTGTTAAAATTTGCTGTACTGATGATTGGAGGTATTGCGACAGAAGTGACGATATTGTTTTACTTATTAATTACTTTCTTGATCTTGATGTTTTGATACGAGTTTATCAATCGGTTGAGCAAGGGAAACTTTAAATTCAGGTTACTAATTTCTAGTTCAAATTCAAAACTAAGTAATTTTGAAAAAAAGTCGCTAAATTTTGTGCGACCCCCTAGGTTGAAAATCGCTGATTTATCAGACTGGCCATGCAAGTTTCCATGGTAATTATTTTTGAAATTTCAAAAATAATTTCTATTTAAATAGAAATTAAATTGAATTTAGTACATGGCCAGTGCGATAAATGAAAATTTGAACAATGTTGAAAAATTTTTTTGATCTTTTAACAAAAAGCTAGATGAAATGTAATGGTGTTCTTCAGTGCCGTAACTAGGGTATGGCCAATATGGCCCCGGCCATAGGCGCCTTTTGAATGAAGGCGCTAAAATTAAAAAATTCAAATTAAATATATTGTATTTATTATAGGCTCCATTTGAATAAAGGCGCCGTTAAAATAAAGGCGCCGAAATTCAAAAGTTCAAATTAAAAATAGGTGATCATTAAATAAAGGCGCCGAAATTCAAAAGTTCAAATTAAAAATAGGTAATCATTAAATAAAGGCGCCTAATTTATATTTTCTTGTTGGTAAAACTAGATAATCAGTTTTTTTAAATTTAATAAATTTTAACTGAGAGTTTAAAAAAAGAGACTCAAAATTCGTCATCTTGCACCAAATTCCAAAAAAAATTCCGGGGAAACCCCGGACCCTCTTTGGGGAGAGAGAATAAACCCCACCCCCACCCTTTAAGTTAAGGCGCATTTTTCGTAGTTGACCATAGGCGCCAAAAGTTCTAGTTACGGTACTGGTGTTATCATTTGTAGTTTATATTTCTGCATAATTTTTGTATCTTTCATTTTTTCTCTAAAATAATTAGGAAAGCCGGAATTTGCATAAATATAAGTTTTAACATGTTAATTTCCTATGTTCGGCTAACTCATTCAGCACCCGATATGCAAAAAGTAGGTAATACAGTGATAGCCCATGTAGCACAAATGTTGGCGCAATATTGGGCCAATATTGAAAATCAATGTTGGGCCAATATTAAAATGTGTACATTTTCCAATATTGGCGTAATATTGAGAAATAATATTGGTCCAGTATTCAAAATCAATATTGGGCCAATATTGAAAACCAATATTGGTTCATTATTCAAAATTATTATTGGGCCAATATTGAAAATCAATGTTGGGCCTATATTGAAATGTGAACATTTTCCAATATTGGCGCAATATTGAGAAACAATATTGGTCCATTATTCAAAGTCAATATTGGGCCAACATTGAAAATCAATATTGGGCCAACATTGAAAATCAATATTGGGCCAATACACGAATGTGAACATTTTCCAATATTGGTGCAATATTGAAAACCAATGTTGGTACATTATTCAAAATTAATATTGGGCCAATATTGAAAATCAATATTGGGCCAATATTGAAATGTGAACATTTTTCAATATTGACGCAATATTGAGATACAATACAGGTGAAAAGCAAGTGATCACTAGGTGATAGCAAAGAGTATGTATATATATAGGGACAGCCATTAACAAATATTTGTCACAAGTTTTTGTTAATGGCTCTGCTACGCCATCTAGTAGACGGTGTGATCTCTACGTTTTAATTTTTAATTTATGGCTGATCCTTTGTATACAGGGGGGTATTTTTACAAAAATAAGTTCTTACATGTTAATTTCCTATGTTCAGCTAACTCATTCAGCACCCTGTATATAGAGGACCAAAAATAAAGACGTAGAGATAACCCCCTCCACTAGATGGCGTAGCAGAGCCATCAAGAAATACTTGTAACAAGTATTCCCATAAGAGCTGTCCCTCTATATATACATACTCTTTGGTGATAGTGATAACTAATTCCCACAAAGAAGAAAAAATCTTATTGATATACTAAAAGTCAAGAATCTGAAATCTGATAAAATTCAAAAATCGTGTGGTATCAAATTACAGAAAATTTCTTGTTTAAAAATATTATAATATTGGTTTTATGTAAATATAAATAATATTTTATTAATCAATATAAATGCGACGTATGTATATATAGGTATCTTACACAAGAGAAAAGCTAAATCTAATAGTCTTCTTCAGTTTCTTCTTAATGATTTTCTTTCAGTGCACTTTGTACAATCTCTAACAGACCGAATAGAACGTTTCGCCGTTGCCGTTTCACCGTTGCCCATTTCGCCGTCGTGAATTAAAAAATATAAATCAAAAGTTACAATTAAACAAAATAATTAATAAGGATACAAATTAAATTAAAAAAATGTAACCTTAAAAAAGAAATACTTATTGCCCCATTTGGTAATTGTGAGCTATATCACGGATATATTCCGCTAAGTCATCGTATTCGTCAAAACGGTTAACTATAGGGGAATGTCGTCAGGGTTGGCCACCTTTTGAACTTTTTAACTTCCGTTAAAGAATGAATTTTGCTAATCTAAGCACATGGCCAGAATGGTCTATGAATAAGAACACTTTCAAGGCAATTGCAAATTGATTAGGTATCATATTTTTATATATAAAAATTATTAATTATAAATATTAATTTTTGCAGTCAAAATGTTATAGTTTTTTTTATAACTTTTGAGTTATAAATTAAAGTAAACAAAATGTCAAAAAGTCAACGGCAAAATGTCCTAGACCGCTACAGAAGATGCCGCTGTTCTTCTTCTTTGTCGCTAAACGCTTCTCCGCATACATTTACAATGTCTTTGTTGGAAAGCTATAAACACCCATATTGCCAATCTCAAAGAGTAGAGTTGGAAAAAAGTAGGAGACCAACTACGTCATTCCATCACATGGGTTCTGTTAGCGGTCTAGGACATTTCGCCGTCGCCGTTTCGCCGTCGCCCATTTCGACGTGGACTGTTTGACATTTTTTTTACTCTACTCTTTGAGATTGGCAATATGGGTGTTTATGGCTATCCAACAAAGACATTGTAAATGTACGCGGAGAAGCGTTCAGCGACAAAGAAGAAGAACAGCGGCATCTTCTGTAGATGGCAATCTTGCAATATTAAATTCACTTTCGGCAATTGTATTTTTTTCACGTACAGATTATATCGTAGCAGGTTCCGAGTTACCGCGTCTTTGCATTTCCACCTTACAATGCTACCAATGCTTTGGTGCCAAGATCTGTGAGTTCCTTTCTGTTTGCATTTTCTGCATAATCAAAATATTGTCATTAATTTTCATATCATTGTTCTAACATGCCCTGTGGTAAATATAATAAAATTTCGATTAATGACAGAGGTAGGATTTTTAAAGCACATCAGCAAGACCAAGATTGGATAGCTACAGCGAAAGCTTTGAATGTGAACATAAGCACTGAATACAAGTGGTTACAAAAAGGACAACATTGCCTTAAGCAAAACCGTGGTAATGCATCTATTACAAAAAAGACTCCTATATAATAGAAGAGGCAATGATAAAGTCCTATCGAATTGCTGTGGATTTCTTTTAAATCTTCAGTAAAACATCTATTGCAAGATAAAATTCCTCAAAAGATCTGTTTTTATTTGCTCCAAATCCGTTTTCATTTGCATCGAAGTTTGTTTTCATTTGTTGCAAATCATATTGGAAAAGGGTTAGTGAGTTATTATTTTAACGTTTTGTTTAATTCTGTTAAATGTTACATTTTACAAATACATACTACATACCGCAAATCTACATGAAATTTTTTATTTTCGGTTTATTTTCTAAAATTAAAATATTTCGTGAATTAAATGTAATCAGTCTCCACTTTATCAAAGAAACTTAATACAATGCAAATGTTCCGATACGTGCTTATCGAAGAAACCTAATACAACTTGCTTCATTGCAGATGTCTCGGTTGGGTCCAGTAATGTCATACTGCCGTGTTGTTAATAAAATCCACTACTATTATACATTAGCGGGGGTATATTACATCGTAAAAGAGGTAAATAAAGATTGTAACTATTAATTCGTGGGCTTGGAGCTAAAACACGATAACTCCATTCTTGCAAAAAATGAGCCAATCTACTCGATTGGCTACGAATCATACCCAACTATGCTCTGGCAAAACTAGATAATTGTACTATCACTAATAAACTTTTTATAGAGATATGTAGTTTCGGCTAAGTGTATTTTTACAACTCTCAATACTGCAAAAATAAGTTAAGTGCAGTTAGTTTGTTTTCGACTATAATAATTACATGTTCTAGTAGTAGTTCATGTAGTAGTTGATAACAAAAGCCAGATAAGTGCTATTTAGCTTCTTTTGTTTATCTAAGTTAACTGTCGAACATATGTTTTTTGAGAGTGGGCATAGCTACATGGAGGTAGATAGAAACATTAATCTATTTTCTATCACAATCAAAATTATAATGGAGTTAACTGCACCAAGTTTGATAATTTTATGTGGCAAAACAAGATAAGTCCCTTACATTTCAACTGTTATTGAAATTACTAAAAAATTTGATTATTTGTAATTCTAAAATAATGTTTATTTTCAAGTTTTAATGTCATTGCATCGGAATTTAGTGAATATAAATAGTTAAGTTTCCAATCCGAATTTTACATTATCACTCAACATTCAAGTCGTGTTTTCTCAAAGCTATCATTTTGGATTTATCTTGTTTTAGCTCTAAGCCTACGATTTGTTACATTTGAAGTGCTTTTACTTCTGATTTCTCTGTGCTGAAAAAAAAAGTATAAAATCAGTTTAATTTATCCGTTTTAAGTTGATTATAAACGGATGTCATTTAACCCTTTAACGCTCTCTGGTAGCTTTCAGTTCGCAACGAACAGGAATCTTAGGTTCTAAGACATTTCGCTATGAAACATTTTGCTTCTAGGACATTGACCTAAAATACCTGCATTTATAATTACTACTCATATGCAATTATTATTTATTAGCGGACGATTCATCCAGAGGACTGTACATGTACTTTTGAATGCGTAATTAAAAATTGGATTACTAATTAATAGCATGTTTAAATTTAAAAGAAATTACTAGAAATTAAAAGTTAAATTGATAAATTATAAAGCAAAGTGACACGACCGCTACAATAATAAATTATAGATGGGACGTTGTTGTACAAAAGTTTGTTTTACTGAAAGTTGGATAAAATTTGATTTTGATAAATTGGTTTATGATTTAAAATATAATTCAAATCGGATTTGAATAAAAATTAATAAAAAGAGTTTCATGCTGTTAAAAATGAATGGTCCGCTAGCGAATTTGGTTTTACCGCACATGAAAATTAATTAAATGCTTTTTTTAATTAATAAAATTGTTATGATAATTTATTATTATGAATCATTATTAATTATTATTGTTTATTATTATAAAATAACTATTAATTATGACTACTTATGTTATTTTTTTTTTTAATATTTTGGATGATAGAAGGATCCAGTGGGTGAGTCCATCCAGGATAAATAGTTCACTCTGGATGAATCGTCCGATTACCCGTAAATCACCCTTAGTATGCCAGATACGTCATAGTAGGTACATAATATCAAATGACAGTGATTTTAAAGCCAACCTGCATTTTGAAGATCTGAAACTTATATGCTGAAGTTACCATATTTGACTTACCAAAACGACAGCACTCCACATTAATGACACGGTGTAATACACTATATAAAAAAGACTTCCAAAGTAATCTACGTCTCCTCTTGACAAAAAATGCTTGATTAAAATGTCCAATATATATAGAAAGTTTACCAATAATTGCAAGAAGATAAATAGTAGTTGCCATCCAAAGAGTACATTAAACATTTGAACAGTTTTGGACATGACTCTGCCAAGTTTTCGAAATTTATCAAGAGTCCGAGTTGTAGCGTCATTATTCTCTTCTACACTTTTTATCAAATTTTTATTAACACTCTGAAATAGAAATTCGAATCCACGTATGAAATGATAAAGTAATAAAAATTGAGTTGTGTTTAACCAACGAGCGTATTCCCCATAAATCATCATTAGATAAATATATACTACTTCAAGAGATTCGTCTCGTGGTGAAATCAAAAAAATAATAACCAAAAAAATGCTTAGACTTAAATTGAATGACATCAATTTTTTGTTTATATCCCAAAACTTAATTTTTTTATCTGGTATCAAATGTTTTTCAATTTTTGAAAATTCTTCAAAGAATGTTCGATACAAGTCAACATTCCATACAGACGTTTTGAATATCGAAATAAAGTAATACAATTGAAAGACGACAAGATAAACTATATCAATGCAGGTAGCTGCTAAATCAACAATTTCTTGAGAAAATCCGAGGTACAGATTATATCCTGACCACGCAAATAAACAAATAGTAACAATAAAAACGTAAAGTTTATGCAAAAAACTGAAAATGAAATGTTTACAATAAATTGGCGGTATAATAGCCATACAAATTGCTAATTTATCTAGGAAACTATTTTGATTCATACTGGCAACTTCTTTACTTTTACGAATTACTGAACTGAAATTTGTACAACAAATGTGGATTATAGAACTAATATGGGAAATTGATTTTGTAATTTTATAAAGTATGCGTGTTTAAAAATACTAATAACAGCGGTACATTTTATTTTATAATTAAACCTTTTTTTCTATATAATCAAATAGTAATCAAATGAACAGAATGATGTTTTCTTATTAAATATTTAAAATGAAATGCTAATGTTTATGTTTTTTATAACAATTTACATATTTACTCGTATGCATGTAACGCAGGTAGGTACTAATTACGTATGTACAATATTAATTTGTATTACATTTTAATAATATCAATTTACATTAGCAAATTACGTGTTTTTTAGATGTTTTTCAAAAATCATATGTAAGTGAATAACAACCCCTTTCTTAACCTTACCATAGGTACATGTTGCTGCCCCCCACCCAATCGAATTTTTTATTTAAATTGGTGTCAAACGTTTGAGCTTCAATGAGCTTCCATGTTTGTCGTTTGAGCTTCAACCGTCGCGGAGCTATTCGCGAAATCTTTGGAGGGGGCTGTAGGCACGTCCCCTCTTCCTAGTGAAATTTTGGGGTAAAATGGTGTCCAACGTTAGAGCTTCGTTTAAGCTTCCATTCCCGTCGCGGAAGGGGGCGGCTGTAGACATGTTTACACATTACACCCTTTAAGTATGTATATAATTATTATTCTTATTTAATAAATAGTTTATTGTGATACACCTGTGCTCACAATTAATTTAGTAACAACCAACCCTACTCGTCACCACCGAATTTAGTAATTTAGCTCTCTCACCATCTGACTACACAACCGCAGTGTTAAGAGCCCAAGCTTAATGCGACATGGTGGAGGTGCTGGGTAAAAGTATCTTGTGACATGGTGAAGGTGTCTAAGCTAATCCTGGATAACTTAAATCTCCAAATTTAAGCTAAAATTTTTGAAAATTAAAAAAATATTTTTTTCTTGAGTTGAAAGTAATAGCTTTGATTATGTATATTCAGATAGGCAGACTCTGTACAAAAATTGGTAACACCCCGTTTGCCGGCTGACACCAGGCGGCGATACTGATGTTTGTACTTTTTCCGGCAACGGCTAGGTGTCGCGCTGCTACATTGCGGCAACATTTGAATTTCTTAGTTTTTCCGGAAAACGATAACTTACGACTAGAAAAGTAACCTAAAAATGCATTGACACGGTTAAACGTTGTATTATATTATTTCACAGTGATGTTTTTCAGTACACTCAAAGAAATTTGCTTGAGAAATAAATTAAGAATCCGCTCATTAAATTAAAAAACTGATAAAATTCTTGAATTAATAAGCAAATTTATAAGTTTTAGCATGAATAGGTATTAAATGAAGACTGCCATTCTTAATATAAACATAACATTAGTAATAATTTATTATCGTTGACCTTTTTTTAAATATTTAAATAATAAAAATTGTTGAGTTTTAAGTCTTTTAATCAATTTAATTAACCGACGTTTCGAGTCCTTTTATTTATGACCCATTTTCAAGGATGTAAAATGACAAATTACTTGACAAAATAATTTCATAATAAACAAGGTGTAGGTAAACAAAAAATATATTTACAAAATTGCTGAAAATCTCAAATTGATTTAGATAGGTACCTATAGCATCGTTTGAGCGACATTGTTATAAATCACATTAGTTTATCGTTAATTATGTTGTTAATGTATGATAATAATTTATGAGGGAGGTCATTTTGAAAATTTATTAAAAAGAAATTTTATAAATTTATTTTTTTTTACTTACACCATGTTGATTATTTTCAAAATTTCTGTAAAAAGGGCTGATTTCCCAAAGCAATTTATTTGACCAAAGTTGTAGCCCGTAAAATTCCCTATCCGGTTTAAGACTCTAGTTTTTTCTAACATGTTTCATTTAAGAGATATCTTCTAATAATAGTTCTAATTTTTCTTGCAGTTAAAGATTTTATATACTTTTTGGTGAAATTTGTCGACTCTCAACAAGAACTATTAAGCAATAACTTTAACATGGCATAGTTAAAAAAGGGGTTGTTAACAGTGGCGGATAGTGAATTTTTGGGGCCTGATGCTAATTAGATTTTAGAGGCCCCTGGAATATTATGGGAAGGGGGGGTTGTTTTTTGTCTTATATCAAAATAATGATACATTATTTTGTATCATGATACATTATTTTGTAGAGACAAAATGTAAAAATGTAGAATTTTCGAAAAATAATTAACTCCGTTCCCTTAATAAATCACTTTCCGAAAAACCCTCTTCTATTTTCAAAAATACCTGATGCTGCCACCACCCCGAACAGCATTTAAACAGATTCTCTTTAAATTTTTTCTAGTTCATCGCCTGATGATGCCATAATATGATGAAAACGTTTGCGATATTTTATATTTACAGTGTATTTTATTTGTGATAACTTTAAAACATTTCAGTTCTAAAAGTGTGTGTACATTATTTTATAATATGTAGGCTCCGGATAAATAAGCACAAAAAATCCGGAAAAAAGCGCTTTAAAAAGCACGAAATTTGCCCCTAAAAAGCATAAACTTCTGCAAAAAAAAGCATAAAAATTTTTTTAAAAATCGTTAGAAAACAAACAAAAGTAACATTTATTTTTAAAAAGAAAATACAAAAAATTGATACGGTGGCTCCAGAAATTATCAATACACTCCTATATTAACAATGTTAAACGGACATTTCCATGATCTTTTTTCTCATATAAAAATCGATTTTATAGCAAAATTTTTCAAACATTTTTTGTTGAAAATGTCATTCTCTTTATTTTTGTTTCTATACATTTTTCTAGTTTGTCGCACCGTTTCTTAGTAATAGTGACTTTAAAAACACTCTGTAAAAATTTAGATAAAACTCCCATAAGGGCAATGTTAATTTTATTAAATTTTTTACATAGTGTTTTTAAAGTCGTTGTTACTCAGAAACGGTGCAACAAAATAGAAAAATGTATAGAAACAAAAATAAAGAGAATGACATTTTCAACAAAAAATGTTTGAAACATTTTGCTATAAAATCGATTTTTTAATTTTTAAAAGAATTTTAAATATGGAATAAAAATTCACTGAAAAAAGCACAAAAAAGCATAAAAATTGATAAAATGCGCAAAAACTTGAAAAAAGCAAAATAAGCATAAAAAAGTAGGTGTCAAACGATTTGTTTTTTTTAGAATCGCGCTCATTTCTTAAAATTTTTTGAATGCTTGTAACCGCTGCAATAAGCATAAAGCTTAGAATTTCGGTCCCTAATAATATGTATATAAGTAAATAATGAGTCGAGTTTATACAAAAAATATCTAATCATGAAACTGATATTTTGTTTATAAACTTAGGTGAGATAAGGAACAAATCTCTATCCACAAGAAAGTTCTGCTAGTACACGTCAGTATAATTGTACAACACGTCATCAATTACCTTTATATACGTCTATCTTTTCTTGAACTTGACCGCTTTCACCAACAATATTTTACAGAACAGGAATAGTAGCGCCTTAAAAGTTATATCGCCAACTTGACGATGGCAGCGCCATCTCTTCCAATTTTCTTAATTACACAATTGGTTTCCAAAACTTGCATAAGCTTTGCTTATCTGAATATACATAATCAAAGGTAATAGTTAGGAAAATTAAAAGCTTAACGCGACATGGTGGAGCTTGCCGTGGCTATTTTCGGATAGCAGAAATACTCGAATTTTTGCTATAATTTTGAAAAATTTAAATTTAATTTTTTTTTAATTTTTTTATTGTTAGAAAATGTAGCTTAATGCGACATGGTGACATGGTGGAAGGTAAAAATCGCCGAATTGTGGCTATAATCTATAATAATTTTGAAAATTAAAATCTTTTTTTGAATAATAATTTCTACATTTAAAACAAAGGCCAGTTCGTTCATCCAGTTCGTTAAAAAGAAGTGCTTGCAAATAAAATTTGTCTGCATTCAAAATTGCTGTTGTGTAAATATCAACTACAATTATTATAATTTGTAGTGCATTCCGTTTGACCGCCTGCGGTCATACTCAGGTACATAGTATTTTTAACGTAGACGTATGTTAATTTAACATATATGGATACTAAATTGTAAATTAAGAACGAATTAATCCGAAAATTATTCCTGCAGTATACACTAATTTTGTATTTTTAAGATAGTATCTGCTACTTTGTAAATTTTTCGCCATTATGTTCTAGAGCAATTCCTTCTTCAATGCACAATTTCTAAACAAATGCAACTGTGTTTGTTGAAAATAACATTCTTTCGTTTCAATAATCACTGTTTTGAGTTTTTTACAAACTACCCTAATTTAATTTTAAATACCTGTACAAAATTGTATAATTTTATAGCAAAATGTTATAATGTATTAATGATTACTACTCTAAATAATAATAATAAATCGTTTATTTAGCCACTTTGGCTATACATAATACATAACTGTACAATAATACAAACAATAAAACATATGTACACAGAAAGAAAAAATATATAATACAAAAATTTACAGATTAAAAATAAAGAAATGTGCACCAAATTTAAATGCCACTCATATGCTTCCGAAGGTAAAGAGGTCTACTCACGGCCTGATTCGGTTGGATGTCCCTGAAGCGTCAGGTGGCCTTCATCGGGTTGATAGTAAATTGGGTAGTGTGTAAGCACATCACCCGACAATTTAATGTGCATTCCTTGTCGGGTGGTTCTCTTATCCTACCCGACCAGATCAGACCGTATGTAAGCATGATTGGCGGTCGGGTGCAACTATCTCGCTTTAAGCAGCAAGAAGAAAGAGTTTAACCAAGCAAGGAAAATAATTTTCATTTTAATTTAATGTAATTTCAATTTAATAATTGACCGAAACTTCATACTTCATTTTTATAATAATTACTAAAGTCATTCCAGTTTACTTATTTCCCTAATTACTTAATTTTTTATTAGTTTTTAATTTTTTTCGTTAATTATTAATTAACGATAAAGCTAACGAAATACCAACTATTTAATGTTTCGAGGGAATTGAAAACATGTTTAATTGCAAAAATTAAAGAATTTTATTGCTACCTGAGACATTATAAATGCAATATTTAACTTCGCAATCTTGTTGTCATCGTAAATCACTCTTATCTATCAGCCGACCAAATCAGACCGTGTATAGGGGGGTTTCAAATCCTACCCAACTTTTATTATACTTTTTGTATTGTTTTAAGAATCATTCTGTTTAAAACTTTCAACTGAACAATATTGAAATGCCTCCTGTCTGTTCAAAATGTCAAAAAGTTGGGATCGCATTGGCAGCATCGTTATTAATTGATGCGAATAAAAAAAAAGTGTGGTCAAAAAAATGGTTAAAAAACCGTAAAAAATATAGTCATTTGTTGTTAATGAAAGAATTAGATAGTGATGATTTGCGCAACTTTTTAAGGATGGATTATGAAAGTTTTAGCGAACTATTAAATTTAGTACGTCCATTAATTACAAAACAAGATACAGTAATGCGAGAGGAAATTTCTGCTGAAGAACGACTGGTTATTGCTACTTTAAGATATTTAGCAACAGGAAGAGATTATGGGGATCTGAAATTCAGTACTGCAATTTCACCATAACTATTATCCCGTATAATTCCTGAAACATGTGAAGCCATTTATAGCGTTCTGAAACACCATATACAGGTAAATATAACTTATTTAAGAATATAATATAAATGCTTTATTAAATTAATATTTCTATATTTTTTATGAATTACAAATATTAAGAATATTTATTACACTTTTCCATAACTACCAGAAAAATACAAATCTTTTAAGTTTTGCCCGGCTATAACTTTCAAATTTTAAATTCCACAACTAATTCCAAACATAAATGGCAATCGGATTATCAATCATAAAAATATTATTATAGATACCATTTATTTTTCTCAAAAATCCAAATTTGAAGTAAAATTTTAATTTTAATGTTAAATAAAATTCTCAGATATTACAATATGTGGAACGCAAACTTCAAAGATAAGTTGTGTTTATTCAAATTTAATTTATATTTCCTTGAATTTCATTACTATAATTATTCAATATCAAAATCAATTTAGTGATAATTCTCCAAGTCCAATTTAAATTCAACTTCCAATTCAAAATTAATCTATCTTCTATATTTAACAATTCCATCTTCATCAATATCCAAATTATTCAAAATTGGGAGTTTGCAAAATATAAAATAATAACTCACTTATTCAAAATTAAATAATTTATTCGCAAAATCAAAGCTTAAAATAAAAATCTCAACAAAAATTAACCAAAACACAAGAAAATTAACATATCCGCAATATTTACAAATTAAAATTATATTGTAATGTCTTTTTTAAGTTTTATACATTTTTCAAATTAAATTTAATTTTTAACTTCACTTAAAATCAAATGGACGTTATTGATACTTTTTCAATGTTCCTTATCCGCCATTCGATAACCATGCGACCGCGTATGGTTTATAGTCCACCAATTTTCACTTTCATACTCCAAAATACAAAATCCTTCCTTGTTTAAATAATATAGTTTTTTCTCAAACAACCAATCACTATACAAATTAAACAACTCTTCTATTCTAAACTAATATTTATTTTTCATAATTTTTCTGATTTTCTTCATCCAAAATTCACATCATCAGTTCCCCATTTTCCAATCTCCCCCCCCCCCTTCTGAATTCCTCGGTCTCCCTTCCCTTTTCGCGGCAAATTTTAAATTCAGAATAAAACATGAGAACATTTTTTTTTAAATTTAAAAATTTACAAATAATTCAACCCCTAAGCATTTAATAACATGACAATACATATATACAACAAAAATTAAAATCTTTTTAAAGAAAAATATTAATTAAACTTAAAAGGGGTGTCTGGACATACTAAATGAAGGATCTGGGTTAGGTGGGTAATGCTGGAGTGAAGGATTTATTGGAAGTGTGGAAGTACTGTTGGAAACTGGAGGAGGAGAGGAATATGTTGGCGAATGTAAATTGCCAGGAGAGTAATCGTGGTAACCACTAAGCGGTGAATATGCTGATGATGGAGATGAAGAATTAGCAGAGTTGTTTAACGAAATTGATGATTGAAGTGATAACTTTTCTAGTTTCCCATAAAATATCACTTCAGAAATCATTTTCTCGGCTATGCAGCGTTGAATATTGGTCATTTCCTTTAGCTGAAGTCCTATTGCCCGCCCATAAGATTCGGCTGAGGTTTCTTCTTTATGGGAAAGTAAATTTTGAGCACAGTCTATAAGTTTTTCCTGTTTCTTTCTCAAATCTCTCGATGTTGAACGTCGTTTAGCAGGACGTTGTTCAAATAAATTAATTTCAGGATGTGTTTCAGATACCTGCAACAGAAAGCGAATGGTCTAAAACGGCAAAAGAATTCGACAAAAGCGGTTCTGTGTTTTTCAATTATAAAGGAACTTTCAGTGTCGTTTTATTTGCAGTAGTTAACGCGAATTATGAATTCATGTATGTCCATACCGGCACAAATGGAAGTGTTTCTGACGATGGAGTGCTAAGACACACTAAATTTTATGAGAAGCTAATGTCCAATAATTTAAATTTACCACCTTCAACTTTGCTGCCTGGTACAAATATATTAGCTCCGCATGTTTTTTTAGGTGACAGTGCGTTTGCTATAAACAAACATCTATTAAAACCATTCCCACAAAAAATTTTGACGCAAAAAAAGAGAATTTTTAACTATAGACTGTCACGGGCAAGAAGGGTTGTCGAGAATGCTTTTGGAATTTTATCATCGCGTTTTAGAATCTTCCAAAAACCCTTATTGGTCAATATCGAAAACGTAGATGCAATTGTTTTAGCTTGTTGTGTTCTACACAATTTTTTGAGAAAAAAATCTAAAAGTTACATTTCAAGTAATTGTGTAGACCAAGAGAACATTCGAAATGCTACATTCCGGGAAGGCAACTGGCATGGCGTAAACAAAATGGTTTGTTAAGTCTTGACCAAACTAACCAAAGGCAACAAACTGAAGAAGGTAAAAATGTTCGAAGCATGTTTACCGAATATTTCAATCACGAGGGTAGAGTACCTTTCCAAGATAAAATGATTAATGTATTAGGTAATCATGTCATGTAAATAGAAGCTTACCATACAATGAAAGAATCTATAGTAACTAAAGTAAAGACAATACGTACTGTATTGTCAACTTTACCGTTAAAATTCTTTTTTAACGTTGTGTTAAGTTCTGTTAAATGTTATTTGATTTTGTACCTAGTATACTTCTTGTTTTCTTTAACATTAAAAAAATGTTTTGTACTTTTTAAATTATTTTTCACAGCTTTTTTAGGCGCCTTTTGGGCTTTTTTTAAAATCATTTTTATTCGCTTTCTATTAATAACTCGACACTCAAGTTACTAGATTCTTTCGTTGTAAGGTAGAAGCTACCTTCCTACCTCGTCTTCATCGCAGTTGACAATAATAGTGTCAATTCCTTTTCTACTTAAGGCATCCTTTTGGTTTAGGAACTTTAAATATTCATAGTACCACAATGTGGGTACATAAATCTCATCTGCCCCTGCTCCGGTTATTTTACTATCTTGCACCTAAATTGATAAAATTGGTTTTTTAGTTATAGAGTAATATTTATTTTTATGTTTATGTGTAATGTATTATTAATTTTATGTTGTTATTGGATTTTTGTTGAATGCTGACAAAATTAAAGTTTTAAGAATAAATAACTGCATGCATTGATTATAAAAAATCATAATATATAAATATCTATATTTATTAAAAATAATTGTTTATTAACTTACCTTTTTCCACTCTCGTTTGAATGCAGCTCCCATATTTTCAAGCTTTCTTTTCATGGTTGCAATAGTTGCGTCTTTTTCTATAATTTTTAATTTTTCTAAAAGAATTTCAAGGGCCGCATTTCTAGAATCCCTATTACAGTATTCTTTTGTAGAAGGATTATAATAATTTATAAATAATATTATAGAAAATTTTTATTATTGTTAATTTTTGTTATTGTTTAATGTTTAAGCGTCGTTCTCAGCCAATTAACGCTAACGTAAATTAATAAAATGATATGAAATTTCTTGTTTAATACCTCATTTTCATTGATGTATATGACTTTAAGTGAAATTTTATCAATTTTATTAACTAATTTACGTCAAATACATCGATAAAATCAGAAGTTTTAAATAAGTAGGCACCAATTTCGTCATTATTATTTCGAACAACATTCGAACTCTGTATTTCTATAAGTATATTATGTGCGTTGATCTCGATTCAATGCAATTATAGAGGTTGCGGCAGCATTGAGACACGGTTGCCCATGGAAATAATCACAAGCAGTGGAACATTCTAGTCCGACTTTCTTGCACCCACAATTTCCAACGCAATTCTTCGCAAATTTACAAAAAAATTACATTTAGTGATATTTCCGGTGACGTCTTTATTGTTGAGACAGTGATTGAACGATTATAAATCCCCTATCTTCTCCGAGTATTCTAAAAAAATGGAAATCCTGCGATATGAACTGGAGGGTGTTCCACGCCTCCCGGTTTACAATTTTGACTTTATATGTTTATATTATTTTTTTTTGGTTAAAAATTCAAATTTCCCGATTTGGATTAATATTATTGGACAAATATTTTTAGTTCTATTATTAGTTAAATATGTTTTTTGGCTGGTAAAAACAATTGACCAACCAGAGTCTTTTCTCCACCAAAAAATGACAAATGGTAGCAGGAGCAGCAGAAGCGTGCTGGAATTACTTACAACTGACGCGCATGAATGGATTAACGAGATTCTAAAAACCTTTAATTTGCCACCCCCCCAAAAGCATTTTCTAAATACGCCACTGTGCTCTGACAGGATGCAATACCACTTGTCTGAGAAACGAGCGGACTTATACCAAGCAGCACAAATGTTTGAACAAGAAAATTGCTCAGTAGCCGAACTAATTCATAATGGAACCAAGTTAATTCTGGCCATATACGGTGCTCCGGCTCCCACAACAGACACATCTATAGACGACTAGCATAGGTATTTCACTTTTGCCAAGTCCACAAAAGTAGGAACTGCTGTAAAATTGTCTTCACTTCCGCCGGCATCTTCAACAACACAACAGCAGTGGAGATGCATTAGGAAAAATTCTGCATTAAAAACTATTTCTGTAGGAAACAGCCCCGGCCCGAGGGCGTTAGCCCGAGAACAGGCCGGGGCTGTTTCCACGGGTACGGCACGAGAAAAAAGGTGACGCTTAAGGAAGTAGAGAGGAACGCGTAGACAAAATTTCGTTTGGAAAAATTTCTTTCGTTTTCGAAATAATACTTTAATTTTTCGTTGCACCGGATACAGGTACGTCGGTACCTGTTTCCACTTTTTGCACTTTTTTTACACTTTTCTTTTATTTTCGTCGCCCGTTGCGAAAAATTGGTTTTTTTTGTTTTTCGAGTCGTCGCAATTTTTCGGGAATCTCGTTAATCCATTGAAGTTACAATTTTTTTTTGGAATTTCGACTCAAAATTTTTTGTGCACCTGGCCGAACGAAATCGGTGGGGGTTTACTTGGTGGCAGAGGGAATTTTTTCGCTCGATTTTTCGTCATCTCGCACCGTTTTCGAGTTATCGCAATTTTTAGAGAATCACGTTAATCCATTCATGCGCGTCTGGAGTGCTGTACCCCACTAACAAACCTTTCATTATAATTAAACAGTTACACTTGCGTATTAAATAGACATCAATTAAAAAAAATTTTTATTTGTTGGCTTAACCTTTCATAAAACATAAAATTTTAAGCATTACTAAATCATTGATTTGAATGTGTTGGAGGTTTCAGAAATTCAACACTAAGAATCAGATGATCGTAGCTATAACCATTCAAACTTGCAAGAGCTTTGGCAGCATCGTTATGGAATTTGAAACGAACATAAGCAAATCCTTTACATACGCGCCCTTGTTTATCCCTGGCCAAATAAAGTTTCTGAATTGGTCCAAAAGGTTTAACAAGATCTTCTAAATCGGATTCTGAGATTGAGTCACTCAAGTTTGAAATACGAATTGTGGTTGTTTTGTCCCATCCTATTGCCCCTGGCATAGAATATTTATGGTATTTTGTACCAGATGATTTGTTCGCATCGGCCGATGTTGAAGGTGCTGTCTGAATCTGAAATTTTTCCACCAGAAGGACACTTGTAAGTCCAATGGCCACCGCTACACACACGACACTTGAGAATATTTTTGTCTCCTAAAGCCTTCAAATTATTAACACCTCCTTCATGGTCCATCTTATTATCCTCCTCTTTAATGGAAATGAATTGTATATAAACGTCTTTGCCTACGATAGTCGTAGCTGGGTTAGGTCCAGGTTTGTCATCGGCCGATTCACCAAATTTGACCCAAGTTTTTCGCACCGCTATTCTTTTCGTCGTCGTTATATTTGTATTCGGTTGCAATTTTAGAACCATCTAACGAATTATGCTTTAGTTCATACAGTTATAACTTATAACTTTTGACCCCTTATCTTCGGTCAACGTTTAAAATATTTACAATCATAATCACTAATAGTATATTGTATTGTATATGGAGTAAAAGTAAGTCTGGGGTTTAAGGTTCAGACCTGAGTGACGATTTGTGACGATAAGGAGGGGGGTCTATAAAATGGTGACGATGGCAGTAAAGTGAGACATTATTTGCTTGTTATAATATCTCCAGAAAAAAGTTTTGTAAACAGTGAGCCTGACTAAATAAATAGAACAATAATTAATTTATTAATAATTATTAATAAACTCAAAAAATTGCATTATTGAAATAAGCACCTAAAAATTTTGGGTGGGCACTCCAATGGCCCACCCCTGGCGCCGTCACTGCTTTATGTACAAAGTAATCGACGTAGAATCAACGGAAATTTCTGTTGTGCATATTAAACGTCGTTCTCAGCCAATTAACATGCCACAACATAGCATTGCATAACTTAATGTAGTAAACCGCCCCCCCCCTTTTGTTTCGTTTTCGTCTTAAATTTTATATATCTTTCTTTGTACACGCTGTTCTTTAAATACGGAGTCAGATTTTATTTAAAATCAAAACGTACTTAATTAAAACTATTTTTATTCAAATTATAAAATCCAATCCTGTATTTTAGAAACACTTCTTAACTTAAAACAATAAGCACACTGTACCTATATTATTATTAATTATTATATATAATACCTATATTATTATCATTATAACATTAATTCAACTAGTGGTTAAATTTTTCTTTTTTTGATTTTAATTACTTATCATTTAAATAATTACTCAGTTTCAAAATACAGCTAAGAGTCACTGGTTTATAAATTTAATCTAAGGGTACTTTCTACTATGGACCCAGACTGATAAGTCTCATGGTAGAAAATATGTGTAACTTAAGATAATATCGAGATACAGAGTGATTGCGTGTAATCATATTTGCAAAACAGTGACCCTAAATTTTTTTTGACTTGCGAGTAAAATTTTGAACTACAAGTCACCGTTTTAGATGCACTGCATTAATTCTTTTTTTTTTTCGTTTTTTTATTTTTAATTTGAAATAAAATAGATTTTTCTTCTTTTTGCGATATATAATAAATACTTATATTTAGTTTATTTTATTCAATTCAATTCAAAAACCTAATTTAAAGAAAATTAAAACATAAATCCGGTCGATAAGGATTAATTAAAATAATTTAAATAAAAAATTAAGAATTTTAAAGAGAAACCTTTTATTTAAAATTAAAAAATATGCACCAAAAAGTAACAAATAAAAACAAACAACGCTCCTTGAAAACATCTACCGGGTGCCGAATGAGTTAGCCGCACATAGGAAACATAGGAAATGTTTACATAAATGTAAAAAATTATTTATCCAAATTCTTGCTTCCCTAATTTATTATTTTAGAAAAAAAAAATGAAAGACACAAAAATAATGCAGAATTATAAACCACGAATGATAACACCATTAGATTTCATCTAGCTTTTGTTTAACAGGTCAAAAAATGCTTTCGAACTTGTTAAAATTTTCGTTTATCGCACTGGCCATGTAATCAATTAAATTTAATTTCTATTTTCAAAAATAATTACTGTGGAAACTTGCATGGTCAGTCTGATAAATGGAACTTTTAACAATTTCAAAAGCATTTTTTGACTTTTTAAGTAAAAGTTATATGAAATCTAATGCAGTTATCATTCGTAGTTTATATTTCTGCATTATTTTTGTGTCTTTCATTTTTTCTCTAAAATAAATAAAGAAGCAGGAATTTGCATAAATAAGTATTTACACGTTAATTTTCTATGTTCGGCTAAGTTAATCAGCACCCTGTATATAAAAGGTGTGGGGTTATGAATTTTATACACAAATAGTATCATTGAAAAGCCCACTAAATCTGCGAGTACATACAAAAATGGCTATAACATTATTTTTAATGACATCTTTGCTATGTAAGTCTATCCAAAGAGTATGTACATACAGGGCCGGATTAACCAATAGGCAAACTAAGCAACTGCCTAGGGGCGCCGAGTAGGAAAGGGGCGCTCAGATTATTTGACCTCACAATGAAACTGAAAAACCACTTAAAGGCTTAAGCAAACAGGTTACTAAAAAATTTTGAATTATTGAAATCCATTGATTATTGAATTTTGGTCCGGCATTTTGAATAAATGTGACAAAGTCAGCAAATAAATCTCTTCAAAAAATAGAATCAGGTTATCAATTAATTGCTGTTTCAACCAAATTCTACAGTTCACTATTAAGATACTTTCGTTTTCTATGAGATCAGTATACTCGTATGACGTTAACGAAGAACATGGAAAAGAATGGTCGAATATTTATGAATATAAAAACGAAGACAGTTTGGCAAAAGTAAGCATGGTGAAGTCGGGTTTAGTGGGAAAACTGAAATGTAGAAAAAAGGACAACTGACTATAGCAAAATGGAAAATAATTTTGAATTTTTAAATAATTTGAAAAACCTTGATGATGGCGAATTATTAAATCATTCATAAAATCTCCAAACATGTGAAGAGTTGAACTTGGAATTTTCTAAACATACTTAAGAAATTCAATTGTTAAAAAAGGATTTAACGAATTTTGCTGCGTCTATAAATAGTGAGTTAACCAACACTGCTGATTTTGAAAATAATGTTATCACAGAGTATTTGGAAACACGCAATCCCGAAAAAGAATTAAATTTTTGCAATATATATTTTGTCATAATAATAAATTATTATCGAATACAATGTTCTTTTTATATTTTGTATTAGTTATGAATAGCAGATATCCCAAAAATCTAACTAAAGTAAAATCGACTCAGGAGTATACATAAATAAAACTATCACTAAATAAGAAAATAATTTTAGAAAATATTGGTGCCTCCGCGAGAGCTGATTTTAAGATAAACGAATATGTATTTGTATAACAAGAATTTTAAGTTAAATTTCAAAAATTTAGGAATATCGAGTCTAAGCTCGAAATTTTCTAGAAACATTTATATGGGGGGGGGGACGCTTAAAAACTTTTACCTAGGGGCGCATACATTAATAATCCGGCCCTGTGTACATACTCTTACACAATTTAATATACCTACTAGCAATTCTTAGACGTTTAATAGCCCCACGCTTTTTTATAGATGTTTTCAAGGAGCTTTGTTTGTTTTTATTTAAACAATTATTTATTTTTTACTTTTTAGTGCACATTTTTTAATTTTAAATAAAAGGTTTTTTTAATTCTTAATTTTTTAGTTTTATTATAAATGTATTTTAGGTTGTAATTTATTAATAATTACTAGATTGCTTAGGTTGTGCGACTTAAACACGGCACTGTAGCTATTGTTAGATTTCCCTTGGGTAAAATTTTTCGAAATTATAAACATATGTAGTTAGTTATTGATGTAAACTTGTTTTCGGTGAGTGTACATCTTTGAAATTTGTAGAACCTTTGTAACATCAGGCTTTCTCTATTATAGTCTTGAGAATGGACACATAGAGTGTCCGAAACGTCGACTTACAAGTAATTTTGTGTTTTGATTTGCTACCCACTTAACCTGAAATTCCTTTTTCTACATATAAGCTTTGGGTGAGAATCCTTTACCTTACTTATAAACATATATTTTTAAATATGAATTTTTGAAATTAATATTTTATATAAGGCGTCCATTAATTGAATCGCTAAGTGCAGAAAGGAAAGTACTACAAAATTTACATTTTGAGATAATCGATTGAAACTGTTTAAATTTTTAACCATACCTTTCAGCTGCACAATTTTTTTACACATATTTAGAAATGGCTCTTAGATATAGGAAAAGTGAAAAAATTAGTTAATTGTATCAATATCTTACCTAAAAAAAAATATTTATTATATTGAAGTACTTACCTTTCTGCACTTAATAATGCTGTTTAATTTAAACAATTGAAAAAACTCAAGTAAAAGAAAACTTTATTCTATAGGACATAAAATACATTCATTCAAAGGCAAAATAAACATTGTTTTTTGTTATATACAGTGGCTAACAATATTATTCATCCAGTCCCAATGTTAGCAATGTAAATAATAGGTTTTGAAGGCGTGTTTTGTCATATAAAAATTATTTTTACAGCAATACTTATTAGAAATTTTTTGTTGAAAATTTTATTTACTTTATTTTTGTTCATATAAATTTTTCTATTTTGTCGCACCATTTAAAAGTTACAGTAACTTTAAAAAAAACTCTGCAAAATACAAAATAAAATTTTGTCTGTATCTCAAAAACGGTGCAACGAAATAGAAAAGTGTATAAGTAGTTTTTTCTTGTGAATTTCATTCCCTACATTTTTGTTCCTATAAATTTTCCAATTCGTTGCACTCTTTTTGAGATACAGATGAAATTTTGTATTTTACAGAGTCTTTTTTAAATCACCGTAACTCTGAAATGGCGCAACAAAATAGAAAAATTTATATAAACAAAAATGAAGGAAATGAAATTTACAACAAAAAAGTTTTAATAAATATTTCTGTCAACCACAAACATCTACTGTTAATTACGTAGGTGACGCTACGTCGCAAAAACCCTTATTTTGCTGACGAATAACTAACTAACGCTTTATGGTAGAACTTTTATTCCTGCACTAAACGATCGGGCTATGTCGAAAATATATGACATCATGGATAACTCAATTTCGACAAATTTGTCAGTACTTCCCTTTCTGCAATTAGCGATTCAATTACGTGAGGCAAATTTAGCGATTTTTTGATTCCCCCCCCCCTAAACACCTCACGTAATTAATGAATGTCCCCTAATACGTATATTCTTTCATAGTTAGTATTTTGATATTTTGTGTTTATTTTTCATTTTTCAGAATTTTTTAAAAACGAAATTAGAATATAAAAATTCGCCGCAAATGACAGCTGTGTACCAAATTTCAGCTCTCTAGGGCGTAGGGAAGGTAGGGAAGTTGGTTAAAACTGACTTTAAAAAAGTCCATGCACACGGACGACACTCACGCCAAGTTACAAGTTGCGGTAGAAATTGTGCGTGCAAGAAAGTTGCACTAATATGTTCCACTGCTTGTGGCTATTGCCATGGGCAATTGTGTCTCAATGCTGCCGCAACGTTCTCCGACATTGAGAACAATGAAGATATGGAAGACACTCCTTGAGTTGAAAAACTGTATGGCCCAAATGGGAACACCTATTATAAAAGTTGTACGTCTGTAAATTCTCTACCTTAATGGTCCAATCCATTTTTTCGTACGCCTAACGGTTTTGGAGATACAACGTAGACTAAGTGAAAAATAGTTATTGATCTTGATGGTATCCGGACAGTTGGCCTCCCACAACTGACCCTGGCGACAATTGGCCATCAGGACTATTGGCATTCGGGACTATTCGCCTCACGGTAATTGGCCTTCGGGACAGTTGATCTTTGCGATTACCGACCTCATGATGGAGGTCTCAGAAAACAAGTTTTAGTGAATTGGAATGCCCATGCTGTTACGATTAATTCTGTATCCACTTTTTATGGATTTTAAAATTTATTTTATTTATTTTATTATCAGCGTTTTCACCAAATGAAGTAAAAATATAGAATAAATATAAATAAATAAATAAATAAAAGACAGTAGTCTCGAAGGTCAATAGTCCCAAAGACCAGTTGTCGAGGGCCAACTGTCTCGGGGCCAGCTGTCCTACAGTCGATATTGATTTGTTGGCATATGGCCCGGTTCAAGTCGTTTCACTTAATAGTAACTTTTCTATGTTTTCCCGGACAAAGAATAAAAATTTCAATGATGAATATGGAAGCTCATATGATTGACCCAAAAATGTAAAAAAAACAAAACCTTGAAAAACATGTATACAGCCCCACCAAAGATTTTGCGAATAACTCCGCGACGGTTGAGGCTCAAACGACAGGAATGGAAACTCTAACGTTTGACACCAATTTTAACAAAAAATTTGATTTGGGGGGGGGGAGAAATAAATAAACAACAAATAAAAATAAAGATGAGTATGTTATAAAATAAACGAATAGATTAGAAAAAGTTAAATCTATTAAAAAGCTACAAAGAGTAAAATTTACAAAATTGAGAGAATTGCCTGCTTTTTATATTTGCAGGTTTTAACAATTAAAATGTACTTAATCCATATTAAATGTCGAGTTAAATTTTCCACGTCTCCTCAATTTTTTATGATTATGAATTTTACCGTGATCAAAAAATTGCTGTTTATTAGAAAATTCTTCATCACACACTTCACATATGAATAGAATTTCTTCCAAGCAATCCTCGGTTCTGCTTAATTCATCCTTTCGAAAAGTGTCAACATCAAATTTACAAGAATTTTCCAACAAATGGGATGATTTTATGTGATTGTCCAGTTGCTCTTTGTGCTGACATTTGTAACTACAATGGGGACACTCGAAAGCCTCTGGTTTAAAATGAGTTTTGACGTGATTCGGCAAGTTTTCTTTTTGTGAAGATGTGTAGTCGCAAAAATAGCATTCATATAGTGTTTCATTCAAGTGGTGTGCTCTTACGTGGTCCCGACATTGATTTTTGTGCAAAAACTTCTTATTGCAGACCGAACATGAGTACAATGTTGTTTCTTTTTGATTGCTTACATTCCGAGTGTCCAATTTGTCTCTTCTGAAATATAACGAATTACTGCTTAAACGACTTTCTCTTTCATGAGCTTTTAAGTGGTTTGGTAAATCCTCTTCATCTGAAAATTCTTCTTCTTCACATGTTTTGCATGCAAGTATTACTTCTGAGTTTTCATTGCTGACTGACCCACTCTCTAAATATTGCTCAGAACTTACAGAATGCAATGTAAGTTCGCGTGAAACTTGATTCCGAAACTGTTGAAATTCCTCTGTCTCATTGTGGCGATGATCTTTATCCAAGTGTTTGTTTAACTCAGATTTATCATAAAACGTTACATCGCACAAGTCACAATTAAGTAGTTCCGTATCATTATTACAACTAAAACTGACACTTTTGTCAGAATGCAAAGTTAAATGATTCCGCAAACTTTCTGTGTCTACAAATTTCTTTCTACAAATTTCACAAGAATACATATTTTCATGCTTCCTACCACTTAAGCAATTATAAACCACCAATTCATAAGCTTTAGGAGTTTTCAAATTCAGCACATCTGCAATGTGGGATCTTAAGTGCTCCCGTATTTTCCCTTCATCCCGAAACTCTTCCTCGCAAATTTTACATACAAGCACTTCTTCGTCTGATTCTTCGTTTGTGGTATTTTGCACGTATCGATGATTTTCGACACTTTCATTCGTTTCAACTTTATTGGGTTCTTGTAATTTTGAATTATTGCAAAATTTCCTGTCACCACCACAGTCGTCCTTGGTTTCTTCGGAAGCACTGCCGTCCAAACTTTCTTTTGTTTTTTTTAAACGCTTTGTTGGTCTCTTCAATTTAGTTCCCTTTCTTTTCTTACCACATTTCAGTTCTTGTTCTTCGGAATGTATTTCCAAGTGACGCTTCAATTTGCTGATAATATAAAATTGCAGATCACAGAATTCACAGTTATAAGGAGTTTTTCCCTCGTGGGATTTTACGTGCAACGTCAAGACTTCCTTTCGTGTAGTTCTGTATCCGCATAGGTGGCATTCAAATGGCTTTTCGCCCATGTGAATTCTTAAATGGATTTGCAAATGTTGCTTTTGAGAACATCTGTAGTCGCAAAACATACATTTAAATGGTTTTACACCAGTATGCGTTTTCATATGATTCGATAATGTACCTTTTTGTGAGCATTCGTAGTCGCAAAACTTACACTTGTAGGGTTTTTCCCCTGTATGAACTTTCATATGCGAACGTAGCTGCTGGTCTTGCTTACATTTATATGGGCAAAGTTTACAAATGTACGGTCGCTCACCAGTATGAATTCTTGCATGATTAGTATAATGATGTAGAAATTTAAATTTCCTGTCACAAATTACACACATGTACCGTTTCTCGTCTTCATTATTCTCTTTATCAGCGCCAGTCTTCTTACCATCTATTTCACTATCCAGCTCTTCTTCATTATCAGAAGATTGCGATAGCTTTCGTTTTTTCACAGATCTCTTCATTTTAACCATATTCAAGTTGTAAAAATTCACCAATTAGTGAGGTTATGTTAAACTTGTTGGAAATTCCTCCTGAAAAGGTCAGTATATTAGTGGGCGGTTAAATTAATTAAAAAAATTAACTTACTTTTCGTATACGGATTTTTAAAACAAACGTTAACTTTATTCGTACAAAAAACTGCGGAACAGCAGTGATTTTCACTGGTAACAAAAAAATAACGAACTTCGTCAAGGTAATACAGTGTTGCCATATAAATTTTTGTTTCAGGTGTAGAAGAATTCATAGAACCCACCTAAAACGAATAACTATTATTCTTATTTTAAATTATTTAAACTTCTTATTTCAACTTCAACCTACAGACCTCTTAAATAAATATGATACGATATTTACGATTTTTGAACTAAATTTAAATTATAATTTAATTAATAATAATTTTATGACGTTTGGCGAAAATAATTTTTGTAATAAATTAGGTGATTAACGTATAATTTAAAATTATTTCATTTATATTACACTGAATCATTATTTGTTATTTATACCTTGACAACGAAATATATTAAGTATGCTATAATAACCTAGGGCGTATAAATCATAATGCCCGCTTATTATGCCCTCTCAATAGCAATTCCACCGCAAACTAGAAAATTTAGCAAAATCTAATTCAAAATTTATAAAAATTTTTAAATATTCTCAAATTTAAATGCAGTGTAATATAAAACGTTGTATGCACCACTGGCATTACTCGATGTTTATGCTCTCGAGCAACTTAAAAACTCTCGGGCCTAGCGGCCCTCGACCTTTTAAATTGGTTGCCCTCGACATAAACATCGTCATAATGCCCTTGATACATAAATAACTATTTTGTTCAGCATCATGGCGGCTCTATTACGTACACTTGGTATTGTTTTGAGTTTGATTTTTAATTATTTTATGGTAAAACCGCGGTAAAATGATGATTCTCAAAAGAATCAAAAGAAGAAGAATAGAACACCAAAAGAATGCAAACGTTTGATAGATTAAAACCATTGAGTATATGAGTTTATAAAGAGACGCAAGCATATGGAGGAATTGCAAATAGTATATCCCTCTCACTCAAACAACAATCTGTTCTTTTTTATCTTTACTCCCCTGCCGTCCCATGTCCATAAACTAATCGTATCGACAACTAGTGCTTTTAAAAGCAGCGGACAACACTAGCAACTATGATAATATAACAAACTCGGAGAGTGCATTCCTAATTAAATTAAATCGTTTTGTTACGTGCGCATTTTAAATAGTAGACGTTTATAGTATTTCTTTTAAATATAAATTACTCATTAAATTTAGAAAAACTTTTGCAATTTATGAAATTTAATGTACCTACATAAATAAAACCCTACAAAAATAAAAACATCAATTTTAAATAAGATTCCGACACAACTAAATTATGAAATTATCTTTATTATATTATTGAAGATTTTAATATTACAAATTAAGCTGCGAATTGCACTTGCTCGATGTTGTATTCAATTTCTAGGAACTTATATTATTAATCAAAAAAAATAACGACAAACATAATTATTACTTTCCCATTTACGTAGTAAAGGAAATTAAGTATTGTAATCGAGTAAAAAAAATTTTTGAACTAGCATTTTTTCCATAGTCTATAAGTCCGTACAAATCGTTTGAGACAAATTTTGCAATGATGTCCGGATGTGTGTGCGTATGTGCGTGTGTGTGTGCGCGATTTTTTCGTCCACGATTTTTTCAAAACGCGTAAACCGATTTTATTCAAATTTCATATACTGGTTTGTAACAGCAATCTCGAGAGCTGATTAGATTTTGGTTGAAATCCATACGTTATTTTTTTATTTATTAAATTTTAATTATTTTTTTATTATTTTTTTTTAAATTTAAATTTAAATTTATTATTATTATTATTAATTTAGTAATAAATGGGAAAGTTATGTGTTGTCACATCAAATTTTTTTAAGTCATATTCGTGTACTCCTCTGTTAATAATGTAAATTCTACCTTTTGAAGATCTTTTTTGACACATAAAAATTACTTTTACAGCAAAACTTATTAGACACTTTTTGTTGGAAATGAAATCGCTTTAATTTTTGTTTATATGCATTTTTCCGTTTCGTCCAACCGTTTCCGTTTTATAGGAACTTAAAAAAGGCTCTGTTAAATACAAAAAATATTTTCATCTGTATCTTAGAAACGGTGCTACAAAATGGGAAAATATATATGAACAAAATTATAGGAAATGAAATATACAATAATAAATGTTTATTCATATTTTTGTTTCGGTGTACCAATGTTGAAGTACAGACAGTGGCGTAACAAGCAGGTGAGGGACCCGTGTGCGAAGTTGTTAACGGGGGCCCTGCTTTTATAAAAGACAAAAAAGTTGTATACATGACGATTTCCATGCAATTCCAGTGATTTCCAAAGAATTTCTTCCAAACAAGAGCGGATATAGAGACGAGTAACTACCCCAACCCTTTCTTAAAATTTCACGCTCGTTTATTACTAAGGGGCCGTCCTTCAATCACGTGAGGTTTTTTATGCCATTTTTTTACCCCCCCCCCTTTGGTGATACGTCGTGAGGTTTTAGGCTACCCCTACCCCCCTACCCAACGTCACGTGTATTTTTTTTTGAAAAATTTCTTCAAGTAGAGAGACAGAGAGACAGAAAGTCGCGGGCAGCGGGACGACAAGTGGCATCACAACGTCCAGTGCCGGAAGCCAGTTGAGAGCTAAATATTGTTGTTATGTTGCTTTTTAGGCATAAATTTGCTCGCTCGGGATTTCACGGGGTAACAAGAAAATATACACGTGATTTTCACAGCATCCCTCCCCCCCATCGTGATCAATCATGATGTTATTCTAACCCCCTCCCCCTGTTAGAACCTCACGTGATTAAAGGACAACCCCTAATAAGTGGAATAATGATAGAGAAAATAATTGTCATATGCAAAAGTATAGGGAAATTTGAGGAAATCTAAAATATTATAGACTACCTATTTTGCTTTTTCCATTTTCTGAGATTTCATTGGCTTTAAAATTTTCTCGAGTTTCCTAAGATTTTCTTGAAATTACTATGGATTTCTTGAGATTTTCTATATTTCTACAAATTTTCTAAGAATCTGTTTCTTGAGATGTCTTGGAATTTTTCAGAATTTTTACAGATTTCCATTCACTAGTACACACAATTTTTCCGTCGATTTCCCCTTAGTTTGTAGTAATTGGAAAACCGAAGGAAATAAAATCGTGATATACAAAAGTGAAAAGAAATCCAAGCAAATTTTAGGGAAATTCTAAGAAATCTTAGTAAAACTTAAAAATGATATTTTCTTCCCAAGGAAATCTTGGGAAATTTAGGAAATTTTTAGAATACCATAGATTAATTTTTTTATTTCTTTTTTTAATTTTCTAAGACTGCCTGGCAAAGGCAGATATAACAGGAAATCAACCCCCACTCATGAGCTTTAAAAAAGCAACGAAATTGACTACGGCTTGTTTTGTTGAAATTTTAAAAATATTAAAATAAAATATTCTTATTAAAATACATAATATATTTATTCCCCCATCCTAGATCCGCCCTTGATTTTAGATTTCAAGGCTGTATTAGATTGCAATAACTTCATAATTTTAATAGTCTATCCCTGGTGCGCATAAAGAGATTAACGAGATTATCATTCCAAAGAATTTTGGGGGAGAAAAGTAACATAACAAACAAAGTAAATAAATAAAACAGAATAAAAACGTGGGAGGGTTTTAACTTTAATTTTTTTTTCAACAAATATAAATGGGGGGTATGGAATACCCTTCAGTGCACCAGCACAGAAAGCACAAAAGTGTGTGTATACGTTTATTTTTGTTATAAAAATTTTTCACTCTGTCAGAAGAAATATATTTATACGTCATTTGTATACAATTCATACATCATATTCACTCATCATGTACCGTAAAAATTCGCACCGGGGGTCTGGGGGTGTGGAACACCCCTCAGAACATTGTAATTGTAAGACCTTTTTGAAAGTTAAATTATTGGAACGGAAAATCCTTTAACTATAATTGCTGGTGCACTGGGGGGTATTCCATACCCCCACACCCCCCGGTTTGAAAACCCAAAGGTGTGTGTGTATACGTTGTGTGATTTACCTTCCTATGAAAACTTTATATTCTCTTAGAACAAATACATCTACATATCATTTGTATACAAACAAAATGTTTTAGTGTATATTTATACAACATTTTATATCTCTCACCGGGGGGTCTGGAACACCCCACAGAATATTATAGTAAAATTCCTGGTATGGAAGTCACAAGTTTAATAGCATGGCAATCACGGTGACCTGGGGCTATTCTATACCTCCTCCCAGACTTCAAATAGCATCTAGTTGTGCACCTCCTACTTTTGAGAACTTTTTTAAGATTGAAACTGGGGGCCCTTTTAGCAGGGGACCCGCGTGCATCGTACCCACCGCACCCTGGTAGTTCCGCCTCTGAGTACAGATATTCAAAAAATATTTTGTGAATTTTACCGAGTCTTTTTTAAGTCACTGCAAAACGGAAACGGTGCGACAAATCGAAAAAATGGATATAAACAAAAATTAAGAGGATGAAATTGGCGACAAAAAGTGTCTAATAAGTTTTGCTGTAAAAGTAATTTTAGTGTATCAAAAAAGGTCTTCAAAAGCTTGAATTTACATTGTTAACATAGGAGTGTACGAATACGACCGTGAGTGATATAATTTATTGTAGTTTAATCTGAGTAAATATGATAGGCACCTAAAGTTATTAGCCTGGGGCGCTAGACTAGCTAAATCCAGCACTGACAATTCCTAAACAATTTCATTTTGATAATGATGCCGACAAATTTTTCATTATGTATCGTAGTTCTATACTGCATTGTAAAAAAAAGTTTATTTTTGTCAATGGAAAATTCTTAATATCACATTTAATTTGTTTAGCAATATTTTTTAATATGTTTAAAATGTTCGGGGAAATAAAATTAGCATTTCGTTTTTATTAATAAGATTGGGATCGTCATCTTGTTTCAAAAAGTCGTTTCTAAAGTTTTCGTAATTAGTATCTTTTATTAATTTATATGAAACATTATCCTGTAACGTACGCAACTGAACAAAAAACTTATGCTCCCACACCTTTTTGAATTTGCGCACTTAGCATTATGAGCACGTATTACCAGATCCGCCGATTATAATAAACACGCTCCGCGAGGTACCTTCTCTGCACCTTGCTAACAGATTGATACCACTGTGGATCGTGAGAAATCTCGCGATCCACAATTGAAATCATTAGGTAGCGCCATCTAGTTGTCACGACACTTTTATATTGCATTAAAACATATACAGCTGCGCCTCTTGATAAACTCATATACTCAATGTTAAAACTATACGTTTTAGATTAATTTGATATTTCTCCGCGTGATGGCGTTCGCTTAATGTAAATTACGTATAGGGGTTCACTTTTTTTGGCTAATTAACAGTTCATGTTTATTTAACAGGTCCGTGCTTCAACCAAATTTTGAATTTGACTCTAAATTTTTACGACTGTGAAATTTTAAATGTCGTTATGTCAGTGTTACCAATAACAATTTATATTGAATTAAAGTTTACCTTTCAGACGTGCTTATTTGTATCCTCCGAGATTCCTTATTAATTATAATATATACCTATATAGTTATAATAAGGCTTTTTCGCAGAAACAGCTATAGGTATAAAAAATGTGTACCAAAACTCCAAAAGCTATAATTGATTAAAACTATTCGTGCATTGTGATGATGATGATGAAATTATTATTATAAATTATTAATTTGTGGTGCATTTTTTTAAATAGCCTCAGTATCTCTTTTTAAGTTTTTCTTCATATCTCTAACAAACTGCACCACAACAAAAACGTATGTTAAGACAGTTCCAACACTCTGAAAATAAAATTTTTTAATAAAATTATTTATAAGATAGTCCAATTTAAAAGTTATCAGCGTAATAAACTAGAATTTGAAATATACAGACGGGTGGACGGATATTTTATACTATTGGAGTGTTTTCTTACTTTCATAATAATTTTACTCCAAAATAATAATTGCAAATATGGTGTAATCAAAATCGTACTGGAAATTTTGCCGGACAACATTTGTTCGACTAGCGGTTATTCGACTGGATTTATTCGACTTAACATTTAGACGCACAAATATTTATTTGATCTGGAATTTTGTACCACATACCTAAGTAGTACATTCGCACAATTAAATAATTAAGTCCAGGAAGTCTTTAAATTTTTAAATTTGGAAAGTTTTATTTTGGAATGTACAGAATGTACATGAAATGTCTGATAACTGAAGAAGTCCAATAAGGGACGTCCATTAATTATTACGTAAAGCGTTTAAGGGGTTGTCAAGCAAAAATTTTATTCAATCTCACGTGAGGGTGAGTGGGGTCTCGGTAAATATCACGTAATTTTCGCAAGAAACTGTAAAATTGCGAGATAACTGGGTTAAATTAAGAAAAACAAACAATCTCACGTGAGATTAGAGAGGAGGAGAGGGGGTCAAGCCAAATTTCAGGAAATCTCACCAGGGGGTGGGGGTCGCAAATCGCCAAACGTAATTAATGGACATTCCCTAAAGTATTTATTTAAATTACAACTGAGCACTTACTTGAGCTAGGAAATCTAATCCTGGTTCAAATATATCTCCATATCTAATTACTATATTTTGCCGTAGTATAGTTTTAATTGTAATTTCTATCTGCAAAATTAAATGTTTAATTTTATAAAACTTATAATATAGTTCAATAATTTTATATCTACCTCGAGCGCTTCTTCACGATTCAGCTTACTAATCGGAAACTTGAATAAAAATGACAATAATTCATTGTTCTGAAAGAAAGTTTAATAATTTATTATTAATTGGCAGTACAGGATTTACGTATAATGCCCGTATTAATAGTCACGGATTAATCCGAGATTCAAGATTTACCAATGAGATCACTGGAATTTTTAAGTTCAACAATCTCATTGGTAAAATCTAGGATTATCTTGAATCTCAGATTAATCCGTGACTATTAATACGGGCATAAGCTAACCAAGTTATAGCTTAGGGCTCCCACTTAATTCCAAGTCCCAAGTCCTCCAGGACTTACCTGCATATGGAACCATTTGAAAAAATCAGAAATGCAACATGAAAAACAGTTAATTTTTTTCGCGAAAACTCGATGGCAATCGAACTTTTCGAACATATATGTCTGGTAGGCTCTAGTGATGAAAATAAGGTTTTCGCAGAGAAATCTTTGCCAGGGTTACCATAATAAAAAAATTATAAATATGAAAATGTCATCGTATCCCCGGAAATGTTTAACCGATTCAGATAAAATTTTGGGTGCTGATGTTTGGAGGTAGAAATTACGATACTTTTTTAAATAGAATTTGTTTTTCTACAAACTAGAACCCCTTTATTTTCTAGAATCATCGGATGTTGAGTTATAAATTAAATTAAGAGAACTTCAAAAAATGTTAAATTCTATTTTACTGTTTTTTAAACTTGTTTTCTGTAACCACCGCAAAGATTGGGACATAAACAAATATGATAAGTATGAAAAACAAAGAAACTTGAAGAAGAAAAAGAATCAAATAACTAAATAAACATTATTGTATTATATTGATAATATTGAATACTTACAACAGTTTTTGCATTTTTATACAAAAGAAGAAGAAACGCCATCATCGTAAGAGCTGACAATATCATCACTGGTACTTCCCACAGTTCTTCTAGCATGTAATCTTCAGAACCATAAATTATCACTACAGTGCAGGCTATGGGCCATATAGTGGTCAGTATTCCGTATATTAATAAAGCAGGATTCAGAAAGTTGTTGCCTAGTACAAAAAATTTACACCTCATTTCATGTATTTGTCGAAAATTCCTCAATAGATTTATAATAGAACAGTTGTTCATCCTTTCGTTATTTTTTTTTCTCAATTCCAATTTTTTTATTACAAATTGCTGACAATGTTGAGCTATTTTTGTAGTAGCTAATAAAAAAATGACGAAGATTAGGCAAAGCATCAAGTCTGCATGAACCAATATTATTGCACATCCGTCAATTGTTTTTGCAAATGCCACCGAAGTTTTAAATTTTAAAGTTAAATGAATTCCCAGAGAAATAATCCATCCAATGCACATTACAGAGCAAATAGAATCAATATAATAATCTTGTAATAATAAAAGAGGTTTGTGCGTTTTCAACTTCCAATCTTGTAGATAAGCGTCAACTATAGTGTACATATTTTGTAGATGATGTGATTTGTAAAAACTTAGTATAAAAATACTTAACGCTCTTATTGCATTTATTAGGTTTATACAATTGACGAACCAGACTGTTAAATTTTGCTTATCAATTGTTAAAACTAATTTGCAATACCAACAGGCCAAAGCAAAAGCAAATATTACTAAAACGAACCAACTCGCAAAGTGAATTTTTGATTGAATTATTTTTATTTCCGAACCACCACCGACGCCGCCATCTATATGCAAACATTTTATGTAGAACCGGGGAATTCCACAAAATGAAGCGAACCACATGGAGCGCTTCGTTGCACAAGCGAGACAATTTTCTTTATACATCTTCTTAACAATACCGCGATTGACTAAACTATTCTGACCAACATTTATAAAAATAATAATTATGTAGATAAGTGGTAGAACTTTTTTCTTAGTGATTATCCCATTAATATTACTATTAACAAACAATATCATCATTTGGTTTCTAATTTTTTTATTTTTATAAATGACAGAAATAATAATTACTAAAAAAGCTAATTGTAGTTTATCTTTAGCTTTGGAAATTAGCTCCAAATTGTAGTTTGAAAAGAATTTGTGATGTAGTTTTTCTAGAATACAAAAATATAGAGACCCAAATATATTGTCTCTCTCCACAAGGTAATTTATAGGGATCTGGAGTTATTAGTTTGTCGATCAACAAACTAATCAAATATTTATCAGCATTTTATGTTTGGCATCTATACCTTTCACAGGGCCTATTTTACCACTACGCGTATTAGGCACGTACCTAGGGCCCCATGAGCAGAGGGGCCCGAAAAGAGAGAACATAAAATCGTAAAATAAAAATCAAATATTGATGAAATAACCCAAAACTTGGGCACTCAAACATTTTCTAAAGCCTAGTGCCCAACTCTGTTAAACATGGGTTGGGTACAACTCGCCGCGAACGATTTGCCGCGTACGATTCGCCGAGCACGATTCGCCGCCGGCACGATTCGCCGCCGGCACGATTCGCCGCCGGCACGATTCGCCGCCGGTACGATTCGCCTCCAAGCACGATTCGCCGTGACACGATTCGCCCCGAGCTTCTAGCGCCATATATATCAATAATCATCAGATTAAACAAGAAAATTATTTTTGGCGTAAACGAATTAAAAAAAGTTCAAAAAAACAGAGACGTGTTTTATGAAAGTCTAGTTGCCGGGAATCATACCGCAAAAAAAAATAATAAAAAGTTCATCCTTGCAGATCCAAGAATCTTGACATTAGTCAATGATTTTGAGAATCGGGATATATTAGAATAACTTCATGGTTTGGCCCACAATTTCGAAATGTTGGAGACTTAATCTGAATAAAATTGAAAATTTGAAAATAAACGAAAATATAAAGAACTACTGTTGTTTTTTCTAACTTTTGAGAAATTTATTTATTTAATTTAATTAATTTTTATGGTTTAAAAATCTATCAAAGATTATCGATAGATGGGGTTGCTGAACGGATAAAAATAAAAAATAAAAAGCTCCCGGCGAATCGTGTCGCGGCGAATCGTACCGTTCCCGTTAAAAATAGGCCCTGGAAATAGATTAAAATTCTGACCCTGCTATGTACAATGCCTGGTATTTTTGATTGTGGCCAGCGCTAGGCACCAGATCAAGGTGCAAAAATTAAAAAAAAACTTATAGCAACTTTTGCCGTAAAAAAGGCCAGATTTTTTTTCTGAGGCCTGGAGAGCGTAGAATACCCCTAGCATTAATTTTGCAGCGCGAACAAAGAGCAAAAGGTGCACTGGGGGGTATTCCATACCCCCCAGACCCCCCGGTTTACTAATTGAGGCTCAATTATTAATATTTTAAGTTATAATAATAAATACGTTTAACTTCAAAAGTTCAACAACAGCTTGAAGTTAAACATAAACTAACCATAGTAAAGGTAGCTACTTCTGAGACATGCAAATATAGAATTACTTGTGGGCTTGGTAGCGGAATCAGTTTTTTTATTGCTTAAAATTAAACTTATATTTTAAAAACACAAAACAATGTATACCGGGGGGTCTGGGGGGTAATTGGAGATTCACTGTCCTAGATCAGAGATATTTTTTCCAAGTGCGTGAACTTAGAAACATACTCACTTGAAAGACTCTCCGCTTCAAGCCCTATGAGGCTTTTAAGTTACATCTCATCATATAGTTATACTCGTGTTTAACCGACAATTGTAAAAACGGACCTTAATAGTATGAATTTTTCTGTGAGCTTGTAGAGAGCTCAGTTTCTGGTTCCTTTTTAATTTTTTCCAATATATGGGAATTGCGAACAAAAAGCTATGAGTGCACTGGGGGTATTCCATACCCCTCAGACCCCACGGATTGCCACAAAACAGTTTTATAGTAGCAGCTGAACTAAATCTAGTTTGCAATAGAAATTTCTAAAATCTGTTTTAAAAATTCGATAAGCTTCAGTTTAGCTGCTATTACAAAACTGGTTTAGACACAAAATGTAAGTGGCAATCCGGGGATCTGGGAGGTGTGGAACACGAAAAGTTACTAAAGCCTAGAGCCCAACTCAGTTAAAAACAGGCCCTGCGGACACTTTCAGAGACAACCTGATAGTAAGCTAACCAGATCGGCATGAAAAAGGGCTCTAAAGGGTAATAAACTGGTGCTGGGACGACCAAGAACAAGATGGAGAGATAACGTCATGTTTATATTTGGAAACACTGGGATTAGAATACAATGAATCACTAAACCAGATGACAAACTTAAAATCATTTTTAAGGCTTAAAATTTAATAATTGATAATAATTTATGTGGATGCTTGTCCTCGGCCTTTCATGAAAGTCCCTTGTAGGTAGACTTTCTTTGTCCCAGAATTCTCCTTTTTATATCGCGTTTCATCGCAATAAGTACCGCATACAAAATGATTAGAAAAAGAACAACCTCACCCTAAAGGCAAAATGTCCCATAATTTAGAAAGAATTGGTAAAGTGGCTTAAGGAAAATTACATATTAACATTCAAAATATGCTATTAATCACTTTGAGAAGGTGAATAACAAAAAGGTTGATATAGAAGAGTTGATCCTAATTTAATAAAAGTCTGTAAGTTGCAGCAATTGCTATTTATTTATTCTACATAATATACAAATTGAATTATAGCCTGGTCACACGATCAATATTTTTTTATCAAAATTTGATCAATATGTAGATGTAATGTCATAATAATAGAAACACAATAAGAATAGAATATAAATATTGATAAAAATATTGTTCGTATGACCACGCCATTACGAATAATCATTATTTGTATAATTTATTTTATAAATTTATTTATAATAAAAAAAACAAATGACATTATTAAAAAGATTATTTCAAATATTTGTACACCGGGGCAAGTGGAGTTAGAGTTAAAAAAATTTGACAATTTTTTATTAAAATTTCATTTTCATTGATTTATTTGACTTGAAATGAATTTTAATTAATTTTATTAACTAGTTACTACCTATATGTTACAATATTGAAAACTATACCATATGGTGTACAAAAATGTAATACATATTGGGCCAATATTCAAAATCAATATTGGGCCAATATTCAAATGTGAACATTTTCCAATTAGTCCAGTCAATGGGAATCCAAAAATGATGTTTGCTTACAATAAATCATAAAGTTTTGAAACTTGGCAAAAAATTTTGTCTTATGTCCTTGTTTAACCAAAAAAAATTCACCATTCCTCCGAGGTTCGGATGTGTCCGCCATCTTGGATTTTAAGTGACAATTTATGGTTTTTCAATAATATCTTCAAAAATATTAACTTTAGAAAAAAATTGTTCGTATAAAAATTGAAGCTCGTTAAATTCTCCATAAGAAAGTTTATATTCAATATTAGCCTAAATGTAACATTTAACCGACAAAATCCATCTGCCTGTCGTGAAATGTTGTGCTGCGTCTGATTATGACTACAGTGTAGCGGATTATCGTCAAAAGCGTTCACTTACCCAATTACGACGTAGAACTAGACGAATTATATATCTAAATGTTCGTATTGACCTAATGGACCAAAGTAGGAAGTTTTGGACATCGGCAATTGTGAGAGACAAAAGTTATAAGCGAAAAACTAAACAAAAATTGAAATCGTTCGTACTTTAAAATTACTGTAGGTTAACCAAGATGATTTTAACACTATTATTTAGCTCGAAATGTCTACTTTTCAACAATATATAAAAATATGTAATTAATTAAGTTCTAATTAACTCTAATTTAATATTATACCAGCAATGAGAAATTTTTGTGAAATATTTTCATTCAAAATGGAAAGTTTTTCTTTAATAGTATTTTTGTCTCACTAATATTTGAAAATTCGTGTACGTGACAAAAAGCGGAATTTTATGGAGAATATTTCATACGCTTACATTATGCACTTATTTTTATAAATAAACACACGAGAACAATAAAACATAAAGACCGATAGCGTAATCCGCATGAGCAACCCCCTACCGCTCTAACCGCAATTTATTCTATTTTTTGATTTCTACCGTATGTTTCAGTAGTAAAAACAGCATTTCATTTATTTTAAATCAAGTATTGTATCAAACTTGTAATATTGTTTTATAAAGTTTGATCCACTTAACCCAAAAATTTCAAAATTTTTTTGAATTTTTGAAAATTAGAATTTTTTTCAAGTACAGTAAAAGCCCTCATATCCGAATCCTTCGTATCCGAAAATTCATAGAATTTATCGCGTCAACCGGAAGATGCTTGCGAGGTCAACGCGTAGGCAGACTTCCGTTTCGTGTTGTGGTATTTATATTTCAACCAACCATTCATCCGAAACATTCGCTATCCGAACAGAAATGGGTCTGGTCATTTCGGATACGAGGATTTACAAAGAAAATATTAAGTAGTTTAAAATAAATAATACACATAAATAACAACATAATAAGGAATGAAAAAATAAAATTAAAAATTGGCATCTTCTTCGTCAATACTTCCATCAGGCACTTCTTTGATTGCAAATATTCCGGCAATTCAAATTTCTCACTGCTCGTATAATATTAAATTAGAGTTAATAAGAACTTAATTAATACATATTTTTATCTATCGTTGAAAAGTAGACATTTTGATCTAAATAATAGTGTTAAAATCATCTTGATATTCCTATACTAATTTTAAAGTACGAACGATTTCAAAAGTTCTTTCAATTGCGGTTAAATAAAATTAATTTTTTATTTAGTTTTTGGCTTATAACTTTTGTTTCTCACAATTGCAGATGTCCTAAACTTCTTATTTTCATCCATTAGGTCAATACGAACATTTTGATATATAATTCGTCTAGTTCTACGTCGTAATTGGGCTAGTGAACGCTTTTGACGATAATCCGCTACACTGTAGTCATAATCAGACGCAGCACAACATTTCACGACAGGCAGATGGATATTGTCGGTTAAATGTTACATTTAGGCTAATATTGAATAGAAACTTTCTTATGGAGAATTTAACGAGCTTCAATTTTTATACGAACAATTTTTTTCTAAAGTTAATATTTTTGAAGATATTATTGAAAAACCATAAATTGTCACTTAAAATCCAAGATGGCGGACAATTCCGGATCTCGGAGGAATGGCGACTTTTTCTTGGTTAAACAAGGACCTAAGACAAAACTTTTTGCCAAGTTTCAAAACTTTATGAATTATTGCAAGGCAAAATTCCCCATTGACTGGACTATTGAAAATCTATATTAGGCGAATATTCAAATGTGAACATTTTCCAATATTGGCGCAGTATTGAAATCCAATATTGGCGCAATATAGAAAACCAATATTGGCTGCAGATTATTTACTACATCGGCGCCAAAATTGAAAAACACAATTTGGCTAATATTGGCTGAATCTTGTAATAGTGCGCTAACATTAAATATTGGCCCAATATTGCGTAGAGAAGTAAAATGAAAAATAGGCTATTACGGTTTCAAAGATATTCATCAGCATAGAAAACCGTACGAACATTGACCGATTTACAATGGCAGCGAGAATACTCGAGAATACCCAACTGAAACCACCCGACACGGCTCTGTCAGAAACCCCAGAAAACAACGTAGCTGACACAGAATTGGACATCGAACTCGAACTCAGCCAGCATGAAGAATCAATTAAAGCTGCAGAAGAAAAAAGAATAGCTCTCCTGCAACTTAGAGAGACAAGGAAAGCGGCACTGAAAAAGAAGATCGAGTCGGATTCCACGACTACAGCAAAGAAACGGAATAGAACTCGAGGCGATTTTCCGGAAGAAAGCACTTCCACCAAGAAAACCAAAAAAGATTTTCCCGAAATGGAAATATCAAGCGAAGAAGATAAGCATATAGGAATGAACGGAGCTAAGGGTAGTTTTTCGGAAGAAACAGACAACGAAAATGAACAAATGAACCTGAGAAAAGGAAAAAAAACAGAAACCAGAGAAGAAAAGATAAAGCCATTAGAGAAACAAACTCAGGCATAAGAAATAAGAACCAAGTAACCACACCAAATGACAAGAACATCGCAAGTTAACGCAGAAACCAACAAATGGAAACAGAAGAAAATCCAGCACCAACACCAAACATAAAAGAAAAAAAAATTAGAAGAAAAAATTGGTAAAATGGAAAAATTTCAGCTAGAACTTAACACCTTCATGTCGAAAAGCAAAGATCGCGGTGGAAGAAAGGAGCGATACTATCCTAGGAGCGGAAGAAATCACCGAAGTAAACAGTGCAAACCTAAATCTAAGAACTAACACATCAGAAGTAAGTAAAAACCAACATATTAAGCAAATCATAAAAGAAACCGTCTCGGAAGTCAAGGCACAGGAGCAAGTTAATACCCTTTAGGTCAAACCAAAACCACAAACCTTGACTCCCGAAACGGATTCAGAAAAACCCAAACAAGCTGCAAATCAAAACCCCCCAACCCCCCAAAACCCCATACAAGGTCCAAAGCCCACCAAAAGATACCAAGTCCTGATATTCCCTATGGAGGGATGCCCTGCAACCTCGTCTGAGGAAATTAAAAAAATACTTACCCAAATACCGCAATCCACTCTTAAAATAATGGCAGACCGTCTCCTCTTAGTCAGGAACAACGGAGTGCTCATCGAGTCATCTGGACAATCATAGTAAACACTTATCGGACACCCTCTACTGACTGAGAAAAAACTGGCAGCCAGACTTCCATCAGAAGCAACGACCTTAGTAAAAGCTCTCCAATGAAAAGCCAAAACTAGTTGGAACATACAATGCCAGGACTCTGTGCGAAGGATCTACCAGGGGGATGTCGTCCCCATCGTGGCGTACGGTAGTGAGATCTGGATACATAGAATACAGAACAGACACACTAAAGCCAAACTTCTCTCGACCTATGGCATTTGCAGATGTCTGATCTGCAAAAGCTACATAACTGTTTCTTCTGAGGCGGCAGGAGTATTGGCCGGGCTTCATCCGTTGGACTTAGAAATTCAAAGAAAGATTGCATGGGGGAAACTCAAAAAAAGGCAACAGACGCACTTCCTGGGTCAACTTTTCGACCCAACCCAATTCAGATACAAAACCCATCTCAGCAACGCGCTAAAAGAAAGAATAACAACCTTTTGGTAGGAAAGATGGGACAACGGAGTGAATGGAAGAATCACTCATTCCTTCATACCAACCTCTACCTGCCAATGGGACCTTCGAAATGGCACAACTTCTTACAGGGCACGGAGAATTTGGCAGGCATCTCAAACGCCTTGGCAAAGTAGCAGGCGGAATGTGCCCTGCATGTGGGCTTTTGGACGAACCGATTCACAGGATCACGGAGTGGGACCTCTACAAGGACGAGCGGGCCCCGATAGACACTTTTTATGGTGAAAACCGACCCCCGAGCTTGAATGAATTGTTCAGAAACACACCACCGGACCTGTGGTATCCCTTCCTGGCCCACAAAAATTAAAGACTCCCTTCCTGAGTCAGACTTCTCTTCTGTCTCACATTTTGACCAATAGAACTTCCGTGAACACTCCCAAGAAATCCCCGCCTACATGCGACCTTCTTCTCTCCCTGTATTTTCCTAACAATATTTCTTCTTTCCTCTGTATTCTCTCCTCCCTTCTGAATACTCTTCTCCGCTAAATGCATTTTCTCTTCTTCTGCTAATTCTTTCACTCCCTGTATTCCTGAACACCCTTTTCGGAACAGTAAGGATTCAGGGGCACCAAACTGACCCCCCTACCTCCAAGTTAGTTTCTCTCTGTACTCTGTATCCTCCTTCTGTACTCTCCCGTTTGAAGGCATTCTCAAACATGCCTTCCCACCCAGGCGAAAACCTAAAACCCTTCCCACAAAAGTAATCAAGGCGCGTAACTTGGCGAAATCATGGGAAGCAGGATAAGAGAAACCCAGAAATCAGCGCGAAATGATAGTAGGAATGAAATGACAAAACAGAAAACCAAACACCCAAGCAGAAACAAAAACGGAACGCCGAAAACCTGTGAACCGAACAAAAACCGAACCATAAATCGAAATCACGACGAATGGGTGAAAGGCCCAACCAGTAACAGAACGAAGCCACTACCAATTGGAAGAACCAAAAGCAAAAGGCAACCCTGCCCAAATTTTGAAACTAATCAAACCCGACTAATTTGTCGGTTGGTATAAATTTTTAAAATTTTTGTGTAAATTCTATTATATAAATAAATAACACTTAATCTGGCCCAATTTTGCACCAACATTGTGTGCTACATGGGTAATATTATTAATTAGTAGTTGTATCCCAGTGGTAGAGCTGCTCCATCATCAATACCTAGGAAGTCTTCGCAATTTCTCCATCTCTGCCTAGCGCCTTGTATGCACATACTTGATGCACGTATGATGGCAAACGCGATTCGTGCCTTTAGCCAGCATTTCACATTAGCTTGAGGTCTTTTCCATCGGTTGGCTAATCTCTCAGATAACAGGTTCAAGAAACATGCAATCTGAGGAGCAAGAATGGCATCGGCTGAGTATACCAGAGGCGTAAAAGTGGAATGTCGCTCTTCACAAGCTTCGTAATATTTGTTTTTCTTTTCTTCCTCAGCTGATTTTAGAACTGCTGCAACGGAGCGGGATACATATGGGAGAGCATTAATGTCAATAACACGTAGTACCTACGTCAAATATGGATTCTATGTCATTCCCATATTCAGCAGTATGCTAAATCGCCTCGTAATCCTGGTAACAACTCCGTTTCATATCTGATGATTGGTTTCTTGCTACACTTTCCCCATGCCTTCTCCATCATTTTGGCTAGAACATTACGTTCTTCATTATGTCTCCATGTTATCCAGTATTGGTAGGTCATGCTCGTAGGTAACAGCCCCGGGCGAGCTCTGATTTTGCCTGAGAACAACCCGGGGCTGTTTATCCGAGTACGGCATGAAAAAGACAGGGGACGACGAAAAACTAGTTTTTTTATCCAAAATATTGATTTTCTTTCTGAAAATGTTTTTCTCGAGGGCCGTTCTCGGAGGAATCTCGTTAATTTATTCGTGCGCGTCCGTATGCAGGATTGTTCTCGGAAGAATCTTGTTTACCCATTCGTGCGCATCACAATTGAGTGCTGTACTCCACATAGCTGTCTCTCTCTCTCTAAATGCATCTGTAACATTTGTACCTGTCACTTCGGTCATGCATATTCCTAAAATTTTTCTTAGGTATTCATCAATCTCTATTGGTCTTACCCCATGGTTTTTTTCCAATGCTATGAAACGGCTAGCCATTAGAGCTTTAAAAGTTACCCAATATACAACCTCAACCGCTACAGCTTTCTTTAGACGTAAACTTTGTTGTTCATACCGTAAAAGAAAAGCAGTCCATTGCTCCGCGTTTGAACCACCAGGACCGCCTCCTCCATGTAATTTCTTGCTACATTTTCAACTTGTTCGCTACTTATGTGGACATGTTGTAAAGCTGGCATGGTCTTCATTCCTTTTGGTTTTTCAAATAAGAAAGGTTTCGGATGTTTTTCATGTAATTCATCTAAAACAGTTTTTTCTAGTGAATCAATTTCATGGCCTGGATTTAGGGCAGTTGTACTTCTGCATCCTTCACGTACTTTGCCTTGTAAGATGAGTCGATGAAATATTACCATATCTATTTTTGTCTGTCTTCTGTCACTAAATTTTTTCCGAAGATAAAGCTTCATGCTGTACCAATAAATCATATTCTTCTGTTTCCCAAAGTTTCAGACAACGGTCAAGAACAAGAAGTAGTCAGATGTCTGTGGCTTGTTTTAACATTTTATCCCTCTGAAGGATAACCGAGATGCGTTCTGAGGGAAAGTCTCCTTTTACATGAATGTATACAAACAGGTTTCGTAAGTAGAACAATTCTCCATTTCTTCTGACCTCAAAATCTGAAATGTAGTCTGAGGAGCCAAAGTTCCCCAATTATTCTTTTCTTTTTATAGTCAGAAATTTTTAACTTTTATTTTATATCTATTGATCTTATATTGATATATAGCGTAAAATAAATATAATTGGCAACTCTGGTTACATGTTAAAACCGAAAATTGGCAACATAGAATAAAGAAGTAATGTTTGCCAAATGTCAATTGTTGACAGTAATATGAATGAGATTGAAAGTTAAGTTATTTTTAATTATAAGTAGTTGAAATTAAAAAAACATGCTGCAAATAGAAGAAGAAAACAAAATCGAAATTGTTTCTAACGATAATGGAGAATCTGGAATTAATTATAACCTCAATAACGAAATTGAAATGGACATCAAAAATATCAAATCTGAAAATCTCCCAGTTTTCGTTAATGTCAAAGAGGAAGTAGTGGAATGCAACATTCCGTTGCACGAGGTTAATATTAAAGAGGAAGATTACCTTATGTCGCAGGTTAATGAAGATCTCTCTCGAGAGGACGCACTAGATGCATCGGAAGTACCTTATTTGAACATTAAATCCTACAAGTGCAATATTTGCAGTAAAAGTTACTCGCGCAGGTATTTAAAAGAACATTTAAAAAGACACACGGGCGAAAGGCCACATAAGTGTAATGTTTGTGATTTGAAGTTTCTACATAAATCATCTTTAAGTGAACATTCGAGAACTCACACCGGGGAGAAACCATTTGCCTGCACAATGTGTGACTTGAAGTTTTCAAGCAGTTCGGGCTTAACAAAACATAAAAAGTATCATACGGAGGAAAGACTACATGCATGTGAAATTTGTAACAAAGAATTCTTTCTGAAATCTGCTATGAAGAATCATTTCAGGACCCACACAGGTGAAAAACCATATCCTTGCAAATTTTGCGATTCATGGTTCTCACATACTTCAAATTTAACTAGACATTTAAGAATTCATACCGGAGAAAAGCCCTACGTCTGCGGAATATGTGACCAAAAGTTTTCGAGCAATTCTGGTTTAACAAAGCATAAAATTTATCACACGGGAGAAAAACTACATTCGTGTGAAATTTGTCAAAAGAAGTTTTTCCAAAAATCGGCAATGATGAGCCACATGAGAATTCACACTGGGGAAAAACCATACTCGTGTAAGTTTTGTAATACGTATTTTTCACATACCTCAACCTTAACAAAGCATTTAAGGATTCACACTGGCGAAAAACCGTTCAAGTGTGAAGTTTGTCATAAACAGTTTTCACAAAAAGTGCATCTTAACGAACATTCAAATGTTCACACAGGCGAAAAACCATATTCCTGCAAAATCTGCAACTCAAGGTTTTCCTATAGATCGGCCTATACAAAACATCTGAAATTTCACGCCAGAAAGATTCAGTATGAATGTAAAATTTGTGACAAGAAATTTTTGGACAAGGAAATCTTTCAAACTCATTTAGAAACACACACTGGTGAGAGCTTATATGTGTGTGATACTTGTTGCAAGATGTTTGCAAAGAAATCTCGCTTAGTGGCGCACTTAATCAGCCACACGGGTAAAAAGCCATACTCTTGTGGAATTTGCAATTCTAAATTTTCATACAAATCGACCTACACGAAGCATTTGAAATTTCATAAGGTAAAGACTGAAGTGTGAAATGTGAAACTTGAACATCACTGGAATTCACGTACAAAGATTGAGCCCATTGAAGACAAAGGGACAAGAGAAGACATTGCTTGTGCAAGCTATTTTGAATATTATGTAATTCACTAGCAGATCAGGCAGCTTACCGGCCACCATGACCTAGTGAATGAATATTGTAGAAGTCGACTGATTTACAACTTGATATGTTAATCCTTTGAAGGTAGTTAGTTATGTCTCAACCTGTCGTGTTATAAGTGTAAGTTCTTCTATAAACATCTACTCTACGCTGGAAAAAACTTGGTCCCGATATAAAATTTCATAATGCAGCTGCTTATGGTGTAGATTTGTATAGCAGAAATTACAAACATAAGCAAAACCGGACAAGTCACATTTTACAAAAATCAATCTGAGATATACATTTTGTTCCTTGTGGCCTGTTCTACCATTTAAATAAAAGTTTTTGGTAATAAAAACAAAGAATCCTGCTTAAAATAAGGGTTGAAAACTGACATTTGTATCAAATATAATGGTGAACAATATTCTTTTATGCGTTTATCTCAAAATCACGCTAAGTGACATGTCCTGTTTTGCATATACCCCCCTCATATACAGTTACTACAGAAAATTTCATGGCCTTCAATTTTGTTTATATACATTTTTTGTATTTTACAGAGTCTTGTTTAAGTCACTGTCAGTTAAGAACACAAAATAGAAAAATGTATAGGTACAAAATTTAAGAAAATGAAATTTTTAACAAAAATTGTCTAAAAAGTTTTGCTGATGTAAAAGCGACTTTTATATGTCAAAACACGGTTTCAAAATGTGCAATTTACATTGGTAACATAGGAGGTGACTGTACACTGTACCTACATTATTTAGGTTTTTAAGAATTATAGAATTTGGAATTTTGTATATAAATAATATAAAGTAATTATAAATAAAACTGTTATTACAATATAAAATATTAATATATTAATAGATTACTTAAATAATTTTACAACTAATTTAGAAAAAATATTCTAATTTAAAAATTTATATGTAAAATAGTTCCTCCATCGGAATGGAAGACGGAAGCGTGCCGGTTATGCTAGCAACGTTTCCTCTTTGAATAACCAAAGAAATTTTTTGAGTATGGCAATTTTTAGATCGGATATCATTAGTTAGTCTAATTAGCCGAGATCCTATTTTACAGAGTATATTGAAAATAAATTAAACAAAATTTGTGAAATCTGGTAAACTTGAAAGGAAGTAGAATATTCCTTTAAAATAATTTTCTTAATTGTAATAAATGATTTTAACTGATTTGTTTCTCAAAAATATTTTCAATTTTCAAAAATATGTATTTTATTTGATTAAGTAACTGTTTTTGTCATCAAGTAGGTAGAATTTTATTTTTTTAAATTTGCTATAAAAAGGTGAAGACAAACTATAATAATTATTTTTCAAGTTAGTACCTATACTACTCATAATGATTTAACTTTTCAAATATTATTGAATTTAATTGCAGATCAGTTCCAGTTGCTTTACAAATCAGTGCTGTTCACTATGGCCTTAGCAGAATCTCACGTGGGGGAGAGGGGGGGGGGAGGTCTCAGGAAATATCACGTAATTTTTTTCCGCAAGAAACTGTAACATTGCGAGAGAATTGGGTTAAATTAAGAAGGTAAAACAAACAATCTCACGTGAGATTAGGGGAGGGAGGATCGACCAAATCGCACGACATCTCACTAGGGAGGGGGGTCGAAAAATCGCCTCACGTAATTAATGGACGTCCCCTTAAGGTTATGAGTGAGGTTCAATCCTCAACACTCTCCGTATGACACCCTGTGTTTATAATTTGAATTTAGTTTCTTCAATTAAATTTTTTTTATTTAAATAAATTTTTGTTGGATTAAAAATATTTTATTTAAATTAAACAAACTTTATTTGCTTCAAATATAATTATTCAAACAAAATAGTTTTTTTGATTCAAGGAAAACGTTTTTACTGTGTACCTATTGTGTTGTTCTCCAAATGGGAAAGTTTCCTAAATTATTATAAAACAAACTAACAAAATATACTTAACTGGACGAAGCCGGTGTTACCGGGAATATTTACCCCAGTGAAATTTTACCCCTAATTGTTTTTTACTAGGGGTAAAATTTCCCTAGGGAATATTTACCGGGGGTAAAATTTCGCTAGGGAATTTTTACGGGGGGTAAAATTTTACTAGGAAATTTTTACCGGGGGGGGTAAAAATTTACTAAGGTAAAATAAAAGTGGGTTAAAATTCCCGGCTACACCGGACATTCGGACACGAACGCGGCCAGTTGAACGCAGAACCGTTTGTACGCAGGTACTTTTGAACGCAAGAAATGAGATTCACTTGCATCTTCCCCCTCATTATATTTAAAAATTATTACTATTATTATTTAATTTATTTAAATTACTAGCTGGAAAGCCCGTCCGCGGACGGGCAGCTAGACGGTGGATCTCTTTTTTAGCAATATAATATTTAAACATTTAATTTCGTTTTCCGCTACTGGGGGATTCCCCGTTTATCCATATAATAATTTATAATAATTTTTTATAATAATATAAAAATAAATAAGTTCCTCAAATTCTAATTTTCTTTAGGCGAAGGTTTTGATTTCCCTCACTTTTAATCAAAAACAAAAAATTTCACAGCATTTTCTGACGAAATTTGTATAATAATTATTCTGTCTTCTGTAGGTATTTTAGAAGAGTGGGAATTTTATTATATGTGTTGAGGGTGTTCACCCCCATATCCCTCGGATTACACTTTTGACTATAATTTTGACAATTATAACTGTCAAAATTATAGCTAACTAATATTATCCTAATATATAAAATCCCAGCACGCTGCTCCTGCTGCTGCTCTAGCGATTTTTTTTACCAACCGAGAAATATATTAAACTAAGATTAAGACTAAAAATATTTGAAAAATAAAATAATGAATAATTCCGGTATAAGAGGAAACAATTAAAATTTAGCAATCATAAGTAATCAAAACTGAATGAGTTAACTGAACATCCTAATACATAAAATTCCAACACGCTGCTCCAGCTTCTGCTCAAGCGTGTCATTTTTTGGTGAAAAAAGAAACACACTGATTGGTCGACTTTTTTATCAACCGAAAAATATAATAAACTAAGATTAGACTAAAAATATTTGTCCAATATTCTATGAGTGGATATACTGCAAAATGTACTAGAGGGTGTTCCACACCCCCCAGATCCCCGGTTTACTTTTAATTTATTTAAAATAATATATAATTAATTTAATTTAGAGTAATTATAAAAATATAAACTCAAAGTTCCAAACCGGGGAGTCTGGGGGGTGTGGAACACCCTCCAGTACATATCGCAAGATTTGCACTCTTTTGGAATACTTGGAGAAGATAGGGAATTTATAATTTTACAAATTTTGCCAGGAAAAACCGGAAAATTTGAATTTTTAAACAAAAGTGAGAGAAATTTAAACCTTTTTACTAGAGAATATTAAAGCTTGGAAAAACATTTATTTAAGAGCCTTACTGCTCAGAGTTTAGCAGCAACATTTGCGTTACTTTGAAAGTTAACTGTCAAAAGTATAAACCGGGGGTCTGGGGGGTGAACACCATACAGTACATATAATAAAATTCCCACTCTTCTAGAATACCTACGGAAGACAGAATAATTATATCAATTTCGTCAGAAAATGCTGGAAAATTTTTTGTTTTTGAGCAAAAGTGAGGGGAAATTAAAACGTTCGGCTAAAGAAAATTAGAATTTCAGAAACTTATTTACTTTTAAATTATTAAAACAAAATTTTTAATTGCCCGTCAGCACACCAAGTTTAGCAGAAACTTTTTGGGTTACTTTGAAAATATGGATAAACGGGGAATCCTCCAGTAGCGGAAAACAAAATTAAATGTTTAAATATTATATTGCTAAAAAGAGATCCACCCAGGGCCGTAGCTAGGGGGGCATTGTGGAGCAATGCCCTACCTTAAAATCCCAATGCCCTACCTTAAAATTCTAATGCCCTACCACCCCAGAGGTCAGTGTTTGCAAATTATGGCATTTTTCCCTTGAAAAAAATGGCAAAAAGCTAAAAAAAAAGCTCATTCGTTGCCGTTGCCAAACATTCATGCGCCCTTATTTACACTTCTGCCCTACTTGTAACCACCGCTGCTCTACCTTAAATTCGACTCTAGCTACGGCCCTGGATCCACCGTCTAGCTGCCCGTCCGCGGACGGGTTTTCCAGCTAGTAGTTATATAAAGTTATAACTTTCAAAGTAACGCAAAAGTTGCTGCTAAACTCTGTGAGCAGTAAGGCACTTAAATAAATGTTTTTCCAAGTTTCAATATTCTCTAGCCAAAGGTTTACATTTCCCTCACTTTTTCTTAAAAATTCAAATTTCCCGCTTTTTCCTGGCGAAATTTGAAGAATTATAAATTCCCTACACAGACATTTTTTTGGTGTTTTGAAGTAAATTTTACTAAATTTGAAGTAAATTTTACTAAATTTGATATAAAATTTACTCTAATTGATGTTTACTTCAATTATTTGAATTACTTGAATTAAAGACCACAGTAGTGGCTTAGTGTGATCGCTAGTTGAGTTATGAGCGGAAATTCTGGGTTTAAATCCCGGACTCGGCAGAATTTCTTAGCTCAGCCGTCTAGTGAACACCAAACTGTGGATCGAAATACTAATAACTTTCCTTAACATCTTAATGGAAGACGAGGTAAAATAAGCTTAGAGCGTCAGTACAAAGTGGGCATTGAACCACTACCCGTGCAGCTAATACGAAATACTTGAATTACTACAAAATTTTTGCGAGGATTTTTTTTCTTTGTGTATCTTCTCCAAGTATTCTAAAAGAGTAGAAATCCTGCGACATGTACTGGAGGGTGTTCCACACCCCCCTGACCCCCCGGTTTACAATTTTGACTTTATATATTTTTATAATTAACTTTCAAAGTGACACAGAAAGTTGCTGCTAAATTCTGTGAGCAGTAAAGTAATTAAATAAATAATATACACAGAGAAAAGTTTTTGGTGTTTTGAAGTAATTTTTACTATAATTGAAGTTCAAATCAGCTTCACACCAATTTTGAAGTAAATTTTACTAAGTTTGATATAAAATTTACTCTAATTGATGTAATATTTACTTCAAAATTATTGCGAGGATTACATTTTTCTCTGTGTATGCTTTCCAAGTTTTAATTTTTTTTAATCGAAGGTTAAATTTCCCTTATTTTTGCTTAAAACTTTGGTTTTGGATTAATTTTGGACAAATATTTTTAGTCCTAACCTCCTTTTTGGTTGGTAAAAAAAAATCTACCTATCAGAGTGTTTCTTTTTTCACTAAAAAATGACATGCTGGAGCAGCAGGAGCAGCGTGCCGGGAATTTTATAGATTAGGATATTTAAGTGTAATAAAGACGTTTGAACGCAGGGACGTTTGACAGAAGAAATTGCACCCTCCCCCAACTTAGAAGCAGCGCAGTTTATTATGGCTAAATTAAGGGCCGTCCATTAATTATGTAAGGGTTTGGAGGAAGGGGAGTTTATTAATAATTATTATTTAAAATAATAATATTTTTTAATAGTATAATAGTCGTTTAGAATTATGAATTAATTACAAAGTCGCGAATATCAGTGCGTCAAGTGCACATTGAGGGAGGTCACCCCCTTCCAAGTAGCACACTTTGCCGAGTAGGACCGGACCGATCCTGTGCCCTCCAGATCGATTTAACAAAGGCAACCACAGCAAATCTCGGATTCACCCTAAAATCTAATCAACTTATCGTGGTAAGGATTATGTAACAGCTCCCGGGTAAATAATTGAATGAACCAATAACAGATACTAACAGGTACTGAACAGTTAGGTTAATTTTTTAATTTAATTTGTTAGTTTTATTTATAGTTCAAACGTCTCTGCTTTAAACGTCGCGTCCTTGCGTTCAAACGTCCCTGATACGTTCAACCGGCTCTGGGTTCAAATGGCCGCGTTCAACCGCCCACGTTCAAATGTCCTAGATTGTACCTGGAATGCTTTGACAATTTTACAATGATATTGTAGCTATATCTCATATGAGATTAAAATTGAAACCACTGGCGTACCTAGAACTTTTGCCGCCCAGGGCGGTTTTAAAATTTATCGCCCCCTACCCCCCCCCTCAGATAAATATTACCTACTACTAAAATGTGTATCATTATTTAAATCAGCTGTTGATGGGACTACATGTAAATATTCGAAATGTGTTACTACTTATTGAATTGTGATTTTTATAATTGAATTTTCTTATATTATGACATGTAAACTATCAATTCAAAATTGAATAAGACTCGCTAATTGGATCTCCAACGCCAAAAAAAGTACTGAAATCAAGGGAAGTTTACAAGATCAATAGATAAACATAAATTTTCCAACAATATTGTGTTAATTTGTTAATAATAATTGCTAATTTGTTCCTATATAATTCCTTTCAATTTTGTACAACTTACGTTTTCCAACATCTTGAAGCTGCCTGCTTCATAGAACCACAAACCAGAAAAACTTTCAAGTATTGTCTTATGCCTTTACGGATTAACGGCTTTGTTAATTCAGTTCCCAAAATCGGTTCACACAGGGACGTACCCAAGGTATGGGGTGGAGGAGGTCGCCCCCCATAATCTTCTGTAATTGGCAAAAGTTGTGAAGTTTCTCTAATTAGAACTACGTTCTGTTATCACCATGGGATGTACCAAATTTACACTTGGCACGAATGGTCTCTTAAGAGGGGGGTAGTGTTTTAAAAGCGAATAAAAGGCATATTTTCATTAATTTTTTTTGAGATATGAATAAAGTTGATTTATTTACTTCATATACACGTTAAAGCATAACATCTGGAGTATCTTTGCAAAAAATTTCAATTAAAAATATCAATAAATAAGTCCGTGATAGCAAATCTCCGGAAGCGCTTCGAAAAAATGTTGCTATGCGGTGAACTTTATAACTCGATACCGGATCATCTAAATCAAAAAATTCAAAATAAGCTTACATGGTCTGCTTCTGGTAAGAGCCACTCGGGTCGTTGATTTATCGTCATCAAAATCGCAACTGAAGTCTTTAAAGTCTGAACTTTTGGATTCGGAAGCGATTTTTCTAGGCTTCGTGTTTTAGGACCAGTGGTATATAGCTCAGGCAAGAGTTTACTCAGGATCAGCTCACTGTTGATTCAATCATCAAAGTCAAAGTTAACCTTGGTTTAAATCTGATCCGAGGTTTAGTTCTGTTATACACCTAGTTCTTAGTGTTTTTTCTTGAATCTCTATGATTGGTATGTTTACTATTAGTATTTTTCTGACTTCTGATTTCTGTGTATAAGTTTCGATGATATTTTTTTACCAACCATAAATTAACGCAATTAAATATGTATATCATAAGTTATGATCACATCATGGAAGTAGTTACCAAATATATTAAAATTAAATTATAGAAGATATCAAAATGTACGAAAATTATGACAAATCAGAGGAAATTAATTCAGAATTATGGCAAGAAGCCTGTTGGATCGTTATAAACCAATATTTCGATGATAAAGGTTTGGTTCGACATCAGTTGGATAGTTTTGATGAGTTTGTAAAAACCTCCATGCAAGAAATTATTACAAGTTCGCCTCGGATAGAACTGCTACCCAGTAAAAATTATACTGCACGTGATAGGGAAAATCCCGTAAGTTTCCTTTCTTCTATTATTATTATTTCGTTTCTTGTATTTTGATGTTTGATGAAATTTATTTAACGCTCTTCAATTTCAGACCCAATACTTGATAAACTTTGAACAAGTTTATTTATCCAGACCAACTCATTGGGAAAACGATGGCCAGCCACGAACGATGATGCCCAATGATGCACGACTGCGTAATTTAACTTATTCGGCCCCTTTATATGTAGACATTACAAGTCAGATCATAAAACCAAACGAAGAACCCGACGTGACCCGTTACGAAAAAATAAATATTGGTAAAATTCCAATTATGCTGCGATCGTCTTTTTGCTCTTTGAAAAATTTAAACGATCGCGATTTAACCGAAGTAAACGAATGTCCGATGGATCCAGGTGGCTATTTTATTATAAACGGATCCGAAAAAGTTCTGATTGCGCAGGAAAAAATGGCTTCAAATAACGTTTACGTATATTTATTAAAAGAAGGCAAATACGTTTACTGCGCAGAAGTACGATCTGATGTTGAAAATAGCAGTCGCCCCACTTCAACTTTACGCATAAATTTAACCACAGGAAATAGTGCAGCAAAAAGGGGGGGCGCTCTTGGACAACGTATTTTGGCAAAGTTACCGTATATTAATATGGACATCCCCATAATGGCAGTCTTTCGGGCATTAGGTTTCGTATCCGATTGCGATATATTGGAACACATAGTGTACGATTTTGATGATCCCGAGATGATCGAGTTGCTGAAACCTTCGTTGGATGAAGCATTCGTTATACAAGATCAACAAGTTGCCTTAAATTTTATTGGTTCAAGAGGAACGATACCAGGCGTGACAAAAGAAAAACGCATTAAGTATGCGAGAGATATTCTTCAAAAAGAAGTATTGCCTCATGTGGGCGTTTCCAATTTTTGCAATACCAAGAAAGCGTATTTCTTAGGATATATGGTACATCGATTGCTGTTAACATCTTTAGGTAGGCGACAAGTTGACGATCGAGATCATTATGGAAATAAAAGGTTGGAATTAGCTGGACAATTAATGGCACATTTGTTTAAGGGATTGTTCAGAAATCTTCAAAAAGATATAAAATTCAATGCGCAAAAATCGATCGACAAAAGAAGAAGCTTTGGCTTGGCTGAAGCAGTCAGAGCTAAAATTATAACAGATGGCTTAAGATATTCTTTAGCGACTGGCAATTGGGGTGATCAAAAAAAGGCACACAACGCAAGAGCTGGAGTTTCTCAAGTTTTAAATCGTTTGACGTTTGCGTCCACGCTTTCACATTTGCGACGTATTAATTCGCCCATTGGACGAGATGGTAAGCTACAAAAACCTCGTTTATTGCATAATACTCAATGGGGTATGATTTGCCCTGCCGAGACACCCGAAGGTCAAGCGGTTGGTTTGATGAAAAACTTGGCATTGATGACTTACATATCGGTTGGATCGCCAACGTCGCCAATTTTAGAATTTTTGGAAGAGTGGTCAATGGAAAATTTGGAAGAAGTCGCGCCATCGTGTATTCGCAATGCTACCAAAATATTCGTGAATGGTGATTGGGTGGGCATTCATAGAGAACCAATCGAATTGACGAAGACGTTGAAAAAGCTGAGACGTTCGATGGACATTATCGTTTCGGAAGTATCAGTAATGCACGATATTCCTCAAAGAGAAATACGCGTTCAAACTGATGCGGGAAGAACGTGCAGACCTATATTAATTGTTGACAATTCAAAACTTTTACTTAAAAATCATCACATTAAAATGTTGAAGGAAGGGGAGTGCGGAAGTTTTGGCTGGCAAACCTTGATATCGGAAGGTCTTATAGAATATGTCGATGTAATGGAGGAAGAAACTATTATGATTGCGATGACACCCGAAGATTTAAAACAGGATAACGATTCTTATTGTTCGACATACACTCATTGCGAAATTCATCCATCTATGACTTTGGGCGTATGCGGTTCCATCATACCTTTTCCGGATCATAACCAAAGTCCTAGAAACGTCTATCAAAGTGCCATGGGCAAACAAGCCATGGGAGTGTACGCTACAAACTACAACAAACGCATGGATACTTTAGGTCACGTTTTATATTATCCCCAAAAACCATTAAGCACCACCCGTTCGATGGATTATTTAAGATTTCAGGAATTGCCTGCTGGAATAAATAGTATAGTCGCAATAGCGTCTTATACTGGTTATAACCAAGAAGATTCTGTTATTCTGAATAACTCGGCTGTAGATCGTGGATTTTTTAGATCAATATTTTATCGAACATACAAAGATGCCGAAAGTAATGGATATGGAGGAAAAACAGAGACGTTTGAGAAACCGGATCGACAAACATGTTTAGGTATGAGAAATGCCCATTACGATAAATTGGACGACGATGGTATCGTTTCTCCTGGTGTTCGAGTATCTGGCGACGACGTCATCATAGGTAAAACGATCGAAATCCCAGAAGATGCTGAAGAAGATTTGACCATGCCAATAAAAAGATTTGAAAAACGTGATGCGTCAACAATGTTACGACATAGCGAAGCTGGTGTGGTGGATAAGTCAATGGTAAGTTTAAATGCCGAAGGATTCAAATTTTGTAAGGTTCGTGTTCGTGCAATTCGTATACCGCAAATTGGTGATAAATTTGCATCTCGACATGGCCAAAAAGGTACTTGTGGTATTATGTATCGTCAAGAAGATATGCCGTTCACTTGCGAAGGTACAGCACCGGACATTATTATAAATCCGCATGCTATACCTTCTCGTATGACAATCGGTCATATTATCGAATGTCTACAGAGCAAAGTAGCGGCTCTTAGCGGACAAATTGGCGACGCTACGCCCTTTAACGATGCAATAAACGTTGAAAAGATTTCCCGTTTGTTGGCATCGTTTGGATACCATCTGAGAGGCGACGAGGTAATGTATAATGGGCATACGGGATGTAAAATGAAATGCCAAATTTTTATTGGCCCAACATATTATCAACGTCTGAAGCATATGGTGGACGATAAAATTCATTCGAGAGCTCGTGGACCGGTTCAAATATTAGTTCGCCAACCCATGGAAGGCCGTTCTCGTGATGGAGGCTTACGATTTGGTGAAATGGAACGTGATTGTCAAATAGCTCATGGTGCAGCACAATTTTTGCATGAAAGATTGTACCAAGTATCCGATCCGTTTAGGTTGCACATCTGTGATATTTGTGGACTGATCGCAATAGCAAATTTGAAAAGTGGAACAAATGAATGTAAATCATGCAAAAACAAATTGCATATCTCACAGATTGGTATACCATATGCCGCAAAATTATTATTTCAAGAATTAATGAGCATGAATATTAGTCCAAGACTTATGATGGAATAAATTATTTAATAAAAGATTTCATTAGGAAAAAAAAACTATATTCACATATTTATCTATATTATAATTTCTGTAGTTCATTTTATACCATTATGTGCAAGCTTTTTTGTAAACTTCAGTTTGCTGTATTCTTGTTTGGGATATTTAAATGAGGACAGCCTAACCATCTACTGCACTTTTTGAATTGAAGATCCCTCTGCCACAATCTGAACTTAAAAAATGGTTCCTGTGCACAAGACCTCCAAGTTTGAGGAATCTTCTGAGTACTGTGCCTTATTTAGAATCTTCTACATATTTTCTGATCTTATACCTATTTTGGTACAGGTTGAAAATCAGCTTGCTGAACCAGTATCCTTTGAACTAGTATGTGTTTATTAATTTTGTAAATGATTTGTACATATTATTGTTTAATAAATATTATTATTATTATTATTTTGCAGAGAAGTCATAAAATTGAAGTTCTTCCACTGCAAGGAAATCTGGTTAGTATGAAATAAAAAAAAAATCAATCCGAAAGCCTCAATTTTAAAATTTATTTTCACTAGATTATCCAAGTGTTGAATTTTACATTTTAAATCTTTACAATTAAAGTGTAATTTGTTAAATTTATTACTTTTAGATAGGTAATTATATTTATTTCTCGTGCCATGTAACAACAATCAGTTAATCTCGACTTAATAATTCAGAATTATTAGACAAATTTTGTTCAAGATTAAAAGAATAATAATAATAAGATTTCGTTCTTTCCATTATTCAAGTACGGTTATACTTAAAAATCAATGTTGTAACACTCGACTGTTACAGAACATCCACTTTTAAACAATTAGTCAAGTTACTTTTCCTGACGAAATGTACTTGATATATTCTTAAGAATTTCAAATTTCTTTCTTTAAATCAACATTAACATATTTTAAGTAAGTATATCAATTTTATACTTTTATAAGCTCTAATGGTTTACATGCTTTTAAATGAAATTTGAAACTGTTTTTACCTCTTTGATGGGTGCAGACAAAACCACAATTTTGACAAACCTCCGGTTTATCACTGGACGCATGCTTCGGTAAGTGCTTCCTCAAGCTACTCTTGTCTGCAACTCTCAACCCGCAAATATCGCAAGAATACGGCTTTTCACCGGTATGTTTCCTCATGTGAAGTAACAGACCATCCTTTCGAGCACTTTTGAACTCACATACTTCACACTTAAAAGGCTTCTCGCCTGTATGAGTTCTATGATGAATTCGTAGCTTTACCTTCTCTGCACTTTTAAAATCGCATAGTTCGCATTCAAACGGTTTCTGTCCAGTGTGAATTTTCACGTGACGAATTAAACTGCTGTTGTCTGCACTTTTATAGTCGCAAAATTTACATTTAAATGGCTTCTCACCTGAGTGAACCCTCAAGTGGTGCTTTCCTAAATCGTATTTGGTTTTACATTTAAAATTGCATGTTTCACAAACGACAAGCTTCGATTCCGTGTGAACCCTCAAATTATGTTTTTCCAGGTACGATTTTCTCTTACATTTGAAATCACAGTGGTCACATTTAAAAGGTCGGTCATCTCGGTGAATTATCAAGTGCGATACTAATCTGGCCTTGTTTGGACATTTAAAATCACAAATTTGACATTGAAAGGATTTTTCTTTGGCGTGAATTCGAACATGAAGGTTGAAGTTCGTTTTCTTGTCACATTTGAAGTCACAAAATTTACAGGAAATTATTTTCTTATCTATTAGAATCGATTTTTCTTCTGGAGAAATTGGTTGAATTCCGTTCCTTTGTAACCGTAATACTTCACTCTCCTCTTTAATACCAAGTGAATAATACAAATCTTCCACCTTACATTCGATAATTTCCACTTCCTCCATTTTCGTTCTTTTTAAATTAAGAGTTGACAAATTCTAAAAAAATTAAGGTCGAATTAATGTTAGATGTTAAGGGAAAGGCTAAAGTATATACTACAAGTTAGGTTTTCAATTTCGAGACCGACCTTTGGTTCTCAAAAGATCACTATTTTCTGCCCCGAAACCATTTTCACGGATTGGTTGTTTGATGACACAAATACTGCCTTCTAATTTGATTTACAATTTTCACTTCTCCATATCCAAAAACATTCAAAAATTTTCACATTTTAAAATGACATTTTTAATAAATATCGACAATTTAAAAACATTGTCAAAAATTCCCTGAAATAAAAGTTGGTATGGGTTGGTACTCTAGTTACATTTCAATGGTTGGCATTGCTAAACTTTAACCCGCAATTTTTAATGTCAATTTGTGGTTATTGAAGTTATTGCATGTTTGCAAGTGAATATTTCTTTTTAGTTTTTATAGTATTTTATTTTCGGATTGTTTGTAATGCACGTGGTTGCTCATAACAAAGGTACATTATAGCTGTGTGCGTGTTCTGTTGATGGTCAAAAGGTGCAACTTCGATGCTGGATGCCAGTTTGGATTAAGGTAATCTTTACCCTATAAGTACAACTTATATTATTATTGCAAAAAATTATAAATTGAGGTGTTTACATGTGGTTCTTATTAACTGAAGAAAAATAGTTATTACGTTTAGAGACAAAAATGTCTCGTTATGAATTTCTTTTTTTATAGTACTCATAGTATTTCCTAGGGATGAAGTAAGATGTTAGGGTAGATATAATAGTCCACGTCGAAAAAAGAGGGTCTTGAAGGATTGAAAACTGATTCCTATGTAATTTTGGTCGTAGAATGTAGAATGTCCTTGGGCCAAAGCCGCCATATTGAAAAAGCGTTGCCAAATCACTTTTTTTTACAATAAACTCAAAAGTTTAGGCAACCTATTGATTTTTCGAAAAAATTAATCAACTCTTTGGTTCATTTCCTAAGACGAAAATCCCGTTTGTAATGTCAAAACGTCAAATCAAATCTCCCACGAATAACCCCACTTCCTAATCTGAACCTAGCCCTCCTAAGCGCAATTATGGTGGCCACCAAACCCGCAATGCCGTATCGTCTAATACTAGGACCCCCACGTTGTGCACAGTATCTACCCCGACATTACATCCCAGACGTAGCACTTCTCTCATATCGAAGAATGAATCGAAAGAAACGCAAAGCGAACACATAATTAAACACAGTAAATTTTGATGTTTGTAATTTGTCAGTTGTCATTACATTTGTCTATTCAACCTTGTGGTTAGCTTTTGTTACCTTATAGGTTATCATATCAATTCTGTCATTTCGTTAGGTAAATTGCATACATGTTAATATTCATAATATTGTCAATATTCATAATGGTTTTATCATTTAAGTTTATATGTTGCATTTTGCATAATTTGGTAATACATAATATATACAGTGTGATTCAGAATATAAAGAGATTGACATCCTTAATCTCCCATAAACTGTTATAACATAATCAGTAAGATTCCCACGTGGATCCAACGAATCAAGTCTCGTGTCGTGCCTTTCATAACAAAATGGCTACCGCACAAAGATTCTAATTTTATTTCATCAAATCTTGAGATGTCTAGAGCTCTTGAGGTTCTGCAATGGACTCTGTCTAGTAGTCCCACAGTGACCCATAGGTCTTCTGTGAGTTTTTACTACTGGGGTCAACAGGCTCGTCTCTAACTCGTTCTCAATATGATTAGAATTTATTATATAACAAATATGTTCATTGAATTCGATTACACGAAACTCGTATCTTTGGAATATATCAAATATAAACATTATTACCTTTAGATTGGTTAAACTGGTTAAATCCACAAAGTTGAATCACAATTACAAACTGTTATATACAATTAAATATTAAAAGCACGTGTTCAATACGGCTTCAGCAAGATGTCTCGCTTCCTCCTTTCTACCGTTCCCCTGCCGTTGACTACCTTTTCATCCCCACCATCATTCTTCGTCGTCATCGTTCCTTCCTCGGTTATGTCGAGCGCTGTAAAGCCATAGGTTGCCATCTCGTGCATTATTTCCAAAGTAATGAGTATGCATTTGGTGGTAATTTCAAATAATTTAAAATCGTTCATTAAGCGCCAAATATAAACTACGTTTATAACATTACACGTTTTTGCTTTGTTTCGGGCATTTCGTATTATTATTTCCTAGATCCTGGATTATTTTAATTTAAATAATATTCTTTAAACTACATTTTAGAGTTGGGGATTAAATATCAACCATCGGGGAAAAGTCTGCAGTCCATAACTATCATTAGTGCGTGGTGCAATTTTTGTAAAATTTTGTCAGTTTAATTTTAGTACAGCCGGCCTGGTAGTTTGCTAATTTTATCAAAATGTCAGGAAGGGTAATCTAATAATGATAAGGATGCAACGTTACCACATCATTATGGATCTAATGAAAACTGTGAAATTCATATCAATGAAGAAAGAAAAGTGATAGATAATATTGATATTACGAGCTGCAATATTTCCAAGATTAATACTATCGATAATATGCTTAAATAGTCAAACATTGCCACCATGTTTTGATTTTAAAGACAACGCCGAAGAACAGGATTATTCGTCCCAAATATCCATTTTAAAAAAAGATGCCCGTTTGTTATTAGGCACCTCTAGAAGTGTAAGTACAATACCATTGGATAACGGTGAAAATAATGATTTATTTTGGAGTAAAAAATTCCCTTATAAAAAATTAGTAATAGAACTTCTTTGCAGCTCGAAAATATTTTTACAAATTAATATAGATGGACTACCTATCTTTAATAATGGTACTATTCAGTTTTGGCCAATTTTAGGAAAACGTAATACATTTATTGATAATTCTCCTTTGATAATTGCTAATTTTTTGTGGAAATAGTAAACCTACTTCTTTAGAAGCATACTTTAATTGTTTCATTGTAGAATGCAAAGAACTTATTGAAAGTGGGTTAAGAATTTAAGAAATTAGTTGTTTTACATGTGATGCTCCTGCGAGGTCTTATTTAAAAGAAGTTATGGACGAGTGTGGCGACAAGATTAACGTTAATGCGTATCTATCCCACAGTGAAGTTCAAAGCGTAATTATAATAGCTTGTAAATTATTATAAATTATAATAATGTAAACGGTTATAAAAATATAGGGGGGGGGGGGGAGATTGATGATATAATGTTTCTTGCAACTTAGAATGTTAGGAGAACTTTTGTAGCGGGAACATTAAAACAGTTAATAAAAGTATTGAAAAAGTACAAAGTAGATATTTTGGCATTACAGGAGACAAAACAAAGAGAAAATGATATAATGGACATAGAAAATTACACCTTTTTTAAGAGTGGTGGTAAGGGCAGCAGGATGGGAATTGACTTTATGGTGAGCGAAGCGCGGAAAGATATGGTAATTAGTTTTAAACCAATAACAGATAGAATGTGTGTACTGAGAATAAAAGGACGTAATAGGAAAATAAGTATTATTAATGTTCACGCACCAACGGAAGAAAAAGATATAGAAGTTAAGGAACAGTTTTATGAATTATTGGATAGAGAATACGAGAAAATACCAAAATACGACATTAAAATATTAGTAAGCGATTGGAATGCGAAAGTTGGAAGAGAAGAGGCTTATAGACCAATTGGCAAGTTTAGCCTACATAATGAGAGTAATGAAAATGGAAAACTCCTTATTGACTTTGTAATGGGAAAAGACATGAAAATTAAGAGTACACACTACGAACATAAAAATTTTATAAAGCAACGTGAGTAAGCCCAGATGGTACTACTGAAAATCAGATAGACCATATCGTGATTGAAAGTAGAAGCGAAAATATCATTAAGGATGTTAAATCATATAGAGGAGCAGATTTGGATTCAGACCATTTTATGGTAGGTGTGAAAATGTCAACAATTGTACCAAATATAACGAATCCAGGAAAAAACGTAAGCAAGATAAAAAGTAAAATGCAATTTCAACTCAAAACTGAAAAACAAAGAGAAAAGTATCGTGAAGTAATGGAAAAGATATTAATTAGAAAAATCAGAAATACAACAAAATGTAGACCACATACTAGTAACAATAGAAGAAAGTATAATTGAAGCAACAAGTATGTCGTATGTGAAAACTAAAAAGAAAGAAAAGGAGTGGTATGATGACCAGTGTGTAAATGAAGTAAACAAAAGGGAAAAAGCAAGACAAGTGTTCCTGGCTAATCGAACTGAAGCAACACAAAAAATTTACGCAGAGTAGAGAAGACAGTGCAAAAAGATAAAGAGAAAAGAAAAGAGAACACCAACTAAAGAAACTCGATGAGATAGAAGAAAAGTATAATAATAGAGAAATAAGAAACTTCTACCAGGGAATAAAAAGAATAAAACAAGGATTTCGAACAAGTACAACGTTCTGTAAAAATAAAGACGGTCACTGGCTGGATCGAAAGAAAGAGTAAGGAAAAGATGAGAGAGATAGAGATCAAGAGATAGAGAGAACATACAGCTATAGAAGAAGATGATAACATAGTAGAAATACCAACAGAAGAGGAGATAAGAGAAGTGATATTGAAACTTAAAAATAATAGAAGTGCAGGAGAAGATGGCATACAGGCGGAAATGTTAAAATACGGAGGAGAAATACTGCACGAAATAGTCATTGGTATGATACAGAAGATCTGGAAGGAAGAGAAGATGCCCAGTTCCTGGAGTTTAGCGCTGATTTGCCCGATTCACAGGAAAGGCGATAAAACTGAGTGCGGAAACTACAGAGGGATTGCATTATTGGACGTCAGTTACAAAATACTCGCCACATGTATAAAGAATAGACTTCGAACTTATACAGAGGAAATGATCGGCGAATATCAATGTGGTTTCAGAAAGGGTAGATCGGTAACGGATCAATTATTTGTTCTAAGAGAGATTCAAGGAATTAGCCATGAATTCGGACTGGAGACGCACTTGATATTTTTAGATTTTAAACAAGCATACGACAGTATCGATAGAAAAGAATTGTATAACACTATGATGGAAATGGGAATACCCAGAAAATTAGTAAAATTGATAAAAATGACACTCAATTGCACCGAAAACAAAGTAAGAATTAACGGTGAGCTGACTGAGAGTTTTGGAGTAGCAGTAGGACTGAGGCAAGGAGACCCGCTGTCGTCAATATTATTTAATATTGCTTTGGAAAACTCAATACGAAGAGCAGGATTAAACAAAGGCGGTACAATTCTTAGACGAAGACACCAATGCCTGGCTTTTGCGGAAAGAAGGAACTACAAGAAAATACGCAGAAATTATTGGAAGCGGCTCAGAGAATTGGTTTGGAAGTAAACGAAAATAAGACAAAATACATGATATGGAACGATAAGAAGTTTGAAGAGAAGAAATCCATAAGTATATTAGTGGGAAATAAGACAGTAAAATTTGAAGAAGTGTGTACATTTACGTACCTGGGAACGGTAATAACAAGGAAATCAGGTTGCGACGACGAAATTAAAGCAAGAATGGCTGCTGGCACAAGAAGTTCGTTTGCACTGAAATCGATCCTCAATAGTAAGGTGTTTGCCAAGACAGTGAAAACAAGAATATATCGAACAATCATAAGACCATCGGTTAAATATGGAGCGGAAGTGTGGACGTTGAGAAAGCGTGAGCAAGCAATGCTAGAAGTGTGGGAAAGAAAGATATTGAGGAAAATATACGGTGGAAAATATGTAAATGGACAATGGATAATAAGGTCAAATCAGGAGCTAGCAGAGTTATATGGACAACCGAGTATAGTTGGATGTGTGAAGGCACAGAGGTTGCGATGGTTGGGACACCTGGCAAGGATGAACGAAGACAGAACACCAAAGGACATATGGAATATTGAGTTCGGAGGCACAAAACGAAGAGGTAGACCAAGAAACCGTTGGAAAAATGAAGTGCAGGAAGACCTAAATGAGATTGGGTTGGAAAATTGGAGAGAATACGCTGGTAACAGGAAAGAATGGAACATAGTGACAAATAAAGCCATGGGTCTACTAGGCCTGTAGTGCTAATATACAATGGGCCATACAAGTAAGGTTGCTTGTGAAAGATGTAGAATAAAATCTGAATGTATTGACAAAAGACATTTCTTTCCTGTCAATAAATATTTTGCAGAAAGGCAAGATGCAGATTTTTATAAAACGGAAAACGTCGATAATCATATTAAAGGACAATCTCCATTATTGCAATTAAATATTGGGTTGGTAACACAATTCGTATTAGATCCAATGCACTTCTTATACTTGGGTGTTACCAAACGATTACTAATTAAATATTTAGTAGAAGGCAATGGAAAATTTAGAATATCTAGCCAATCCATCAGCAATATTGATATGAAAATTAAAAATTTTAAACTTCCTGACTAATTTTCTAGAAAGTTGCGATCATTTCATGAAATTAAAAGATGGAAAGCTACCGAATTTAGATTTTTTTTTGTTATATTATGGTGGACCAATTTTATTAAAAAAATAATGTCAATGGCGATATTTATGAATATTTCTTATTGTTTCATACAGCTGCATTTATTTTATCAAACGCTTATTTTTCAGGGTCCGTTACTTGAGCCCCCCCCCAGTTAAATTTTTTGGCCAAAAAGCTAGCTCCCGAATCGATATAGCTAGCACCGGCTAGCACCCAAATATTAAAGCTAGCACCATTACAGTTTTTTCACAAATCCATATTGAAACTGGGGGGGGCTAAAGTAACGCTAGCCCCCCCCCCAGTTAATATTTTGGTTCCAAAAGCTAGCTCCCTAATCTATATAGCTAGCACCCAAATATTAGAGCTAGCACCATTACAGTTTTTTACAAATCCAGATTGAAACTGGGGGGGGGCTAAAGTAACGCTAGCCCCCCCCCCCAGTTAATATTTTGGCTCCAAAAGCTAGCTCCCTAATCTATATAGCTAGCACCCAAATATTAGAGCTAGCACCATTACAGTTTCTTCACAAATTAGTATTTAATAAAAATGTCTAAATGTTTCATTCCACTGCGCATGATCCGATATATTCCACACGCTCCGCCCATTCTAAACATGACTAACAATTTTTTAATTGCTAAATGTTAATCTATATTATGCGATTAATTTAAGAACAGAACGAAAAAGTTAATAGATACAACCGTAATTTAACATTATAATACACTAATATCGTATAATATGAAATAAATAGTAACTACGTAGATATACTATAGTAAATAGGGCCGTATTCCCTTCCTACTAATGCTAACATTTATTTATTTGCTATTTATAATTTGCAGTATATAAAATCTATTCACTAATATGTGGACTACTTTATAAATAAGAGAATTTCGGTCTCTATAATTGCCAGGATTGGCGCTACAAGCAAAATTGAACATTTGCTTCTCCCCCCCCCCCCCGAATAAATATCAAATAAACAATTAAATATTCGCAAAAATCACAATATTTACGCACTTTATATTTACGATTTATAATCTATAAATATTTTTTATTTAATGAAATCGTTTAACCACTTAGGTTCTACTTAGGTGCTAGCTCTAATATTTGGGTGCTAGCTATATAGATTAGGGAGCTATTTTTTGGAGCCAAAATATTAACTGGGGGGGGGTAGCGTTACTTTAGCCCCTCCCCCAGTTTTAATCTGGATTTGTGAAAAAACTGTAATGGTGCTAGCTCTAATATTTGGGTGCTAGCTATATAGATTAGGGATCTAGCTTTTGGAACTAAAATATTAACTGGGGGGGGGGGGCTAGCGTTACTTTAGTCCCCCCAGTTTCAATATGGATTTGTGAAAAAACTGTAATGGTGCTAGCTTTAATATTTGGGTGCTATCCGGTGCTAGCTATATCGATTCGGGAGCTAGCTTTTTGGCCAAAAAATTTAACTGGGGGAGGGCCAAAGTAACGGACCCTATTTTTCAAAGAAATATATCAACGTAGCCAAAGACACATTGCTAAAATTTGTTAATTCAAGTCCCGATATATTATATGACCAATATTTTGTAGTTTACAATGTTCATTCTTTAATTCACATAATATGTAGTGATGTGGAGCGATATGGCCCATTAGAAAATTATAGTTGCTTTCCATTTGAGAATTGTTTAGGACAGATAAAGAGAAAAATAAGGGGAGAAAAATTGCCACTTCAACAAATATACAACCGCATGAAAGAAATAGATTTTAGTATTAATAATTCTTGTAATAACCATCAGAAAAATGATTAAACTGAAGTGACTGTTGAAGGAAAATTTGCCGAAGATATGAATTATTTCAAATGTAATAAAGTAATTACAAAAGACTTTGGCTTATCCATAAAAAGCCCCAACAAACGTTGTGTTTGCCAAAAAAAAAGTATATTTAATAACAACAATTTTGTTGTTTGTAACATGAATAGCCATGCGCAAATGTTAATTGAGTATTGTTATTGCCCAGGTAGTTTCCCTATCATTAATTATTTTGTAATTTTCGTAATAAAATCGAGAAATTTTTAGTAGGACAAGGTTAAGTACATACATATTATTTAAGTACAGATTACAAAAAAGCAAAATATTAATAAATTGATGGTGACAGGAAACGAGGATTAAAAAATATGTATTAAAAAGTGTATCAAACCATAGAAATATGAAATCAAAAATGTATTTAATGTCTTTACATTACAGGTATTTTATTAGCATTCCTCCTAGAACCCGCATTAATTTTTAAAACCGTTTTTTAACCGGGCATCAGGCATTGATTTAACGAAATGTTATAAAATTTTGTCTGTAATGACTTTCTGCCATCTGCCATACAACTTTTAACAAATTTTGCAATTGTATTATAGTCCAGGGAAATTAGATCCAAAAAAGACGTTTCTAGGAAATAAGTGGCGGAAAGCTAAATTTTTGCAGAAACGTTGTTGTGGTTCTAACAATTCTGCGCGGGGTCAAAAGTTTTAAAAATAGGTTTTCTGCGAATATCTTTTTAACCGTTACATTAATGGAAAAAGTACAAGAGATCAAATTTGTAGCTCTCAAAATTGCCTACAAAAAATATTTAAATCTTTTTTCTGTACAATTCACTGTTTCTACAATATTTCAATTAATAGATTCAGAATTCTTTAAAAAATTTCTCTTGAAATGTATACTCCTGTTGTCACCACCTTCGAGGTTGAGTACAAGGCGCCTTTTTTATGCCATAAGTTTGTTTTCACTTCAATATGTTTCAGTATGAAGTTATCTTGATCTACTTTTGTTTGCAATTTGTAGAATGTAGAATACATACTATGAATGTCACACATTTTGCACTTACCGATTTTCTTTGCGTCCTTCTATTGATTATCAACTCTTTCGATTTTGAGATTTCTTCATTTTGATGAAGAAATTCCAGATAACACAATAACGCATTTAGGACATATCTACGACGAATATTTTTATCCAAGCGGACGTACCATATATGTACGTATCGGTCTGCAAGTTGCACGTACTGTTTACGTACCCAGTACGTACACGTACACCCAGTGCGAGAGCTATCGTATTCGGTCTTCATACCAAGCTCGTTCACCTTGCGCAGAACACTTTGATTGAGATGGAAGTAACATCCTATTATTGATACTCCTGGATATCTATGAGTAAATGCTCCGATTGCCGCCATCTCTAAATCTGTTAGGATCGTTTACGGTGATTCACCTGGAATAAGTATCTGCAATTCTGTTATAAGACGATCGTAGGTCAAATGTAACACTCATATGGTTTCTCGATATTGTGAATTATTACATGACGATTTAAAATACTTTTTCATTCCACATCGAGAGCTCGTTGAGGTCGGATGTGTGTAATAGTGTTATCGTCTAGTGCGTGACGTATATAGTGATTTAATATTGTGCAATCTAAATTTTACAATAAAAGTTAATTTAAATTAAGTTATTCTACTAGTGAAATTGTTATAATTGAAGGCAACGAAGATTTTAACAAGTTAGAATGTACCAAGTCGGTACAAATCCTACAGAATTTCTTATTAAATGGTGAAAAGAAATTTTCAGAACCAAAGAAAATGGGAAAATCAAATAAAACAACTTTGAAACGGGGCAATAGCTCAATCAGTTCCACAGTGGTGAATAAAAAATTTATTGCCGAAACTAGCCAGGCAAAAAATGCAAACAGTAAAGACGACACTGAAATGACGTACAATGTGGATATAAGCAACAAATTTGAGTTGTTAAATGATAACAACGAAGTAGAAAATGTGACATCAAATGCAATTTCGACACCGAAAATAATTAAACCCAAGCCCATTGTGGTTTCGGGATTACCCAAAAACCATGTGAAGTTCACAAATGACATCAAGGAAGTGGTTGCCAACAAGTTTCACCTAAAATACTTAGGTGACAAAGTGAAAATCTTTACGGAGAACATTAATGATTTCAACCAGTTGAAAGCAAACCTAATTTCAAAAGGAACTCAATTTCATTCGTATAGCCATACGAACGAAAGAAAGATGATAGCTGTGTTAAAAGGTGTACAGCGAATGAGTGAAGCGGAAGTTTTGGACGCTTTAAAAATTGTGAACCCAAAAGTGATCAGTGTCAAACTATTATTTTCATTACCCAAAATTTAAAGTGATATTTGAGAGCGATGTGACATTCATGGAAATCCAGGCTATTCGAGATGTTGGTAACATCCGAGTGTACTGGGAAAAATACAGAGCTAGAAAAGGTATCACCCAGTGCTATCGATGCCAACAATTTGGGCATGCAGCGGACAACTGCAATTTAAAAATTGCATGCCGTACATGTGCAGGTAACCACTTATCAAAAGAGTGTAAAGTTCCGGAGGGTACAACCCCTAAGTGCGCAAATTGCCGTGAAGCTCATACTGGCGATTACAGAGAGTGTGCCGTTTATTTGAAGGCTCTTAATAGAGTATCAAAACCTCAACAAAGAGTCGTTAAGCCTCAGGCTTATGTGGTGCGTCAGGCGGATTTCCCGTCCCTACGGCCAAGTCGCACAATACAAAATTTTGCACCGACAATGCGTCAAGTATTGCAACAAAGGCCAGTTATGCGTCAGGAAGTGATGCAACCACGACATCAGATTCCCGTCCGACAGGTGAATCACATCGTACCACCCAGTGCCAGCCAAGATGGCGTGGAAAATTTAAATTCACTTTTTAGTGAATTTAAGAAACTAGAATCAATGTGTAACATTGACAAGATGTTGAAAGCTGTGCGCGAGTTAAATCGGGTAATGGCAACTACAATTGATGGTGGTGCTCGCATGGCAGCATTCATTAAATGTGCAAAGGAATTCGATGGGTAGTTACAACCTCGAAGACCTGAATATAATGACGTGGAACGCCACAAGCGTTGTAAATAAAGCACAAGATTTCGAACTGTTCTTGGACGAAAACAATATCCATATTGCTCTAATAACGGAAACTTGGTTAAAGGTAAGCGATAATTTGAAATTTAAAAATTATTTTGTTTTTAGGAAAGATAGATTAACCGACCGGGCAGGTGGTGTTGCTATCTTAATTAGAAAGGGGTTGCCGCACGAAACGGCCGAGCAGCCAAACGTAACAGCAGAGCTATTGGTTATGAAAATCAATTTGAAGAGTCCATTTTATGTTGGTGCCATGTATGTTCCACCTTCTACAAATCTAACATCGGTTGAGCTTGATAACATCATGAACAAGTACAACAAGATTATAATCGGAGGGGAAACACCCCCAATGGAACTGTCGGTATCCAAACAGAAATGGTAACACCTTAAAGGCTCACAATGATATAAACAATTATCTGCTGTTATATCCACCCACACCTACTTTTAGTCCGCCAGGTTTGTTACAATCGACTATAGATTTCTTTTTAGTGAATGGAATACCGAACTACTCACAACCTAGAACAATTAATGACTTGAACTCAAATCATTGGCCCGTACTGATGACTTTACTTACCTCTCATATACCGCCAAGCTACGTTATCTCGGATACCAATTGGCAAAAATTCAGAGAAGGGTGCAACAACAGAATTCGCATAACTCCGAACATCAATTCTGTTGAAGAAGTTGACATTGAAATTGCCAAATTCACCATGGCAATTACGGAAGCACACAAAGTTTCCACGAAAATTAAACGTATTCGGAACAAATTTGTCGCAGATCAAGATACCGATGATCTGAAACGACGACGAAACAAAGCTCTACGTAAGTGGTTGGAAACAGGCAATGTGGCCTATCGTGTAGAGAAAAACCAGCTTACGGAAGACATACAAAACAGAATTAAAACCATTCGGCGTGAGGAATGGTTAAGTAAAACTAAAGACCTTACCACGAAAGATAACTCTTTGTGGAAAGTGTACAGCGCGTTGAGAAGAAAAAACGAACCAACGCCCACTTTAAGTCAATCCAATACGAATTATTATACCAACCAAGAAAAGGCGGAGGTTTTTGCCGATATTTTTGAAGAGGTTCACCAGGTAACTACCAACCTTAGTTCCCCGTTAGAGGAACAGGTAAGAGCAAACGTTGAACTGCTTAAAGACATGGACGATTCGCTGGAAATTAACATCACTCCTAAGAGAATCCAGCAAATTATCAAGAGTCGTAAGGTGAGGAAGGCTCCCGGAGCCGACGGTATCACTAATAAACACCTTAAGTACCTCCCCAAAAAGGGAGTGGTACAACTTTATTATATTTTTAGGTCATGTCTGAAACTATGCTATTTTCCGACGGTGTGGAAGACCGCTAAAATATTGGCAATCCCGAAACCAAACAAGGACAAGAGCGAAGCCAAAAACTACCGTCCAATTAGTCTACTTTCTTGTTTGAGCAAAATCTTGGAAAAAGTTATCCAAGAAGAAATTGTCGACCATCTGACATGTAATAATTTAATTATTAAACAACAATTTGGGTTTCAGAAAGGACATAGTACCATCCATCAATTAGCCAGAGTAGTTGAGGATGTGGTCATGGAATCCAACAACAATAACCATACGGGGATGGTATTACTCGATTTGGAGAAAGCCTTCGATACGGTCTGGCACGAAGGTCTAATCCATAAGATGATGGAACTGAATCTTCCGACTTCCTTGACGAGGATCGTTCAGAGCTATTTGACAGGTCGCACCTTCAGTGTAGCAGTTGGCGATGTTAGATCATCGGTAAGAAGCATACCTGCTGGTGTTCCACAGGGTTCGATTCTCGGCCCAACACTTTTTAATATCTACATTAACGATATACCAACGCACGAGGATACGAATATCGCTTTATATGCCGACGATACAGCTATCTATTCGTCAAGCTTAATTAAAGAAATTATCGTTGAAAACATCAACGAACATCTCCAGTTGGTATGCAACTTCTTCAGCGATTGGAAATTAAAATTAAATGTCAGTAAGACTGAGGCTATCATGTTTATAAACAGCAGAATTCGTCCGACAGTCGATATAAAAATTAACGATAGCGTTATCGAACTGCAAAAAGATATAAAGTATCTTGGCTTGCTCTTAGATCAGCGACTTACGTGGAAGAAAACTATAGCTGATAGAATTAAAAAGACCAACTTGGTGCTACACCTGCTCTATCCAGTAATTAACCACGATGCACAGCTGTCCAGAGAGTTAAAGCTTCTGCTCGTTCGCACATGTGCCAGGTCAGTCCTGACGTACGGCTGCACTATTTGGGGAAGTGCCGCAAACAGCAACCTAATTGCCGTACAACGTTGTCTCAACAAGTTTTTGAAAGTAGTGAATAACTACCCTCGCTACACTACCATCAAGCATATGCACGAAAACAACAATTTTGAATACGTCGGCGATTTTATAAAACAATCGACCGAACAATTTTTGAAACGTTGCTCGTTCCACGATAACGAGTTGATTAGACAAATTGGAGACTACGAGCTCGACAATATAATTTCCAAGAGGAAAAGCAAACTCCTCAAGTCAATTTTGCTACGAAATTACAACTTTTATAACTAAAAGCCTGAACTGGTCTCTGTCGGTCCTTATCGAGGAGGGAAGATCGACAATGTAAATATTATTTTAAATCTGTTGTTTTTGTATAGTTTAATTGTAACTCCACTTCCAATTCCAGTACATGTTAACCTACCCAATCCCACATCAAACTCCTATACCCCATTTTTATCAATTTAGTAAAATTATTTATCAGGTTTTTGAAATTCTTATCCTGTAATTTATTTAAATTTATTTAAAATGAAAAATTATAATTACTGTACATATGTTAAATATCTAACAAAGGGCTTAACCTAATAATAGATAACTTGTATAAATTTGTTAACATTTGAAATGTATCTATTTAAAATTGAATAAATGTTATATATATATATAAATTACTTTTTAATGCACATTTATAATCACAAATGAGATACTTATACTGGTTTCTCACCCGTATGAATTAGTAAATGATTGCTAAATCTTTGTTGCTGAGAACATTTATAATTTCAAACGGTTTCTCGCCCATATGAAGTACTAAATGATTTTTTTTATACTCATCTTATACTTTAAAGCAGGTTTTTGAAAATTTTATCCTGCACTCTACTCAATCTTTATTTCACTAAATTTTCACATACCTAAATTAAATATAGTGGAGAGGGCTACCCAGCCCTATTACCTATAACCACATGTAATTAGGGGACTGTAAGGTATCCTCGTACCCCATACTTAAGTAATAAATGTTATTTGATTTGATTGATTCTTATACTCAACAGGTTCTGTGCCAGTATGAATTTGCGAAGGGATTTTAGAATCTTGATTTTCTTGAGATTCGTTCATTAAAATATTTTCTTTATTGTCAATGGAACTATGCAAATCTTCCATTTGAAAGGCCTGGGGTTGTCTGTGACAAATGGAACATCAATAGGTGATGTTTTCGCCATATTTCAAAATGTTTGTCGAAAGACTATTTTGGTTAATTAAAAATGCAATAAATAAAAATCCAACTTATTCAGGTAATAAAATGGGCAAACCAAAATGCAGACGATCGAAAGGAAGACGCTGAGAACAAAGATGATCGAGATGAAGACGTACGAAACGAAGACAATAAAAAAAAAAAGAATTTACTTATACAGGGTGTTGCAACCCCGCTACGGGTTGTACATTGAATGCTCGAACCTCAAAATAAACGACCCCGTTGCTTAATAATACAAGATGCTTTATTTTACTTGATTAAAACATAACTGACTAACAAAACTTATTTACATATTTATTATTTACGTCCTCTGGTTTTAAAATCCCCTTAGCGTCGCTGCCAACCCTCGAGGCAAAACCCCAATATTTAAAATGTGACAGGGTCGGCATTGTCGCCACAACACAGGGTCCCCGTTTTTCGAGCTCCATCATGAGATCTCAGTTATTATAAGAGATACGAAGTCGGTTAAATTAGGGAAAAATTGCGCATTTTCATGCTGAACAATAAATTATCTGAAAGAAATATTATTTTTTCATGTCCATGTTCCATTTCCAGGCCTTCCCACTGAATTTTCTAAAGCAAATTCCATGATTTTTTCAGGTTTTCCCTGACAAAGAATCAAAATCTTCCCTGACATTTCGATAAATCGGAAGATAAAGAGTTAAAAAGGAAGAAACTTAATGTATACAATTTTTTTTTTTAATTAAATAGTTTTTCCTGACCAAAATGTTATTTCCCTGAAAAATTTCTTTGACAAAATTAGAGAAATTTTAAATTCCCTGACTTTTCCAGATAAGTGGGAAACCTGTGTTCAATTAAAAATCTCTTAAACAAAGTTTACCTTTTAATATTTAACTTATATCTAACATCAAAAGAATAGTAAAGAACATTTCTGCGATGCTGGGGGTATTCCAGATTCCCCGGTTTGGAAGACGGAAAGTTTTATGTCCATGTTATGTGATTTATTGTATTAAATATTAACTTTTCTCTCTTTGAGCCAATATATCTACCATCTTCTGTATGTTACCTGGTACACCAGTAAACGAGTACCCTGCAGTACAACTGTAACTATTGTGTTCGAAAAAAATCGGATGTGGCAATGCCCATAACTTTATCTTACTTTTAAATAACAAAAATATAAAGAAAGAGGATATTTACATGATTATTAATTGATACTTTTTTATTATTATGGAGCAAAATATAATAAAAAAATAAAATTTTAAAAATAAGAAAAAAATTTTTTTTTTAATTTGAAAATAGAATATTTACAAAAATAGGACATTTACATGATTATTGATTAATATTTTTTTAATATTATTATTGAGAAAAATGAAATTTGAAAAAAAGAAAAAAAATTTTTTTTTTTAATTTACAAAATATTTTTTTTTGCGTTTCCGTGTACCGATGTTCACCAAAATCTAATCAGTTCTAAATCTCAAGATATAAATTTTGTTAAAAAATTCCTGTTACTTTTTGAGGTAGAGCGCACACAAATTTTGACCACACACACACTCACCCACTCAGACATTTTTTGGAAATGATGATTTTCCGCTTCTGGGACCCCAATATGCCTAAATTCATCAAAATCTCAATTTGAATTGGTAATTTGAAAAATATACCTAAATTCTTATCAACAAATATGTATTTACCTTTTCCAGCTAGCCTCATGAATTTTTCCTGAATATGCTCTTGTGTACAAGTAAAGGGAAATTTGAGAAAATCCCAGGAACTCATTAAGTAATTGTATTTCCGAGATTTCTCTACATTTTTTCGAATTTCTCATTTCTTAGAATTTCTTAATATCTCGAAATTTTTTTGGGATTTTTCAAGATTTTCTATAAGTTTTTGATATTTCGTTGAATTTTCTGGTATTTTTCTTTTTTCTAGATTTCTTAGAATACCCTAGAATTTTCTACGTTTCCTTAAATTTCCTCTTCCTCATGATTTTCTTCAGTTTCGTACAATTTCCATGGATTTCTTGAAAATTTCTAAGATTCTGAAACTCATTGAGATTTTCTGGAATTTCCCCGAATATCTACAGGTTCCGTTTCACTAGTACACCGGAGTTGTCTAATGACTTCTCCCTAGTTCTCCCAACCCCCTCCTCGTACAAGGTTTTCACTGAATTTTCCAAATCAAATTCCTTGACGTTAAAAATTAAAATTAAAAAAGTTTAATTTTAAAATTTAATAACAAATTTATTTTAAAATTAAAATTTTTCTTTTAAATTAAATTGTTTTCCCTGATTGAAATATTAATTTCCCTAACTTGGTAACGTATGTGAACTTAGCCCCGCACTTTTTATAAAAATAATTTTTGAAAGTTGTTCCAGGTTGTTTTAAATTGTTCCAGAAAATTATTTTATTATATTCAAAAATAAAGCCCTGGAGAGAGATTTAATCAAACTTAAATTAATGATTTACACGTGAAATTTAGTTAAAATTAAGTTTTCAATTATTAATTCAAATATCAAATCAATTAATTGATTGCAATTTGCCTTGGCCCCCAAAAAGTTATCATCCGCCACTGGTAGCGCGTTTGTAGCTACTTAATTGACTCTGCATGAGGCTGTGTGCTGTGTAAGTTTTGATTATTTGTTAAAACAATTATTATATAGAAAATTTTATATTTGGCTTAAAAGTTATGATTGGGCGTGTATGGTTTACTTTATTTAATTGATGACACGTTGTTTAGTAGGAATCTGTACTGCGACTTCATTTTATTTTTGGCACTACAACATGACACATGTACATATTAGGTGTGCACAACCTGTTGCGTTATTTATAAAAATGGAATAGCAAGCACTAATAATTTATACGAATTTATAATTTATTCTTTATCAATGCCGATTTGTGATGAAGCAGATTAGATTGGTAAGTTGTGATTTTTGAAAAATAATTATTACAAAGTGCGCGTGGTCATCAAAAAATCCAGATGCTTCCTTCTTTTTTTGTATTTAATATAATATTATTCATATTTTTTTTTATAATTACATTTGAGTAAGACAAATGTACAATTTTCTATTTGTGTATAAATACATTTTGTTTCATTTTAGAACCGGATCATCACAATCAAAAACGCAGATATTCGAAGTTTATTGAACCGTTGGATGACCTTCAACCCCAATTAATTTCCAGTTTTAATACAACTATGTTAATTTTCAAGTGAAATGAAGTTTGACGATTGAAGTGTGTCATGGAACTACTGCTGGATTTGCATAGTCGACTTTCGAATTTGTGAATGTTACCTTAGAGTTAATTTTCCATGATGCCTTTTAAGGAAACATATTTGACGAAAAACTTATCCTGCCCAGACAAACATTACGATGTGTTCCAGTTTTATTTAGGTAATATTATTTTTGTAATCGTTATGACCTTTCTATTAAAGCCAAAAAATTGTTTATGTTTTTTGCATTTTAAGAAAGAATATTAACCCTTTCAGTCTTGCCTTTTGTTATTGGAGTTAAAATTTTGAAACTAAGGGAGGAGCTTCAATGATTTTTTTAAAGACTTGAAATACATTTCTTACTGCTCGAACTTTTCAAAAAATATTTAGAACGAACGTGTTGACTCAATGGGTAAAATATGCATATTTTTCAGTTGTATTATATAATTACAATATTTTAAACATTTAAATAACTCAAAAAAATATTGAACATCAATACAACTATAAGTAGCTTTACATTATTGGATTTTGTATATTTTGATATTTTGATTTGTATATATTGGATTCCATATCCAATGCTCAAATTTAACATTAAAGTAGCGTTCTCAGCCAATTAACGTGACACAACATAGCATAGCTTAGCACAGAAGTTAAAATACATTGAAAATTATGTGTGTGTTCAAATTGACAAATAACCAATTTGGCATAACATAACAAAGCATTACCGATTTTAGGTATATTATGAATTTACCTATTATACCAACGAATTAATAGGAAGGCGGTGGTAGAAATTGAAAGTAAACGTCAGAAAGTAATAATAATTTGTATTGTACCATAGTTAGTACAATTATCGCGAATTTATTATTATATAATTAGTTAATTTAATTATGTCAAATAAGTCGATCTCATTTTGTTTTGTCGTGCTATGTTAAGTTATGCTATGCTATTAGTCTAATAGATTTAGACTTCAACCCAAAAGTTGCGTTTCAGGGGATGAAAGTTACACCAATCGATAGCTAAAGGTTCCCTTATGAACATATTAAAATGTATCAGCTCAATTTTTAGGGCGCGATTCATAATTAATAAAAAACAATCCAAGATTTACGACTAATGGACTTTCACCCCTCATTTCTTTAAAGTTACTCAATCAATCCAAAATATAAAATCATCAATTTATAGAACGGATAATTTACTATCAAATTCAATCGGAAAACTTTGTAAGAAATGCACAATTAATTTATTATAATGATTTAAAGTAATTTATAAACATTTGTTGCTAAAACGTCAGATGATCGAATCGTGGCGCCGAACACAGCAATCGGGGCCACGAACCGCCACGATTCGATTTAGTTTTAGCAACAAATGTTTAAAAACTACTTTAAATCATTATAGTAAATTAATGGTGTATTTCTCACAAAGTTTTCCGATTAAATTTGATAGTACATTTTCCGTTCTATAAATTAGCAATTTTATTTTTTGGATTAAGTGAGTAACTTTGAAGAAATGAAGGGTGAAAGTCCATTAGTCGTAAATCTTAGATTGTTTTTTATTAATTACGAATCGCGCCCTAAAAATTGAGCTGATACATTTTAATATGTTCATAAGGGAACCTTTAGCTATCGATTGGTATAATTTTCATCCCCTGAAACGCAACTTTTGGGTTGCCATATATTCTAAGTCTCCATTGACTGGACTATATGTTGTGGTTAATTGGCTGAGAACGACGCTTTACATTGCGTCATTGGATTTGTAATGACAAATGACATAAAAAATTTGTTGGCTATAATGAAAGATATAATAATATAATTATGTTATAATAAATGTTGATCGGTACGTATTTGGCATATAAATTTGAAGTTAACAAAATTAACCATGAATCAAACAATCACACTCCTAGATCACAATATATTAACATCTTTAACAATAGAAATTCAATGAAAAATCCAATACAACTAGACACCGTCCTATTCCTTAATGCGTTTATGCGCATTACATCTAATGTAAACGCCAACGGATGGCGTTTTAAAGGTGTTTTAAATTTTGTCCACCTCCAAGCAAGTTGCGCTAGAAATCTTTAATTTTAATTTTGTAAACAACTTTTTATTGAGTTTGTAAACAAATGAATTAAACTCCAAAAGTAAGTTTTTAAAAAAATATAATATTTTATTACTTAATAAATTTTAGATAAATAAAAATATAATAAAAAAAACATTCCATCAATTTTGTAATGTTATATATATTGCAATTTGATTTGAAGTTCTGATACAATTTGAAAATCACCCTCTACTTCATGGAAAGGCAAAGTTTTTTTATTTTTAGTGAGACCTCATGCGAAGGAGTGATTTTACATATTATCGAATTTTATATTAAATTAATTTAATACGATTTTATTAATAAGTAAAGCAAGCATTATTTGCTTCAGCAATTATGGGGTGATCAGCCATCAATGATGGAGTATTAGAAATGTACTAAGTGCAAGAAATATTCAGAAAAGAAGTACCCCACCCTGACAATTTTTCAGAAAATACAACTAAAATGAAAAATTTCAAGTAGATTTGTAGTATGTAATAGGTATATACAGTAGAAGCTCGATTCTGTGAACCCAAAAATCCAAAGGTATGTTCAAACTAACGCCAGTGTTCACACTAACGGGGGTGTAGAAAAACTAGTGTTATCATATATTTATTCCTAATAAAACGTATAATGCATAATGTTGGTAATTAAAGTTCACGAAAAAACGTAGTTACCTTATTTTGTTTTTGTTTTTTAACAATTACTGTTCATGTTACTGAGTGTAATAACCAATAATGTTCACGTTACCGAGTAGCTATAGAATAATTTGGTATTCTCAGGACCGCGATGTTCATAAATTCGAATGTGCACGTTATCGAGATTCTACTGTATATTTATTTGTAAAATGGAACATTTAACAGAACTAAATAAAATGTTAAAATAGTAATAGAATTTTTTCACTGCATACTAGGTAGGGTGACCAGGGCAAAATTCAACACTTTAATTTTTAGTATTTTAAGACTATTACGGAAGAAAAATATGTATATTGTTCCTTAAGAATTTACATAAAGTTAATAATAAAGGTGATCGTGTTGCAATGTACCCCGTCTAAATAAAACAAAAATAAACAAAAATTTGTTTATTTTTTTGGAATTTAAATTTTTTTGTTGAGAACAATTTGGAATTTTGCAAATCTTACTATTATTTATGAAATTAATTGAAGTCAGAGTTTATATTTTTTTTACTGATACTTGCCTTATATCTGGATGCTCAAAAGTCGTTCAATAATTATTTTAAATTTTGAAAGTAAAGAAAAAATATTTCTAATTTAATAAAATTTCGTATGAGAAATGAAACGCAATGATGATGGTACGTGTTACGCGACAAATTTTCCATTTTTATTTTGTAAAAGTGAGGTTGTTCCGTAATAAAAATGAAGTGTTGAAAAATTTTGCAACCACCGGTATGGAAATTTTAAAACTTGGTTCCACGGAAATGTAAAGTTTGGTAGGAGCAGAACGAAAAATGTGAATGATGGCCTGATATAAAATGTTTTGGAAGAATTACCGTATTTTTGGAAATTAAAACCATCTATAAGAAAAATTATTGGAAAATTTATAAGATTAATTATAGTTATATGGTGGTCAATGTTTTTATTGTGAATGGGATCATTATTGTAAAGTATCGGATTTTTTTATGTAAAAAGAAGATGTCACATGGTTTTAAGGTTAACTTGGATGAAGTTATTTTTTAAATTGTATGGAAAATTGGAAATTTAATTTAAAATTGGATCCAGGTCAACATATGTGGAAATTGCAAAATTGTGGGATACCAAATTCAAGAGGTGGATGTAGACACAAAAGAACCAAGAATATTGAATGCACGAAGAAAATATTTATAACAACACTTAGTTCAGTAAGACTGTTTGAAATTAAAGTTTATCTTGAACACGGAACATTACCTATTTATTTCATTCATTTTGTATCATCGTGTTGCATATTGAAAATTCGAGGTATAGGAGATTTTGAGTTAAACGAGACTCGAGTTTTCAATAATAGCACCACCTCATTGTTCGTTTTTGATTTGTAATCATCAAATTAGAAATATTGCTTATCAAGAAAATTTTGTTCACCGAAAACTAGATGTCAGGATGTATTTTATTAAAATTACTTGTTTTTTGTTAAATAATAGTAAATCGCAAATTCCTTTTGATAATTTGTTTTATTTTCAATTATTAGAGAAAATAATTTTTTTTAAATTTGAGCTAAGCCCTGGTTATAATTAGTTTTACAAGAGTCATAATTTTATTTTTTTATTTGTTAGGTTGTTGTAAAAAGATTCTCTTAATTTTTAATTTAATTTGTTTTTTTGAAAATTACACTTCTAACATAACAATATATTCAACCGGTCTTTTTTTGCACAGGTCCAGTGTGCTCACATTTTGTAAAGTCGAGCTTCTACTGTATATACCTACTGCATACTACAAATCTACTTGAAATTTTTCATTTTAGTTTTATTTTCTGAAAGTCTATATTGCACCCATTCTTCATTTATTCAAAAGGGCATTTATTAATGACGCGCACGAATGGATTAATGAGATTCTTGTAAGATTTTACAATCTTTCTAAAAATGACAAGGAAGTCATGTGGTTGTTGTTTTTCATGTGTCATTTGTTTTTTTTTAAACCAACAGTAACAGTTTGTTGCCACACTTTTTAGTTTTATAAGTTGTATAAATCTTGAATACTTTTTGGATTATTACTCTACGCAAAACGATAGACAAATGTTCACTCTATATCGTCAAGTTCAAATAAAAGCACTATGACACTTGATACTTTAATAATGCAACTGCATTGAAAAGAATTGCAAAATTACTTATTATTCTGTCGAGAGCACAGATGTGACGATTACTCATATGTATACTACAGCTATTAGGTGTGATTCTACCTGACACACCTAAGAACCATTAAGTTACACGTATTTGTACCAATGGCGGTATCTATTATCTTATCCTTGAAAAAATTATCTACACTGTTGCAATCGGTTGCAACTTACCCCGGTCTCGCTACCTACTACTAAAATGGAATGAATGAGTTGTAAAATTTTATTACAAAATTAGATTTGCAAATTAAAAAATAAAATTTTGGGGGGAGCGGATCATAAAAAAATAAAGTCGTGGCAACTCAAACAAGGAGAGTAAAAGCACAATGAATTGTAAAAAAATATTTTATGAATTGAAAGGAAAAGTAGTACAAAATCTACATTCCACATCCCCCCCCCCCAACAGCTATTTCGGGCGTTTCTTTGCGGAAGCTGAGGTTGAAACGACGAAAATTGAAGCTCAAACGTTTGATACCGATTTTAATCAAAAATTTTACTTGGAGGGCTATCATATCTACAGTCCCCCCCAAGTATTCGCGAACAGCTCCGCGACCGTTGAAGCTCAAATGTCTGACACCAATTTTAATAAAATATTTGATTTTGGAGTGGGGGGCAGCGACATGTAGTACCTGATTGCTGCGAAATTTCGATTTTATTTAGATGTAGTTATGCAGAAACCTACAAACCTACAAATTCAAAAATTAAATTATTATGAACTATATTATGTAACTTAAGTTAAATTAAATCTTATTATTTATTTTCTTTGATAGGTTTTTGCATAACTACGTTCGTTTGTAATTTAAAGCGCCAAGTAATTAATTAAGGAGTTTACTACGACCAACGAAACAAGCAAAGTAAAATTATAATTAACAAATAAAATGTATTTAATATCTGGTATGATCAATATTAATTATGCAAATATACAAAAAAAGGACATTGGCCAGCTGATCAAACATGACCAATAACCAACATTATTAATTAAAATTATTAGCTCTTGAAAATACAATTAAATATGATTATCAATAATGAGCTAAAAGATACAAATAAATCTTATTATATGGATTTTGCAATCCTATACAATTAAATATTGTAAAAAAATAATTAATGATTGAAAGTGCTTACAATTAGGTTCGCCTTCATTAATATATATTTTTTTATTTGCTCGGTTAGATACTTTTTCAAAAAAGTTTTAATTTTTATTCATTTTGGAATCGAGTTAGGTAGAATTTTGTTTTTATTTTAAAGAAATGTCAAATAATTTTGAATTTTAATTTTTTTATTTTTTTTTTGCATATTTTTCGCATTAATGAACAGTAAGCACTTTCAATCATTAATTTTTTTTTACAACATTTAATTGTATAGGATTGCAAAATCCATATAATAAGATTTATTTGTATCTTTTAGCTCATTATTGATAATCATATTTAATAACCAACATTAAACACCATGCAATAAATGATATGATCGATACCAACCAATTGGAATAGGAACTTGGGTATTGACAGTAGTTTTGGAGTGTACTATGCTCATCATAACTGCGTAAATATTGCATAATTATAGTTTTTGTTTAAACAAACTATTTTACACAAGGCATGCATCAACTCACAGTTAACCATTCTATCAGTTTAAGCTACCTACGCTAAAACCCCTCACGGAACCAACTTTGTTGCAATATTTGAAATTAATTCTGGATTCAATGTTTTAAATAAAGCTTAATTCAATTGTTTTTTCATTGCAGTTAAACAAAGATTGTACGATTTTCAAAACATGCACAAGAAATTACAAACAACTTTGGACATGGAATGCTACATCCACCAACTCACTAGCAGGAATTTGGCAAGGTTAGAGCTTTTCATTTTATTTTGTTTATTTATTTTATGCAATTCCTCAACCTATGTAATAATTGCATAAGTCAACACACATAAGTTTTACAGAAGGCAGTAAAAACTGATTTCCAAATCAGATAAAAAAACATAGGCCAAAACCTTGAATCCCCATGATTTGACCGATTCTCTATCGAAATTTGCATTCTATATATTTAGAAAAAATATAAAAAAATACTCAGGTACTGGGTAAACTTCGTTCTTCCTCGAAAAGGAAAGAGGTGTTTGTCGATAGTCAAGTGCTCCGTTGGTCTATACACCACCGCTAGGTTTGCATTCAGTATGTTCCAAATATCAGAAATTGGTGCAGCCTTATCATTGGCTGCTCGTTCCTAGCGTGTAATCGTCGAAACGTATAAAGCGTAAAAGCGACTATATTACTGTTATTATTATTACTACTTATTACGATTATAATATTATGTTATACCATTTTATACCCTTTACGTTTTTAATACAATCCTTATCGTCTACACGTAAACTATGCATTTTAGATCTTAATCCTACAAAATCACTCATCACTTTACCATTCAATTCGTCTTTAATCAGCTTTGGAACTTTTTTATTTACAAGTGGAATTCTATAGGAATTATTAGGACGATAATCACTAGTGTAAAACAAAATTAATGTTATTCTTCATTACACTATAGTAGTCGGGACATTTTACATGCTATTATATTAATGAATCCTTATCGCAGTACATAATTTTAGATTCACATCCGGCATTTACCATGAAATCATAATTAAATGTGTATAATGATGTTTTAGATATGTCTAATACGGACATGCCCACATATACAGGTTTATTCATTTTAATTTCTAAATGGTTCATTTCAATAATCACTAAATTCTCATCGAGAATCAAACGACTATGAAAATTGGGTTTAGCAATTTAAGTTTTCGCGGAATATCTACCATTCCATTTTGAAATCAACTTTACTACTTTACGCTTACGTACATCTTCTATCGTGGTACCGAAAGTGGTGTTGTTCATCAACTTGTAAAAATTTTTTTCAAAATTATTATAAGCCTTTTCATCGAGGTATTCTAGTCAATGTACGGTTTTAACTATGCCGATTGTTTAAACTGTAAAACTAGGGTGGATTTTTTAAAGGGAGTTTTTAGTTTATTTTACATAATTGAAAAAATCTTTAATTTAAAAAGTAATGACCATCTGATTCTATAACTTTTTGCCACCTGTCAGTTAACTTTTGAATCCCATTGCGATTAAATCGGGCTAGTTTAGAATTGATAAAGTTATCAATGTCATTTAGACATATTCAGCACGGCCTCTTGGGCCTAGTTATTAGCGCTGAAAACCTGTTGGGCTGTTTGTCCCCGTAGTACCTGATGTTTGCGTTATTCTTATTTCTAAGAGTCACATGGTCGTATCGGTTAACCATTTTAACCTCGAGTGTTTATATCATCATCAGCGTCCTTTTGGTCAGACATCGGATTGCTCATCCATTTGACTAGTATTCCTCTGTGTGGCACGGCGTCTACTGAACACAGCGTTAGCATACTCATTGTATCGAAGATACGAGGTTTTCGGAGATATTAGGGTGCGTCAGTTCCTCCCATCTCAAGTCATTGTACAGTGGGCAGTTTAGGAGAACGTGTTTCCAAATTTCCACTTCACCACAGCCACAGGTAGTACTCCCAGGTGTCTCTTCCCTTTTCGGATGTCATCCACCTCTCGTTCCATTCAAGCGTCAGCTTTTCAAGTAGAAGATGATTGAATCATCTTTTGGACAGCCCGCGCTCACGCGCATCAGTGACTTCTCCAGGTCGGGGAGCTAAACCTTTACGCCGTCTGTTGGATTCCATCCTCTGCCTGAAGACGAGATCCCAGGGTAGTGTTCCCGCAAGGGCCTGCATAACGTCAGTAGAGACAGTTCTACAGACTCTAGATCTGTACGCCATACAGGCAGCTATCAACCCGTTGTACAGGACTTTAAATGCCTGTTGGTCAAGACCCCAGTCTTTTCTCAGAACCCTTTGTAGACCCCCAATTGCTGAGGTAACCTTTCCCCGGATATATAAATAACAAAGGGCACTTTTTTTTCGTTGTTAAAATTTTGCGATTTAACGACTTGCCGAGGCATGTTAACCCTACGTTTATTTAGTTCACCACAATCACTTTCATGTCTGTAATTTTTCTTCTGAGTAAAATTAATGCAGACACCTATCACAGATGTAAAATTTACCTTTATAATCTGACGTTTGCCTTGATATCAATCGACTTAGATCTTTTATCCAGCAATAATGGTAGATTACGGGGCTGTCATCATCTTCATTATACGTGGACTAGGTAAGCAACAAATTCACATGGATGTTTACTATTGCTTACTTCTGTTCACTAATACTGTTTGCAAAGCACAGCGCATACTAAGTTTTCGGGGGGTTCCCTAGTCTTAGGGTATAAAATTACCCGGTACGACAAAATTTTTGTACCAAAGTCCCTTTTGTAGATTAAAATTTCCTTTTCAAGAGAATTTGTCGAACCTTTCAAAGTTTATAAAAATCATTATGCTCTTGGTTAATGTCTACAATATGTTAAGTGGTTTCGCGGGGCTCCAAATCAACTATCCTTGGTAAAGGGGGACGTACGGAACAGGGAATTCACAGGTAACTGATTATGTTTTTTTATAGTCCTGAAGAACAAAATATAGTGCGAAACGTCGACGAAAAGTTTTGTAAATCCCATTCACTTATATTACAATGGATTTAAATTAAATACACACATAGTTTTATAATAATATTTATTATATTTCACCGTTAATACATTCTGTTAATTTATTTTCTGTTACAAGATCATATGGCAGAAAATCTATTATTTCACTTATAATGTTTTTAAACCTTTTATTATTTTTGAATATTCTACAAAATGCTTCTAATGTTATTAATTTTTTTTTAAATTAATCACATTACTCCGCTTGAGCTACATACTTCTCTGCTTTAATACTGCAGCCTCCCTGATTTAATAATACAGCGCCATGTTCAATATCGAATGTCATATCTGTTAAAGTACACATTCATCGCTCAATGGCTGAATTTAGATCCACAGCTTTCGGATAATGTTGTTCAGCATATGCCATCATCCACATCCTAATCCTAATGAGTGCATTAGCACTCTTCAAGTATAATTCTCTCACGGGTGAATTGCAACATCTCCATCAGTGTATATGCATTAAACTCATCCGAATCGGGGTTTATATATTTTGAAATATCTACTAAGCTTAAAATATTATTAATGATATTTGAATAATACACGTCAAATGATTGCTTATGTAATACTATTGAATAGGTAATTACCAAATCGAGCAATTCCCACAAACTCATCACAGATTCAAAACTCAAAGATCTTTATCTTTGTATAATTATACAGGGTGGTCAACTAAGGAATTCCGATTTAAAAGAGAAATAAAACAAAAACTATCAAGTCAATTTTAATTTTTTTTTTACAAATAATGTTCAGCTCTTTGGAAATTCATTTCTTAAAAATTACGCTGTCCAAATGTCCACCGTTTTTCTGCTGGCACTCTTCGAGTCGAACCCCGAAATTTAGAAAAACACGTCGCAAAGTTTCTGCACCGATGGCTTGAATTTCCTGGCGGATATTTTCCTTCAACGCAATTAGAGTGCGGGGATTGTTGCGGTAGACTACACTTTTGAGGTATCCCCATAAGTAAAAGTCGCAAGGTGTCAAGTCCGGGCTTCTGGGGGGCCATGGAAGGTCTCCACGCCGAGAAATCAATGTTTCAGGAAAAAGCGCCTGAATAACAGGTAAAGACCGATTTGAAGTGTGACAAGTGGCCCCGTCTTGCTGAAACCAAGTGTCCCGATTGTATCCATCAAAGTCTTGAAGGGCTGGTTCAAAAAAATTGTTCAACATGTCCACATAACGTGCAGAATCCACTGTTACTGCTCGGCCGCGTCCGTCTTCGAAAAAGTACGGGCCAATAATGCCTTGTGCGTGTATTGCACACCAAACTGTGACCTTCAGACTATGCAATTGAGTTTCATGTTTCTGTTGGGGGTTTTCTGAAGACCAATACCGGCAATTCTGTTTGTTTACATAGCCGTTCAGATGAAAATGGGCTTCATCAGAGAGAAAAATGTTGTCGTACGCTTGAAATCGGTTCACCATTTCATTGGCGTAATCAAGGCGTTGTTGATGGTCCCCTGGCTTTAATTCCTGCACTAATTGGATCTTGTAGGGGTGCATGTGTAAATCTTTATGAAGAATGTTTATCAATGACGATCTCTTCACATTTAGAGCGGCCGCGCGCCGGCGGGTCGAGAGGCCCGGTTAGTTGCGAACAGATGCTCTCACTCGCTCTACGTTTGCATCGTTTCTCACAGACCGTCGACAGTTTATCACTTGCTGGGGCAATGTCGAACCAGTTTCTTCGAATGTTCTGACCCATTTCCGAATGAGTTGAGCACTCGGACATTGGTTAAGATTGTGCAAAGCATAATGTGCACGAAAACGACGACGCACAATAATGCAAGAATTTTGATTTTGGTAATAAGCGCGCACACAGAACGAACGCTCCTCACCCGTCCAGCGAACCATGGCGACTGAATTTCCATGAGCCCCTCCTTCGTTTAAGACCAACTCCACTTCTCTATTCCTATTCAAAACAATTTTAGAGCGCTTGTAAATCGAAATTCCTTAGTTGACCACCCTGTATTTCACCGTTAATACATTCTGTTACAAGATCATATGGCAGAAAATCTATTATTTCACTTATAATGTTTTTAAACCTTTTATTATTTTTGAATTTTCTACAAAATGCTTCTAATGTTATTAATTTTTTTTTAAATTAATCACATTACTCCGCTTGAGCTACATACTTCTCTGCTTTAATACTGCAGCCTCCCTGATTTAATAATACAGCGCCATGTTCAATATCGAATGTCATATCTGTTAAAGTACACATTCATCGCTCAATGGCTGAATTTTTTTCAGCTTTCGGATAATGTTGTTCAGCATATGCCATCATCCACATCCTAATCCTAATGAGTGCATTAGCACTCTTCAAGTATAATTCTCTCACGGGTGAATTGCAACATCTCCATCAGTGTATATGCATTAAACTCATCCGAATCGGGGTTTATATATTTTGAAATATCTACGAAGCTTAAAATATTATTAATGATATTTGAATAATACACGTCAAATGATTGCTTATGTAATACTATTGAATAGGTAATTACCAAATCGAGCAATTCCCACAAACTCATCACAGATTCAAAACTCAAAGATCTTTATCTTTGTATAATTATATAAGTTTTTTATTTCTGAAATTTTGAAATTCAATGGGGAATAAATCTAATACTGGAGCCCTCTTTCAATCAGCTTCGTTAAAATATGAAGTTAGCATAGGTTTGTAAAAAATAAACCGTTTCCAATCGTCTTCACTTATTCGCAATGAACTTTCAAGGATTTTTTTAAGACTCATCAATTTATCCCTCCTACTCGTTGACGAGGAAAAATAAGTGAAAATCTTCTGGATGACTCCAAGAAACGGTGACATCTCGACGGAACTTTCTGATTTGTTCACTTGGCATATCCGTATTAATAGCTATTTACAGGAGCTAAACATAAGCTTTACGTAATGAGTAAACATATAGTAAAATAAAACTTCCATTTTGGTACTATTTTAAATTCCAATTTGCCAAGGATAGTTTCTAACGATCTATAATAAAAGTTCTATTTTGATACTATTATAAATACCAATTTGCCAAGGATAGTTTCTAACTATCTAAAATGAAAATTCCATTTTGGTACTATTATAAATTCCAACCTGCCATGGGTAGTCTCTAACTATCTAAAATAAAAGTTCCAATTTGGTATTACTAAATACCTATTTGCCAAGGATGGTTTCTAACTATCTAAAATAAAAGTTTCAATTTGGTACTTTTATAAATCCCACATTTTGATACTATTATATATTGCGACTTACCTATTTTACTTACTTATTTTATTTTTTATTGTATGTTTTGGTTTATTAATATTATTTTTATTTTCTTCATCCCATTTTTTTTCAATGATGGAATCTTCTATTGTAAAATACTCATACTAAAAACAGTTTTGCAATGAGTCATACATTTTATATATAGTATGTTAGTAAAATTAATGTAAACAATATCATTATTGATAAATAAGCATTGTTATAAAATATATATTTGTTTGGTAGAAGGTTTTTAATTATTCTTCTTTAATTGATGTTGAAAGAGGACTATCTTTTAACGTTTCCCTACATAGTAAAAGATCATCATAATTGATAACTGTATGTGTTTCTATAGATGATTTACAGAAACAAAACATCATCCTACATGAACGACAATATTGCGTCCCCGTTATCTCTCCATTATATTTATATGTATACATCTTTGATCTGAGTCTTATAAACTGTGTCATTATTTTACCGTTTAACTCATCCTTCATTAGACCTGGAATCTTTTTATTAGCTAGAGGTATATTATAATCATGAGCATAATCGCTTGTATCAAACATATGAATATCTTTTTTTATAATATCATGATAGGGATCTATATTCTTAAGCTGATAAATCAGACTATCTGTATCGGTATATAATAGTTTCACATGATTATTTTCCACACATTTCTTAAACATGTATGAATAGTGAAAACTGTATAAACACACCTTTGAAATAACTAAGATTACCATACCTACATATATAGGTTTATTGGAAACATGATTGTTTTTTGTTAATTCTATAGCCACAAGGTTTTCTATTTCGCAAACATCCTCATCAATTTAAAAAAAATTTTTTATTCTTTTTATTGGATGATCGATATTGTAACATAACAAAAAGTATGTATAAAAGTATATATATTATTTTCATACCTTCGAATACTATGTTGTTATTCAACACGTTTCTCAATATTCCATTTTTAATTTGGAAATGTTGTAGAATATTAGCCATTTTATCTTGGTTGTCAGTGCATTACTGGTACTATTATAAATCCCAATATGCCACGGATAGTCTCTAACTATCTAAAATAAAAGTTTCATTTTGGTACTATTATAAATCCCAATTTGCCACGGATAGTCTCCAACTATCGAACAAAAAGTTCCATTATGGTACTAGTATAAATTCCAACTTGCCAAGGATAGTCTCTAATATCTAAAATAAAAGTTGCATTTTGGTACTATTATAAATCCCTATTTGCCAATGATAGTCGCTCACTATCTAAAATGAAAATTCCATTTTGGTATTATTATAAATCCCGATATGCCGCGGATAGTCTCGAACTATCTAAAATCAAAGTTGCATTTTGGTGCTATTATAAATTCCTAATTGCCAATGATGGGTTCTAACTATCTAAAATAAAGTTCCATTTTTGTACTATTATAAATCCCAATATGCCAAGGATAGTCTCTAACTATACCGCCAATCGGAGTAGACCTGCAGCCGAGTCACCAATAGTTTTTCTTCTTCGGTTGTCAAGCATGTTTGTCCTCCCTTGACGTTTAACATTCTTTTTCATATATCGGTATATTACTGAATGATGAATGCCAATTTCTCATGAGCCTTTCTGTAAGATAGGTTGTTGTCTCTGACGTCTGGGTCTGAATCCTGGGTCACGTTTCTTGTACATTTTCTCTGTTTTGGATTCATAAACTCGAGGCATTCTGAAAAAAAACACAAATTTATAAGTTTTGTAAACTTTCTGTTGGTTGCTGGTGTAGGTCAATATGGTGACAATGTCAGAATAGGCATAAGCATAATTTTGATGCTATTCGTCGTTCGGCGTTATCCAGAACTAATAATAGTTGGTGTTCCTCATACTAACATCCAATTCTCCTTCTAAAACATCTCGAATTCAGTATCACTGACCCCTTTCTTATTAACGTAAAGGAAACCTCCTGAGTTTGTTCTAGTATATTTATCGACGTATGTGTTCTTCTTGTCGATAGTGTAAACTCTTGAATTTTTATTGGTTCCTTTATTAAGACTGATGGGTAGGTGATCAAAATTCTAGTACTGATGAACAGTCAATCTCACATCTAAAATCGGTACTTTTAAAGTCCTCATAGGTATCACGGTAATGGTGTTGAAATGCTATAATAATAACTCCGTAATACTGAGCTTTTGTTATTGTTGATCTCAATGGTTGGAAGTGATAAGCTAATCCATCTAAAGGAGTTGGTCTGTAGTTTATAACTGTACCACTTACTGCTCCTGACATATAACGATGTCTTCGCTCATTTTAGACCATTTTGATGATGTTGTTGAATCGTGGAAAGGAATAAAGGCTAAAGCCCACATTCCAGTTCGAGTTCCGAGTGATCCAATGAACCTGGCAACAAACTTCAATGAGGTAATTCTAGCTTCACTGAAGTTTATGCGCAACTCATAAGAGTTCGCGATCCATGCGAACAGTTCTTAGAGATTATTTCTGGTAAACCGATGAAACACGCTCCTGACAAACCTATAACTGCTACAGAAACGAAATCGCTTTTAATACCATGTTCAAGTCCAAAGGTATCAAAGACGAAATCCGCGATAGGTTTTAAAATTGTTTGGCCTGGTAACATACCAACTAGAGAACGTACTTCTCGTACAACTAAACCTCCAAAACTAGGTTTGGATGCAACAGCGGGTCTTGGTCTTCTCGGTCGTCTAACTGGTCGACTTGTCTTCTTCTTACGAGAGACAACAACTTGTTTACGACGCACCATAGTAACAAGCAAATAAATATGGAAAATGATGTTGTAAATAATATATATACAGGGTGGTCAACTAAGGAATTCCGATTTAAACGAGAAATAAAACAAAAACTATCAAGTCAATTTTAATTTTTTTTTTTACAAATAATGTTCAGCTCTTTGGAAATTCATTTCTTAAAAATTACGCTGTCCAAATGTCCACCGTTTTTCTGCTGGCACTCTTCGAGTCGAACCCCGAAATTTAGAAAAACACGTCGCAAAGTTTCTGCACCGATGGCTTGAATTTCCTGGCGGATATTTTCCTTCAACGCAATTAGAGTGCGGGGATTGTTGCGGTAGACTACACTTTTGAGGTATCCCCATAAGTAAAAGTCGCAAGGTGTCAAGTCCGGGCTTCTGGGGGGCCATGGAAGGTCTCCACGCCGAGAAATCAATTTTTCAGGAAAAAACGCCTGAATAACAGGTAAAGACCGATTTGAAGTGTGACAAGTGGCCCCGTCTTGCTGAAACCAAGTGTCCCGATTGTATCCATCAAAGTCTTGAAGGGCTGGTTCAAAAAAATTGTTCAACATGTCCACATAACGTGCAGAATCCCCTGTTACTGCTCGGCCGCGTCCGTCTTCGAAAAAGTACGGGCCAATAATGCCTTGTGCGTGTATTGCACACCAAACTGTGACCTTCAGACTATGCAATTGAGTTTCATGTTTCTGTTGGGGGTTTTCTGAAGACCAATACAGGCAATTCTGTTTGTTTACATAGCCGTTCAGATGAAAATGGGCTTCATCAGAGAAAAAAATGTTGTCGTACGCTTGAAATCGGTTCACCATTTCATTGGCGTAATCAAGGCGTTGTTGATGGTCCCCTGGCTTTAATTCCTGCACTAATTGGATCTTGTAGGGGTGCATGTGTAAATCTTTATGAAGAATGTTTATCAATGACGATCTCTTCACATTTATAGCGGCCGCGCGCCGGCGTGTCGAGAGGCCCGGTTGGTTGCGAACAGATGCTCTCACTCGCTCTACGTTTGCATCGTCTATCACTCGCTGGGGCAATGTCGAACCAGTTTCTTCGAATGTTCTGACCCATTTCCGAATGAGTTGAGCACTCGGACATTGGTTAAGATTGTGCAAAGCATAATGTGCACGAAAACGACGACGCACAATAATGCAAGAATTTTGATTTTGGTAATAAGCGCGCACACAGAACGAACGCTCCTCACCCGTCCAGCGAACCATGGCGACTGAATTTCCATGAGCCCCTCCTTCGTTTAAGACCAGCTCCACTTCTCTATTCCTATTCAAAACAATTTTAGAGCGCTTGTAAATCGAAATTCCTTAGTTGACCACCCTGTATTATAAATTCCTACTTGCCACGTATAATCTCTAACTATCTAAAATAAAAGTTCAATTTCCAAGTTCCAAGTAATAAACCGATATGGTTTTTTGTCCAAGCATCGGATTGCACAGCATATGACTTTTTCAGTCATGGCGCACTTCTGTCTATGCTACTCGATTATTATAAATTCCTATTTGCCAAGGATGGTTTCTGACTGTCCAAAAGAAAGTTCTATTTTGGTAATATTATAAATAGCAATTTGCCAAGGATAGTTTTTAACTACTAGCATCTAAAATAAAAGTTCTATTTTGGTACTATTGTAAATTCCCGCTTGCCACAGATAATCTCTAAGTATCTAAAATAAAAGTTCCATTTTGGTACTATTATAAATTCCAACTTGCAACGGATAGTAACGAAATATTTAACGCAATATTTTATTACCCTCCTCATCATCCAGTAAATCAACACCCTTTCCTATATGCTTTAAAAATTCCTCCTCGATCATTTCCACATCGTCATATAATTTATTTGTTGAGCGATATTCTAAATTAAAGAGTATTCGAAAAACGATAAAAAATATTAACGCAATATTTTATTACCTTCGACACCATTCTCCAACATATTTCTTAAAATATCATCTTTAATTTGGAAATGCTGCAAAATGTTTGCCATATTTCTTCAAGTAATGGTGATAGTGATCTCACTAGGGTGAGATAGTGTTATTCATTCACCTTCATTTGCTCAATAAGTTCGTGAAGTCGAATGGACTCATGACCCCACGCTAGCGTAGTATGCGAATAAGATTTAAGATAACATTTATCATCAAAGTATGATAACGCGACCTTATTTCGTAATTCGGTATACATTTCATGAAGGGTTGACTGAGAAAGACTCATCTGACAATATTTCTCCTGCTTATTTTCGATTGCGTTTTGATAATCAGAAGGGTTTAAATCTTTTCCTGTTACATGTTTGGTAACCCCTTTAGCCTTTTTAATTTCTATATTATCGTCCAAAACTATGGAGTAGGCTTGAGCACCCGTTCCATAAAATTCCCTAATAATTTGCGATGGGAATTCCAATTTCATTTTTCCTAATTCTGATGGTTGTTTTGGAATATCAAAAATATTGCAATTTATTTATTTAATTAACGGTAAAAAAAAAACCAATTTACATATGGCTCGTTAGAGCCTAAAAACACAAGGAATATAAATATAATACAAATAATCAAACAACACATATGTTCCACATAATAAGACCATAATTCGTCCTGTGATGGTGTATATGTACGTGCATTTTCGTGTACACGGTCCATCAACTTCTTTTCTTCAATTTCGCTGTGGTTTAAACAAGAATACCTAACGATACACCTTAAATCATTGGCGCTTTGTCCAACACTATATTCATTCTTTGAATTTTCAAATATTTTGCCTAAAACAGCATCAATAATATGCTCAGAAATGTCGATTTTAAAAGTTCGGAACATATAATCTGGTATTTCATTTCCATTCGTGCTGGACATCCGGACTTCAACGACTATTTTCAAGTCATTCGTTGAAGGATACTCACGCATAAGCGCCTTATCACTATCAACAATTAAACCTCCTAATTTCCATGTATTACACATTCTCTTTACCTTATAATCCCGTCTTCTTAAAAAAGAGAACCCACTAATACCATGACATAGCTTGTCAGATAAATTATCCCACACCATTTTAGTGCAAAAGTCAGTCAATTTATTATCATATTGTTTGTCAATAGCTACTACGAGCTGCTTCCCATGGCCATCTTTATATGGAAGGTAACAAATTTTGACTGGATTAGTACCAGCACCGTCAAGTAATGTAGATCCATATAATTTTAATGATCTAATTACTATTTTTGTAGCGTGAGATAAATCACTCACTGACATCTTTAATTTGAATTCCTGTAACAAAGGATTTCCATTTGGATTATACAGAGAACTGAAAGCTAAAAGAGAGTAAAAATTCTCAAAAATGTGCCGATCGGAGTGATATATATCACTTGGCAAGGACGCAGACATATCATGACGTTTTGGATCCAACAAAACCATCAACAATAAACGGATGTTCATACAAGATGAATCACCGGAAGAACATTTATACGAACTACCTAGTCCAATTCCTGAAACCACAGGTTTATCACTAATCATATGTAATCGGATAGAATGAATTAGCCGAGACTAGCTTATCGAGCAATCTTTAAAATTAGACGTATCAAATTTATTTAAATTTTGCTTAATATCGCAATAAACATTTTCCGTTCTAATCTCTAAAATGAGGGAATTCGTATCCGTATATAGTAATGTAACGTTTTGTTTATACAGTGGAATTAGGAAATCATAATAAAAATCATACATAACGGTTTTTGCAATATCCAATATCGCAAATCCGGCATATATGTGACTTCTACCTTATTCATTTCCACCACTATTAAATTTTCCGAAAATACACTAGTATCAGTAGTGAATAATTGGGTGTTCATCCCCACCACTTTTCACCCCCACCCAATTATCCTAAGCCACACCCACTTCTCAAGGACCCAATTATCCTAAGACACACCCTACTTCTCAAGATCTCCACCGACGTTTCAAGGTTAAATACAAAGACACCCCTCTTCACCCACACACCCCGCGGTAACTCAAATAATCGAAGTTTTAATTGTTGTGTGTATGTTTGTGTTAAGTTACCACAAAAACGTAAGCTCAATTTAAAGTTAGGAAGTGAGAAACACATCCGTTCACAACTGAAGCAGGAGTGTAACTAACCAGCACAACAAATGGCCTTGGTTTCAACTCTGCTATTAATTCGCATATTCTTTATTAAAATCTTATTTTAATTACACTATTTACTACAAAAATTTTGAACAATTTTTTTATTTGGTTGTGTTCTATTCATAGCTATCCAGTTAATTTCAAACTTCCCGAGTTTGTCCGAGCAATCATCTTCACCATCATCCATTTCCTCGAGGATTCTATTTACTCACGACACCATGCGAGATTCATTATCTAATAAAAATATATAAAATTACTATAAATTTTTAATTTTGAATAAAAACTTACTTGACTTAAAATTTTTTTTATTATTTGGAGATAATAAAAAATTTTTATGCATCATAACTTTTTTGTACTATAGACAAACACAACTAATTTTATAATTAAGAATATAGTAGTAAACCTTAGGTCCAGTACCATAAAATTCTCTAATAATTTGTGATGGATATTTTAATTTCATTTTCCCCAAAATTGAGGGATTTCGCGGGATATTGAAAGCATTATAATCTTCAAAATTAGATGTGTCGAACTTATCCAGATTTTGTTTGATATCGGAATAAACATTTTCAGTTTTAATTTCTATAATTTAGGAGTCCGTATCTGTGTACAACAACAATACGTTTTGTCCATATTGTGGGATTAAAATATCATAATAAAATTCACACATAACGGTTTTTGCAATGTCTAGTATTGCAAATCCAGCATATATTGGTTTATCATATAAAATTTTTGTCTTATTCATTTCCGCAGCTACTAAATTTTCTGAAAATATAGTTGCATTTTTAAAATTTGGTTTAGCAACGTACAATTCGGCACCCCAACCATTTTTATTTTCCCAGTGGGAAAGTAGTTTAATATCTGTCTGAATGTCATGTTCAATATGTTTTTTTAAATCAAACTCTAAACAAAAATATTGAAGACATCCATCACAAAAATATTTGGTGCTATTATGTTTGCTTAATTGATTGGAAAATAATCGCCATAAAGATTTTATTAGGCAGTAATGGAATTTACCAAAATTATCATCTAAAACCAACAAATTTACATGTTTTAATCGTTTTAAATTTATATAATGGTATGGACCTATTACACTTATCTCCATCGTTTTCACATCTGTTTTTAACCCGTAAACGTTAACATTAATATTATTTAATTTCCTTTAATAAAGGAAACAGCCTTCCAATGGCCACATCTCGTTTGCGAGATGCTTTTTGAACTATTACTGAACTTCGAATAAACAAATATTGTAAAGGGTGGCGCTTACTGCAGTAAGCTAGGCATTGCGAATATTTATTGATTAATACATTAGAGTTATTTAAAAATCTGCAGAATGTTACACATGAATATTCAGCAAATCTATCTCGGTCGTCGTTATATTTTCCAGCGGCAACTAAATAGTTTCCAAATACCTTAATTTTTAATTATGATACACTTTTTACTAACGTTTACTGGTACGGCACTGGTTCTGCAATCTAAATATTATACCAACCTGCTGTTTTATAAATGAAAATTGATAGTGGGCCAATGGACATAAATTTAATTTGTGAATTTAAACTGAGTTGAAATTTTGCTGCAATGAAATTTTGATTTTATTTTAACTTTAAACTCGACGATTTTATTCAATGATGCACGTGCATTCCGATTAGATCCTCTCACTATTATGTTCCCATCTAAATCTTAGATATTGAACCTATTGACCTAAATATAAATAAAAAAGGAAGAAAGCAGATTCCTGTACATCATAGATAAAATTGTTTCCAATGTCCGAATCCAAATGACGTTAAGTCTCTTATAGGTAAAAGAGGAGGATAAGAAGATCATAGATTGAAAGAGAAGGAATAAATTTCTTAGTTTAATTAAAAGTGGCGAAGAGGTATATTGACAGTTGCGGTAGGCAGTGTACCGGAGATTCCACTTTAAGAGGATGTGGTGTTTGTTTAATTGGGTTGCTTAAAAGAGCAAATGCTAATTGATCAGCAGGCTTATTTGTTGGGATCATTTATTCTTCGTTTTGTACAGCATGGCTAGGAGTAATACACATTCATAATATATTTTGAATCTAGCAAAAACTGGTTATGTTATAGCAATAAAAATGGATATAAATGGAAGGCTTGAGTTTATATTATTTACTTATATATAAAAAAATTACAAAAATTTAAGGAAACTTAAAAATTTTTAATATTTAGTATGTCCCCCCTTTGCTTCGATTAGTGACAAAAATGACAAAGTCATTTGCTTTAAATTTTTATTGTGGTTTCAATGATAAAATATTCTGGAAATCAGTTGGACATTTGTGGTAATAGTTTCCTTGGCCAGAAGTCGTTTTAGAAATTCCCAAACGTTCTCCATTGGATTCATATCCGGAGAGTAATGGAATATTTTCTGATGCTTTCCAGTCGGCCGGTGTAGGCTCTATTCTTAGTTGTGTTTTTGCATTAAAAAATTGCTGGTATAAATACTAAAATTTGTTAGTTTTGAAATTCTATATTTTAAAAAATATTTCAATAATTCGTATGTCTACCTTGCTTTTGTATGACATTGAATAAACGATCAGGCATCGATAAAACTAATTTTTTTAGGATCTCCGGGAATAACTCTCGCCATACTTTTCGGATTCTACTTTTAAGCTCTTCTGCCGAAGTAAATTGTTTACCATTTAAGTAAACTTGCCTAGAAATAATATCCCACAGGTTTTCTATGGTGTTTAAATCGGGACTGCAGGCTGGCCACTGCAAAACTTCAATATTTTTTGAGTTAAACCATTCTCTGGTGGCCCTGGAGTTGTGAATTGCCCCGTTGTCTTATTGGAAAACTTAGTTTTCTCCAAGAGGAGTTCTGTATTTTCCAGCAGACTTCTAACATTTCTATGTACTTCTCGGAGTTCATTTTAGTCGAAATCCACACCAACAGAATCGTTCCGTGGAAAGAAAAATCACCCCATATCATTATGGTTCCACCTCCGAAATTTCGACTGAGATGAACTTCAGTTTCTTTGCGTAAGTTGTGCCAGTAATATTGCCGACCATCCAGATTAAACTTTTTTTTGTCAGCAAACAGCACATTCTTCCACTCGTCGGTCCACGACATGTGTTTTCTGGCAAATTCCAGTCGGGCTACTTTATGTGCCTCAGTAAGACGGGGTTTATCTACCCGCTTCCGGTATTCGTCATGAGGGTGCGACTTGTACGCGTCGTCTGGTCACCAGTAACTGTAAATCAGCTCGTATTTGTGATGACCACATATTTTGATTTACCGCTTTTTTGAAAATAGCACGTCTCTGACGCCTACTAAGTTTTATTTTCTGCCATAATTTTCTTGCAATTTCATGTAAGAGTTGATCACTTTAGGTGATCTACCAAGTTACCTTCCAATTTGCCGATTTGATAAAGCCGCATCTTTATAAATCTTCACTGAAGCAATTTTTCCAGTGTATTTTACTATGTATTGCAGCTTTTTTGAGAATTTGAGTTGTTTAAGTTTAAGTTGCTCCCAAGGAAAGAAAACAACTGATTTCAAAAGGCATGAATAATTTATTGGATGTACATGAAAACAAGATTATAATGCCACGAAGCTTATTTCGTGGGGGGTTTTTGTGTAGCTCAGATTGTTTCTACGAATTGTTTAACGGGGGTTGATGCATAATTTAAAATGAAAGAGTTGGTAAAACGACAAATATATTGAAACACAATTATACACCTAATATGCAAGTAGTTCGCAAATGCGAACTCTATTTCAGAGAATAAATTTAACTTTTTGTCAAAATAAACAATGACGAAAATTTAACGGAAATCTGTGATTATAAGCCGAGCTAGGGTTGAAAAATTTCAAAATTTTGTAAGACTGCTATTTTAATGACAGCGCACAAAACCACAACAAAAATAACCCTGGTTTTCAACACATTTATTATTCGATAACCTGTTGATGATCAAAAACTTAATTATTACACAATATAATGAAATAATAAATATGTAGGTATGTTAATTTGTAGATGTAGTCTCAAAGACTCTTTTGTCAAAAATAAAGAGTAAGGACACTGAAGAAGAAACCCTGTTCAACATCCACTAACTGCTGTAACATCTCCGCTGTTAGATGTACGAGTTGACGACCGAAAGTTATTTTTTGCTGTTATTTTTAAGCATGGATCGCTGGCGAGCTATTATTCGATCACGTTGACAATCTACCTCCGTGGTCAGTAATTCGCATTGCTGCGAGTAATGCTATCCTGTATGTATGCTTCTGAGGATACATGGGTTTTGTTGGTGTGTATTGTAAACCTCAATCGCTTGACCAGTGCAGAACAGTACGGGCATTGAAGAAGTTCTTGTTCAGCATCCGCTAATCTGGTGTAACATCTCTGCGGCAGCTGCATAATTTGACGACGACGAACGACGCAGGTTTCTAGGTTTTCTTTTTTTTTTCGCTCTTGCGCAATCTCATCCTCCAGTTCTTCTACTTTAGCACTCCAACTAATTGTGCTAGCAACGTACAACTCACTGTATTTTTTACCTTCAGCCATTTTCTTCTTGACTTGTTTGATGTTCAACACTAATATATTATTCAAAATTCTTTTCAGGGGTTTATATACGAAATTATTTTAAAAGTATAATTGTTTTGAAACTTACATTAAGATAAGTACATCTGCTCGTTCAGCAATTAATTTTTGTGTTAATATGTAATATTGCAACTATGTAATACATCTGTATTATAAAATAAATTTAAAAAAGCAACATTATCACAAAACAGGTCTGGATTAAGAATATTTGAAATTATGAAAAATTCATAATGTGATATAACGTTATTTCATGGTTGTTACCAATCATCAGTCACATTTAATGAATAAAATTGAAAAACAAGAAAAATATTCGAACTAAACAAAAAAGAATTAAAAAATATTTACTAAAATGCTCAAAATTAACATTAAAGTGGCTCTGGTGATAAAGCAAGTGTATTTTTTTTCTTCTCCAAAGAGGGGTCTCCTTCAAAAATGACATTACGCCCCTTACTGCCGTACTGATAAGCAACGATTTGAAAATCGTTCTAGTATTCTTGAAAAAGTTGTAACTCTTCTACCCCACACCCTTCCTCAGGAACCTTAAAACTCATACTCGTAATCAACTGCATGGCTTTCATGGTCTGCTGTTCACGAATGTTTTGACGAATCTCTTTATAGTTTGATAGATTAGAGCTCTGGGGAGACACACATTGTCCTCATTCTTGATTGAAATAATACCTTTCCTCTTTACACATTCTTCATCAAACGTATTTTATTTTGACCCCCTTCCTTTTCCTTTAGGGATTTTTACGTTTGTAACAGAGAGGCAAAATGTATTAGTATTTAACCATGTAGAGTTGGATTGAAAAATCCCACTTATTACGGTCCATACATCGTCGATTGTTAGTTTTGATGCCTCTGAATGATAAGTAACCCTGTCCATTTTGAAACTCATTGGAACAAAACGTGATACCCACGTTATCTTCAGGTGATAGATGTTTTGTACCCTCAGTGATCACCTGACCAATAGCGTCTTTGACCAACCCCACAGGTTCCTCGTCGTGTGGTATGGGTTTAATAATAAAATCTACTGTTTTTTGCTGCACATCATATTTTTAATAGTTCTTACATATTCCTTGGCTATTGAAAACTTTAGTGTAGACGTAAGTCTAAAATTGTGCCTTGGTGATAGGTTGGTGCGTTTTCTATGACCACCTACAATTTGTTTGTTTTTAAAATTTTAATTTACCTATAACTATATAAAATATACATACAAATTTGAGAATTAAACAGCATAGAGATTATACTGAACGATTCAGCTAGTTGATACCTTGTCTTCCTGGCTACTACTGATAGTTTTAAGTGACACACCGTTGTGTTAGGTGGGTACTATTATTATTCTCACATAATTAATCAGTTTAAATCGTTAATTCTGATATAATAATACCGATTTTAATGTTTTAGTCTGTACGTTTTACACTTACAAATTATAAATAGATGTTGAAAAATAGACATGGTTTTTATTATTATTATTATTAATCGAAATAAATTAACAACGCTCTCGTAAATACGCACATCAATACTTTATTATCTTCAAAGCAGATTACAGATTTATATTTTTTATTTAGGTAATTTAAAATTTATTATTATTGCCGTTGTAATTATTTATCACCAACATCGTATCCGATTACAGGCTTAATATATTACCCTGCCCGAAGCATGTCGTTTACAAACTCTTGTACGTGCAAAGGAGCCTCCTGCCGAGATAGCCTGACATTGTGTCTTCTAAACCGCTCATCGGTCCGAGGGCATAAGCATCTATAGTCGTATATCGATGTCACAGGGCGATCATCTAATTTAATCACCTCGCATACTAATGGGAACCCATCGACATACATAATATACATGAGGCGTCCATTAAATGAAATATGCTGGCGGAAATTTCTGGCGTTTGCCCGTAACCTCTGTTCCATTGTCGTAGCGCTCTCATCAGTACACTGTTTGGTTAGGGGTATATATGAAGAGGCATTTTGTGTATGCTCCAGCATCCATGCATTCTCGGTTGATTCTTCTTCTGTTTCTTCTAATTAGTTACCAAATTTTTCTTTACTTTGCTTGCTAATTTTTGTAATTTTTCTTGTTTTTATGCTGTATACTATACGGTATACAGCTGAATACCGCATCGAAATTACTTCTATTTTTATTTACATTTTGACATTGAATGGTTAATTTTCGGTGTTTTGTTTAGTTTTAGATTTCACTTAGTATTTAAGCCTCTCATGTCCGAAACAGAAACTGAATCATTTTCTGTCCAATGACAAGTGTACTTTTTTAAAAAATTATGCAGACAACAAGCAGCAAGAACGATCGAGTTAACATATTCGTGTGAAACATTTAATTTATTTTAAAAACACGAAATTTTTTTGATAAGAATTCCAAAAGCATTTTCTGAAACGTTTCTTGCCCTGCTGAGTCGATAATTGAATATTATTTTCTTCACATTTCCGCGAACTCTATTTCTAGAGTATGGCCTTAGTAAATAAGGACGTAATGGAAAAGCTTTGTCTCCGATTACAACAAATGTCAAATTTACGTTTCTCGTAAATAAGTCGTTTTTTCTTACGTTTCTGTACCTTGCCTCTTCCACACTAATAATAATTGGTAAGTTTATGTTGTTACAAAAGTTTTGCTTAAATAATTATTATTGATCCTTATTTGAATTTAATGCATTGCTAAGCAGGCCATGAATTTGGTATTGTACTTCGCTTTTTATTTCTTCATTTTTAATTTTTTTTAATTACATAGCAATAAATTCTCCGAAAACATCTTCAGAACTTTTCGAAAGCTCTGCAGAAGACGTCTGCATCATGCCAGCAACTATGCTTACACTTTTGAAAACAGCAGCCAGAATTTCAACATTACTACCATTCAATACTTTTTGATAGCACATTATTATTTGAGGTTCATTAGGATTTACTCGTAAAGCGTCTACTGCATCCCCGTTTTCATTGACCCTAATACTGCCCTATTAAGTATAACAGTCGTATCTGCATTTTTGAAAGTTTCAAGATAATCAGGAAAAAGTTTTAAGGTTTTTGCCATCGTGAGTATTATTATTCTGGAAATCAAAGTTAACAAGATGTATAAGACTTTTTTCATAGAATTTGGATTATAGACTTGTTTTTTTGCAAATTTGAAGCTTAAGGATGTTTTTGTTAGTTACGACAAATTTGTTTAACAATGAACAAATGATATATTATCATGATTAGTCGTAAGTGACCATCTACCATATAGAAAAACTACACTTCAAGTTAAATGTTTATTATAACATCAGTTTTTTTTCAAATAGGGGTATTTGCAACAAAATATGTTCAACTCCTTGGAGCCCAAAAACTTATGAACTAGTCCGTCTAACTAAGACAACATTTTTGGCTTTAAACTCATTGACCTTCGAGAATCTAAAGAAACCTTTCTCTTTGCATTTTTCCTTTCTGTCATATTCAACACAAAAGTTTTTTGCTCTACATCCGTTAGTTGCCAAAAAATGCAAATTTATATTTGCACGTTGTTCTTCTGAAATTTTTTTGGTACAGCATTTCTTGCACTGGTCTCCACATGGATTTTTCAATAAATGCTTATTCTTCTTAACTTCGACTTTTTGTTTTTTTCGGCTTTCTAAAGACGTACTGAATCTTCTGCGTTTTCGGAGGTGTCCTGTTTTTGTATATAAACTGGCTTCTCGGTTTTCGGATTGCTCAATTGCAGCACCGATCACGTTATCGACAATTCCGGTAACCAAAGCAATAACATTATTATTGTTATTGTTTGAATCTGAAGTTATAGTGTTTCCAGGACGAATCACAACATTTTGATGGATAATAATCGAAGGAAGTTCAGGCTCCACTTCTTCTTCCTCTGCTTCTGAACATGATGTGTCAGACGATGATGGGATCTCAAAATCTGGATCATCTTTTTCATAATCTTTTATTCGGCGTGTTTGAGCATTTTTCTTTCTAAATTCGTCTAATTTAGTGGCCAGCTCTTTGTTTTTTCTTGCCACTGCTTGCAACATTCTGATAGATCTGTTATTACCGTCCATTATCCTAAAAATAGGGTCTATGTTTATAAAAGGCTTTGCCGGCTACACACTAATGTTTTGATGTTACCAAATTTAGAATGACAATCAACTTACTTTCTTTTCAAGTCCTATGAGGTAGTTATAACTTCAACAATAAGTTTAAGGCCACAGTTCACTTATTTTGTAAAGAAAATTCAAGTAAACATACTTTTTTGAGGTTATGTACAAGGTCTAAGCGTCAAAATACTCAAACTGTCACTTTTCGCGCCAAATCCATTGTTAGAACGATTTGGCGTATCTACTTCATTGTTAAGTAAATACGTCGTATGTACACTATGTTAAGATTATATGTCGTATTTGAATTGCAAATACGACATATAAACTTAAAAATATGTAGTTAGGACAATGATGCTTAACAGACTGATAATAATTTCACATACGACAAAGAAATAATATGATTTTTTGATCGGTGATGAAAGTTATACGACATTTTGAACTAATAAATAGATGTAAAACCTTGTACTGAGGTGATATACCCGAAAATCTCAAAATCTGCCAAACATACAGATACGACTCTTATACTTAACACGGCAGAATAGGTCTAGGCATTAATATTTCTAAAGGATTACTAAATTCTCTAGTTTCAAACATTGCTGTTATATCAGCAAAATCAGATGTTTCTGGTATTGCATTTCCGTGGTGTGGACTAGGATATATAGTTGTTCCATGAAGTTGACTTAAGGTTTTACTAATTGTTTCCCATTTTGTGTTTGTTAAATATGTTTTGTCAACATTAAATAAGTCGAATATTGGCATTTTTACATTAGCATTAGCAGTTGTAGCAACACCAACATTAGTTTCAAATGGTAAACGTACTCCTAAACTATTAACTTCAACGTTAACTTGACTAACATCTACTTGAGTATGTTGAGTACGGAGGAATTCAGCTTCTCTCGGACTGACATAAAATGCGAATTTATCCTAAGGTATATCATGTACACTACCAGGAATAATATGAATATAAGGATCAGTATTTGCAGCCCCTCCATAGTAAGTGGATTTTGAAGTTTGCATAAAATATCTGTATTCCTTTCTGTACTTGTAGGTTGTATAATTTGGTGGTTGCAAAATTCCATTGTAAATTCCTGGTTCGGCCCCTCCACTGCTTCCAGCTCCTGGTCCACTTCCTGCTTTGGTAGAACGCGTTTGTATGTTGTGCTGTGACTCATGTTAACCGGTTTCCATATCAAATTTTCCTCTTTTAGCAGAATTACCACCTTGGTTACTTTGTAAACGCTTACCTATATTACTTCTTCTCATAGAAGGATATTGAACTCCAAATAAAGACTCCTAATACCTAATCCTACTGCTATTGCACTAGGAACACTACCATGTATTATAGAATCGGATGCAAATTGTTTTATACCTTCCCAATCAGCGTTTCTAATATCAGATGTACTTTTTGCTTTATCATGAGCTTGTGCTATTTTATCCGCACTATCAACTGGTTCACCGTTATCAATAGGATTTCCTGGTCCTAAATAATTATGACCAGGTAATAAAAAACTTTGCATACTGTAAACACATATTTATTGATTATCTAATGCCCACTTAACTAATAATGGCCATGCCATAGGAGTAGGATACATTATATACTTTTTTAATTCAGGACCTGCGCGCAAAGAATAACGTATCATGCGGTCGTTGAACGCGGCTGACCTCGGAAATACATTCTTATTACTAAGTATAATTATAGGAGTCTTATATATAGTTACATCATCTTTAAATTTAACCTTTGCAGCACATGCGTTACCACTAAATAACATTTTAATCGTGTCATAAGCTGAGGTTTCACAATTAGGCTCGTTCCACATAAGAACGCGTCTATCAAAACAATCTTGTAAAGGAAAGTTTTGAGATCTATTAAAGTTAGCTATGTATCCTATATTAACATAAAAACTGGTTATACAATCAAAAAAATAATTTTTACATGCTCAAGGTGAACTTATAATTTCCATGCAATTAACTTTTGGTACTTTACGTTCTAGCAAATTAAATATTTCTATAATAAAACGACTGCACCATTGATCCAAGGTTTTTTCATCAGACGAACAATAATCATAAAACTGGTATCTTAAAATATACAATAAAATTTCAAGGCTTTCTTCTTCGTCATAATAATGATTTTCCATATAGGCACTTACACATAAAAAGGTGCTACGACCTTTACTATGAATTTCCAATAACTCTTCATATGTCAAAGAATGATATTTAGATTTTAAAAAATTAATTACCTTTCGAACTAATTTATCTTCTTCACTGAGATATTTATATTTAGAATTTTTCCAAGCCATACTTCTACATATAGCATTTAGAGGTACGGTTAAATGATCTTCTATAAATTCCTCTACTTCTTCTGGAAAAAATTGCTGTCGCCTTTTGGATGAGATGTCACTTCCTGAACCCATTTTTCTATCAACTCATTTAATACTTTCTGATCCTCTAAAGATACTGGTTTCTTGATCCTGTATTTCGCTGTCCGCCAACGTTCTCTTTCGTTTGCATTTAAATATTCTGTCATCGGGTATATATTTAATTCCGCGAATATTTGTTGCTCCTCCCCAAGGGCTGTGAACTTTGAGCATCCGTCTGATTCCATCACACATAACGGAGGATATTTTCCCAATCGTATTCTTGTAACGAGCTAGCGCGTCAAGGTTTCGACTTTCTTCTGATAAATGTAAGAGTGGTGCTCCAACATTTACAATCGCTGTTTTTCCAAGGGCAGATGTGGAAGACATGAATGTGTTCGAAACTGCTGATTGGATGGATACCAACTCCGTGGATGCGTTCTTTTCTTGTAAAGACATCTGTTGCTTCAAGAATAGATACAAGTTCGTGATTATCTCTGTACTTAATGACTTCGTGGATATATCTTTCTCTTCCTTTAAAGTTCTTTGCCAATCCTTCAATGATAGGCTTGATATTAAATGTAGCTGAGATGCTATTGGTAAAAGATCCTTGTCCAGATTGTCCACAGCTTGCCAAATATTCATAGTAAATTCGGGAATCGATTCTTCCTTCAAAATCAAATTCGTTATGTACTGAAGGAGTACAGAGACTAGTCTGTTGCCATCTTTCGTAGTTATTTTCCTCTTCTTCTGCAACGGAGGAGTTTCTACTAAAGGAGCTACTACTACTACTTCCATCTCGTTGTCGGAATTGCTGTTCGACATTGTTTACAACACTTGACATAAATATCTACAAGTAAACAGTATATTAAATATAATAAAATTAAACATGCTGATTACTTGCCCAATTCCTTCGGAATTTCAAGCAGAATCCTCAGATTCAGAATATCAGAATGGAACTGACAACTTGTTGAATCGGGTACTGCTTATATATAAAATAGAAGTGGGAGTAGGCGGCGCCTAGTGCCACGCCTGCTTTTCGCGTTTTCTTTTCCGATCTGTCACTTTAACAATACTTGTAGTAGCGACAGATAAAGGACTCTGGATTCTTGACGATGTCTCGCTCCTTGATGCATCGCTATCGATCGCAATATCGCTATTGCAATTTCCTAGTCACCTTCGGCCTATAAAATAATATTTAAAATAACAAGTGCTCGTTAACCATAATTTAAATTTTGAATCATACCACATCTACGTCAATGTTCAGCTCAAACTGTGTATCTGCTGTTCCATGTTCTTCAACATTCCCTACTTCTAACGAAGACTTCGAAGCACGAAAACTTAAATGTTCATTTAAAAAACTTATCCGATGATAATACATAAGAATAATTATATGCATCTGCATCTTCTGTTAATAATTATTAACAGAAGAATTATAAAGAATTTATTATATTTATAAATTAAAAAGAATTATAATTCTTCTCGAAGCATATTTAAAGTACCACGACCTTCATCCCGCCGTTTTAACCATTTTTCTTGCCATGTCCATCATATGCTTGATCTGCAGTTTTATATTCCAGTAGTGGGGTAATTTCGGGTAAATTTTCATCAAAATCTTTTGAATCCGAAACTCTTGGAGACATGTTAGAGTAATTTTCAGGTAATGAATTAGGTAACCTCTTGAATCTTTCCAATTTTTATACGAAGTAAGACGACTTTCCTCTTTTGCATACATTGCAATAAACGAATCTTCATCATTAAAGGGGCAACTTGGAGACCATTTTTTATGTTCTTTTATAGGATTATCCCCTTTCTTCCATTTACCAATAATGATTGCGCAAAACGCACACTGCACATTATCACCACTTCTTAAATTGTAAAACCCAGCTTTTGCCAACTCCTTCGAATCTACAAAGGGATGCTTCCAATCTCTAAACGAGATAAGACGACTTTCTTTTTCTGCATATACACGCATGCTTATCATATGACTGTTTAGATATTGAATGATCATGTTAAGATCAACATCAAACTATTCCCTTCCATAGTACTTTTGCTAATGATTATATACACACAAAATAAAAAAAACAATGTAAAAAAAATATTCAATTTATTCATGCATAATAAAATTGTTATATAAATAAAATGCATTGGTCAATGCACGAATACAACTTGATAGTGAGTGATAAAAACAATATGGTTCCCCCTTTGGTAGTACGGGTTGCTCATCAAATTCCGTCACCGGCTTACCAATTATTGTTTGAATGAATAATGTCTTCTCACGTCCTTTCACATATACAACATCAACAGACGAAGTTAAATGTTTCACAATTTCATTAAATTTATGAGAAGGTGTATACCCACTTTTCCATAATATTCCGTGGTGATTATGCATCAAATAGTTTGCTTGTTTTTGGAATTCCATAGTCAGACAAGTAAATCGAAAAGATGGTTTAAAGATGTAATGAGCTGACTTAAAACCATCATAAGCGGCTAACTCCTTAGGTGAAAATACAAGGTTGGAAGTTTTAAAACCCTGCACATCCAAAACTATTATGTTACTCATATTTGCTTTACTGAATTTGTAAGAGGATTATAATTGAACACGCGATCATGTAAGATTAAACAATATGCGGTTCTGTGTTCTTTTATATTATCATCACCTTCGAATTCTATTCTTACTTCTATCGGTCTTTTGCTAAGACACTCCTTCTGGCGAGTACAATCAAAACCACAGAAACACAACCTTCCACAATAACCACTTTTAATATTATGAGCATAAAACGAATGGTATTATGGTAATATAGCATCGAAGCGGTTCAAGGAATCTGATAATACATCATATGCATTTATCAATAATAATTTTATTACGCTAGGTCCATAAACAAAATGTTATTTAAAATGGTTACACTACAGGGTGACCCAGACCACCCGTATCAGTACTTTTTTTCAAAAACAATAAGTCTTAGAGAGTTGGGCTAAAAAAATTTATTACAAAAGCCCTAATGACGAATCTAATGGTGATATTATTTCCGGGAAAAGTCGGCATCCAGAGTAGTTTGCTCCAGAAAGTCCAGAATTTTAAATGGCACCATATGTCGATAGTGGCATCATTGGAAAGCTCTTTAAAAAATAAGCAAGTTTTGTAGGAAAAATTTTTTTATTACTCCCACCCCTTTTAAGTTATATTCACTTGAAATTATTAAATTTCAATTTCTTATAACGAACTTAACTTTAAAAGTCAGCACTTGAAATCCCGCTACCGCGTTAGAGCAATGTCACAAGTGTTCAAAATGTTTTCCATTTACTTCTAAACACTGTTGAGCTCTTCTGGTTATACTATCAGTGGCTTTAAGTACTTCTTCAGTGTTTAATGATCGACAGGCATTGCAAATTCTGAGCTTCATATCATCTCTCGTTGTCGGTTTTTCTGTATAAACAATATCTTTGATCCGACCCCAAAGAAAAAAATCCAGGGGAGTACAATCTGGCGACCTTGGAGACCACGCCACTGTGCTTCCCCTGCCAATCTATCTATTGGGAAATAGTTGGTTTATTGCATTCCTAGCAACCAATGAAAAATGGGCTGGGCAGCCGTCTTACTGAAACCACATTATTGCTCGCATTTCCAGAGAAACATTTTCCAATAAATCGATCAAATCATTGTTTAAAAATGAATTTTTTAGATTCGTCATTAGGGCTTTTGTAATAAATTTTTTTAGCCCAACTCTCTACAACTTACCGTTTTTGAAAAAAAGTACTGATACGGGTGGTCTGGGTCACCCTGTATAAAGTTAATTTCATTAGCACTTTTAAGTGCTCAACTCGTTGGTACTAGTACTGTGCGTGGGAGTTACAGAGTCTCTGCTCTCCTACCTAAAGCCAGTACTAGTAGAAGAACAAATGTTCTCTTTTCTTAGATAATTTACAATTTTGCTGTGGTGCTCGGCATGCTGCAATTCCGTGCAAATCCATAAGGTCTGTAAGCAATATCTATAAGACTATACGGATCTGTAAGAAATTTGCAATTCCGTGCGTATCTGTAGCTTATAGATTCTTATAGATTTTCCATAAATTCGTAAATATTTACGGACGAGGTCGGAGCACTCGTAAGCTTACCGACAATGCATTTTTGAGGTTATGTGTTAATGTTTATGTTGAATTGTGAACAATTGTGAAGTGAATTAAAAATGAATAATCAACAAATTAATATATTTATTGGTATTTTATTAGAAGACGATAGAGACAGGTATGTTTTTAAACAATATTTATCTAAAATATTCATTGTAATTATAAAAAATTGTAGAAATTTTATGAGAGTTTCAAGGAGAATACTAAGGGATGAATTAAACCCCTTTGAAATGTCACCAAGACATTTTATGCAGTTGTTTAAATTAAACCAGGAGTGTGTGGTTAATTTGATAAATAATTTACAACCATATATTGTAACCTTCTCTTTTATTCTTAGCTCCCAAGCGGTTACAGAATGCCTTGGTTACGTATACCATCATAAATTAGGAGTAGTTTTACTTAAATCGTAGCTCGATATTTTACCTACGTACACCTTTATTTTGTTTACATTAATTTAGTAAAATTTATTTGGGACGATTGGCGTTCCTGGGGAGATAAGAGGACACATTTTTCCGAACTTCCTGATTAGCACTGATTGCGGAGACAGTGAAAATTATTGAAGAGTCTAAAAATTAATTAGATTAAGTTTTTTGTCGACAAATCATTAGTGATAATTAAAGTGTTATTAGTTGTTGATATTTCACTTACCGTCAATTCGGGTTTATATCACATAGTGGTTATTTTTCGCAAGACCGAAGATTTTCGTGAGCGTTTATCTGCTTCGGTAGGATCAATCTGTCACAATCTACGAAATCGAAATTGGTTTGGATCCGCTTCTGTTGTTTTACTGCAAGTTATCGAATTCTACTTACGTTTCACATTCGTATAATTTTTATCTTCGCTGCCAATACGATTATTTATCTGCTAATACTGGAAAGCTACTGTTTGCGATAACCTGTTGAATACGATCTTAAATTTGAGGTTAAGTCGGGAAGAATTGGTTGACGCTTGGAAGATTTACCAACCCAGGGACGTGCGAACCAGTGGCGTGCTGCGGGGTAAAAGGGTGAGCTACCCATATTTTTTATATAACATTTTCTTGTTACTGTTTGGTCGCAAAGTGTGTGACGCGATTACACTTATTTACGTGTGAGCTGTTATTCGATAGTGGGGCGAAGAAGATTAATTTTACCATCATAAGATCTTTTTTTGTTTGCAAGAATCGAAGTACATAACTTCGACTGTAAGATTGATGAAAAGCCAAATCAGATCTGATCAGGTTAATTTTTTTCCAGCTGCGCCTGATTATTTATTTTTATTTGCTTGTTACCACTAAATTCATATTTTTATTTGTTTTTGATTAAACTTGTTTTTGCGCCTCTGTCTGAGTTTTTTTATGGTACACCCGGTATTGAGCGTTCCTACGGTACGCTGTGCTATCTGCACAATATTTTTTTGCACTTTTAGGGCGAACACCTTTCTTTTTATTGGCGATAAAAAAGTGCATGGCGCCGTTAATTTGAGATTTTTAAATCTATTAGTTTGAGGGATCGGGTATTCACTCCCGATCGCCTAACCCCCCCTAAATTTCTCTACGAGAGTTAGCTTAGAGCATCGCCAAAAACAGAAGCCAGCGGAACAGGTAGGTGGAAGCGCTTCAATACGGCCGAGGTTTGTAAGCGGAGGTAAGACCGCTGCAATATTCCAGAAACGAACATGAATGCGATACCTCTACAAGCAAAGGTAAGGAACATACATTTTTTTAAGTGAAGTGTTATTAAAATATAATATTGAATGGTAGGTCCTGCCCACATTGCACTTTTGGGAGTGGGATCTTACCAAAATGCTGTTGGTGCTTGTGCATGGCTATCCCTTAGCCAAACTACAATGTCTAAAACCATCACACAAATTTGTTCCGCTGTGGCTGAACACCTTCTACCCATTTGGGTAAAATTCCCAACTACGGTTCAAGAAAAGAACGATGTAAAGCAGGGGTATGTGTATATCTTAAAACTTGTTTTAATTTTAAAACAAAATAAATATTTTCAGATTTTATGGCAAATTTGGATTCAGAGGGGTTCTGGGAGCTATTGATGGTACTCACGTGGAAATACTTGCTCCGCCACAAACCGACGAAAACCACCCACCATTTGTATATATCAATAGAAAAGGGAGGCATTCTATTAATGTAATGCTTGTAAGTAGTCTTTTTACATTAGTGCTTAGAATTCATAAATTATTTTGTAGATCTCAGATTCAAATGCGAAAATAATTGGCACTTCGGCCAGATTCCCAGGATCTGTCCATGATTCGGCCATTTGGTAAGGGTGCCAAATAAAAAATTATTTGAGACAAGAATATGAAAGAGGGGATAAATCAAGTCATTTGATAGGTAAAATTATAAAATAATTCAGTAAAAATATTATAAAATTCTTTATAATAGGAGACAGTGGTTATCCTCTGGAGCCCTGCCTTTTTACTCCCATTCTAAATCCACAAAACCGACAAGAACAGTTTAATACGCTACATATTTCTACAAGAAATGTGATCGAAAGGACAAACGGCATTCTTAAAGGCAGATTTCGCTGTTTGTCTCGATTCAGATCATTAATGTACCATCCAGTGAAGGCTGCAAATATTATTTACACATGTTGTGTCCTTCACAACATTGCAATCAACGCAAGGTTAGATCTGGAAGATGGTGAGATTGAAAGACCTGAACCGGAAGAGAATGATAATCATGGTAATATAAATTCATTCAATTATTTTTATTGTCTCTAAACAATTTTTTCGTAGGTGGAGGTGAAAGAATAAATAACGATCTACTTCGTTTAGGAAGGGAATCCAGAGCTCTATATATTAGAGATAATCTTTAACGAAAATTATAATTATAAACAAAGTACTCTTTATTGTAAATAATGTTTTAATAAACCAAAAAAAAAAGAATATTCTAATAAAATAATATTTTATACATTTCATGTTTGTTATATATAAAAATAAATACTATATTATATTGTCAATCACAGATTAAACAGACAAGAACTTCAGTTACAAATTAAAATCACAAAAAACTGAACACTTTAGGCATATTAACTTAAATTTTACACTAACTACAAATACTTTTATTCAAAATCAAAATCTTTATTAAGAAATTTAAATTTGGCAATTTCAAATCTCAATTTTTCTTTTTATAAATTAATGTACTCTTCGCAAAAAACTTTCAAAGTGTCGTTTATGCTAGTGTTAATAGAATTAGCTTTTTCGCTTGTTTCTAATAAATTTTTTGCCAAATCGGAAAGTGGCTTAACCCTGTTGGAGTAGCTTCGGCGGGATTCTTCTTTCGGCTTGGAGGTACTGGTTGCTCCACCAGGTGTGTCATCTAATTTTTGTTGCTGCGGGCAATACTGTCCTGCACATATGCGTCGGAATTTGCATGGTTCGTGGTGGTATGTATTGTGTGGTGGTATGTGTTGGTTTAGCATTAGGTTTCGGATTTTGCGAGCCGGGTAGCAAAGGATCAAGCCCCAGGCACCCAGCACCCCCATGTTCATTAGACGACCCCAACACACCAGTATCCGCACCATCCATTGTGGGAGGGACCGAAACGCCCGAAAGTAAAATCTCACCACCCTGCACCTCCCCAAGAGGTATTCCACAGGGTGATTTCAATGCTTTCATAATCATATTCAGCATCTCGCTGTGTCTGGCAAGAATAGAGGTGATCTCATTAGCTCCGAGTAGGGGAGCCTCACCACCAGGAGACTGGACGCAACGCATACTCCAAGTTCTTCATATCGCAGATCAGCTTAAAAGTTGATTTACTAAGTTCCGCGCCCTTAATAGCATGGTAATATGACTGACATAGTCTGCAACACACCATCTCACTGGAGTCCGACTGAGACGCGCATTTGCTGCATTTAACTGTATTCATAGTTCGAATTAATATTCTGCGAAAGCGAGGTTATGTTTTTCACTAGTACGATTCCGACGAAACCACCTAGTATTTAACAGTACAGGAGTACTTTTGATAAATCAGTCACTCACGGTACACCAAATAACACAATTAAATTTGAACGATTATACAGGAAAACTTGGAAAAAAATGCAAATTACGCATTTTTAAATAAAAGAATGGATTAGTTATCCATTCTTTATTTAAATTTCGATATTGCATATTTATTTTTATTTTTACAAATTTGCGTAATGTATGACAATGTATTTAAAATCCCAATTTCGTAACATTATACCATTAAACTTTGAAGTGCAATAAACTTATCGAATCAGGGTACAATAATATTAGTAAGATATTATTTTAATAGAGGATTATATTGAATTCAAAAAAGTACGGTTTCCAACTCTGGAGATATAAATTTTGAAATATTTATTAACGGCTTCACAATGGTGCACAAGTAACACACGTTCGTATATTATACGTATAATATTGGTCTAGACCAAACCCAAATTGCACATACAGGGTGGCCGTCTGAAAACAAAACAGACGGGATTGTGGCCAGCAGAATTTTTTTTTCAAGAAATGCAAAAAACACGTCAATTTTATCATCGAGGGGGACAACTTTTGCGACCAATGTCACTCCCGTATTGTTTTATCCCTTCGCGCGGTGATAACAACCCTTGAAATGTTAATAGGGATGATATGGCAAGTGACACCTCATTTAAAAGGTCTTGCTTCCCAGAATTCAGTGCAATACTTTTTTTGAAGTTTTATCAATTCAACAAAAAAATTGAAGCTGCAAAAATGCCAAGTAAATACTATATTTCAAGACATTTAAGAATAAAAAAGTGATAAACGCTTGGACAGGTTGATTTTAATTCATAAACATTGACGGTTCAACCCTTAAGGTAAAGGGTAAACCACTCTTGGAATTTTGAATGGAAAGATGTGTCTGATAAAAAGATCAGTTTAATCAAATTAGATGTTCAACAATTTACAATTTGCTACACCGATCGGGACTTACCAATCCATTTGACGGGGAGGATTAGCCTCCATTAAAGATTGTTCAATTTTATATTTCTTCTATCTATCCGATCTTCATTACAACTTTGGATGTTTTGCTGCCTCTGTGACAATTTTCCTCCAACTCAGTCTGTCCTGGACGTCCTCCATCGCTCTCGGGTCGTTATCTTCATTGGGTTTCCTTGTTATTGTTTTTCTCACTATATTTGCTTCTTCAAAACAGTGATTACTTATTTTAATTTCTTTCTGGTCAGGCAAGACATCCTTATCGCATTTCATATATTTGATTTCTGCATAGGCTAGTATCTGTCCCTCTCTTGTGACTATCGTTCCATTTCTCTCACTATCTTTTCCACTACTATATTGAAAAGCGTCGAGAAGCACATTGTCTCTGACGCATATGTAATAATCTTTCTTGAGTTTCTTGTCTGTTAGTAATGTCTTGTTGGCGTAGAACGCTCTGTTGCCAGTTTGCACTCTTGTTCTTAGTTCTTTTTGTCTGTTGCCAAACTTGTTTATATGTATCCCCAAATAGTCGAAGCCTTCTTACGCCATATACTGCTGGTATCGTATAATTACTTTTTAAAATTTTAACATTTAATTAAATAATTGTAATTCGCCGACTTTAATCTATAGGTTTTCCTAATTATTTATTTAATTTTACATAAATAGATTTCAAACATGGTTCGAGGCATTCTTAGTGCAAATTCTAAGAAGAAAATTATTTTTCTATTGGCTTTAATCGTTCAAATCAGTCGCAGTGATGAAGATTGCAAGAAAAAAGTTGATATGTATGAAAAATTAATCAACGATGGTATAGAAGAATCTAAAAATTTTCAATGACCTACAGATGCTAAAGAATTTAAACCACAATCGAATACATTTTCAAGTAATTATTATATTTTACAATATTGCACACTAAACCCTTTAACTAAATTATTTTTAGACACAAGAATATATGATTTTATGATTATTGGTGCTGGTACCACCGGATCGGTTATCGGAAAGAGATTAGCCGAAATAAATAAATGGTCGATTTTACTCATCGAAGCAGGGGATATGCCATCTAATTTTAGTTTAATTCCCAGAATGGCCAAGTATCTATATCGATCTAAGTACAATTGGAATTTTCAGTCTACAGTACAAAACAATGCCTGCTTAGGTAAACTATTACCATATAAATAAAACTTATTATTTAGTATACTTATAGGGAAAAAAGATCAACGTTGCTCTTTACCACGTGTTAAAATCTTTGGAGAAACTAGCGGAATCGATTTTTCAATGTATAAATGTGGTACTGATAAAGATTATGACAGATGGGCGGAGAACGGAAACAATGGATGGTCGCCTAAAACTGTTTTTCCATACTTTCTCATGTCTGAAAATGGTCAACTCGATGGCGATCCAAACTCCCATGGTAAAGGAGGAGAATGGAATACCAAATGGTATAATAGACCAAATATACGCTTAAATACATTTATGAGGGCTTACAATGAACTTTTCACTTGCAATCCATTTGATTATTATGGCAAGGATTCATTAGGATTATTTTACACACAATTTTCGGAGACACGTAACATTAGAAACAATGCAGCCCTTTGATATTGAAAATCTAAACCCAACAACTTGGATATTAAGTTGAACGCGTATGTTACCAAAATTTCGATTAGCAAAGCAACTAAAACTGCCGATAGTGTTGAATATGCAAGTGGAGGTAAGCTATATCGAACTGGTACGTAAAGAAGTTATATTATCGGCAGGTGTTATAAATACTCCTCACCTTCTAATGTTATCTGGTGTGGGTCCAAGATCTTCATTGGAAAACTTAAACATTCCTGTTATTAGCGATCTACCAGTTGGAAAAACCTTATTTAGTCATCCACTTTATAAAATTCTTCTCAACACAAATGTCTCGTCATCGGTAAAAGATCTCAGAGGACAAATAATGGATTATATAAATATGTTTGGACATCTTATTACACCTGATAGTATTTATGGAGTTGGATATTTTCAAAGTTCCAAAAACAATGATCCGGGTTATCCGGATATCGACTTAATATTTAAGACCTCTATTGTGGACGAAAAAGTTCCCAATGATACGGAAATTGATCTAAAACATGGTATGAGCATACTTTTAGCTTATCTAAATACAAAATCCGTCGGAAGCGTATACTTAAATTCAAATGATCCATATGAATATCCACAAATTAATCTAAATATGTATAATGAGACCGATGATTTGGATGGTATGTACGAAGGTATTCAAGTGGTGATGAAACTTCTTAATACTAACGCGATTATACAAATTAACGCAACGATTGTTTATCGTAATTATGAACAATGCAAAAGCTATACACCAGGATCCAAAGATTATTGGTACTGTGTATTTAAATTGCATAGCATAGTTGTTAATTTGTCAGGAAGTTATAAAATGGGTTCTGATCCAACATCATCTGTTGTGAATCAAAATGGACTTGTGCATGGAATAAAATATTTGAGAATTGCCGATGCTAGCATTATACCTGTTTCATTAATTGCAGAATTAACTGCGCCATGTTTAATGATTGGAGAAAAAATTTCAAATGATATTAAAAAGAGTTACGGAAAGAACCTCCATACAAATTACTTGGTGTTTGATTAAAACTAAAACGAATTTGCTATTTTTGTTTTTTGTCATGTTTTTACCATATATGAAAATATTGTTTGTCACTAGGTGAATGGGTTAATTAGTTAGACTTTTCTTTCTCTTTTAAGAATATGTCTGTAATGCACATTGAAGTTGAATAATTATATTACATAAAATTATTTTGTTTTTATTTGTAAACCGTCAAACCTCATCAAACACTTTCTATAAATCAGGGTAAATCACATCACTTGGCAGTTTTTCACTCAAAGACCTAGTTGAATCATTAAACACTTCAGCAGATTGGTGGTAGTAGACCGACCGGGAAGGAATCCTTGCTGCCGATCGGGTTTGATTTTAAACTTAAACAAGAATGCTACCATGAAGTCAACAATAACTCTTTACTTCCCCATGAGTTAAACTGATTGGTTTGTCATTTTCAAAGCTGAGCATGTCACCTTTGTTGTGAATGGTTAGCACAGTAGCCGACTTTCAACACTCAGGAGTAAAAGCGCATACTGTCTAAATACTATCAAAGGGAGGCCACTTGGCACCGAAGAAGAATTCGGTAACACTAAAAGTTTCTCAAAAATGGTTTTCGAGTAGATGAGCTATGCGGGTTTTACGACAATTTCTTATGGGAATTAACGTGGGAAGATTTCAACTGCACATACTTTCGGTCTGTGACGTCACAGCGATAGGGGTTAAATAAAAAAGGCGGCGAGCGAGCACCCTGTGCTATGTGCGCGATAGGGTTAATAAAGTGAATAATACGCTCTCAAGTATGGTAAGCCGGCGGTCGAACGGCGACGCCGAGAACAAGAACGCGAAGTCGGAAGTCGTTCGAACACTATAAATAAACCGTCGCGGTCCCATCAACGTGCGAAATCGAGTGTCCGAGAGGACCCGGTGGCGATTACGGCTGACTCGGGGGGCGTAGAGCTTCTCGAGTGTTCGCCGCGCACTGTTCCAACTCGAAGTTTGGGCCGAAACGGCTGAACCTAGGGAAAGAACAGATCCAAAGGGGATGCCCGTCTTAGGAAGTGATGGATGCTTATGCCTCTCTTGGTCGGACCGCGAATCCGGCCCGGGGTTGCATATGACGTCCGACGCACCTTTTCCTTGGGAAAGGCCTATACAAGGCGCGTATTCCCAGGGGTTAAATTTTTTCGCTTAAAAATTTCTCCCAAGTCCGGACCTAGCACCTTCACGCGGTGGCACCGTTTGAACTAAGCTGGGACGGAACGAACGTGTTGTCTCTCTGAGAGCTTCGACTCTGGTGCAGGCTTGGAACTTGAGATCCCTTCGCTGTGGCATTTTCCAAAAACCGCGACTGCGGAGAGGTAAACCATGGCGTGGGAATTTTCCGCTGGCCGATCAATAGACGAGTGCCTTTTAGAGAGATGATCAAACCAGGGAAGGTAAAAGGAAAGTTCCCGTGAATAAAATCGTATAGATACTGAAACTCACTGTGAGAACGAACCCCTGGGGGAAGAGATCGCAAGTTCTGTAGGCAGTTCCGTGATTCTGCCTAACCTGGGTGTCCCGCTTCCAGCTTGTGCTCCCAAGCCACTGGAGGAATAAAAGAAATCCAGGAGCTAGGAAGTTGAACTTGTAAGAACAGGCTTTCTCGAAACCCGGACCCTACTTGGTGCGAGGTCAGTGTAATAGTCAGGGACTGCCTAGGCGGAACCCGGCCGCCAACTTCTTGAGATTAAACACAACAACAGTTGGGACTGCCTCGCAAAGGAGTGGCCCTCTTAGTAAGTCTGACGTGGCCGAACGGAAAGGTAAATGAGTCGCGAGACCCTCCTTTCGGGAGTAAACTCGTCCGAAATCCGCTAATCCTAAGTTGCATCCCGAGAGGATGAATGGCCGGAAGCGTATAATCGGTCGCTAGTGCGAACCTCAGTGACCGCCTGTAGGCACGGCGCTGTTGTAACAATAAGTCCTCTTCTCCGGGGTTGTCGATGCGTCGGGGTGACTAGCACTCATGAATCGACACTACTCGTGGAAACTGTTATGGAAAATAAAGCAAATGATGAGGTTGAAGGAGGAGAACGGAAGGAGCTCACAGTCAAATGTGAGCGGCTCAGGGAGGATGTAGGAATGGTCTACAAACGCCGCCTGTCGATAAGCGTGACTAGCATAGCTATAGCTATGAGTGCAAGCACCGCTCTTAACGCGCACGATATGGCGGCAGCTGTTATAGAACAGGAGTCTGCCATAGGGCGGGGAGTCTGCTCACCCCCCCACCAAGGGTGTTTCAGATATCAAATGCATAAAACCATACGACGAACCTGCCGAACGAATGATAAGGACGGGGGCCGCTAGCAGAAGCACCATAATCGCAGTTGGTGCCGAAACTCTTGGCCGTCGCCCACGAATCGGCCTAGCCGAAGGTGGTCGGGTCAACAGTCCTGCCCTCGGGCTTGAGCCTCGAACGTGCGAAAGATGCACCTGTGCGACGCAAGTCTGCTACTCAGACTGACTCATCTGTCAGGCTTGCAGAGCTCAGAGGAGTTGTCCGTACTATCACGGAGTACGTCAACTCGAAGGACAGGAGGAACACTAAGTCGGAAGCCGCATTCGTCTGTGACAGGATGTCTGCGGTGCAAGACATCATGCTTCAACTGCTCCTTGAGAACCAGATTCTGAAGGGTATGCAGGTTCAGGCGGGGACCGTTGCTGCCCCAAAAGCTGAAGAGCCGTCTCCAAAAGTGAGACCCGAGGTGCGGAAGAAGGTCGCAACAGTGGTTGCGCCAGAAACCGTATCAACGGCACGCCTAGTAGAGAACTCGACACGAAAGACAAAATCCAGCGTGAAGCGAAAGGATGAACCGGAAGGGTCCTCACAGACCTCGAAGGCCATACCGGAAGCAACACAAAAGGCGCCGCGGGAAGTGTTAGTGTCCAGCTCGGATGCCAAAAGGCAGAAAGCGAGGGAGCGTCGGGCGGCGAAAAAGCTGAAAATCCGGAGGGATAAACAGCTGAAGTCGGCCGGAGCTAATGTGGGTTTGGAAGTAATGCCCACCTCCGTGGAAGGTATTCCCTCCTCATCGGCGGGGAGGGACCATGCCCAAGCGACAGCTACGTCTCTCAAGCGAAAGCGAGAAGGACGGAGCGGGTTAAATGTTCCACAGGGGGGAAGGCCCAAAACTATCTCGGTTGCTTTCAAACCTACGGGTGACATGACGACCGAGCAATGTAGGACCACCCTCGAACGGCTGGTAGTTGGTGACGCTAAGGTTCGTGTCAAATCTGCAACCACTACCAAGGCAGGTGTCACGCTGAGGTTCCCAACCAAAGCTGACAGCGCGCGTCTTCAGAGCTGCCTGAGTAGCCAACAGACGGGCACCGCGGTCGTGCGACCGAAGGAGACAGTACGAAAATTCTGTATCTTCGACTTCCCACACGTTGTCCAGACGAAGGATATTCTCGACGGCTTATATCGTCAACTCAAAGGTTTTACCCGAGAGGAATTCGATAGGAGCGTGAAGCTTGCCGACCGGGGCTCGAAACCCCTAACTAATGGAGTTCTGAGTGTTCGTGGGAAGAACCTCGGATTGCACATTCCAAAAGTTATATACGTAGGTTTGTGGTCCTTTAAGTGTAAAGTGATCGCAAATATGCTACGGTGTTACAGGTGTTACGGAATCGGGCATCTCGCTCGAGGATGTACAGGAGGCGACCTGTCCTTTCGCTGCCGCAACTGCGGCACAGAGGGACACCAACAGAAAGACTGTTCGGCGGCGGCCGACTGTCTAGTTTGCAGACGCGTAGGACTAGGGCCATCGGAGGGTCATTCGGCAGTATCAAGGATCTGTCCCGAATATGTGAAAGCCCTAAATGGTTCCGATGTTCTTTAAAATCGCGAGGTAAATTGTCAAAGGTCCAGTACTGTCACAGCAGATATGATGGTCTGGGCCTAAAGAAACTTGATCGATGTGCTCCTTGTCCAAGAGCCTTCGATTAATAAAAGAACTGGCGAGGTTCAAGGTTTCGCGATGAGAATGCGCTCCTTTGCTGCTAGCCACTCGTGGTCGGCAGTAGCAGTTCTCAATCCGGAAATCGCGTGTATTGAATTAGCCGCGGTTAATGTTGAATATCGCAGTATGGTACACCTACACAGCGCGGTGCTTGGTCACATTTATGTTGCCAGCGTGTACGGGAAGTCGGACGTCGATATTCGAGTTAACTGCGACTGGATAGAGAGGGCCCGCTTAATTGCGGGTCAATTGCCCCTCTTTGTCGGTATGGATGCTAATGCCCAGTCGGGAGCCTGGCATAACAAGGCAATGCGCGTATACGACCCTAACACGTTACGCGGTAATAGTCTGGCGGACTATTTGGCCAACGCCGATCTGGTTATTCTGAACACCAAGTAGTATCTCGACTTTTGAAGGCGGGCCCGGTGTGGGAGGACGGGGACAGTCAGATATCGACGTCACGTTTTGCAACGCGGCGTTCGATAGGTTCTCGACCGATTGGCTAATAGCAAGAGAAGGCATAAGCGATCACAATCCCATTGTTGTAACCGCGACCTTGGGAATAGAGGATCAGCAGCCGGCGTTCGAAACCGATGGGCAACCTCAGCGTTTCGTAACGAGAGATGCCAATTGGGTAGTGTATGTGAGAGTACTTGAGCAAAAGGCAACTCAAGATGTTAGCCTGGAAATATTCGGCACTCTTCCGATCGACGTAAAAATCGCGAAGTTGAACGGCTGGATCCAGACAACTAACGAAACAGTCCTTAAGCCGCAACGCGCGCCTCTCCGTCCACGGGTGTCTTGGTGGAGCCAAGAGCTCAGTGTGATGAGAGTGCGAGTGCGTACCGAAAAGAAGCGAGTTAAGATGGCCCGTTCCTCGGGACGGCGAGACCTTGCGGATCTGGAGACTGCCTTCGCCGAACTTCTTAAATCCTATAAACGGAAAATTAGGGAGGCTAAACTTTCGGACTGGCAACAGTTTGTGAAGGAGCAAGGTAACCAAGACCCGTGGGGGATTGTGTATAAGATTTGCAGAGGCAAACTAAAGAAACCAGGTGTAGCAGCGATCCGCCAAGTCCTGCCTTCGGGTGAGACGGTCAATGCGACAACCTGGGAGGAAAGCGTTGGAATACTGCTCGACGCTTTCTTCAAAGAAGGAGAGGAAGGCTTATTGCCTGACGGGATAGTCACCGAAAGGGCGCCGGAGATTACTATCCCCGAAATAGAAGCGGCAGTCGGCCGTATTCGAATCGGAAAAGCTCCCGGACTTGACTCTGTCCTGCCCGTCATGGTAAAGAAAGCGTGGGTTGCTGTCCCCGGCTACATTCATTCGTTGTTCAACGACTGTCTACGCCAGGGATTCTTCCCAGACTCTTGGAAAATTGCCAGGCTGGTGATTGTTCCCAAGAGCCCAGACAAGGACAAGTCTGATCCTGCCACATACCTATCCATTTGCCTCTTGCCAGTGCTAGCAAAGGTACTTGAGCGGGTGATGGTGGAAAAGCTCACTGGCTTACTCGGAGACCAGATGAGCGAAACGTGGTTGTCCCCAAGGCTCGATCTGTGGTCCGTTCGTCTGGATTTTGCTTATGAACGAACTATTGGACACCTTGAGAGCGCACGGAGCGATCATTGTCGCGTATGCGGATGACCTCTTCATCTTGGTGAAAGGATCCAGCCGCTTGGCAATTGAAACTCTTAGTGAGCTCTACTTGTAAATAGTGATGGCCTGGGGACAAAGGGTTGGCGTGTTTTTCTCCGAAAAGAAGACCGAAGCACTTGTGCTGAAGGGACACTTTGCGGTAAATAGAAAACCCACCATCGAAGCGAACGGTATTAGTATCAGTATAGTGAAACAAACTAAGTACTTGGGTATTGTTGTCGGCGAACGTCTGAACTTTGGACCCCACATTCAATATCTCCGGGGAAAGGTTACCTCAGTTGTTGGGGGTCTACGTAGAGTACTGAGAAAAGACTGGGGTCTCGACCAGAAAGCTTTTAAAGTGCTTTATAACGGATTATACCCCACGGCGTGTGGGGACACACGATGCAGATGTCGTCGTACAGAAAAAACATCAATCAGTGTCAAAGGATAGCGTTGTACGCTTCCTTGAGAGTCTATAGGACTGTGTCAACCGAGGCAATGCAAGTCCTCGCGGGAGCACTCCCGTGGGATCTTCTTGTCAGACAGAGGATGGAGTCTTATAGACGGCGAAAAGAGCTCGCCCCCCGGCAAGGGGAGGTCACTGATGCGCGTGAGCGCAGGCTGCCTAAAGGATGCTTCCAGCGTCTCCTACTTGAAAAGTTAACACTTGAATGGAACGAGCGTTGGTCGACATCTGAAAAAGGAAGGGTTACCTGGGAGTACATCAAGAATGTTGGTTTCGCAATCGAGAAGGAATGGTTCGAACCGGGATTATATCTCGGCTTCCTCCTTACCGGACACGGTAGCCTTAACCAGCATCTCTTTGGTCTAAACCTTGCCGACTTGGCTTCATGTGGTTGCGGTGAGACCTAATTAAGAACCGCGACTCGTATCTTAGATACAATGAGTACGCTAACGCTGTGTTCACTAGGCGTCGTGCCGCCAACAGAGATATGGCTAGCTTACAGGATGAGCAATCCGATGATTTTGAATGACCAAAAGGAGCTCAGGGTGATAAGCCCCAGAGGTTAAAATGGTTAACCGATAAGACCATGCGACAATCCCTAACAGGATACGCAAACTTTAGGTACCACGGGGGCGGGGGCCCGGGTCCGAAAGGCTCTTCTGGAGAATAGGAAAGTCTAATAGGAACCGCCCGCCAAGGGTTGACTTCGTAGTCGCTGTGGTTGATAGCCGCAGGGCTGGCTAGAGGGCCTAAAAACCCTCGACGTGTAAGTTGCAGTGTACAACTTCGGCGCCGACCTCGTTAGTCGGAATCTGGTAAAGAAAAGTATGCAGGCTCTACCCCGAGCGATTCGGCTGTCCCCAGCTGCGCTGACAGGGTTGTTGATCGTAACTTCGGTAATTATAATCTTAGGCGAGACGGGTTATAAGTCGGGTTGTCTTTCATCCGCCAGGTCAAGGCGATAACTGACCGAAGCCTAAATAGGGCCGTGCTGGTATAAGTCTATACGACGATCTAGCACGTGAAATATAAATTCGTTTATACTGTCCGAGAGGACCCCTTTAGTCGGGACGACGCGCAGAGGCACCATGTCGCATTGGCGACCGACAGTCGACGCTCTCTCCTCTGAGAAGCGCACGTCGAAAGGGTTTTTAATGTACAGGTTGGATCGAGCACAGACAACGAGAGCCGATAAAGCCAGTCCGTCGTCGATGCCGACCATTACGCCGAGCCACCCGACGCATCTCCGATGTGTCGGACAAACTTAAGCAATTTTTATTTATATAATAAAATTACAGTAAATAAATATACCAAGCCCAACAAATTGGTTGGGTATTAAGTAAGAGATATTTAAAATATTTTGCCAACATAAAAGTAAAACTGGAGGGCGTCTTCATTTTTGTTTTGGAGCAGTTCCTGTAGCTTCGGGTGTTTTGGTTTTCTTGGGTTTGCATTCGTATTTGTGTTTATGTTCAATTACTCATTTCGGGCCTCTATTTCGCGCTAGGGCCTTCATTTTCATATGGTTGTTTTACATATTTTTGCCACTCTGTATAAGTATTTTCGTTTAGGAGAAAAGGAATTGAAGGGCCTATGGGATTCTTGATTAATCTTTCGGCTAGAGTTCTTCTTCATTCTCTGTAGCGTCTGTTGTGATGGTTTTTGTGGGTAGGAAGGAGTGGAGTAGGTTTCTTGGGATGGTTTTGTATATTTCTGGGAGTTCAGGGGAGGCGTTTTCTGGGAAAAGGGTTCTAATTTGCGATCTTTCTTGATCATATAATGTACAGTTTCTAATTCTGTGGATTGGTTCGTCAAGTACCTCACAGGTTGGACAGAGTCCGTTTTGGGATTTTCCTAATCTCTTAAGATGTCTCCCGAACTCTCCATGGCCTGTGAGGATTTGCGTAGTATTGAAGCTGATTTCTTCTGCGTTATTGTTCGATATATTGGGGAGGAATTGATAAGTTATTCTTCCAACTTCTGCTTCGTTCCATCTTTGTTGCCAAAGGTCCATTAACTTGTTTACCAGGTCTAGTTTCATATGTGTCTTGTATTTGTAGTTTTGGGGTTCAATGATATGTCCTAGGAAAAGAGTGCTTCCTCCCTTTTTTAGCTTTTTCCATGCTATGAGCCTTTTGATCTCAAGGTCGAGGGGTGGAATCCCAGCCAGGACTCCTGCGGCCAGCGAGGAGACTGTTCTGTAGCTTTTTGTTATTAGTCTGCATGCCGTTCCATAGCAAGACAAGAGTTTCGCCTTTGCATACCTTTCGTCGATCTTCCATGACCAGATTTCGCTTCCGTAAGCCACGATGGGTATAATAGCCCCTTTGTAAATCTTGGTCATGGTGTTTCTTAGATCGGTTTCCCAGCTAGCTCTTGCCTTCCTTTGCAGGCCGATGATTAGGTTGGTGGCCTTGGTACACACCATATTTATATGTGATTGGAATGTCAGTTTTTCGTCAATCATCATACCTAGATATTTAATTTCCTTGACTATTTTTATTTTGTATCCGTTTAGGGTGATTTTGATATCCGTGTTACTTGTCCTTATTGGTTGAAAGCATACGATCTTTGTTTTGTCGTAAGAGAGTTCCAGTTTCATTCTTCTGCACCATGTATTGAGTCGGTTGACTGCATCTTGTATTTTCCGGATTAAATCCTTTCTGTTTTCTGCTTTTATGACCTTCCCAATATCGTCGGCGTATGCTATGGTAACTTCTTTCTCGTCTGTTTCGTATTGTTCTTCTTCATTCAGGAAATCGTCTAGTAATATGTTCCAAAGGATGGGTCCCAGAACCGAGCCCTGGGGGCATCCTTTGGAGCACAGTTTTTCTATGGATATGGTTCCACTGCTAAAGGTAACAGATCTGTGTTTGAGGTAGGATTTTAATATTCTTATTAATTCATGAGGAATTTTTCTTCTTAGTAGAATTTTCAGTAATGCTGGCCACCAGAGATTGTCAAAGGCACCAGAAATGTCGAAGAATATTGCAGCGGTGCAACCTTTGGATTCTTTACCATTGTTTATCGTGTCTATCATCTTCTTGACTGCGTCGATCGTGGATCTTCCGTTGGTAAAGCCATATTGTCTATTCGCGAAAAAGGGGGTTTTTGTTTCTAGTATTCTTGTTTTAATCAGTTTCTCCAGGATTTTACCAAACACTGAAAGTAGGGTTATGGGTCTATAATTTTTTGCTGACCCGTGGTCTCCGTTGGGGTTCTTCAGGATGACCTTTAGAACCCCTTTTTGCCATAATTTGGGGAAGTGTGAGATTTTCATGCACGCATTGTATATGTGTAGTAGAGTGTCTTGGAGGGGTACATAGATTTTCTTTAAAAAGGTTCCCTGTATGCCATCAAAACCAGGAGCCTTTCTTGCCTGGGTATTGTTGATTAATTCGCTTAGTTCATCCAGTGTGACTTTTCGGCATCCGTCTGGTTTTGAGGCTGGGATGAAATTTTTGTAGTCAGTTCTTGAGGTTAAGTGCTCCGGGAGCGTATCCGTTGTATCGTCATCGTTTGGGAGTAATCTGTCCATTAGGAATCTTAGCGTATCTTGCGGGTGTAATGTTTCTTCTCCATTCTCTAATCGGAAGGAGGTAAGTATCCCTTCTTTTCTGAATTTACCGGCTGCCAACTTGTAGGAGATGCCCCAGGGGTCCTGAGCCAGATCGTTTTCAACGAATTTCTTCCAGCTGTTTAGCCGTTCTTCTTTTAGTTTCTTGATGAATGCGTGTTTAGCGTATGCCATGTCGTCGTATAATTGTTGTTTCCGTTCTGGAATTCTATTTTTGTACAAGAGGTTTTTCTTGGCAAGATACTTTTTGCGTGCTTTTTCAACTTTATCGTTCCACCATTCCGGTCGGTTAACGTATTTTTTCTTGATTTTTCCATGGTTTTTGATGATCTCTTGAATTTCTTGGTGAAGCAGGTTAACTATATTATCAACGTCATTAGGGGTATTGAGGGAAGTTGTGAGGGGTTCTACGTGGGAGGCCCAGTTGGATAGAATTTCATTTATGATATGATCGGGGATTGTATCAGGATTCGGGTGTTTTTCAATGCGACATTCGGGAAGTATGGGAGTGGAGATATGAAAGGAAATCGTCTTGTGATCAGTGAGGATAACTTGGGATTTAATGTCCCAGTTTGAAACGAGGTCAAGAGTGTTGGGAGTTCCGAGAGTAAGGTCGATATTGCTTCTTCCGCCTCTGGTATTTTCGAAGGAAAAAGGTTTGCCTGGTTTGTTGAAGATGCATAGATTATTTTGTGCTATGAACTCCTCAAGGGCAAGCGCCCGATCGTTGGACACAACTTCGTCAAACCATAGTCGGGATCTACAATTGAGGTCCCCATAGAGGATGACGTTGCTGCGCCCGCAGGTGTCGAGCGCTTGTTCGAGGAGAGCAAGAGGCAGGTTAATGTCTTGAAGAGAGGGTGGAAGATATATTGAGAAGAGAAAAAGGGGCGATTTGTTCTGGGTGGCTATAGAGAGAATTGTGAAGAATTTGTTTGATAAGTTTTTGTGGAAAGTGTAGGATTTAGAATCTTGAAGAGATTTATTAATGACGATGCAGGAGTTGAAATTAGAAGTGGGGATAGCAGCAGTGAGAAGATTCGGATGGTAGGGAAGAAAGAAGTTGCCTTTGCTTTCGTAGCAGTAAGGTTCTTGGAAAAGGGCTATATGAAAATTATTGTCCGCCATTAGCCTAAGGGCGTCGCTAGTGGCGGCCTCACTGTTGCGGAGATTTACCTGAAGTAGATTTAGGTTATTCATTCGGGGTTGACGGTGGATATTGAGTTTACGTATTCCATAAGTCTACGCTTATAAACTCTGCATGAGCTGCTAGAGGCGGAGTGGTTTACGTCGCTGTATCTGGCCCTGGTACAGTTAATGCAATTTTCCTTGGAAGGGTCGTTTATGTGCGGGCATTGGTTTGAGGGGTGTTCTGTTGAGGAGCAGACCAAACAAACTTCAATAGATCGGCAGTACTTGCTGGGGTGGCCAAATCGTTGACACTTGTAACATCTTGTAAGATTGTTGTAGTCAGTGAGAATGAAGCTCCTCCATCTCATTCTTAGTCTGCCCTCTTTGGACATGGCTTCCGCAACAATTGGGTGAACACTTGCTACCCAATTGTTGGTGGGCTTGTCGATTGACCTAGCTGGGTTTAATGATTTGAGCCAGTCTGAACCGGCTTTCGCGATTGCGCCTGAGAAATTATACTCTATACCTGCTTTTAATGTTTCAATTGAGATGTCTTTGTCGACTTGTTTAATATATATCGCTGGCCAGACTTTGTTGGGCTCTCTCGCTTCTAGTCCTGCTTGTTCTAGGAGAGGATTGTTGATAAGGTTCTTGATGGAGATGTCCGACGATTCAATTAACATTCCATTATTTTTGACTATAAAAAGCCTATCTGGTTTGATCTTGAGTTGATCAAGTGGGATTTTGGTCAGGGTGTTTTTTGTGTCAAGGGATGTTTTGTTGGGGTCAATTGATTTGGGGTAGACTAAAATTTTATGCTTCTTAGGTTGGGGTAGGGTATTAGGAGAGGGTTGGGATAAAATAGCCTTAACATAATCTCTCGGCGGGTTTTGTTTAGTCTGGGTGTTTTCGGAGGGTACAGGCGGGATTAAGGTGTCAATTTGAATTCCGGTATTTAGCTTGGGGGCTTGTTTCGGTGCCACGCTTTGCCTGATTTCCATGATGATCGCTTCTGTTTCAAGTTTGTTGCAACTTTGGTTACTTGGATTTTCGTATTTTAGTCTTTTACTCAACTGATAGGCCATTAGTATGCTTGTGTTTGTGTTTTTCTCGTAAACTTTTAACATGTCCAGGGCCGTATCCCGATCTTTCAGCGCGTCTTTACATTTCAGGAGGTACTGTCTTATTTTATGGGCCAGTTCATAATTCTCGGCCATAATGGCATCGAGTTTTTCATGATTGAGTTTGCCTTCTGTGACCTGGTTGTTGGTCGGTGGGGGGGGAGCTTGTTTGATTTGGGGTAATTCTATTTTGTCTTTGGTGGCGTTAATGGTAGGGGTGGGTGGGGATGGGACAATGTTGGGAGTTTGGGGTTCGAGGGTGCTTTCAAACTCGCTGTCCGTCTCGTCGCTTAAGGTCTTGTTCTTCATCTTGTTTCTCAATCTTTGATTTTTCCTCGGTTTCCTCTTTTTGGTGGGAGTGTCGTTTTTGGCTTCTTCTATTTGCATATATTCTGCCGTGTTGGGTTTCTTCGTCATGTGTTCCTTGGTTTCATCGTCTGAGGAGGATAGGTCAATGTTAGACCTTTTGGTGGCGGGTTGGGGGAGGGATCTTTTAATTCTCTGATTGTCAAGAACGATGACGTTAGCTTCAACATGGTCGGATGTTTGTTCTTGGGCCATCGTTTGGATTATTTCATCAATCGTCTTCTTCGGTTTCGGGGTTGATGTTTTCTTCGTCGGAGAAACCCTTTCCAGAAGTTCTTGCATGGAATTAATCTGCCTTCTCATCTCTTCAATATTGACTGCTTCGGTCTTTCTGTTATCCTCATCGTCTGTGATGGCGTCAAAGTTTGTTTTGGAGTTCTTCTCTCGCTCTTTCTTTTTCGCAGACATGGTCTGCGTGTTGCAATAAGGAAAACTGTTGTTTGATCGAATTCAAAAAAATTGCTGATGACTAAAATTCTAAACGTAATAGTCTTTTTACCGCACTATCTATTCACGATGTGTCGGACAATCACTTATTGTCGGATCCGATCGTTCCGAGGTTCGTTTCGCGTCCCTCGCCAGGGTCGCGGAACCAACCCCGATCGTCCTTTGAAGCGTCCGCTCGTCGATCGCGCGCGAAACGTCCTTCCTCTCGAGTCGATAAAGCAGAACAAAGAGAGACGTCACGGACGACGCGCGAGAATCGAACGACGAAGTGAGGAAAATTAAAATGTTTCGGCTAAAGAACATTAGAATTCGACGAACTTATTTACCTATTTTTACATTAGAGAAAAAAATTTTAATTGCCCCACGGGACATCAAGTTAGCAGCAACTTTTTGCGTTACTTTGAAAATATAAAAAAACGGGAATCACCCAGTAGCGGGAAACAAAATTAAATATTTAAATATTATACCGCTAAAAAAGAGATCCACCGTTTAGCTGCCCGTCCTCGGACGGGCTTTCCAGCTAGTAAATAAATAAATAAACAAATAAATAAATAAAAATAATTTCAAATTATTTAAATTTTAAAACTTCTTGGTTGTAATGTCAAAACGTCAAATCAAATCTCCCACGAATAACCCCACTTCCTAATCTGAACCTAGCCCTCCTAAGCGCAATTATGGTGGCCACCAAACCCGCAATGCCGTATCGTCTAATACTAGGACCCCCACGTTGTGTACATAACCTACCCCGACATTACCTCCAGACGTAGCACTTCTCTCATATCGAAGAATGAACTTGAGCAAAGCAAATGAATCGAAAGAAACGCAAAGCGAACACATAATTAAACACAGTAAATTTTGATGTTTATAATTTGTCAGTTGTCATTACATTTGTTTATTCAACCTTGTGGTTAGCTTTTGTTACCTTATCGGTTATTATATCAATTCTGTCATTCCGTTAGGTAAATTACATACATGTTAATATTCATAATATTGTCAATATTCATAATGGTTGTTACACCCTTTGATGGTAATGAAGTGCGTGCACAGATGCCCCTTTGTTGGCGGTAGATGGATAACCGCACAGCTAAGCTTTAATCTTTTCGATTTACAGGCCGAGAGCAGGGTTCGCTGTTACGAGTCGTGAGTTCTTTTGCGCTACTGTAAAACAACCACCTGAAAATAAAAATGCAGATGCCGCTGGACGCCAGCCAACGAAAATAAAACACAAAAGTAAAAGAAATGAAATTTTTATCTCGTTGACATAGAGAAAGAACAAGAAAAAGAAAACAACAAACGTAACAAATAAAAATAACAATACAAAAAAAAAACTGTCTAAGCAGTAAACAAACAAAATGGCCTGAAGGGATTTAAAAAAATAAAAAATATAACAAAGATAAAAGAAAACGCAAATGGTTAGAAAATCCCCTCACTCACAAACCCGTAGAGCAGTCTACCAACAAAAATGCTACAAATCAGGCAAAGAAACGAAGGTGCCACTTGAATATTTTCCAATAGACAAGTGGGAACTTTGTATAATAACTACTAAAGCGTTATTTTAGTAGGTTAATGTTACTTACCCCTCCACAATCATAACCATCAAAATCTACACGCAGGATTCCGTCGCCAGATAAACCAGCAGCTACCAGGATTTCCTTTGAACAAGAAGGATGCTTTCGATCCTGCGGCTAACTATATGGAAAGATCTGCAAACAATAACAAACCGAAACACGCTTAATTATTTATAAACAAACTTCCACCTAGTCTCTAGTGACTGAAATGCAACAAAATTCACAGATACACTGCAACGGTTTTGCGAGTGGAAATCTCCCAACTTGACAATAAAATCCAAAAAAATGTTAAAACCGCCCCAAAAGAACTGCTGGGCTGGTTAAACGATTATCGGCAGCTTCAAATTCGTTTTCCAATCTTGTTTCGTGGGTCCAGGTAATCAAATAATCCAAAATTTTCCAAAATGGGTCCAAATTGGTAATATTAAATTCAAACGTTAGTAACACTAACGATTGTTAACAAATATATGTGAGATCGAAAACTTTTCGATTCAGCACTTTCCAAAAATATACCACTAATTCGTTCGCGTAGGTTCACGATTTTTTTTATATTTTTTTCTTCCTTTCTTTTTTTTGACGTTTCTGTGTCATCGCCTTCTCCTCAAATTTTTGGTTGGAGATCAAAATGCAAAGGTAATGCTACATGGTTTTATCATTTAAGTTTATATGTTGCATTTTGCATAATTTGGTAATACATAAAATATATAGTGTGATTCAGAATATAAAGAGATTGACATCCTTAATCTCACATAAACTGTTAAAACATATTCAGTAAGATTCCCACGTGGATCCAAAGAATCAAGTCTCGTGTCGTGCCTTTCATAACAAAATGGCTACCGCACAAAGATTCTAATCTTATTTCATCAAATCTTGAGATGTCTAAGGTTCTTGAGATTCCTGTTATTGGGCTCTGTCTAGTAGTCCCACAGTGACCCATAGGTCTTCTGTGAGTTTTTACTACTGGGGCCACAGGGCTCGCCCTTAACAAATGTTCTCTAAGATTAGAATTTATTATATAACAAATATGTTCATTGAATTCGATTACACGAAACTCGTATCTTTGGAATATATATCAAATATAAACATTATTACCTTTAAATTGGTTAAACTGGTTAAACCCACAAAGTTGAATCACAATTACAAACTGTTATATACAATTAAATATTAAAAGCATCTGTTCACTACGGCTTCGGCAAGATGTCTCCCTTCTTCCGTTCACCCTGCCGTTCTTCTACCCTTTCGTCCCCACCATCATTCTTCGTCGTCATCGTTCCTTCCTCGGTTATGTCGAGCGCGTAAAGCCATAGGTTGCCATCTCGTGCATTATTTCCAAAGTAATAAGTATGCATTTGGTGGTAATTTCAAATGATTTAAAATCGTTCATTAAGCGCCAATTATAAACTACGTTTATAACATTACATGGTTAACATTACTTTTATCAGGGGGGTATTTACCCCTTTTATTAGGGGTACAATCCGAGTCATCCTTGGGGGGGGGGGGCAATTGCCCCTTTGCACCATCTAAATACGCCACTGTGTTAAAAGATGCGCATCCGAAATCACCCAAGAAGCATGGGAAGATTACATTTTCCTACAGGTTCCTACATGTATCTAAATGAAATTGCGAAAGGAAAAAAGAAACGATCACTAGCGGGACAAATTAAAGAAAATATTCAAAATTCAAACACCTTTAATCAATCAAGTTACTCCAAAAGAACTATGTCCACTTTAACAAAAAGCGTGGATAACAAAATTTCAGACGGTGACCTTCGAGGAGCTATCCATCTACTTTCCTTAAATGATACTTTGGCTCCCGATACCACAGAAACACCCACAGTGTTACAAGCCAAACATCTAAATCCTTCACGTAATCTTCAGTTTCCTGATCCACCTTTATTTTCAGTTCCTAGACTGACAGTAACAGAAAGCCAAGTTTACCATGCCATAAACTATTTTCCAAATGAAAGTGCTAGAGGTATAGATGGCCTTCGACCACATCATTTGAAAGATATGATATCTAAACCCACAGGAGAGCCCGGTCAATCCCTGCTGTTTAAAATTACAAGATTGTCTAATTTAATGTTAAATGGCAGAATATTTTCACCATTTCTGAAAATCCTATATGGTGCTTCTGTCACAGCACTTTCCGTCCGACTCAGCTAGGCTTTGGAACTAAAGGTGGCTGTGAAGCCGCAGTTCATTCTTTAAGAACTTATTTAGAAAACCGTGATGACCTTTTCGTGAAACGTGAAAGTTGTTCATTTGTATACGTAATGAAATATAATATATGTTGTTAATGTTAATTTGTTAATGCCTGATTTTCAAAAATATGAAATACACGTGATGTTGGATAGGGGGGGTAGGGGTAGTCTAAAACCTCACGACGTATCACCAAAGGGGAGGGGGGTAAAAAAATTGCATAAAAAACCTCACGTATGATTAAAGGACGACTCCTTATTAGTAAAGTCGCACCCACATATCCACTCATATTTAAGCTTTGGCAGTGGTTGCCGTAAAATTTATTTCTAATTCCGGGATTGGTCTATCTTTTTTTTTAATAATTACTCTTTCGTCATGTTTTAAGTTGTTTGTACTGTTAATGTAATGCACAGAATTAATATTACATTTTTAAAGTTAAAAACACAAATTATAAATAATTGAAGTTCAAAACCAAGAATTAGAAGCAATTAAAACACGTCACACTCAAGCGTTGTTATGAACACAACTGATAAGAGTCTCCTACACTTTGATCCGTTTTTAACCTGTCGGTTGACTTGAATATGCAAGTATATTAACCAGAGAGGGAATTACCTTGACTGGCTTCGTGTACTTGCGTTAGCTGATATTTCGGTGGCGATCTCAGTGACTCTAATCAACAATCAAGTGATCAAACACTTCCTCAAATCAAAAATTTTCAAGAGCAGTTGCAAGAATTTAAAAGAAATATTGCTGTTTTGAGGAGAATTCCCCGTAGTGCATGAGTTCCTGTTGTCCGTAAGCTAACAGAGGTTGTTAAAATAGTGGCGTATTTAGAAAATGCTTTTGGTGGGGGCAGATTAAAGATGTTTTAGAATCTCGTTAATCTATTCATGAGCGTCAGTTATAACTAATCCTAATACATAAAATCCCAGACGCTTCTGCTGCTCCTGCTACAACGTGTAATTTTTTGGTGGAAGAAAAACACTCTGGTTGGTCGATTTTTTTTACCAACCAAAAAATATATTAAACTAAGAGTAGGACTAAAAATATTTGTCCAATATTAATGCAAACCGGGAAATTTGAATTTTTAAGCAAAAATGAGGGAAATTTAAACCTTTGGCTAGAGAATATTAAAGCTTGGAAAAACATTTATTTAAGTGCATATAATATAATATATTTAAGTGTACATATAATAAAATTCCCAAACTTCTAGAATACCTACAGAAGACAGAATAATTATACAAATTTCGTCGGAAAAAACTGGGAAATTTTTTGTTTTTGAGCAAAAGTGAGGGAAATTAAAACGTTCGGCTAAAGAAAATTAAAATTTGTGAAACTCATTTACCTATTTTTATATTATAGAAAAAAATTTTAATTGCCCCCACGGCACATCAAGTTAGCAGCAACTTTTTGCGTTACGTTGAAAATATAGAAAAACGGGAATCACCTAGTAGCGTGATAAATATTATACCGCTAAAAAAGAGATCCACCGTTTAGCTGCCCGTCCGCGGACGGGCTTTCCAGCTAGTAAGTAAATAAACAAATAAATAAATAAAAATAAATTCAAGTTATTTAAATTTTAAAACTTCGTGGTTAACATTACTTTTATCAGGGGGTATTTACCCCTTGGGGGGGGGGCAAAGGGGCAATGGGGCCCCTTTGCCCCATCTAAATACGCCACTGTGTTAATAGATGCGCATCCGAAAACACCCAAGAAGCATGGGAAGATTACCTTTTCCTACAGGTTTTAACATGTATCTAAATGAAATTGCAAAAGGAAAAAAGAAAAAATCACTAGCGGAACAAATTAAAGAAAATATTCAAAATTCAAACACCCTTAATCAATCAAGTTACTCCAAAAGAACTATGTCCACTTTAACAAAAAGCGTGGAAAACAAAATTTCAGACGGTGACCTTCGAGGAGCTATCCGTCTACTTTCCTCAGATGATACTTTGGCTCCCGATACCACAGAAACACTCGCAGTGTTACAAGCCAAACATCCAAATCCTTTACCTAATCTTCAGTTTCCTGATCCACCTTTATTTTCTGTTCCTAGACTGACAGTAAATGAAAGTGCTGGAGGTATAGATGGCCTTCGACCACAGCATTTGAAAGATATGATATCTAAACCCACAGAAGAGCCCGGTCAATCCCTGCTGTTTGAAATTACTAGATTGTCCAGTTTAATGTTAAACGGCTGAATATTTTCACCATTTCTTAAAATCCTATATGGTGCTTCTGTCACAGCACTTTCCGTCCGACTCAGCTAGGTTTTGGATCAAAAGGTGGCTGTGAAGCCGCAGTTCATTCTTTAAGAACTTATTTAGAAAACCGTGATGTCGTTTTCGTGAAACGTGAAAGTTGTTCATTTGTATTAGTAACGAAATATAATATACTTGTCCCTTTGTTAATGCCTGATTTTCAAATAAGAACTTGTTGAGATAATCCGTTATTGTTTTTCTGTAATCTTCTTATTCACATGTTCATTACCAATTTAAAAATATTAATAAAATCGTATATAAGCAATAATTAAGTCCTTGAAAAGTAAAATTAATTTAATTGTAATTGTTAAGTATGAGCGATAGAGAAAGCAGAAGACGTTCTCCAATTGATCGAAGTGAATCGCCACGTGATGATTCTAGAAATCGTTATAGTATACGTAGCAGCCCTACTAGAAGATCTCATTACGAATATAGCTCTTCAGGAAGAAGAGATCGTTCCTTTCGGCGAGAGCGTCACGATCGTCATAATAGCGAACGTGAAAATCCGGAAGAATCCAGGTGTTTGGGTGTGTTCGGAATGAGCACATACACAAAAGAAGAAGAACTCCGTGAAGTTTTTTCATCGTATGGACGAATTGAGAAGATTCAAATTATTTATGATGCCAAAACAAATCATTCTCGTGGATATTCCTTCATATATTACGAAAACATTGAAGATGCCAAGGAAGCGAAAGAACATTGCAATAATCTGGAAATCGGTGGGAAAACAATAAGAGTCGATTTTTCAGTGACCAAACGTGCGCACTCTCCTACCCCTGGAATGTATATGGGCAAGCGAAATCCTTCTAATTATGAAGGAAGAGATCGTCGACGAAGACGTGAAGATAGTTCTCGATACGATTCGAGGTACCGTAGAGATTCGTACCGGCGGTATGAAAGATCATAAGGAAGAACCCATTCCAACCATCGGCCAAGAAGTTATTCAAAATCACCTCGCCGTTAAAATGATAACAATTAAGTGGCCAAAAATGAATTATGTACCCATCGATGTCATGAAAATGAACGAAATAATATTAAAAAATGTTGTGTTGACAAATAAAATTTAAATTTTTTAAATAGAAAATCCTACAGTTTTATCAATGTAAATAGTAAATTTAGCTTCTACTAATGTATTTTTCTCCTCCTCTGAGGAGACTGGTGACTTAGACCGCTCGGCCACGCTACCTAATTGGACAACAATTTACGTTTTCTAATAGTTAAAGGACATTGGCAACAATACAATAGGGCAATTTCACAAAAGAATTGCTATGTTGCTATGAATTAAATTTGCAAAACCCTGGATCTTACACGGATCATAGCTTCTGAAGCACGTCAGCCAGTACATATTGCACTGTTAACAGTGGAAGACTGTTAAGAGTCCATACTTACTTTCTTATAATGCAATGAATGCACAACTTAACGAACCTCTGCAGCTAAGTGTTGAACGAAATAAATAATGATCAATTTTTTTAGAATAATAATTTTCAAAGAAACTTAAATTTAAAATGAATTTTAAATTTATTTTTAGTTAAATAAACAAAATAATTACAAAGATTATGTTTTGATATTTCCGCCTAGCAATGCGCTCGTCCCGTATCTAAACTTTCCGCAACCGCACTTTAAAAATCAGTTTATGCAAACCTAACAGCAGCAATTCGTCCTTCCGTTCCTTGTAAATGGTTTGTGGTTATCTTCTCACTCGCCACCACGTGAAATGGAGGTACGTCCAAATTATCTCCAAAAATTTCTATGCCACGTTCCAAATAGTTATTCCAAATTATTGTACCACCTTAGCTTGGTAAATTAAATTTGTTCTTGATTTGCCGAAATGAAATTTATACACTTATTGAATGGTTCCGGATTCTTGGAACCACCACTTAACAACTTAATTGGACTCAAGTCCGTGTTCCAATATGTTGGACCTTTGTCCAAAATTGAACTACCTCGGAACGTGTCCAGAAATCAACCTTCTCGGACCTCGTCCAAGGATTAACTAAATATTTCCAAATTGTTTTTTCAGCCGTTTCCAGGCAATTCAAATGTTTTTTTCAGATTCACATATTTTTATTTACGACGCGTTACTCTTGCTAAGATTCTTTTTTTTCTTGTTTGAATACCAGGGCGCATCGCAAATGTACCTCACTACATCATTTCTAGCCACATGGCTTTGCCTAACCTTTCAATTGTTCTACTTAACCTCAAAACTGTACATCATTAAATTTGACGTTGTCATAATTTATTAAATTAAGTTTCCTTGACATTTAAATGACGTCATAATTATTTGACTTGACAGCTAATGACATCTGCATTTGATTTGGTTAAGTTGTATTATAGAACACCGCAATATATTAGCTTCTATAGTCCATTTTATTTAAGAAAATAGTTAGAATTTGTACTAAAACGATGACCTCGAAATATTAACCAATGAAATTAGGCGGCTTCACACTAGCAAAATTTACGTGATATTGACAGATTACATTTAATTTTTTGTATTATATTAAATAGTTCCTATGCAGTATTTCTTTATTTATTTTATCAAAGTTACATTAAAAGTGAAATAAATTTGTGAAAATACGATTTGTAAACTTAGAATTGAAATTTAGAAACATTCTAGATTAGGCAACACGCGTAACAAATTATTAAATTACGTTTCCTTTTGTAAAACTGGTTTAGCATTCGATCTGCCACCTACATTTTTAGTATCTGGAATGGACTATAGCGATGGTAATATACTTCAGTAAAAACAGTAAACACCCCGGAAATTTAAAATAAATTTTCAGTGAGTTATATTCGAAAATAAATGTAAAATGTTTTATAGTAATTGGCGTACATAAAAGAACACTCTGTAGATAAACGTTTTAAATAAGTTAAACGTGGGAAATGTCGAATAATCAAAAATTATTTTGATTTTAGTATCACTGGGTTAAGCATAAAATAGCCCATGTTTTGGGATAGACAAATTTTGATTATCGATTTTAATTCTAGACGAAATTCACAATTTAGTGAAATTACTTTGTAACTTTTGAAGGATAAGAAAACAGATAACCACTTTATATCTGCAGCAGACGCACAGTGGAACGAAATTTTAAGTATTTAATGTGAATAAATAAAAATAGATTTTCCTTATATGCTTTTTGTTTGCGGTTGGTAAATTAAAAAAAAATTTTTTCTGAAAAATGTTTAAAAATCAATGTTATACTAGTTGCTTTTACGTATAAATGCATATTTCTTCTAAACGTGCTTATATTAAAGGCACTGTAACCTGAGCCCGGCTCTACCGCAGCAAAGCCAACTGCGCGGGCTCAGTTCAGAAACCGTTGAAAACTGGTTACCGCAACAACTTTTCCAGCGACGCTACGGCTAGCTTATATAAAGCAAGGGGGGGGGGATCAAAGGAGTATAACCTCCGACTCAAAAAAAAGGGCGCCACGTACTTTTTGCCGCTGTTGGTGTTTTGCCTGAAAGTACGAAAAACAAAAGTAACACAAAAATCAATGAAACTCGTTCTTGGGTAACAAAGGTATAGTTTAATAACTAAAAAAAACATAGCAACAGTATAAAAAGATAAATTGTTACTAAAAATTATTTAAGCTATCAACATTGGTCAGACGCAGCTGTAAATTAAAAGGTATCGTTGTCAGATCTGATAACGCGAACAATTCTTTACAAGCACGTTCAAAGTAGTGCTTCGTGCAAACAAAAGTAAATTAATTACGATGTTAAGAATAAAAATAATCTTCAAACGATGACGAAAATCCCAATTTGGCTGACGAATACGCACAACACTAAACAAGTGTGCCACGATGTTTTAATAATAAAGTTAAATTTTTGGCTCACCCCAAATGGTCCGGAAGCCGGCACGGCACTGGATAGTAGGGCAGGAACAACGGGCGCGCTACCAATCTCGACAACTGCTGCTGTTATAGTTAGCTTCAAATTGAACGATATTACAGCAATATGGTAACCAAAGGTATTAACGAATGTGAACTTCTCTGTGTATATCAAAAAAAGGCGTTGTTTGGATGTTTTCCCAATTTGAAAATTTTAGATTTGTACGTGTCTTCAGAAAAAAAACCAAGCTTGTTGATCGTGTACAGCAAAATAAATCCGCAAAAGCGAAATCGGTTAACCAACTTCCAAAATAAACCAAACTGTCGGTCTCCGAACAAATTCAACTGATATGAAAATCCCAAAATTAGCGGTACGGAAATTCTAATAATTTTTCTTTCCAAATATATCAAGTTAACTACTGGACACAAAAAATTTACTTAATTTTTCCAAAATTCAACCGTCAAATCTCAATATGGCGTACGCTTATCTGTTAATGTTTCTAATCTCTTTTAAAATTAAATTTTAATACCAATATTTGAATTTAATAAATTTACAAGGTGTAACAAAAGATGAATTTTTTAATAAAACGCATCCATGTAAAAACCGATGGTTACAGCACATCGCTGTTTTTAAGAGGTTTATGCTAAAGAAAATACATAAAATCCTGATTTATAAATTAACCTTTATATGTACTTTTTCGAGCTATTTCACAGGTTCCTCGGTGAAATTTGCTGTGCGTAATCTTTAACCACATATCTATGTTCTATAAAAATTTCTCTCCCAAATGTTTGCAACCTTGCGAGATATTATCATATAAAAAAATTACATGGAAAAAATTATACGGGGTGTATTAAGGGGGATACCAAATATTTAAACATTCTAGTGTGTACATAGTAGGTGCGCATACGTACCTATATATTTTTTAAGTAATATATATATAATCATAACCCTTATTACCTATAAGGTGTAGGGTGTAAAGTCTCAACTATCAACACTACCCACACATTTCACATAGTGCGCCCACTTTTTTCTGTCTTTAGCCAGTTGTTCTGCTTCTTGTATTGTAGTGCCTATGTTTATACATACATATATTATATTATACATACGTATACATATTGTCATGTTCCAAAATCAATTTTTTAAATTTTGAAGTTCTAATTTTTATTTTTTATTATAATAACTATTATTTAATAATTTGCATTTATTGTTTTGAGATTGAATTTTATTTGTGTTTTAAATTTGTTTTGTGGATCTGAATTTTAATTTTGTTTGTGTAATTTGAATTTGAATTTTATAAATAGTTTTGTGTAAATGTTGTAAATATTTGAAATTGTGTGTTGGTGGGAAATTGTAAATAATTTTTGCTTTTTGCCGTTGAAGCCACAAAGTGTGGACGTGCTGGAGTTGTTCTCCGATAAAAATTATTTTATTTGCGTTAATTATAATAAATTTGTGTTAAAAGTTCAAAGGTTTTGAAAGTTTTGTAATAAAAATATTAATTGGACGTAAGTGAAAAGTTGTTTCATTGTTTGGATGAATTTGTCTGAAATTTTTATGGAAGTTTTATGGAATTATAAAGATTTGAATTATATTGAAGTGTTTTTGAAAGTAATCAATAGTTATTGATGATTATTTGGACAAGAAGAGTTCAAAAATTGAAGAATAAAACTACGTCGAAGAAAATAAAATGAAAGCAAAACTAAAGAAAAATTCATTCGAATAGCAAAGTATATGGGCGTTATCGGGCAAATGGTAATGCACATTTGGTTTTAACAACTAAAAGTGGACGGAGTGATAACAAATTTTATTAAAGTTAAGAGTCTCATGTTTCTTGAGCAGTAGTTGGCAAATTATTATTAATAATTTATAAATTAATACCCACCCCCAACTACATTTCAATATATTATACGTATAATTTTATCCACGTAATCTCGCAAGGTTGCAAACATTTGGGAGAGAAATTTTTACAGGACATAGATATGTGGTTAAAGATTACACACAGCAAATTTCACCGAGGAACCTGTGAAATAGCTCGAGAAAAGTACACATAAAGATTAATTTATAAATCAGGATTTTATGTATTTTCTCTAGTATAAACCTCTTAAAAACAGTGATGTGCCTTTAATATAAGCACGTTTAGAAGAAATATGCATTTATACGTAGAAGAAACTAGTACAGCATTGATTTTTAACCATTTTTCAGAAAAAAATTTTTTAATTTACCAACCGTAAACAAAAAGTATATAAGGAAAATCTATTTTTATTTATTCACATTAAGTACTTAAAATTTCGTTCCACTGTGAGAAGGTTGATATGGAATTTCCATTCATCCTAATGTATAAAATCCTAGCACGCTGTTCTGCCACAGCGTGTTATTTTTTGGTGTTATGAGGGGAAGCAGTGACAAGGGGGAGGAAATGGAGTGCGACTCGGCTCAAACCGGGGTGCAAAGTTCCATTCCACTCCCATTCCTACCTGACAAAGGTAAAGGAGAAACGCCGGGTGGGCGTCCCACATAAATTGGTATTACCTTCCGGTGTGTACAAGCAAATATACATCACTGCAGGGCGGCGTCGGCTGCCTTGCAGAGATATATAATAAAACAAAGTATTGATGTGGCTCTGATACAAGAACCCTGGTTATACGGCGGACAAGTGAGAGGACTCAATATGACAGAAGAATGGGAACTAATATGCCCAGGTGATAATCGGCCAAGTGGAACACTATTATCGCGAAAAAGAGGTTAAATCTTCTGCCGCTATGGGGACTATGCACTAGAGACCTACTGGCGGTAAAACTTAAACTTGCAGTGGAAGGAGGGCTGAGGGACTTGGTCGTAGCATCAGCATACCTTCCATTTGATCAACGACAACCACCCCCAAAAAGGGAGGTTGAAAGACTGGTTGCAGACTGCGAAAGCAGGGGCTCCCAGTTGATCATCAGCTGTGACTCCAATGCACACCACATCGTATGAAGGAGCACGGACACAAACAGCAGAGGTGAGTTCCTTTTGGAATTTATTTTTAGCAATAAGTTAGAAATAGTAAATAGAGGTAACAAACCTACTTTGTCATAGCGACAAGAAAGGAAGTACTTGACCTGACGATAGCAACACCTATTGCATGTTAATGGATAAGGGAGTGGCATGTCTCTAAGGAGGAGTCAGTCTCGGATCACAAATATATTCGATTTAATATCGAAACACCACCTGTGGAGGAGGCGACGTACAGAAACTGTGATTGGGCACTCTTTAGGGAGAGTCTGAAGCAGGGGCTGGGGGAATGTCCGTCAAAACCATCCAACACAGTGGAGCTGGAAATGATGAACAACAAAGTTACGTCGGCCATCATGACAACATATGAACTAAGCTGTCCGCTAAAAGAGAAGAGAGCCAAACGCGAGGCCACTTGGTGGAATCGAAAGCTCGAAACTCTCAGGACAGATACACGTAGAGCATTTAACAGGGCAAAAATAACTGAGGACTGGGAAGCCTATAAGAGCACCCGTCTTAAATATACGTATTCTACACGCAAAGCCAAGGAGGACACCTGGAGGAGGTACTGTGAGGAGATCGAAAGAACTCCGAAATGTGCCAGACTCCAGAAAGCAAACCTCGGAAAGGTGAGAACGCTGATAGATTCGCAGGGGAGACATACATCCTCGGGGGAGGAGACTCTTGGGCTTTTGCTCAGGACACACTTCCCGGGGTGCATACCGAAACCTGGTATAGATCCCGCCACTCAGAGTTCCCCCAGTATACTGATGTATCGGGCTGGTAGGGAGCACTGGAGAGCGGCGGACTAAATTATAAACAAAACAAGGCTTGCATGGGCGATAAGATCTTTCAAACCGTACAAGTTTCCGGGGGTAGATGGCATCTTTCCTGCCCTGCTTCGGGAGGGACTGGGAGAGCTGTCTGCTTCATTATGTGCTATATTCAGGACAAGTTTAGCCTTGAATTATGTACCCCAAAGTTGGCGGAAGGTGAGAGTGGTATTTATACCCAAACCAAGGCGTGCAACATATGCCCAGACAAAGTCCTTCCGTCCAATCAGCCTGATGTCTTTCTTGTTAAGGACATTGGAAAAATTGGTTGATAGGCATATAACGGATTGTGTCTTGGTAAATTCGCCATTGCACAAATACCAGTTTGCATACCAATCAGGTAAATCGTCTGAGGTAAGTATACATGAGCTTACTCACAGAATTGTGAAGGCTCTCGAGGAGCAAGAAATTGCTCTAGGCACCTTCCTAGATATAGAGGGGGCGTTTGATAATACCTCCTTTGACTCTATAGAGGAAGCCGTCAGGAAACGGGGAATAGACCCAACCATAACTGGTTGGATTAGTGCCACCCCAAGAGGAAGAGAAATTAGTGCCAGTTTGGGACATGCGACCGCGGAGGTGTCTGCCGCGCCCGGGTGTCCGCTGGGGGGGATTTCTCTCACCCCTACTGTGGTGCCTGGTGGTGAACAGCCTTCTGTGGGAGCTGGAACAGATAGGAGTTCACGCGTAAGGATTTGCCGACGACATCACTATTTTAGTGATTGGATAATTCGGGGAAATTGTATCAGCCATGATGCAAAGAGCCCTGAAAACCGTCGATAGATGGTGTACACGAGAGGGATTATCGGTATATCCGGAAAAAACCTCAGTTGTAGCTTTCACGCGACGCAGGAAACTGCAAGACGTGAAAACGTTAAAAATGTGGGGGAAAGAACTACATGTGGTTAAGGAGGTCAAGTATCTGGGTCTAATTTTGGACAACAGGCTGACCTTCACCTCTCAAATACGTAACAATCAAGGCGACACGGGCCCTGTGGGCCTGTAGATGCATGATTGGTAAAACCTGGGGACTAAAACCGAGGATGGTGCTGTGGCTATACACTAGAGTGGTGGTACCCATAGTGACATACTAGGCCCTGATCTGGTGGCACGCCACCAGGAAAAGGGAAAGCATAACGAGGCTAGGCAAGCTGCAAAGACTTGCATGCCTAGGAATAACGGGGGCAATGAGATCAACGCCCACCGCAGCCATGGAGGTCCTACTGGGGCTGCACCCACTGCATATAGTAGTGGATATGGTAGAAGTACCCCAATAAAAGAGCACCATACCATGAGCAATAACATGCTTAGCATGAAATCGGATAGAACTAGCACTGTGAGGGACTTCCGAAAACCATTCAGGGTTATAATACCTGAGAGGGGCAAGGAAAAAACCATACAAGAGCTGGGCAACCGATATGATACCATCTGGTACACAGATGGATCTAAAACAAAGATAAGCACTGGAGCAGGTATGTGTGGAAGAAGAACGGGAGATGCCTTGGTATCAACCTAGGCCGTCACGCTACAGTGTTCCAGGCAGAAGTAATTGCAATTTTGGCTTGTGTGGCTGAAATGGTGCGGAGGAACTACAATGGTAGACGAATCTGCATCATGAAAGATAGCCAAGCAGCTCTGAAGGCTTTGGAGGGAATAGAAATTCACTCCAAGGTCGTTAAACAATGCCGTGATGAACTGGTGAAACTGGCGGTCTGCAACAGCGTTTCGCTTATGTGGATTCCGGGGCATCAGGGGAAATGAAGACGCTGATCGCCTGGCCAAAGTGGCTGCCAATACAACCATGATGGGTCCTGAGCCCTTCTGCGGGATTGCATATGCGACCGCGAAGGAGGGGATCAGGGACATGTTATGGAAACAACACTTTGAACACTGGGAGGGCGCCTCCAGGGAGTCCAAGAGCAAAAATATAATCCAACTGAGTAGAAAACAGTTGAGAAGGATAGTAGGACTTTTTACAGGACACTGCTGTCTTAAGAGACACCTCAAAATAATAGGGTTGACTGAAGATCCTACTTGTAGGATGTGTGGTGTAGAGGATGAAACCCCTCACCATATCTTGTGTGAATGCCCAGCTCTAGCTGGGAGTAGGCTACGCTACCTTGGCTTTCCATATCCGAGGGCCGAGGATATAGCTAAAGCACCCTGCAACTGCTTACTCGACTTTGTTGAGGAGACGCAGTTGTTGGAGTAAAACGTGGAACAAGGGGCACAATAAGCTTAAGCTTCAGTGCAGTGGGGTCAGAACCACAACCCGTTTGTAATAATAATAATAGTTGGGTATTAACGTCATTGACCGGCCGTTGACGTCAATGACCATGCATTTTGGGCAATGTTTAAAACTTCATATGTAGTTTTATCTATATATATAATTGTGAAATGCATTTTTTTCGTCACGGGTTATCTTCGAAAGTACTGAACGGATTGACTTGATTTTTTTCAAATGATAGAGTACATCACGGAACAGATTTTAAGCATAATTTCGCGTTTGTAAGTTAAAAAACAATCGCGTAATCACATTTTTGCTAAACTGTATTTTAATCCCAGATTATTTTATATATATTGTTATGTTAGGAGTGTAATTTTCAAAAAAAATAATTAAATTAAAAATTAAGAGAATCTTTTTACAGCAAATTATAACCACGGCTTACCCCAAATTAAAAAAAATTATTTTCTTTAATAATTGGAAATAAAACAAATTTTCAAGGGAATTTGCGATTTACTATCATTTAACGAAAAGCTAGTAAATTTAATAAAATACAGCCTGACATCTAGTTTTCACTGAACAAAATTTTCTTGATATAAGCAATATTTCTAATTTGATGATTACAAATCAAAAACGAACAATGAGGTGCTGTTCAATTAATTTCATAAATAATAGTAATATTTGCAAAATTCCAAATTGTTCTCAACAAATAAAATTTAAATTCCGAAAAAATAAACAAATTAAATTTAATCAAATTTTCAGGACATGACAATATATTATATAGCGGGTGCTGAATGAGTTAGCCGAACATAGGAAATTAACATGTAAAAACTTATCTATGCAAATTCCTGTTTCTCTAATTATTTTAGAGAAAAAATGAAAGACACAAAAATAATGCAGAAATGTAAACTACGAATGATAACAGCATTAGCTTTCATTTAATTTTTACTTAAAAAGTCAAAAAATGTTTCTGAAATTGTTAAAAGTTTCATTTATCAGACTGGCCATGCAAGTTTCCATGGTAATTATTTTTGAAATAATGGGTGTCGATCGAAGTACTTCAGACAAAGGCAAAGTAATTTTTTGGAGAGACCCCGTGCGAAGCCGGGTATCCAGCTATATTATATATTATTACTAGCTGGATACTCGGCTTCGCACGGGGTCTCATTAAAAATAAAATGCTTTGCCCAAAGTATATAGTGTTTTTTTAGCTGGATGAGAACTTCAAATTGCAATTAAACATTAAAAAATTAAAAAAACAAGTTATTAAATTAAAAAAATCTTCAGAATTTGGTGGCATCGAATCCAAGGCAGTTTTAAAGCTTTGCACATATGGATAATTGCTATGAAGTAATTCTTGCAAATCATATAATATCTCTCTGTTTGTGTGAGAAGCCACGGACAATTTTCTTTGCAATTCTTCATCGCCCATAAAGTATATTTGCAAAACTTCGATTCTTCTGGCGTTGTTGGAAATAGGGAACCAACTGCATGGTACACATGGCTTTGAATTTTGAACGTGGGCATAAAATTCGCATGTTGTATCGCAGTGGCACCAAACGATGGCATTTGAAAAGCCGAGTTGTACTTTTGTATATTTTTAAGAAAATCATGCAAATTATAGTGACAACAACATATAGACATAATTATTATAGACACAACAACACAGGCCAGGTGCTTCTTTTTTCCATTTTAATGCATGACAGTAGTTACAGCTGGAAGTCATGGTTCCAATAGAAACTTGAGAATCACCAGCATAATAATTAATGGAGACATGATAATTAAATGCAGACATTTCGCTATTTGTCCATGTAACAGAAGGAACCCTTTCATTTTCTACTTCCATATCATACAAATGATCATCATCATCATCATCAATTTTTATTAGGGTTTGGTTTTGCTGTAAAATGGAATCCTGTGCTGACTCGGAAGCATTACAAACAGTTCTGTTTTTTCTACAAAAGCGTTGTTTTTGGCAACCGTAGAAGTACGACCAGGATTTGATTTTCTCTTCGCCATTTTAAATTTTTGATTATGTATAGAATATAATTTATTTTAAATAGTAAATATTGTAAGTTGGTATAATAAAAGATTGTAATATTATAGAATTAATGGATTAATATGGGATTAAAATCCAGTTTAGAAAAAATGTGATTACTCACTGGTTTCCTAACTTACAAACGCGGAATTAGGTTTAAAACCTGCTCCGCGATGTACTCTATAATTAAAAAAAAATCAAGTCGATCCGTTCAATACTTTCGAAGATAACCCGTGACAAAAAAATACATTTCACATTTATATAATATACTAGCAGGAAAGCCCGTCCGCGGACGGGCAGCTAGACGGTGGATCTTTTTTTAGCGGTATAATATTAAACATTTAATTACGTTTCCCGCTACTGGGTGATTCGCCGATTTTCTATATTTTTAAAGTAACGCAAGCAGTAAGACACTTAAATCAATGTTTTTTTAAGCTTAGATTTAAACTTTCCTCACTGTGACACTCACATCACATTCTGTGATATGCATATCACAGGATATCCACTCAATTAGAATATTAGACAAATATTTTTAGTCCTAATCTTAGTTTAACCCTTCGTTCCATATTGTAGCAAATTTGCAACAGACATTTAAATTCCAAAAATTGATATTATAAAGCAGTTTTTCATAACTAATTTGGAGCACACTAGATAACATATTGAATGCTATATTTTATTGTTAGACATCAATGCTAAGCAGACAATTGCAGATAATTAAAATAGTTTGAATTTAGTTGTGACAAGTGAATAATCGTTTTTTACTGGGTTTATTCAATTTAATTATTGATTTTTTATGTTCTAGTTTTTATTCATACAATTTTTAATTGGATTTCATTTACAAAATTAAATTATGATTAATTACAATTAGTATTCTCATGGTGTTGCATATTAAAAATAGATTTATTTTGCTTGTTTAATTGAAAACTATTGAGCTTGGATTTTTTTCATTATTTTTCCCATTATCTACAATACAAAATGACATTGAAAAAATATTTTTTTTCAAAAAAGAAAAAATCATGAAACGAAGGGTTAATATAATTTTCGGTTGTTAAAAAAATCGACCAATCAGAGTGTTCCTTTTTTCACCAACAAATGACACGCTGGAGCAGCAGTGGAAGACTGTTAAGAGTCCATACTTACTTTCTTTTCTATGCAATGAATGCAAAACTTAACGAACCTCTGCATCTAACTTGTGAACGAAATAAAATAATGTTCAATATATTTTATTTCTTTTAACTTTCCGCAAATTCCGCAATAATCCGCAACAGCACTTTAATAATCAGTTTATGCAAACCTAACTGAAGTAATCCTGCTCGATCCTCCGGTTCGCCACGAAATTATTTGTGATTTACCTCCTTCTTCAATCACGTAACATGAATCCACGTCCAAATTGGTTTCAATAAATTTCTACGCCACTTCCAAAATATTCCAAACAAACTTCCCTCCTACTTTACTATCCAAATTGAATTTATTCTTTTGATGTCGAAATTAACTTTTAAATTACCATGTGGTTGGGTGCAACTTTCTTGAAACCCACCACTTAAACGACTTGATTTGGACTCAAGTCCGTGTTCCACTGCTTTGGACTTTTGTCCAAAATTGAACTACCTCGGAACGTGTCCATAGATCAACCTTCTTGGACCTCGTCCAAGGATTAACTAACTATTTCAGTTATTGTTTTTCAGGCCGTTTCTAGGCAATTCAATTTTTTTTCAGATTCACATTGTTTTATTTACTGCATGTTACTCATTCTATGATTTGTTTATTCACATGCATGTACATACACGCACTGTCGACGTACCGTCGTTAGCCACATGGCTTGCCCTTACGTTTCAATTGTTTACTTAACCTCAAAATGTGAATTGTCAAATTTGACATTGTCATAATTTATAACATAAGCTTTTTTGAAATTTAAATTGTTGAAATATAATTTTTGAATTGACAACTAAAAATATCTGCATTTAATTCGTTTAAGTAGCATTTTTTGAACACTGCAATATATAATATAATAATAGTTTTATAATAATACCCAATACAGGGTGGGCTATGATGAAACTACTATTCTATAGATTCCATTTTCTATCACTCTTAGTGATAGCCGTCACACACAGTCGAGGAGATTGATTTCGGGGATGCTATTAGTAGGTATGAGAGCTTTTCTTTAAAGATCTTTTTAGAGAGCTCCAGGCTCTCCGTGTCGTTTTCCCTGGCGCAACCACGGCAAATCATGGATCTACTTTAAAATAAATTAATTAAATTAAATTAATTGAAATAAATGCAACCACGACGAATCACGGATCCACCCTAAAATGAGTTTGCGTCTGTCTGAATTAAATAAAAATCTCTATGCACTTATGAAGCCGTGAAAAGTGCCGAGTTGCTGTCATTTATACAGAAAAATGCGTGAACGACAATTAAAAAAATAAAGTACATCGCCATTTTGCTGTTTATTATAAATAAACATAAAATAAACAAAATTATAAATTCCCAATCTTCTCCAAGTATATTCTAAAAGAGTGGAAATTCTGCAATATGTACTGGAGGGTGTTCCACACCCCCCGGTTTATAACTTTGACGTCATAGCTTATTTACGCTGGCCATTAACGTCATTGACCGGCCAAAGACGTAAATATTACAATCATATTAAAATATTTACAGCATTGCCCACCGTTGAATGTTGACGGGTGTTGACGTCATTGGCCAGTCAATGACGTCAACACCCGTTAACGGTGGGCAATGATGTAAATATTTTCATATGATTGTAATATTTACGTTTTTGGCCGGTCAATGATGTTAATGGCCAGCGTAAATAAGCTATGATGTCAAAATTATAAAGCTTAGGGTCTGGGGGTGTGGAACACCCTCCAGTACAGATTGCAGAATTTCCACTCTTTTAGAATATACTTGAAGAAGATTGGGAATTTATAATTTTGCTTATTTTCTGTTTATTTATAATGAACAGAAAAATGGCGATGCACTTTATTTTTTTATTTGTCGTTCACGCATTTTTCCGTATAAATGACAGCAACTCGGCCCTTTTCACGGCTTCATAAGTGCATAGGGATTTTTATTTAATTCAGTCAACACGGCCCGGAGGAAAAATTAATTTAATTTAATTAATTTAGTTTACGGTGGATCCGTGATTTGCCGTGGTTGCGCCAGGGAAAACGGCACGGAGCGCTTGGAGCTCTCTAAAAAGATCTTTAAAAACAAGCTCTCATACTCACTAAAAGCATCCCCGAAATCAATCCACCTCGACTGTGTGTGACGGCTATCACTAAAGAGTGATAGAAAATGGAATCAATAGAATAGTAGTTTCATCAATCATCATAGCCCACCCTGTATTGGGTATTAACTACATATGAAAACACTACATATGAAAACACTACATATGAAATTTTAAACATCCCCCAAAATGCATGGTCATTGACGTTAATACCCAACTAAACTGGGCATTGACGTTATTATCCGGCCATTGACGTTAATAGCCGAATTGTCATCATTGACCGTAACATATTTTTATAATAATGTTTTAATTTACTTTCAAAGTAACACTGGGAGATGCTGCTAAACTCCATGAGCAAATATGCTTTCTAAGTTTTAATTTTTTCTAGTCGTAGGCTAAATTTCTCTTATATTTGTTTAAAAATTTAAATTTCCCGGTTTGGATTAATATTAGACAAATATATTTTTCGGTTGGTAAAAGAATCAACCAATCAGAGTGTTTTTTTTCACCACAAAATGACACGATGTAGCAGGAGCAGCGTGCTGGGATTTTATAGATTAGGATGAATGGAAATTCCGTATCAACCGTCTATTGCAGATATAAAGTGGTTATCTGTTTTCTTATCCTTCAAAAGTTACAAAGCAATTTCAATAAATTGTGAATTTCGTCTAGAATTAAAATCGATAATCAAAATTTATCTATCCCAAATGATGGGCTATTTTATGCTTAACCCTGTGATACTAAAATCAAAATAATTTTTGATTATTCGACATTTTCCACGTTTAGCTTATTTAAAAACGTTTATCTACAGAGTATTCTTTTATGTATGCCAATTACTATAAAACATTTTACATTTATTTTTGAATATAACTCACTAGAAATTTATTTTAAATTTCCGGGGTGTTCACTGTTTTTACTGAAGTATATTACGATCGCTAGAAGCTAATATATGTACTGGCTGACGTGCTTCAGAAGCTATGACCCGTGTAAGATCCAGGGTTTTGCAAATTTAATTCATAGCAACATAGCAATTCTTTTGTGAAATTGCCTTATTGTATTGTGGCCAATGTTCTTTAACTATCAGAAAACGTGAATTGTTGTCCAATTAGGTACCGTGGCCGAGCGGTCTATGTCACCAGTCTCCTCAGAGGAGGAGAAAAAATACATTAGTAGAAGCAAAATTTACTATTTACATTGATAAAACTGTAGGATTTTATATTTAAAAAATTTAAATTTTATTTGTCAACACAGCATTTTTTAATATTATTTCGTTCATTTTCATGACATCGATAGGTACATAATTCGTTTTTGGCCACTTAATTGTTATCATTTTAACGGCGAGGTGATTTTGAATAACTTCTTGGCCGATGGTTGGAATGGGTTCTTCCTTATGATCTTTCATACCGCCGGTACGAATCTCTACGGTACCTCGAATCGTATCGAGAACTATCTTCACGTCTTCGTCGACGATCTCTTCCTTCATAATTAGAAAGATTTTGCTTGCCCATATACATTCCAGGGGTAGGAGAGTGCGCACGTTTGGTCACTGAAAAATCGACTCTTATTGTTTTCCCACCGATTTCCATATTATTGCAATGTTCTTTCGCTTCCTTGGCATCTTCAATGTTTTCGTAATATATGAAGGAATATCCACGAGAATGATTTGTTTTGGCATCATAAATAATTTGAATCTTCTCAATTCGTCCATACGATGAAAAAACTTCACGGAGTTCTTCTTCTTTTGTGTATGTGCTCATTCCGAACACACCCAAACACCTGGATTCTTCCGGATTTTCACGTTCGCTATTATGACGATCGTGACGCTCTCGCCGAAAGGAACGATCTCTTCTTCCTGAAGAGCTATATTCGTAATGAGATCTTCTAGTAGGGCTGCTACGTCTACTATAACGATTTCTAGAATCATCACGTGGCATTTCACTTCGATCAATTGGAGAACGTCTTCTGCTTTCTCTATCGCTCATACTTAACAATTACAATTAAATTAATTTTACTTTTCAAGGACTTAATTATTGCTTATATACGATTTTATTAATATTTTTAAATTGGTAATGAACATGTGAATAAGAAGATTACAGAAAAACAATAACGGATTATCTCAACAAGTTCTTATTTGAAAATCAGGCATTAACAAAGGGACAAGTATATTATATTTCGTTACTTATACAAATGAACAACTTTCACGTTTCACGAAAAGGTCATCACGGTTTTCTAAATAAGTTCTTAAAGAATGAACTGCGGCTTCACAGCCACCTTTTGTTCCAAAACCTAGCTGGGTTGGACGGAAAGTGCTGTGACAGAAGCACCATATAGGATTTTAAGAAATGGTGAAAATATTCCGCCATTTAACACTAAATTGTACAATCTTGTAATTTCAAACAGCAGGGATTGACCGGGCTCTCCTGTGGGTTTAGATATCATATCTTTCAAATGCTGTGGTCGAAGGCCATCTATACCTCCAGCACTTTCATTTAGAAAAGAGTTTATGGCATGGTAAACTTGGCTTTCTGTTACTGTCAGTCTAGGAATTGAAAATAAAGGTGGATGAGGAAACTGAAGATTACGTGAAAGATTTGGATGTTTGGCTTGTGACACTGCGAGTGTTTCTGTGGTACGGGAGCCAAAGTATCATCTGAGGAAAGTAGACGGATAGCTCCTCGAAGGTCACCGTCTGAAATTTTGTTTTCCACGCTTTTTGTTAAAGTGGACATAGTTCTTTTGGAGTAACTTGATTGATTAAGGGTGTTTGAATTTTGAATATTTTCTTTAATTTGTCCCGCTAGTGATTTTTTCCTTTTTCCTTTCGCAATTTCATTTAGATACATGTAAAAACCTGTAGGAAAATGTAATCTTCCCATGCTTCTTGGGTGTTTTCGGATGCGCATCTTTTAACACAGTGGCGTATTTAGTATTAGGGGCAATTGCCCCCCCCCCCCCCCAAGGGGTGAATACCCCCTGATAAAAGTAATGTTTACCATGAAGTTTTAAAATTTAAATAACTTGAATTTATTTTTATTTATTTATTTGTTTATTTATTTACTAGCTGGAAAGCCCTTCCGCGGACGGGCAGCTAAACGGTGGATCTCTTTTTGAGCGGTATAATATTTATCACGCTACTGGGTGATTCCCGTTTTTCTATATTTTCAACGTAACGCCAAAAGTTGCTGCTAACTTGATGTGCCGTGGGGGCAATTAAAATTTTTTTCTATAATATAAAAATAGGTAAATGAATTTCACAAATTCTAATTTTCTTTAGAGAACGTTTTAATTTCCCTCACTTTTGCTCAAAAACAAAAAATTTCCCAGTTTTTTCCGACGAAATTTGTATAATTATTCTGTCTTCTGTAGGTATTCTAGAAGTTTGGGAATTTTATTATATATACACTTAAATATATTATATTATATGCACTTAAATAAATGTTTTTCAAGCTTTAATATTCTCTAGCCAAAGGTTTAAATTTCGCTCATTTTTGCTTAAAAATTTAAATTTCCCGGTTTTTACTGGCGAAATTTGTAAAATTGTAAATCTTCTAATCTTCTCAAAGTATTCTAAAAGAGTGAAAATCCTGTGATATGTTCTGGAGGGTGTTCCCCAGACCCCCGGTTTATAATTTTGACTTTATATTTTTATATTATATTTATAATTAACTTTCAAAGGAACATAGAAAGTTGCTGCTAAATTCCATGAGCAGTGAGGTAATTAAATGAATATTCTTTCAGAGTTTTAATTGTTTCTAGCCGAACGTTAAAATTCCCTCAGTTTTGCTTAAAAATTCAAATTTCCCGGTTTGCATTAATATTGGACAAATATTTTTAGTCCTACTCTTAGTTTAATATATTTTTTGGTTGGTAAAAAAAATCGACCAACCAGTGTTTTTCTTCCACCAAAAAATTACACGTTGTAGCAGGAGTAGCAGAAGCGTCTGGGATTTTATGTATTAGGATTAGTTATAACTGACGCTCATGAATAGATTAACGAGATTCTAAAACATCTTTAATCTGCCCCCACCAAAAGCATTTTCTAAATACGCCACTGTTTTAACAACCTCTGTTAGCTTACGGACAACAGGAACTCATGCACTACGGGGAATTCTCCTCAAAACAGCAATATTTCTTTTAAATTCTTGCAACTGCTCTTGAAAATTTTTGATTTGAGGAAGTGTTTGATCACTTGATTGTTGATTAGTCACTGAGATCGCCACCGAAATATCAGCTAACGCAAGTACACGAAGCCAGTCAAGGTAATTCCCTCTCTGGTTAATATACTTGCATATTCAAGTCAACCGACAGGTTAAAAACGGATCAAAGTGTAGGAGACTCTTATCAGTTGTGTTCATAACAACGCTTGAGTGTGACGTATTTTAATTGCTTCTAATTCTTGGTTTTGAACTTCAATTATTTATAATTTGTGTTTTTAACTTTAAAAATATAATATTAATTCTGTGCATTACATTAACAGTACAAACAACTTAAAACATGACGAAAGAGTAATTATTAAAAAAAAGATAGACCAATCCCGGAATTAGAAATAAATTTTACGGCAACTACTGCCAAAGCTTAAATATGAGTGGATATGTGGGTGCGACTTTACTAATAAGGAGTCGTCCTTTAATCATACGTGAGGTTTTTTATGCCATTTTTTTACCCCCCTCCCCTTTGGTGATACGTCGTGAGGTTTTAGACTACCCCTACCCCGCCTATCCAACATCACGTGTATTTTTTTTTCAAGTACAGACGGCGAGACAGAAGGCCGCGGGCAGCGGGGTGACAAGTGGCGTCACAAGGTCCAGTGCCGGAAGCCAGCTGAGAGCTAAATATATTGTTGTTATGTTGCTTTTTAGGTATAAATTTGCTCGCTCGGGATTTCACGTGGTCGTAAGAAAATATACACGTGATTGTCACAATATCCCCCCCCCATCGTGATGTTATTCTAACCCCCTCTCCCCCCCTGTTAGAACCTCACGTGATTAAAGGACAACCCCTAAACTATTTTGTTTATATTGTTTATTGTTGGGAAAACAAAAATCTCCCAACTTGGGAATTTATATGTTCCATCAAATTGCTTTATTTTGATTTTATTATGATAAAATATTGATTTTCTTCATTTTGTCTTACAATTGGATAAACACTGGATAAGCCAAATAGAATCAAAAATATTATTGTTTTTTTTTAGGAACCCTCGAGATTAGTCCAACAATGTCCGATCAAAATAATAGTGTAAAATTGATTTTAAAAAAAATAAATATTATTAAAAATGTTTTTACGAATGTCCATTCGAAGTTATGGGGGACCACATTTGTGCCAACTGGATACCTTACATCATTAAACCATACCAACTAGAGTATAAATCTTTTCTATCAATTAAATATTCTTTAGATTTAATTATACAGTTAAAGAACATACATACATATTCCACATAATTCTAAACTCTTCTCTTTTGACATTATTATACCCCAACATTCCCATTGAAAAATCACTAATTTTAATTAAAAAAATTAATGTGGCCATCGCATAATTTTCCGAATAATAAAAAGTAACTCCTAATTTACATCGGATAGAAAATACTAAAATTGTCAGAGCATCAGATTGTGAAAAACATTCAGAAAATCAAAATACCAAGCAAAAGCCAAAATTACAAATAAAAAAAAATATCACAAATAACTATAACTCTAGGTACAAAAAAATTTGCCTAACTATAGGCAATTTAGATTTTTTTAGAAACTATATAAAAAAAATTTAATTTTTTATACTTAAAAAATTTATTTTAATTTTTTTAAAATTATTTTAGAGAAAAATTTATAGAATAAACGTTGTAGGTAATTTGATACTAATATATTTTTTTAATAAAAGCAATCAGAATTGTTACTAGGATCTACTACGGAGCCGAATATTTGAAAACGGCCGGCCGGTTGAACGCGGCCGTTTGAACGCAGCCGGTTGAACACGGCCGTTTGAACGCAGAGCCGGTTGAACGCAGGGACGTTTGAACGCTAGAAATTATATCCAATTGCACCCACCCCCCGTCATTATATTTAAATATTATTATTCTCTCTCAGATTCCTTCGTTCTACGTAAGAGCATAGCGACCATTTATTTTTCTTTAGAAGGGTTCTCTAGACAGATACCTCGGTGGTTTGCCATTGCCTGCCGAGCGAAGACGGTCGGAATAAAGTTTTTACTCCGCCCGGGATCGAACCGGTGATTGCGGCTTAGCAATCGACAGATACAAGCGCCAGGCCATGACAGTCTTATTATTATTATTATTTTAATATTCAGGTCTATTATGTATCACAAACGTTATTATAAAGGTGACAGTTATGACATAACATTAAAGGTTTTCGGCAAATTGGTATTACCTATCGTTTTCAGAATGTGTTATTTTAACATGATCTTTATAATGAAGGTTTTCTTTATAGTGTATACCAATTTGCCGAAACCTTTATTTTATTTCATAACTGTCACCTTTATAATAACGTTTGTGATACATAATAGACCTGATTACCTATCGTTTTCACAAACCGTTATTTTAACATGATCTTTATAATAAAGGTTTTCTTAACATTTATAGTGCATAGAGGCCGTCCATTAAATACGTAAGGGTTTTTGGGGAGGGGGGGGAGGTATCGAAAATCTTATGGACCCTTACGTGGGGGAGGGGAGGGTCCGACGTATTCCTTACGTAAGTTTCGTAATTTACTTTTTTTTTAATTAAATTAGTTTTTTTTACATGAATATTAAGGGATTATCAATTTTTTGTATTACTTAACTTTTTTATGCAATTAATTAATTTTTATTAACTTTTATTTATATAAACATAAAATTTAATTTAAATTTTTGTATTTTTTGTATAATAAAAATATTATTACTATTCATATTTCATAAATATACTAAGCGGGGAAAGGGGGGCTCAACATTATTTTGTTTAATAATCCTTACGTAAGATGTACCGGGGGGGTCAAAATTTTACGTGCCCTTATGTGAGGAGGGAGGGGGTCAAAAATTAGAAAAATCGTCCTTACGTAATTAATGGACAGCCCCATACTAATTTGCCGAAAACCTTATTGTATGTCATAACTGTCACCTTTATAATAACGTTTGTGATTCATAATAGGTCTGATTATTATATTTAAATAGAATAAGGACGTTTGAACGTGAGAAATTGCATCCTCCCCGACTTATGACCGGCGCACTTTATTATGACCAAATTAGGGGCCGTCCATTAATTACACAAAAGTTTGAGAGAAAGAGTTTTTTAATAGTAAATAGTATAATAATCGTTTACGATTACGAAAGGTACGAATATCAGAGCATCAAATGCACATCGCGGGAGGTCACCCCCTTCCTAGTAGCACACTTTGCCGAGTAGGACCGGACTAGGGGGATATTTTTAGTGAATACAGCGTTTGTCAAAACGGTCCAGAGCGCAGGGGACCGGAGCGGAGGATTGGTTTTGATAAACGCAACTACGGCAAATCTCAGATTTCATCTAATGATTCAGAATCATCTAATCGTGGTAAGGATTGACTAACAGCTCCTGGGTAATTAATAGAATGAACCAATAACAGACACTAACAGATTCTTTTGAAGGCAATCTCACGTGGAGGAGAGCAGGGGTCTCGGGAATTATCACGTAATTTCTTTTTATCCGCAATTAAAAGAAATCCGCAATTAAATTATAAGTAAAACAAACCATCTCTCGTGATATTAGGGTGGGGGTTCGAGCCAAATCTCACAACATTTCACCAGGGGGGGGGGGTAACCTACCTAAGGTAACTAACCTGCTAATGGATTAGAGATTGGTCTTGCTTTTTTTCTTTGGAAGGCAGTTTACATTTTTTTCAGCTATCCGTATTCGTTCGTGCAGAATACCATCCCACATTTAAATATAACAAGGGGGGTGCAATTGCATCTAATTTCTCGCGTTCAAACGTTCCTGAGTTCAAACAGCCGCGTTCAACTGGCTGCGTTCAACCGTCTTCTACTAGGTGCTCAGGTCCTACCGGGTTTCTACCTTACCAATAGATTCTTCTTTGTGAAATTCCAAGACGAAATTCCTCCACTGTTACCCGTGGACTCGAGAGTCCCTCAAGGAAGTGTTCTCGGCCCAATACTGTATTTGATCTATACAGCTGACCTACTAACTACTAGAAATACAGTCATTGCAACTTTCGCTGATGATACCGCATATTTGTGACGGCATATTTACAAATCCACCTCAACAAACTTGAAAAATGGTTAAAAAACTGACGCATCAAAGCAAATGCCCTCTTGTTAACCTCAACGGAAACCTCCTACCACAAAGAGAGGAAGTTAGATACCTGATTATGCACTTGGATCGAAGATTGACATGGGGTAAATACATCTGGAATAAGCGACTTCAACTTGGCCATGCTTTTAGAAATCATTCTTGCATGCTACATTGTCACTCACAATTGTCACTTGAAAACACGTTACTTGTATACAAAACCATCATAAAGCCAATATGGACACATGGCATTCAGCTCTGCAGCGCTGCAAGTGACTCTAACATTGCTAAAATTGAGCGTTTCCAGTCAAAATCCTTGAGAACCATCACCGATGCCCAATGATGTCATACATCGCGACTTCCAAACTCCCACCGTAGAGAAATGTATCAAATCATTCAGCTCGAGATACCAACATCGTATTGAAGACCACCCGAACCCACTTGCGGTAGATCTACTGACTGCCCATCGAACAAAGAGGTTAAAACGTCATAATCCATTGGACTTGCCCCATCGCTATTAAATGAACACACTTGAAAAGGCCAAAAATAACATATGTCTATGTCTTATATTTTCTCTCTCTAATCTTTTACTCATTGTTATTTTGACAGATTGTAAAATACTAAAAAGTCAATACAAAAAAATTACTTATTTAAAAAAAAATTTTTATATTACAAAAATTGTAGGTAATTTGATACTGATAATTTTTTGTCATAATAAACTTTTACCTATTTCAATGCGTTTCGAAGTTATGACGGATTATGTTTTATCGCTTCAAGTAAACCCCCCATTCCTCTGATACGATTTCATTCATCTTCAATAGGCTTTGTGCCACAACAGATTAAAACTTAAATTTAAAATTTTGAGTGATTTCGCTACTTCGTTTGGTTGCTATCGTGTTCACAGACATACATACGCACACACATACAGACATTTTTCAAAAATAATAGAAATGGTTTAAGGGAACCTCAAAACATAAAAATTTGATAAAATAATGGGAGGTAATTTTTTTTTTCAATTTCAGATTACAATGCTTTTCTTACTAAGGAGTTCGGAAAGTAATAATTTCTTCGTAGATGGTTAGATCCAGATGATATCAAAATACTTCACAAAGGTATGCTAATCACCACCGAACAAAACATTTTTGAATATAATGAATACAACTATCAAATGAAAGACGGTTGCCCCATGGGTTCACCCATATTACCACTAATTGGCAACATGGATTAGATTAAAATCCAGCTTTCCCATACTTAAAATTTTGCCTAAGATGGCACAGATATGTAGACGATATAATATGCTTATGGACAGATGCTGATAGATATGATCAAGTTAATAGAACTTGCCATTCACAAAATAAATTTGTTTAGAAAATTAATCAAAAATAATTGTATTTATCTAGGTATTTCAAATTTCAAAAACTAAAAATATTTCACTTAACAGAACCCAATATAATTTGAAAACTTCAAAATCATGTCTTCAGAACTTGATGAAAATAAGGAGTATGTATTTTGCAACTATAAATTTGATTTATTTCAAAACATTTGAATGTACGCAGTACAAGTAAAATACACAAAAATAAAACTTTCACAGTTGAACTGCTATAATTTCTAATTTTTGTCTTACGCTGTACACAAACAATAATTAAATTAATTTGTCCGTTGCATGATTTTTTACATGACACTGCATCTGTATTTTTTGGGTAAATTTTTTATTGCAAGTGTGAGTTTTCAAATGAGTAACCAAGTGATCTTTCCTTGAAAATCTCTTATCGCAAAATTCGCACAAAAATTTTTTTACTGCGTGCGCCCTTAAATGACTTTGCAGCTGTAACTTCAAAGAAAATTTTGAGTCGCAAAATTCGCAAGCAAAGGGATATTCAAGCGCATGTGTCTCCAAATGTTCATCAAAAGCGCATTTCAGATCGAACTTTAAGTCATAATATAAACAGGCAAACGTTTCCACACCCACGTGTCTGTTGAAATGAAGTATCATGCGATTCCTTCGTGCAAATTTTGCACCACAAATTTCGCATACGTGTGGTTTTTCGCCGGTGTGAGTTCTTGCATGATATTTCAAGTTTTGCTTATGAGAAAAAGTTAAATCACAATATTTACACGCAAATGGTTTCTCCCCCGTGTGACATCTTAAATGAGACTTCAGTTGCTGGTTTAATGAAAACTTGGAATCACAAAATTCGCACTTAAACGGTTTTTCACCTGTATGAGTTCTGGAATGACCAATTAAAGTTCCTTTTGTCGCAAATTTCATTGTACAAAATTCACACGAAAAAGGTTTTTCTCCAGTATGAGTTCTTAGGTGAACCTTCAGATCTTGAGGCACTGCAAATGCCACACCACAAAACTCGCACACGTACGGTTTCTCACCTGTATGTATCCTGATATGCCGCTTTAAGTCGCTCTCCCGAAATGTTTTATAACTGCAGACGTCACACGAAAAGGGTTTATCGTCTGTATGAATTTTCAAATGCCGGGCCAAGTCTCGATTCCTTAAAAATTTAAAACTACAGACTTCGCAAGAATATTTCTTTGCACCTGTGTGTGTTCTTAAATGTTCGGTTAATTTACCTTTCAATGCGAAGTTTAAACCACAAAGATCACATGAAAACTGTTTTTCTCCGGTATGACATACTAAATGTATCTGCAAACTTTGTTTCCGTAAAAACCTGGAACCACAAATGTCACAAACAAAAGATTTTTCGCCTGCATGAATTTTCTTATGTATTTTCAAGCTCTGTTTGTGTAAAAACTGAGAATTGCATTCATCACACGAGAATGGTTTTTGGTCATCTACTTGATTAAAAAATGGCACAACCGTTTCTGATTCCGATTCTTCATGAATTTGAGGTTCAACTACTATTTCCTCTCTTTCTTGTTTAACACCAAATGAATAAATGGAAAAAACTTCCTCCTGGACAACATTATTTTTAACATCCATTTCGACTTTACGATCACAACTGGAAGTGTTTCTGGATTGTGGGATGCACGAAATTTGCTTATTCTCTTGAAACTTTCCCAATGGTTTCACTTGAATCATTTTAAAAGTTTTGCTTGTAAAATTATTTTTGAGGTTAGATTTAAGCCGAATTAAATTTTTCATTGATTATTGAATTAAAAATGTTTGACGGCACAGAAATTGAAGCAAGTTTAAGGTTTAAATACAAAAATGTGGTTGAAAAAGTACAATTCACTGTTTACACCCATAATAAATTATTGAAAATTATAACATTTTATTGTCAAAACGCCGAAATCATCTTGTGTACATTTATGGAAATATTTCTGATTTTATGTACAGGGCACACAAAAAGTTTTGTCCAAATTTTAAAATGTGTTCCGACATTTTGCTAAAATATTAAGCCGGTAGGCTCACTACATCCAATTTTTGATCAGTGAACTGCGGTACCCGCTTTCCGGTAGGTCAGTGTAGACTTTACGCCTTACTGCTGGTCTTTTTACCATTGGTTACATCGGTCGCTTATTATTAGTGGATTATCTAATACCATTTTAATACAACATTTTTTAGATGAAGAGATATTGCGCTGAGAAATAAATGATTTTGAAATCATACTAGATAGCTCGTTTTGATGAGAGCCAAGCCAAAGATAATTCTTAAAGTGGAGCATGTGGCAGCCTTATCCTCCTTCATCTGATGTTGGATTTTTTCGCGTTGGGTAAATTAAGGGAGTTACGAACCCGTTGAGCATCGATCCTAGTCTTGAATGATGAGGCCGTGAGGTGTGGGCAGGATGAGGGATTTGGTGGGTGGGTGCTGGGTTAATAAAAAATAATATCTGGTGCCAGGCATTAAGATGGATTGTAGATGACTTACGACCTTGTTTGAGTGATGAGTGGAGGATAATTGATCTGAAAATGAACAAAAGTTAGACGATTTAGGTGATGAGTTCTACCCATGTGGATGCTGGGGTGACCCGTCAAATTATCCCCGACATAATAGCCCATGCCAAAATAGCTCAGCGATAGAGTAGCTCCGACATAGTAGCCCTGACATAATAGCCCGGGCTAAAATAGCCCTATGACATAATAGCCCGTGCCAAAATAGCCCATGCTAAAATAGCCCTACGACATAGTAACCCCGATATAAGAGCCTGAGAAATATTAACTTATCATCCTCCGCCCCCCCCCCCAACCACTACAAAATTTAAACATTAATTTTGCAGTCAGGGGAAACGGAAATTTGTTCCACTTACGAAACTTGTTTATAAATTCAGTATTAAAACTTCTCCGTTTCCCCCTGACTAGTGATTTTTTGACTTCCCCACCTTCTAATCTCACGTGAGATTGTTTATCTTACCTACTTAATTTAACCCAGTTCTCTCGCAATTTTACAGTTTCTTGCAAAAAAAAATTACGTGATATTTTCCGAGACCCCTCCGCGTGAGATTGGCTGAGATTCTGCTCGACCCCCCTAAACGCCTCGCGTATTTAATGGATGTCCTATTAGGTAATTAATTAACGGCCCCTTTTCTCATCGGGCTATTTTGTCGGAGCTATTTTGTCATCGGGCCATTTTTTCGGAGCTATTTTGTCATCGGGCTATTTGGTCGGAACTGTTTTATCACTGGGCTATTTTGCCATCGGGATGCATTTCGAGTGTTTGTGGAGCGGGAAGTCTTCGAGATTGCAATATCCTAGTTTTGCGATGAGAGGATTTTCCGTGTCTTGACAGCTGTCGTAGAGCTTTTTGGTTAGTTTGCGGATGAAGTCATCAATGGTTTCGATCTTGAATTTGCGATGAAAATATCTGTTTGGTACTATGTAGAAGGCGTTGCGACCTTTTCGGAGGCAAAGATTTTGAATTGTTTGAAGTGTTTTCAATTGATTGGTGGATGCGAAGGTCCACGCCGGGGCTACATAAGTGATGGTTGGTCGGATGATCGCTTTGAACAGTCTTAACTTGAGGTTTGGGTTCATGGTGCTGCGCCTCCCGATGAGTGGATTCAGTTTTTTCAGGAGCCTTGCCTTGTTGTTGACTTCGCTGATGTGTTTGGACCAGGAAAGCTGACTGACTAGGTTGACTTCGAGATATTTTGTCGATTTTTACCATGGAATATTCTTAAATATTTTCATATGATTGTAATATTTTCGTCTTTGGCCGGTCAATGACGTTAATTACCAAAATACTATAAAGAACAACAAAATGGCGATGCACTTCAACCTAAGATAATTATTAGTCATGTACGCGTTTTTCCGTGTAAATGACAGTAACTCAGCTCTTTTCAAGGCTTCATAAGTGTACAGAGATTTTTATTTAATTTAGAAAAACGAAATCTCATTTTAAGTTGGATCCGTGATTTGCGTTAGCTAAAAAGGCCCGGAGGAAAAATTAATTTAATATAATTAAATTAATTTATTTTACGGTGGATCCGTGATTTACCGTTGTTACGCCAGCCAAAACTGACCCTACGCAGCCCTTCGCTATGCTCCAAGCTCTCCGGGTCGTTCTGGCTGGTGCTTACTCGCTAAAATCATGTCTGAAATCAATCCACCTCGACTGGGAGACCCGACCTCTCCAGGGTAACCCAAACTCAGCGAAGTACGAAACGTGTATGACGGCTATCACTAAGAGGGATGAGGGATAGAATATGGAATCTGTAGAATAAAATTTTTATCATTGCCCACCCTATATTGGGGATTAACGTCATTGCCCGGACAATGATGTAAAAACCACATGAGATTTTAAATATCAACATCGCCCAAAATGCATGCAGTCAATGTCTAACTAAGCTGGGCATTGACCTTATTGTCCGGCCATTGACGTTAATGGCCGAATTGTCATCATTGACCGTAACATTTCTAATTAAACAATAAGTCACAAAATTAAATTATTTTTGATTTTTATAAAATTAGATATCACGGAATACGGTACGGACTTGCTTGCATTGAACACTGCTTCATAGATTTGTGATGACTGCGGTGAGTAATTGGAATTCCTGCATTAAAAATACGAACCGACCTCGTGCAACGTGCATATACATATGATTTATGTTTTATAATTAAGTCTCGCAAGTATGAACAGCGAAAATCATGTTTTTTTAAATTTTTTATTTGCTGATGCATTTTGACTTTACTCAGCGAAAGTGAAAAAATTGTGAATTTATGTGTTACAAAATTACAAAACTATATGAGTAGAATGTAAATATTTTATTTTTATTAATTTCGGAATAAACCTCTCTTTCAAATTTAAATTATCCTTTATTTTAGCGTAGGTAATCAATGTGTCTGCCTACGTGTACACCTCCGAGTCGTGGCGAGCATAAGCATTTGTCCATTAGCACGAAAAATTCTCATAATTGTCCAATAATTAAAGGATGTCGAATAATAGGAATTCTACTGTAAATAATTTTCTATTTTTGTCTTACAGCAATAAAATATTTAAAACAAATTTTCAATAGTATAATTTTGCCACGAAAACTTGAGGCACTTTTTGGTTTCGAGTTAATATTTAGAATGTTTTATAAAAAATAAATAATATTTACGTAGCATTACATGGTAAATAATAAACCTAGTTTCAATTTTTTGCCTCATATTCAGCTTTTAACATTATATTTTCCATTTCCAAAAATTCGTGCTAGTGCAAGGGGTAAATCACGAAGTAAAAATATGTACATACACCACAGATGTACATCTCTCTTCGTTTCAAGAAATGTTCTTACATCTCATGTTAGTGGTACACAATCTAAAACTACCTTGTCAGTAGCGATTCATACACCTTCCATCAGTCATGATCGTTAAACAAATCTTGATATATGCTTCACTTTGAATTTAAATTATTCTTTTCGTTATGTTTGCGCAAATGTCGACTCAAGGTGAATTTTCGTGTAAATTTTAAATTACAAATTACACAAGTAAACGGTTTCTCTCCAGTCTTATTTATAAAGTGTATCTTTGCATGATTTGACAAGGTACTTTGATGTGAAAATTTGTTTCCGCAGGTGGCACACGTGTATGGTTTCTCGCCGGAATGAGTTCTCATGTGAATACTTAAGTAACGCCTCCGTGCAAATGTCAAACGACATATGTCGCAAAAGAACGGCTTTTCCCCTTTGTGATTGTTAACATGTGATTTTAAAACGTCTCTGCGTTTACATTTAAAATCGCACATATCGCATGCAAAAGGCTTCTCGTTTGAGTGAGTCTTGACGTGGCGCTTTAAAGTATCCTTCCGGGCACACTTGAAATTACAAATTTTACAAGCATACGATTTATCGCTGAGAATTTCACTTTTTTCATCAAGTTTGTTCAAAGTTGTTACCCCTAGGTCATCCCGATCTTCCATGCGGTCTTCTTTTATATGAACAGCATAAAAGGGAATGTCATCCGGTTTGTTTAAAGTAGTTAATGTACCATCCCGATGCTTAAAAATTGGTACCTCTTCTTTAATTTGAACCACGGCAGTTGCAAATTCATCACCGTTATAATTGTGAATTTCGTGTTTAATATCAACTGAATGGAAATTTACATCTCCGAAATTGCATTCCACCTTCAAATTGGATGTAGTATTTTCTGAAAAAGGCACACTTGCACTTCTATCGAAAAGTCTTGTAGGTTTTTAAACTGACCTGTTGATTTGGTAGCATTTAAAAAATGTTCATTTTTGTATTTTAGAAAAGGTTCTACTTTCACTAACTTATTGCTATTAGTTTCTACTTGAATAGTCAACAAATTATCATCACAGGACATTTTTATCATTAAGCAATTAAAATAAGATCATTTTAAGGTTATGAGTTATGACAAATGTCAAAAGCCATTGGCGTACCTAGATTGATGCACAAAAGGTTACATACCCCTACCCTTGGATTACCTCATTTTCAGTATTGTAATGTGCGAGTAATTCTTCAAATGAGAAGAATCTTTCAGTAATTCAAAGTGAAAAATTTTTAGAAAAAATAAAAAAATTCAAATTGAAAATAAAATTATGTTCAAATCTTTACCATCTTAGTATCTGGCTATACCCCATTCTGCTCTTAAGGAAGAAACTGTGGTTCATTATTCCCCAAAATCAGGAATAGTCACTTTATTCTGGAAAAAACAAAAAAAATAATAAAATTATTTTATTTATTTGCTTCAAATTACACAAAACTTAATCCAAAGAAAAATGTAATAAATTGAAATCTTTTATAGTCCACGTTTGAAACGCCCGCATTAGAATTTCCCATGCTTCTCGATAATCTTGAGCTTTTCGCTTAAGCTCTGCATAAACAATTTTCTCACTGCTAAATCCATCTTTGAACCATTTTGGTTTAACTAACTGAAGCACTTCCGTAACTGACCTAAATAGTTCAATTTTTGAAATTTGCAGTCTTCCTGCTTTCGAATTCAAATTCTTTTTAGTGACACCTTGTTTCTTGCCTTCTACTGCAACTTCTAAAGGTCTAAAAATTCATTTTATTCATAGAAACCATAACAAGTAAATAATTTACCGTAAGCTGATTTTACTCCAAGAAATACTACAAGGCGAAGCTTGTTTGGAGCTCTGTTTAGAAAACTGAAAAGGAACGGACGCTTGCTGTAAAACGACGTCGTTTTGTTTATAAGGTAGTTTTAAATTTACCACTCCCAATCTTCCAAATAAACTGCGACGTAAGGCTTCTTCAGAATAAGGTGTGTTTTCGGCAACAGTAAAAGTTTCCATATAAATTGGTTCTTTCAAGAGCAAACTTAAAATTGCACCTTGCAAACCTAAGTGACACCATTTTGCCATTTTATCGCTGCAAGAAACAGATAAGGTTGGATCTCCACGACCCGGTTTGGTGCGGACGGCTTCCAAACTGTGATAGTCTGAACCGCTTAGGCGTAAATCTTGCCGCCTTTCTTGGGACAAACATTTCGCTCCAGTCCGAAAAATGTCTAAATCCTGTTCAACCTTCATTTTTTTACATATTTGGCCATCATAATGTTCAGTGCACGGACGTTTAGAAGCGCTTAACACCACAGTACCTTGATCTTCTATGTCTTGTTTCGAAAATATTGATGCATCACCACAAGGCACTTGGGAAGTAAAGAAATGAAATTTGAAACAATTTTTGAGTTCAAATTTACAAATTTCGGTATCTAAAGTGAATATTTCATCACTTGGCGACTTCATTTCTTGAATAAGATATCGTAAAAACGATCTGCGGCAAATAACTTCGGCGTGAGAATCGTTCAAAATATCCCCATTGGCAGACATTTTCGATTCACCTATACACTTTGAACCAGTTCCAAGAGCAACCACTTCTAAGCTATCATGTAAAGAGTTTTCTTTAACAATGCAAGAAAGAACCGTCCATTCGTTTTGCAATGGTTTGCCTTTTTTGGACAAACTGTTAAAATGATCGATGCATAATTTTGCTATTTTATTGTGAAAATTTGAAGCCATTTTGTTTTTAAACTGTACAATAAAATTTATAAGTAATAAAATTGTCCCACAACCATTAGCAAACAAACTTGGATGAAGGCTAAAAATTATTGGATTCTGGTTGGATCCCACGCATACCTTTGGGATTCTTTGTTGCTCAATGCATTCATGTCTTCATCTGAAATCACAAAATTTAGTTCAATGTTCTCTTCAATTCTTGCTTTGCTTTGCGCTTTTGGAATAATGGCAATGTTTTGTTGTAGAGCCCAACGCAACAGAATCTAAAAAAAAAAGAAATGTTAATTAAATTTAATTCCATCTCCATTTTGATTATTATTATTGAACTTAAAATTAGAAAGAAAAAGTAATATTTCTAACTGGGTAGGATTACAGTAACTTTATAGACCGAAGTTTCACCATAAAATAACTCAGAATCACATTCAAAACAATATCAAGCCTATGTAATAGTATCACCATGTTGTTGACATTTCAACACTCCCAACGAAGAAGGACGTAACTCATTTTTACCTATTTTGCAGGAGAGCAATTTTAAAGTTTTGAAATGTACATACATGCATAGGAGATACAACTTTTCTTCGCTGATTATTTCTGGAATTATTGGTCATAAGATAACGTTTTTTTACCAAATCAAAAGTTTTTTTCTCAGAATTACAGCAGTAGTCATAACTCAAATTACTAGTAATTCGAGTTACGTCCTTCTTCGTTGGGAGTGTCGATTTGTCAACTAACTCACTAAACTAAACTCAAATTTTTTTGTACGTAATGCGATTCTATAGTACTGATGTTATATGAAATTTCAGATTTTTATCAGGTTTAATGTTGTTAAATGTTCAAACTTTGAAAATTTTTGGAAGAAAAGGGGAGTAAATCTTAGGTTTAATATTTGGTGTGCTTTCAACTAGTTACCATCTCTTTATAAAAAAAAATTTAACTTTGAGATATCTTCCCTTCATTCATAAACTGCCCTTCAAAAACGATATTTTCTTAAAAACCAGAAAAGAATTGTAGTCTGGTTCTTTTTAAATAATTTCATTTTTCTCCATTTGGATAGAACAGCTTAGAGCTGAAATATTTCGGTTGCCGTAAACCCATAAATTGCAAAAAACTGCCGCATATTGCTAAGCAAACATGGCCCTCACAGGAAAACAGAAGACAATAAAATTCAAATAATGGTCATTTTTTTTTCACAAAAAAAATCAATTTGTTTAGAATGGTCGAGCGACAAGACAAGACCACTTAATATGGAATGGACCCATACTCGTTCGTATATCATATTTTTAAATACTTACGTCCTAAATACCACATATTTTACTTGAAATTTCTTATTTTTAAGTTCTTTTCTATTAGGATTAAATTTGTCATTAATGGATAGTTGTATAAAGCTCAGGTAAAAGTAAAACCTGGTTTAAATCTGATCCGAAGTGATCTTCTATTATATAATTAGCCCTCAAAGTTCCAAAAATTACAATATCTTAAATTGGCCGTTTCCCGTATATCCTCTAGCCACACTGAATCATTTCAAAATGAAAATAGCTGAAATTCTGGATAAAACTATAAAAATATTGTTGTTCTAGTGTTAGACTACAATAGTCTATCCATAGTAGAAAAATACAAAGTAGTTTTAAAAATACTGGCAAATGGGTGCATTTCGCCAGCCCCCAATTAGAATTTTGGATCCAAAATAGTTTAAATTGTTTGTACCTGATTGTACCTAAGATATTTTGAAATATCTAAAATGGGCATTTTGCCAGCCCCCCATTTCGAATTTTAGATCTAAAATGGTTTGAATCGTTTGAACCTGATTTGTACCTTCGTTATTTTCGTTTGTACCAATTTTCTTTATATTCGCTAGCTCCCCTTCCTCCGCATTTGAATTTTGGTTTCGAAACAATCTATATTGTTTATACATTATTTGTACTTGTTTGTAGTTATTATTTTTAAAAGTTGTAATAAATATTATTTTATTAAAATCTCATTAATCCATTCTGGGCGTCTGTATGCTTTTTCTGTATATCAAAAGAAAATGTAGTACAAACGAAAATAAAGAAGGTATAATCAGGTACAAACGATTTAAACTGTTTTGTAACAGAAAATCCTCTAGCATATAATTCTTAAAAAAATCTAGAAAATAGCATTTTCAAAGCCACATTGCCTTCCTTCCTTATCTTATCTTATTTAAACTAATTTTTATTAAACAAAATAATAAAGAACTGAAGGAAAACAACATCTCAACAAAAAGATTAATTAAATCTTAGTAATACTTTTTCATATAAAAATTTGCAATTTTAATTTATTTTTATAGCACAGTAATTAGTCAACTTCCATTAATTAAACTTTTGCATTTACTTTATAGCATTTAAATGTATATTTTGTAAATATTTTATAATTGAAATTTTCTTGTTTTATATAATTAGAATAAATTACGTTAGCTCTCTGTAAAAATTAAACACAGTTCTGTAAAGTTACGTGCATTTAACTAGTACGGAAACGTTACAAAAATACTGCCGTTATTATTTTTAAACTTTTCAATGGTGAACAGAAAACTTTTTTTTATTCAATTTTACCGAGAGGGAGGTTGAATAATAATAAAGCTAACCTGTGAAAACTAAATTTGTTCAGCTTGCATTTAGCAGAGAAACTTACCTGGGCAGGACTCTTTCCTAATTTATTTGCAATAGCTAAAACTAGAGGATCTTGAATGAGACTGGGATTGTCAGTGCCACCCAAAGAAGAGTAGGCCTGTAAAAGAATTCCTTTACGTTTGCACAATTCTTTTAAGTCTTTTTGATGACAACTGGGATGCCACTCAACCTAAAAACAAAAATTGTGAAATTCGAAATGTTATGATTGGCGGCCGCAATTACTCACTTGATTAACAGCAGGTTTCACCCCTTTACAGTTAGCCAACAATTCATTTAAATGTCGCACAGTGTAATTCGACACACCAATTTCTCTCACGAGGCCCTTTTTTTGAGCTTCTATCAAATAATCCCAACTCTCAGCACGTAACTTTGCATTGTCTGGGTGAGCAGCAAGTTTACCTTGCACACCGGGCCAATGAATCAAGTACAGATCGATGTATCCACATTGAAGATTACTTAAAGATTTTGCAACTGCGTTCTTAGCCTTTGGACCGTGTTCGCTTGGAGCTAAAACAACTTGGCTATTATTGAGCAATTTCAAAATAAAACCTTACTCACGTAGTTTCGATGTTATAAAAATATCTTCTCTTGTTAAGTTATATTTTGGCAATAATTTTTTCAAGGCCACACCGATATCCTGTTCATTACCATATGCAACTGCAGTATCTGCAATTAAAATTTAAACCAAACCCACAACAAACATAAAACTATAATTTTACCTATCAAACGGTAACCAGCACCTAAGGCGTAATCTATAACTTCGTGTATCAGCGCCCTACCTTGTATTTGGTATGTTCCAACTAAAAAGTGAGGTTATTAAGATTTCTAATTGGAAGTTTTCAATTAATTTCTTACGTCCAATTAACGGCATGGAATGACCTAGATGTAATTTAAAATCTTCATTTTTGCAATTCATTTTATTTCTCGGTAGGCTAAAATGTTTTCAGCATTTGTGTAATCCCTACAACCTTGAAATTTCACTTCCCATACAGGATGATGACAAATACAGTGGTCACATAAAAATGTATGGTTTCCTTATTTTAATTTTATTATAGTTCAAATTAAATTAATTAGGTATTGAAGTTATCGAAAAATCAAAGATACTTCAAAACAAGGTGTGACCTTACACTGACTTGACATCGACTTAAACAAGACTGTAAACTTCAAAGAATATTATCATCAGTATCTCAGGAACGGTGTGACAAAATCAAAAAATGTATATAAACAAAAATATAGGGAATAAAATTTGCCACAAAAACTACTTATACTTTCGTTGCACCGATTTTGAGATACAGGTAATAATTTTTTTTTATTTTACAGGAGTCTTGTTTTAAGTTGCTGTCGATCAAAAATGAGAAGACCAAATACAAAAATGTATAAATACAAAATTGAAGAAAATGCAATTTTTAACAAAAAATGTCTAAAAAGTTTTGCTGTAAAAGCGATTTTTATATGTCAAAAAAGGGATTCAAAATGTACAATTTACATTGGTAACATAGAAGTGGACGAATACTTTTTACAGCGCCAGGAGGGATTGGAGTGCCCCATCAAGTGCCCACCGATTTTTTTTAGATGCTTATTTCAATAATGAATTTTTTTGAGTTTATTTATAAATTTTATCTGTCCCTCCTACCTCGAATATATTGGGTCCAATTTGTGCCTACCCATTTCAAAAATGCAGGCGTCGTCACTGAATAGTAATAAGTAGAGCTCGTGCCAACTAGAAATAGAACTGAAAATCATCGTTTTTTAGCAATAACTTTCTTGATTTTAGAGATATAGCAAAAATTGTAATATACAATTTAAAGAACTAATGAAATTCTTTAAGTTCGTATATTACAAGTTTTGGCCGTATCTCAAAAATTAAGAATGGTGTAGCATTACCTTTGCATTTTGATCTCCAACCAAAAATTTGAGGAGAAGGCGATGACACAGAAACGTCAAAAAAAGAAAGGAAGAAAAAAATATAAAAAAAAATCGTGAACCTACGCGAACGAATTAGTGGTATATTTTTGGAAAGTGCTGAATCGAAAAGTTTTCGATCTCACATATATTTGTTAACAATCGTTAGTGTTACTAACGTTTGAATTTAATATTACCAATTTGGACCCATTTTGGAAAATTTTGGATTATTTGATTACCTGGACCCACGAAACAAGATTGGAAAACGAATTTGAAGCTGCCGATAATCGTTTAACCAGCCCAGCAGTTCTTTTGGGGCGGTTTTAACATTTTTTTGGATTTTATTGTCAAGTTGGGAGATTTCCACTCGCAAAACCGTTGCAGTGTATCTGTGAATTTTGTTGCATTTCAGTCACTAGAGACTAGGTGGAAGTTTGTTTATAAATAATTAAGCGTGTTTCGGTTTGTTATTGTTTGCAGATCTTTCCATATAGTTAGCCGCAGGATCGAAAGCATCCTTCTTGTTCAAAGGAAATCCTGGTAGCTGCTGGTTTATCTGGCGACGGAATCCTGCGTGTAGATTTTGATGGTTACGATTGTGGAGGGGTAAGTAACATTAACCTACTAAAATAACGCTTTAGTAGTTATTATACAAAGTTCCCACTTGTCTATTGGAAAATATTCAAGTGGCACCTTCGTTTCTTTGCCTGATTTGTAGCATTTTTGTTGGTAGACTGCTCTACGGGTTTGTGAGTGAGGGGATTTTCTAACCATTTGCGTTTTCTTTTATCTTTGTTATATTTTTTATTTTTTTTAAATCCCTTCAGGCCATTTTGTTTGTTTACTGCTTAGACAGTTCTTTTTTTTGTATTGTTATTTTTATTTGTTACGTTTGTTGTTTTCTTTTTCTTGTTCTTTCTCTATGTCAACGAGATAAAAATTTCATTTCTTTTACTTTTGTGTTTTATTTTCGTTGGCTGGCGTCCAGCGGCATCTGCATTTTTATTTTCAGGTGGTTGTTTTACAGTAGCGCAAAAGAACTCACGACTCGTAACAGCGAACCCTGCTCTCGGCCTGTAAATCGAAAAGATTAAAGCTTAGCTGTGCGGTTATCCATCTACCGCCAACAAAGGGGCATCTGTGCACGCACTTCATTACCATCAAAGGGTGTAACAATGGTATTGCTGAAATGCGATGATCGTCGAGTTCATTTCTACTTGGCACGAGCTACCTGTTGTATGTGTAATGATATCACTTTTAAATACAAAGCACTGCAGGCCCATGTACGCAAATGGCCTATTTACAAATTTGGTTTTACATTTCAAGTTAAAAATCCCAAACACAGCACAACTGCACGAGTTGGCGGCTACTGTAGCCGCCAAAGAGACCATCAGAGCCGAATTATGGGGGGCTAAGAGGGCTGCAGCATTGGGCTTCCAAATTTCTAGGGACCTTAAAAAAATTGAAGAAACAAAATTTAAATCACCCAAGTTGCGATTGGAACAAATCTAATAAGCATTGAAAGTGATCTACTTTGACAAACTAATTTTGATGATTTATTACTGAACTAGCAAGAAAGCCCGTCCGCGGACGGGCAGCTAGACGGTGGATTTGTTTTTAGCGGTATAATATCTAAATATTTAATTTCGTTTCCATAGGGATTCTACTGAGGGATTCCCAGTCCTTCTATATTTTCGAAGTAACGCCAAACATTGCTGCTAAACCTGATATGGCGTTAGGCAATTAACAATTTTTCTATACCTAATAATATAAAAATAAATAAGTTTTTTATATTCAAATTTTCTTTAGCCGAACGTATTAATTTCTTTCACTTTTGTTCAAAAACAAACAATTTCCCAGCTTTTTCTGACGAAATTTGTATAATTATTCTGTCTTCAGTAGGTATGCTAGAAGAGTGGGAATTTTATTAGATGTACTGGAGGGTACCCCCCCGACTTCCGGTAAACATTTTTGACTTTATATTATTTTTTATAATTACCTATCTTTTAAAATAACATAGAACGTTTCTGCTCAACTCCGTAAGCAGTAAGATAATTAAATAAATATGTTTTCAAAGTTTTAATTTTCTGTAGCTAAAGGTTTAAAATCCCTTCACTTTTGCTTGAAAATTCAAATTTCCCGGTTTTTCCCGATGAAATGTGTAAAATGATAAATTTCCCATCTTCTCCAGGTATTCTAAGAAAGTGCAAATCCTGTAGATTGTACTGGAGGGTGTTCCCCACCCCCCAGACCCCCCGGTTTACAGGTTTGACTTTATATTTTTATAATTAATTCAAATAAGCATTAAGGTAATTAAATAATTCTTTTCTGTAAAATAAGTTTTAATTTTCTCTAGTCGAAGGTTTAAATTTCCCTCACTTTTGCTTAAAAATTCAAATATCTCGGTTATTCCTGACGAAATTTGTAAATTTCCTGTCTTCTTCAGGAATTCCATAAGAGTGGAACAAACCCTGTGATATGTTCTCCATTTCTCCTTTTTGTTATTCTTCTCCTTAATCATGTCTGCGTCTTCGGGTTTTTCTAACCAAAATTATGATACGCTGTAGCAGCAGCAGCGTTCTGTCTTTTTATATATTAGGATTACTAAATTTCAATTTCAATTCAAAATTTTATGTAATAGGAATAGCTAGAAAGCCCGTCCGCGGACGGGCAGCTAGACAGTAGATCATTTGTGAACATTTAATTTCGGTTTCCGCTACTGGGGGATTTCCCGTCTTTCTATATTTTCAAAGTAATGCAAAAAGTTGCTGTGAGCAGTAAAGCACTTAAATAAATGGTTTTCCAAACTTTAATATTCCCTAGCCAAAGGTTCAATTCTTCCTCATTTTTGCTTAAAAATTCAAATTTCCCGGTTTTTCCTAGCGAAATTTGAAAAATTATAAATTCCTTAGCTTCTGTGAGTATTCTAAAAGAGTGGAAATCCTGCGATATGTACTGGAAGGTACATAACCCCCCCAAACCCCTCGGTTTACAATTTTGACTTTATATTTGTAATTATTATAAATTAAATAAATTGTAAAGTATTATAAATAAATTAAAAGTAAACCGGGAGGTCTGGGGGGGTGTGGAACACCCTCCAGTACATGTCGCAGGATATTTTCACCCTCAGAACCCCCAGTTTACATTTTTGGCTATAATTTTGACAGTTAATTTTCAAAGTAACGCGAAAGTTGCATCTAAACTCCGAGCAGTTAGGCACTTAAATAAATGATTTTTTAAGTTAAGGTTTAAACTTCTCTCACTTTAGCTTAAAAATTCAAATTTCCCGGTTTTTCCTGGCGAAATTTGTAAAATTATAAATTCCCTATCTTCTTCAAATTCTGCGATATGTATACTGGAGGGTGTTCCACACTAGAGAAGAATGCGGGACGAGAAAAATCACGTCAACCGAATATTTAGTCCCGCGCTGGACGGAATGCTAATTTAATCCCGCGCGGGATGGGATGCAAATTTAGTCCCGCGCGGGAATACACGGCAATTTCCTGGCAAGTGTCTTCCAAAACTGAATTACTGGCATTGTTTTATCAATTTTTAATAGTGCTATATTACAATATGATTCCAAATCCAAATCTGTACTATCAATTTTAGGTTCATCTTCGTTCGTAAAATGTTCTGCAATTTCGTTGGCTATTGGTTGAAAGAAAAGAACAAATTCAGGGACGGCGCCAGGGGTGGGCCAGGGTGGGCACTTTTTTTTTTAGGCGTTGAAAGTGGGGAAATCTTCAAAAGACACCACCCAGATGTATTGGGTGGTAGTTTCGGATTTTTACCGACTAAAACCCCACTCCTTAGAGGTGCCGGGAATCGCCTAGGCATTTCTTTCAAACACGCTCTTGCCTTGGACTGTTCGCCCCTTCGGGACTTTTCTCTTCATGTGGATTCATCCTGGAGTTTGGCCTTGGCGGAGATGATATCCACCAGCATCTTCTCGATGGTTGTCCAGTGCTTTTGGCAAACCAGCATCAGCTTCACGATGTTAGAGGATGTCAGTTTCTGCCCCAGCTGCGTTTGGGCGGCTAACCTATGGTCTGACCATTTATTGCAGGAAAAGATGGTGTGTTCCGCGTCGTCGATCTCATCACTGAAGAGGCAGCTGGGGGTGTCGGATCTCTTGAAGCGATGCAGGTAGCTCCGGAAGCATCCATGCCCGCTCAGGGCCTGGGTAATTTCGTATGAGAGCTCGCCGTGCTTCCTGTCAACCCACGTCACTATGTCGGGAATCAGACGATGTGTCCACCTGCCCTTTTCCGACGTTGACCAGGAGGTCTGCCATCGTTGTTGAATGTCCAGGGACCTGCTTTCGAGAAGGGACTTGTTTTTGGATCTGTATTTGGCGTATCGCATATCTGCCTTGAGGTGGATTGGCAGGAGCCTTCTCTTGTTCTGTGCGGGCCCATTCAAATTTGGCATAATCCTGCTCAATGCCTCTGTTGTAGTTGCTGCTCTGGCCGCAACTCTGGTGATGTGGGGCTTGAACGATAGGCATCGATCGATGTCCACGCCCAGAACCCTGACCTGGTCGCTCGTTGAGATGGGGTGTCCGCCCAACGAGAAGCGGACCTGACCGATCTGCCTCCTACCCGTGGCCACAACCGCCTCCGTCCTTTCAGGGACCAGCTGTAAGTCTTTAGCAGCCATCCATTCAGCTATGTCCGCTATGGTAGCGTTGACTAGTCGCTCCATCTCCGCTTCTGTCTCGGCTTCTACTACGATGGTGATGTCGTCCGAGGGTGGGCACTTACCCAACCTGTTGATTGGAGTGCCCACCCAAGTGCTCACCCAAAATTTTTGGGTGCTTATTTCAATAATAAATTTTTGTTTATTTATAAATTTTGTGTGCTTCTGCCCACCCCAAATATATTGAACCCAATTTGTGCCGACCCATTTAAAAAATACTGGCGCCGTCGCTGAACCAATCACGAACCCAAAAGCGTTGCGTGCGGGACCCGCGGGACCCGCGGGATGTGCGGGACGTGCGGGACCAGCGGGACGTGCGGGACCTGCGGGACGGGACCTACTGGAGGAGGCGTCACTGCCGGACGGGACGGGACAGGACAGGACGGGACGGGACAAGAAAAAGTAGTCCCGCATTTTTCTCTATTTCACACGCCCCAGACCGCCCGGTTTACAATTTTGACTTTATATTTTTACTAGCAGGTCAGGCGGCCTGCCGGCCGCCATGACCTCCTAATATTTGAATGACCTGGATACTCCGTTTTGCACAGGATCATTTATCTTAATTAATTTCTTATTTTATTATTATAAAATCACAATATTAGTCATATTTTTTTACTTCTTTTTTTCAAAAAATAGAAAATTGATGTAGAGAGCTGGGAATAGTGGCGTTAACCTTAGAACTCTTAGCTGAATAACCAGTTAAAATTTCAATTCAATCGTGCTTTCCATTGGAGAGATTTTGATGGGACGGACATACATACAAACTTTGAGTTTTATATATTAAGATAATTAATTTTCAAAGTAACACAGAAAGTTACTGCTAAACTCCGTGAGCAGTAAAGCTTTAATATTTTTTAGCCGAAGGTGAAATTTCCTTCATTTTTGCTTAAAAATTCCTATTTCCCGGTTTGGATACTATTGAACAAATGTATTTTAGTCTTAATCTTAGTTTTCACCAAAAAATGACACGCTGTAGCAGCAAGAGCAGCGTGCTGGCATTTTATAGATTAGGATTTGTCGAATTGCAAGCAAAAAAAAAGATTTTTAAAATGTTATTGGTATATGTACTACAATGATATTTAGGGTCCTTGATAAAAGAAACAAAATTATAAATTCAATCAAAGATAGTAGAAATAAGGAAAAGAGAAAAAAAAAGGGGGAGGGGAAATACTTTCTTTTGAAACTTGTCAAAAAATATAAACTAGGAAATTCATAAATAAATTTGAATAAACTATGTATAATAATAAATTAGTATCATTTCAAAAACAGCATAAGTCATAGAATTAAAATTTTATAGGAATCAAATAAAACTGCCTCACACAAAAACAGCAACATTTTTAAAAGGTTTTTTTGCTAATTTGTCTTTTTATAACTTTAATTTTGTTAATTACTTAAAAATTATTGCTTTAAAATAATTTATCATATAAGTAAAAATTAACAAATTACATTTTATGACTTATGCTGTTTTTGCAGGGAATGATATTCATTGCTCAATAATTTGATTAAAAGTAGGTTATTTTACAATAATATTTTATTAAAATGAAAAATAATGTTTCGTATTCAAATTTAGAAAACATAAATACACAAACACGCACAAGATTAACAATAACTAAGTAACTAAAATGCATCTCGCAATCAAAAAATCATTGCGAAAACCGCATAATTGGCCGGAAAAAAAATTTTATAGAACATTTTTGATACAGAATTATCGTATCTTTCTTTTTCAATAGAAGTATTGTGTTCGTAAAATCGATAGGAACTGAAAACATCGCAAAAAACACTTCTGGAGCACTTTTAAATTGTTGCCAGATGTTTGCCGGAACCTCCCCCCCCCCCATTTGGACTTTTGAGACGTTATTCAGAACAACAAAATATATATTATAAAAATTCACCAAAACCTTAATATATAATTATTCCGTATCAAAATCCCCAATTCAGTAGACAACCGCACTTTTATTTCTTCTAGCAATTAAATTCGCATTAAGTAGCCTGTATAAGCCTGTATGATTTTTTCAACTTTTGAATTTAATCCAGTCATGTTGAAATTAAATTATTAATTATATAAATATTATTTGCAGCGAATGCAATCAATAAAGAATAACTCATTTTGGAACACCTCTCTCTAACGGCTTAAGTTTCCAGATAAAAATATAAAATTTGTGACTTTTTTACTTATGATGTAAGTAAAAAGTACTAAACGTAAATTTGGAATATTTTATATTCTGTTTTTAATAATTCATTAAAGAAATCTATCAAATTTTTTCCTATTAATTCGATAATTTTTCAAGATTGCCACTATAAATCAAATTTCGAAATTTGAATCTATTTAGCAATTTCTTTTTCTTTATTTTTACTTTTATTTTTTATTTTTATTTCTAATTTCCAATTTTTATATTTATAGAAGTGGCGTAAAATTTTTTGATTACCTCTGAGTTAATGCATGCCATCTTCATTATGTGGTCTGCTGATATCATTCATCCATGAAACTTACAATTATAATAAATTATACAAAGATATGCACCATTAAGGAAGCAGATTAGGTAAATGCGCATAAAACCAAATAATTGCTACTTCGGAAAATCAACAAAAATTTGATTCGTTACATACAAAAATTATCTATTTTTTTCTTTTGGTGAAAAATTGGTTAATTTTTTGGTAATTATATCATTTTGTTTATTATTTAACGAAAATTATGTAGGTATTGCCGATTTTGGCTACGCCAAGTCGACGTAACATTTTTTGCAAGCTTAAATGAAGCGGCAAATTACACAACAATGGAAAAAAGAAAATAGCGGGTTATGCCATCTTTAAAACAATAAACTGGAGTAAATTCATGGTGTATATACCTTACTTTGAGATGCAGAGGCAAAAAATTAATTGGAACACAGCTCAGTTTTAAAATACCTCATTGCTTTATTTTTCAAGTCTTCATGGGGGTGGCTCATTTTTTTAAAAGTTATTTAGTTTTTTGTAATGTTTGTAAATATTTTTTTTAGTTTTAATTTAGTATGTTATGACTTATGATACATATTTTATTAAACTAATTATTTATTTTACAGCATAACGGTTATTGCTCTAAAATGAAAAGTATATAAGTATATGAAACTTAGAGAATAAAATAATAAAAAAGCATACCAAGATTGAATCTTGTCGGACGGGTAGTTTAGAAGTCATGTTAAAATTAAAAAAAAATTCTGTAAGAAAACCTCATTTTGAATTCAAAATCGAAAGAATTGCTTTACACCATAAATTTTAAAAATTATAATTTATTTCTTAATTGGTTTTTAAACATAATTTATACTCATTCTCAATAATAATATCTCTGCAGTTTGGTATAAGTAACCTAAGTCAGAAAACATAGTTTTGTGTGAATGAAAAGAAGGTCAGAAAACATAGTTTTGTGTGAATGAAAAGAAGTACTGTTAAGTTTTCCTCCGTTCAACCTGTGCGATTGATACTATTTCTTTTCATGCTCCAACCACACACTAATACACTGACATACAGACGAACATTTAACTAAAATTCATCAAAATCTTATCAGGGTACGATAAGGAACATTTTAATACAAAAATTTGATTTTTGATTTTTGAGTGGATTACAATATTTTCCGTTTTTAGCCGCTTGCATTAATAGTGCCAGGTTTTACGGTGCCAGATCCGTAAAATGCTCTGAAACGGCGCGACAAAATAGAATAATGTCTAGAAACAAAATTGAAGGTAATGAAATTTTCAACAAAATATGTTTAAAAAGTTTTGTTGTAAAGGCGATTTTTATATGTCAAAAAACGGTTTCAAAATGTGTAATTTGCATTAGTAAGTTGTCGCATAACTCAAATATAGTAGATCGCAGAAGTTTAAATTTTGTATTTGAGACTCTTATAGCATCTAGTTGTGCATCTCTTATTTTAGGTTGCAATTGTTCGTGTCAAAAGAGCATTCGTTCCTGACGCGCACAAATAGATTAACGAGATTCCTTTACAAACATTCTAAAAATGACAAGCAAGTTATGTGGGGTCACATCCGATTTTTTAATAAAGTGAATCTTTTATAAGAAATTCGATGCCGGGTTCAGATACAATAAATACAATTGCTGTTGCACTGGAGGGTATTCCATACCGCCCAGACCTCCCGGTTTGAAAGCCCAAAAGTGTGTGTATACGTTTTATAATTTTGTCTAATTTTGTCATTTCTAGTGCCAAGTCAAAAATTACATTTTCAGTCGAGGTAAACAATTTAATTTAATAGTTCTTTTAAATTTTAATATTAAATTTATTTTATTTAAATATTAATTTTTTTAAATTAAAAATTAATTATTTTATTTTCTTGTAAAAGGGATCTAAGCCTGGGATCGAAAAGTAAAATTAAAAATTTGATTTTGACAATAAAGAAATAAAAAACTGGGGGGTATTCCATAACCCCCAAAACCCCCGGTTTAAAAACCCAAAGGTGTGTGTGTACGTTGTGTGATTTATCTTCATATGAAATATTTTTATTCTCTTAGAACAAATACATCTACACACCGTTTGTGTGCAAACATAGAGTTTTAGTGCATATTTATACAGCATATATCTATGCGTCGTGAAAACTCTCACCGGGGGGTCTGGGGGGAATATTATAGTAAAATTCCTGGTTTTTGTATGACCAAAACCGGCTTCAAAATGTTCAATCTACATTGGTAACATCGAAGTATCCGGGCTCTTTTGCGAGTAACTGTATGTATACTTGTGTTTTATAAAAAAGAACTAAGTATGATAAGCTATGTATAATAATTTTGATCCTTTTAAAAATTTTACATTTGATCTAAGCACGGTTGACTTTGAAAAATCAAAAATTTCCGCCTGCAAAGGCAAACGTGCAAAGCCAAAGGGCCTCAAAAAATAGTTAGCCCCGAGCCCCACATACCTTTAATCCGGCTCTGCGTCCAAATATGGGAATGACTTAACATCTATATATAAGAGTACTTCTTATTTTGTCCCTTTCGAGCTTACAAGCTCTGCATAGCCTGTAGACGATGATTTATTTTGGTTTCCACACCTGAAAAGTCTTCAGCTTTTGACTTTGTTACGAGCTTGCTCGCAAACTATAGTGCGAAAAAAATGTTGGGTTTTAAATTCAATGTTCCACTACAACTTATTTGACACCCACAACGTGGGACATTTTTGGTTTGTTTTGACGCGTAAATTGGACAATTTTCTTTGTCAGCTCAATGCTGTTAGGCATTTTTAACTTTTGAGAAATTTATCAAAATGTCGGAAAATAAAGAAATTATGAATGCAGGGAAGAAACAGGTAGATCGAAAAAACAAGATCGAATGCTAAAAGACATAAGGGAACTAAATGAGGATATTAAGAGGGAGATGCCGAAATTAAAAATAAAAATTCGGAAATGAAAATTTGGTTGTAAAAGAAAATGTTGAAAGAAATAAGGCCGAAATAAAAATAATAAAAATTTGGAAATGGAAAATTTAAAAAAGAAATTTTAAAAAAGCCGGCCCAAAAAGATTTGAAGCAAGAAAACGGCGTAATCGACAAAATCAATTCGAAGAACAAAATCGAGGGTGGATTGACAACACTAATACTGGCCCGAACGTTGATGAGGTTAAATAGATTTGGAATTTTCATTATTTTTGGATATGAGAAGCTGGCTATTAACCTAAGGCAGCAAAGGAAGTTGGGAATTTTTTTCCAAAGTTGGTGAACTTGCCTTTGTTGTCGAGGACCCAACATTATTATTTTTGATATTTTTAACCAACTCATTTTTGATATTTGAAAGATTGTGACATCTGTTGTTTGTCTGCAACTTCTCCAGTTTTCTGATTTTTGCATCTTATCTTCTTTCCATCTCAACCAGAACATCTTTTCCTCGCAGATTCCTAATCTTGATTTGTTGCCATGAATATCTTTAGATATTCCGTCTAAACATTCTTGATGATTTTGATCATGGGTATAGTTCCCCATTTAGATTTTATTCTAGCTATGCAGTAATTTGATTGTGGTGCTCATCCGAAAAATAAAAATAGGTAATTGGGACAAACCACATGACGTACATCTTCCATATTATCAGGTCATCCATCTAAATACTGGTCAACTTGAAAAGTTGCAATTATTTAAAAATCTACTCTATATCATATAATAATATATGTAGGATCAAAAATAAGCATTTTACAAAATTAATTACATCTAATCAGCTTCCAAACACCAAGAAAACGAAGTTAATGAAGTGAAGCAAAAAAAATTGAGAGCAGCATGACCTAAGCAAAAACTAATAGTGAAAGTTATAAGGAGAAAACAATTTGACATGCTTATTTATTGTTTTTGTTAAATAATCTAATTTTATCAATTTTTTTTAACTTTTAACAGAAGAACCACCGATGATTCCATAATTTGCGTATGTAGTTTGAAACTTACCAATTAAGCCTTTGAGAAATCTTTTTTTTTGGATTTTAAAAATGTGTGACCACAATAAATACATTGTCTCTTCAAACGTGTTCGGTAAATCTCAACGGTTGATTAAGCGTGTTGATTCGCATGATGGATTATTGTTGGTAAGAAATAATGGAATTTAATTCGAGACACCAAACTTTCGTGCCATAAATAAAGTTTTTGTTGTGTGGTGGGATTTATTTATATAAATAGTTTTGAAATTTTATTGCATTAAATTTGCTCTCGTTTTAGTGATATTTGGTTGCAATATGCTTCTGGGAACAAGAAGCATTGTGGTGCAGGTGAGTTTTGATTTTACTGTAACAAATACCTTAATTTGGTGTAGATTTTAATATTAGGGATCACAGCTACAGTAAGAAGTCAACACTACGATCCCGAATTACATGCCACAAATGAAGAAGTCGATGACCATTCGGAATACACCGGAGATGAAAACGCACACGCACATCCAGACTACTCCAAATATTTTGCACTTGACAAATCGAGTACAAACATAGGAGCTTTAGTGCAAGGTGGAAGTGAAAGTGGATTCGTTGCACCTATCGAATTTTCTTCATTTTTCGGAACACCCAATTTTGGTAAGAGCTTTTAATAATTTTTTCCATTTGAAAAATTTGCTGGTTTCAGCTTTCGATGCTTCAAATAAACAAGAAGTTTTAAAACCGATCGCAGGAGTGGAAGTTAAAAATGATAAAATAATAAATGGTTTCGTAACTCCCCAAGACTTCCGAGGAAGTTTTTCAGAATATGACACCAACGGCTTTGGAGCTCAAGATTATTTTGAGCAAGCTCAAAAGCAACAAAAAGCTGAAAACGCAGAAGAAGAAGACGAATTAAGTCCTGGTCCCAGCTATATTTCACATCGAGTTCCTTCCCATTCAAGTAATACGCGTTCCGAGGACGAGAACGATTACGAGACTCCAACTAATTCCAAAACCAAAAATTATGATGCAAAAGCTAAAGAAGAAGATGAAACCGAAAGCGTGGAACAAATTGAAAATTATGAGCCACCTCGATACTCTTCCAATTTTAAACCCTCTCCTGTTGCTAGCACAGCTCCGTTCCAACCATCAAACCCAAGTAAAGGTTTGTTGAGCGTTCAAGAACTAAACAGTCTTCCATACGTGTCTCAAGTTTATAACAATTTTGCACCAACCGAAGCAAAACCAACGCCTTACCAAAAGTACAGCTTCCAACCGGCCGGAAGTAACCTTGCACTGAAACAAGTCATCCCAAAGGAATTCCAAAGCACACCAGCACCTTACAATCCCAGCTATTTGAAGACTAGCCCAAAATATGATTACCAACACCAATCCAGCGAATCTATTCCTCAAAATATAAAACGGGATTGTATCAAAGTCAACAAACAGGTTTCTAATCGAAACAGCAAACTGGTCAAACAACCCATGCAATGCTTCGTTTGTAAGGATCCAAAATCCGGAGCCAAATACGAAAGATGCTCGTACAGCAACGAACCCACACCTAAATCGTATTACACCAGTACTTCTCACTCCCACGGTAATCCCGAAGGTTACAGAAATAAAAGGGACGAATCCGAATCTTACGTTAATCCATATGACGAAGTAAAAGCTAAATCACATGAATATTACTCGCAACCCGATGACTTCGAAAAGAATTTCTACAAAACACCAAATTTTGATGACTTCACCAACGAAGGGTACAGTTTTTCACCAGAAAGCAAAGAAAATGAAAAGGAAGCCGAAGAAAAAAGTTCGTCGGAAATTCAATCTCAAGAACTGTTGAAACAGAAAGACAATTGTAAGAAGTCTCACAAAAATGGAGTCACTTGTACTGTATGCACGAATGCCAAAACAGGCGCAAATTATGAGCAATGCTCGTATGAGTCCGAACCAAACGAAAAAAAGTATGCGTATGTAAGCGAGAAAAAGTTTGATGGTGATGGTAATCCTGTCGAAGAAAAGGAGGAAGATGGAGATGAGTCCAAATCGGTGGAAGCGAAGCAAGAACCATCGTCACAAGAAGATGAGGTTGAGAACTACGAGGAAAATGAAGATGAAACGAAAGAAAATACAGAAGAAGAAGATGGGGCAAAAAATTCTAAATTGAGCGATAAGGAGTATGAAATTCCATCACATTTCGAAGAAGATACTTTTGAGAGGCAAAACTATGGAGTTAGAGGGTTGGATCCAAAATTGTATGGAAGTTTAAATGATTCGCCAAAAAATGAGAAAGAAGAACGAGGACCACAAAAGTTTGAACACATCGACGATTACCATCTTAAATTGTTTCCACAATTGAATAATCAAGAAAGCAGAACGAAAGAGTCACGTGCCAAGCCAGATAACCCATATTTTGAAGATTTGACCGCCAAAAAGGATGTCGAAAAGGTGTTGGAAGAATTTAGCAAGAAGGATAGGTCAAATTGTAAGCAGGTGTCAAAAAAAGGGATGACGTGTTACTTGTGTGTCGATAAAAACGGAATTCAACAGGAAGAGTGCATGTACGTGTCCGAGTCGAAACCTCAGAGTTCCCACGTTGCTTATCACGAAGTTCAACATTTGAAAGTGCCAGAAAAAAAGAATGTAAGTGAAGCGGAGAGTCAAGTGAAACCAGTTCTGGTGAAAGAGAATGGCAAGAGGAAGACTTTTTTCAAGAAAGCCACAACTGCCGAACCGATCGATTCCGAAGAAAATCCTTCCAATTATGAAATTAAAAAACTCACAACTGCAAAAACAAACGAGCACAAATCGAGGATAAAACGAAGTACCAATTCCAAAGCTGCACCAAAGAAATCAAACAAGAATGAAGATCCAGAACCACAGTTTGACATTAACGACGAAGGTGGTTTGTATTCGGCCGAAACGGCTCCTGTTTACAGCAAAGAATTGGGATTAACTTTATCCAAATACATAGTAGAAAAATCGCCAATCGAGATTGAGTATGATAGGTCAGTTAAAAATTAGTAAAATTTAAGTAAATTATTGTTAAATTTTTTGTTTTTTAGATGATAGGGAAAAAATTAAATTATGTGTAGAGATGTATTGTTAATTGTTGATTTGAATAAAATGATACAAAAAATAATTTGATCTATTATCTGTACTACCTGAGAGTTTTCACGAAAAAATTAAAATTGATTTTTAATTTTTATTGGCCTAATTACTTGAAAATCCCCAAATTTTCAAAAATTATAAACGTGAAGTATCAATTCTTATCTTTATCCATTCTTTCCTTGGACAATCAACACTTTTGAGTACAGGAAATAGTCTTTGCATCCCATTAATTGAGTGATCCCTAGCAAGTCGTCTTGGCTTTAATCGCATACGCCCACTATTTGAAGATCAAAACTTAATAGAAACAACATTTGCTTTCAAAATAAATGTATTTTATAATAAATAAAAATTTGTTCAATAATAATTTTATTATTTATTTTATAAAATAGATAAAAAAATGTAATAATTAAAATAATTAAAAATTCGTTAACAATAAATTATGATTTTAAAACGGATTCTAAAAATTCAAAACTGCAATCGATCAATTGTTTAGAACCTTTGCAAAGATCGATTTTATCATAATTGGAACATTGTTCTATTAATTTATAAGCTACGCTTACATCCTTGAATTGCATATTTCTTGCTATATTTTCTGGAAGCAATTCTCCGGTTTCAGTTATAGCACCAGATGCTATAAGCACGCATTTGGTAAAACATCGAAGATCTTCGTTATCATCTACTTCTCCTAAATCTTCAAAAATATTTTCCAGTTTTGTATCAACATTTATTTCAGCCATGCATTGTTTTTTGACCTCTTCGTGTGTTTTAAAATAATTCTTTACCATTGTTCCAGCAAACTAATAAAATACAATAATTAATAATAATTTTATTAAACGCTGGGCCGTTATCATTTACTCTGTCTTCTCAACATTTGACTGTTGATTGAATCAATTATTGCAACTGGGGCTGGGACAATTTTTCGATTAATCGATAAATATCGATAGTTATCGATTAATCGATATTTCGATAGTTAGAGGTATTTCGACAGTTTCAATATTTTTAATTTAGGTTATTGTCTTATGTTTTCTGAACTTCCCAACTCTTGCTAATTTTTTGTTATCCAGTTTTCAGTTGCCGGGAAACTGTCAGTTTTCTAAGAAAGCGCATATTATTTCGATTAATTAATTAATATCGATTAATTATCAAAGTATCGATATATCGAAGTATCGATAATTATCGAAGCAACGATATATCGATAATTATCGGAGTATTGAGGTATAAAAAATTATCGGTATATAGTATAGTATCGATAATATCGATATATAGATATTTCGATAATTATCGACATATATCGATGAATCGAAATTATCGATAGTTTTTGAATTATTGAAATTTGATATCGATTTTGAATATCGCCCAGCCCTAATTACAACACAACAATCTGGTATAAAAATTCAGGATGTGAAGATATACAGAGGTGCTGACTGCGGATCAGACCGTTGCTTACTGATATCAAAAATATACATACTGTTGTATACTCCACAAGAAATTAAACTACACTAATTCGACTAGACTACTCACAATAGGAAGGCCACGACTATGACATGACTGCCTCCCTAACATCTGAGCTATTGGTATATGCCCCTTCGTGCAGCCATACCAACCCTCAGATATTAACTGTGTCCAATCCTGGTCCGCCCTTCCTAATCCCTACTTTATTTAAATTCAAATATACAATCTACATAAATACAATTTGTACAGAGCCGTACTCACATACACCACACATACCATTTTCACCTTATGCTTCGAAAGACGAAACAGTAGAAGAAAATGAAGTTAAAAATAAAAAGTACAATATCAGACATTTGTTTGGCAGAAGATTGAAAGAAAAATTAACAATAATGGAACGGACAACAGAAGAAGAATACGGGCATATAATACCCCATATATTGCAATCTGCACATTGAATCACTAGGAACACAAAATCCTAAAATAAATAAACCCTATTGGTGAAACGAAGATATCGAAGAAGAAATTAACCGAAAGAAGCTATTATATCAAAAATTTCTTCAAAAGAATGATACCAAAAGCTAAGAGCTTTAAACGAAAGATGCCTAAATGGAGGAAAACTCCAAAAGAATGGAGAACCTCATATATAACAGCTACACAAAAATGGTTCCAAAGACGACACAAATAACTATAGAGGTATCTGAATCAGTTCTCTGGGAGAAGAATATAACGAAACAGACAAAAAAAAGAATCTATCATGTACGGCGCGGAAATGTGGGATTTAAGTTCAATCAATAAATTGAAATTGCTAGCCACAGAAATAGATTGCCTGAAAAGAAGTTATAGAAGATCTAAGACTGGAAAGGATAAGATATGAAATTATAAAAAGTAACATGAATATGAAGATCGACATAGCGGAAGAAGTTTAAAAACGATAACTGATATGGTTCGGACATTCAACAAGAAGGGAAGAAAATAGATGGCCACGAAAAGTGTTACAATGGATCTCGCCGGAACGGAGGAAAAGAGGACGGCCTAGGAGAAGCTGGAGAGACGATGTAGATGATGCAATGATTTTCAGAAATATACACTGAACACTTGGTTCAGAAGAGTTAATCAGTTTTGCACCGATGAAAAAAAAATTAATAAATATAATGATTTTTTCTTCAATACATATTATGAATGATTCATCAATATGATGAATTTCGTTCATCGGCTCAAAAATGAAGAATCATTGATGTAGGTACCTTTCTTTCGGTGTTAAAAGAAGAGTTATGCCAAGATAAAAAGGGATGGAAACTAGGAATGGAGAGGCGGCCCCGACCGTAGTAGAAGATTCGTACATATACAGGGTGGCGCGCGGCAGACGTATGGATTTCAAAATGGAATAAAACTCAGACTATTACAAAATGGCCAATAGTATAAATTTATTTGGTTGGGTACACAAGGGTTAAACGAAGAGTATGGCGTCATAGGAAAACCTTAGTTGCGACTCGGAAACGTTTAGGAATCACTGGCATAGTCTGTAAAGGTGGTATTTTATTGCATATGTCTTAAAATTAAACTTTAGTGCTCGTGAACTACATATTGATAAAACTTATAGCCTCTACGGACGAGCAATGTCAACTGAACCGACAAGTAACAAGAAGTTATTATGCTCCGAATAAAAAATTTAATTTTCTCTGTGCTTTTGTCAAATATCAAATATTAAATTATCAAATATCAAATATCAAATTATCAAATATCAAATATCAAATATCAAATTATCAAATTATCAAATTATCAAATATCAAATAATCAAATATCAAATATCAAATAATCAAATTATCAAATATTAAATATCAAATATCAAATATCAAATATCAAATATCAAATATCAAATATCAAATATCAAATATCAAATATCAAATATCCAATATATAATATCAAATATCTAATATCAAATATCCAATATCAAATATCAAATATTTATTATAAAGTATCATAATATATCAAATATCAAGTATCACACATCAAATATCAAGTATAACATATCAAAAAATATCAATATCAAATATTAAATAAAAAATACGTACTTTATTTTGATGAGAAATATTAAAAGTTGTAAAGAAGAGAGCAATAATTACAAGATATTTCATTTTTATGATCGATGTAATGTAACTTACTACACTATTCGTATTAGATCTACTCTAGATGTACCTTAAACTTGCCATTTTATACAATAAATTAGTTAATTAATTCCGTGTTTTCGTTTTATTGAATTAACACATAATCAAGCAATAAAATAATTAATTACTTATTGTGTAATTTATTGTATGTAGTCAATACGTAAACATGAATTTTTTAAATCCTGAATTTTGGCTCAGACATATTATCTAATAGGTATTTATGGTACAAGTGTCTTCTAATTTATTAATTAATTCTCAAAACTTTATCCAATACCTCTAAATAACAGTTTAAAATGTAATTTTTTTTAAAGTAAAAATAATGTAAATCATCAAAGCCAGGTCTGTACAAAGGATTTCTTTTGAAATTTGAAGTTGAATTTTAGGATATTTTGGATTTGGAAGATTGGAAAATTTGGATTACAAAAAATATTATAATTAGTTTTTGAGAAGTTAAAATTAAAATTAAAATCGAAGGCAAAGTGAAATTTATGCGATGTGAGCATCTGGTGGATAAGCCGCGCTCGCAATCGCGGTTCCATTTTAAAAGCAAATTTATTTAGAGTTAAATTTATTAATTGAAATGATTGGAAATTATTTTTCCGATTTTGTTGAGCTAGCTGGCAAACCGAAGGTAGAAAAGGAAGTCCGGGAAATTTTTTTCTGGCGTTCCACATGAGTATATTGATATAATATTTCATTTTTGAAAATTGAATCAAGAACTAACAAACCTAGAAAGGCAAATATCTTAGAAATAAGAGACCACATGGAATCTTTTGAATGAGGCACTCGACAGTCATATTTATTATTTTCTTATAATATAATCCCAAGTATTATAATTTTTCCAGGTCAGAGAACAATACGTTTTGTAAATAAAAGTCTGGAAGAAGATCCAAATTTATCGATTCGTCGTCGGTCGCAGGAATAGAGGATCTGTCCGTCTACTACATGGAAAATTTTGCGCAAAGATCTTGGCCTTTTAGCCAAGGAATTACAGCCACAAGATTATCATGTGCGTCGTTCTTTTGCCAATTGGGCTAAAGCAGTTGAAACTGCTGAAGTTGCTGCATATGGAGGGAGACCAATCCACAAGAGACCCACAGACTCCTCTACATCCTGGAAAAATGCACCGTTTGATGGGGTTTATACGCTAAAAGAGGTCAGAGTTGGCGTTACAGTCAATTTTATTTGTCAGAGAAATTTTTGCCAGGGCTACGACAATAAAAAAATTTTAAAAATGAATATGTCATCGTATCTCCAAAAATGTTTAACCGATTCAGATAAAATTTGGTGTGCTGATGATTGGAGGTATTGCGGCAGAAGTGATGTTAATTTTAAATTCACAATATAATCAGATAAATTAATGAGACATATATAATTAATCAGTCGTACATTCCCCTTGTAAGAAAATGCTAATTTTACGTTGCCTTTTCCCTGGACAAGCACAAATTATGTGCTTTTAAATATAATGTTTGGTACTGATTGTGTTTTCTATGTTTGTTTACTTTTACATAAAATAAATAAAGTTAATTAAAAGTTTTAATGAGAATGCAAAAAACAATGTGTTAATCATACATATTAGCACACATAAATGAGATATCAGTACGGTCGTAAAATGATGTGCTTATTTAAATAATGTAACTAATTAATTAATTAACTTCTAATACAAGGTTAATAATATTATACTCGTAGGGAACAGTTCCAGCCCGAGGGCTAATGTTTAAATTTTTTTGATGCTTTTGAAGTGTCATTATGTGCTAACGCCTTTCACTAAGAAATAAAAAAATTTTTTTTTGGCACTTAGCCCCTTATTTACTTCAAGTCCTCAATTAAACAATGTCCCCGAAAGCAGCTTCATCTAGATCAGGGGTCTCAGGGGTCCGGCCTAAGTGCCAGACTGACTGCTCCACAAAACCCCGAGGGCTAAGATCTAGCTAGCTTATCAGATTAAGATTACTTTTTGAGAACTTTCTGTTGTGTTTTAACAACTATTTTTGTATGATTTCTATGTTTGATTTGATTTATGAAAATAAATTAAAGATTTAATTAAATAAATTAAATGAGGGTGGTCGTTTTAAACATTTACTTAAATAATGTAATGGTTTAACCTTCATTAACAAAATAATTTTTTAATAAAAATAAAATTTTTGTGAGTTTAATTTTTTGTTTTGTAGTGCTTTTTTTATTATTTTCTGATTTTTTGTGAAATGGATTGCTTTTTCAAAACTTTTTACTAGACAAAAGTTGTAGTCCATTAAATTTTCTATCCGGAATGGGGCGTCAGATTTTTGTAAAATGTTTTGTTTAGAAGATACAGCGATTTGAAAAATTGCAAGAAAAAAAAAGTTCAAAATTTTCCACATTTTTTTACTTACTTTTTTTCATAACTCGAAAGCCGTTGAATTTAGACAATAAAAGGTATGAATCTTCTTTGTAGATTATTTCACGCTCTTTAAAAAAGTACTTGATCATTTTTACTGAAAAATCAATATTTTCCGAGCTATGGCCATGTGAAAGTGGAAATTTAAAAAAATGGTTTAAGGAGGCCTAACTCTCGAGGTGACGGCACCAGGCGGGGCGGCAGGTTTTTTTGAGTTTATTTATAAATTGTGCCCACCTAATTACAAAATGTTATCGCCATCACTGAATATTTATCATAAATACAAGAGTTTGTTTTGTTTTAAAGTTTTGTCAATTGGGCATTTAGAAATTTTAGAAAGAGCGCAACTAGAACTTTAGAAAAAAGATTGGATGTTTAAAAATTTTCCTGAAATTATATAATTTTTAAATAAAATATACAATATTTACGTAATGCATTTAGTGAAAACCGAACGTAAGCAATTTTTATAAAATTATTAAAAAACTAGCATTTATTTCTAGTTATGCATTCTCTCTTTTTATATGTTTCATTCAGCAAAAAATTATCTAATGTTATAGCATTTTTATTACTTTAATTTAAAAAATTTATATAACATATAATGATAACATGTAATTTGTGTTACCAGAAAAATTTTGTGAAAATTAATTTTCTCATTATTTTGGTCACTTAGAGCAAATAAACTAAATTTTATGACTTTGTCGCTTGATTTCTTTTTGCATAACTACGTCCAATTAGCAATTTAAAAATTAATGATTTAAAAAATAAATCGTAATTTTATTCATACCAAAGCATCCTGCACCACACGAGTTTCATGTTTCTTTCTTTTTTAGTGACGATTTTCAATACTTGAGGCTGATACCCTTTTCTTCACCTCGAAATATGTATCTATCGGATACAAATCTGTTCGACAAATTAATAAAGTAAATGGCTCATAAACAAATAGTCAAATGGGAACAATAAAAAGTTCAAATGCATGCATTTAGTTGGTTCCATTCACAATAAAAATGATTTAGTTTGACCTTCTTCTTCAAGTGCCTTATCCGATTCCGGGCGTATGGCTATCATTTCGACTTATTCTGTCTGTATTCAAAACTTCTATAAAAATTAACAACTCTAATTTGGTCCAAATTTCGGACAACTTCCAAATAAAAATAATACCAATTTTATTCACTCAAATCAAAACTTTATTGCACAAAATCAAATCAAAATCTAAATACTGAAGGGCAAATTGTTATTTTTACGGGACCTTCCCGCAAAAGCGTCCGATAACGTCAACGGACCACCGTATTGGAAGGGCAAGTATCACTTTCTTTTCTACCAACTTTAACATTGTTGGCTGGAAAAGACGCACAAAATTCAAAATTTTACATTGTTTACAAGAATTATTTACAAACAATTTCAGGTACAAATAATTAAAACTCATATTTACAAAACAATCCAAAACTTACAAAAATTAAAATTATTTTCAAAAAAAACATCTCTCATATATGAATAACAAATCAAAATTACAAACTATCAACATTTTTTAAATGAAGATTATGTAACACGACATCTTTTTCTCCACTGGTTTTCTTTGGCAACATAGCAGGTGGTTCGTAAAAAAAACATCCAGGTTGTGGTAAAAAATCTGCAATAAAAGTTATTTCCACCTAATGGACTTCCATAAAATAATCTTCGCCGTAGGCGGATGTTTGTTCGCAAATCCTAAAGTAGCAATTAAAACGTTAAACCTATTTAATCTTCCCAATTTTTGATCTTGCGCTGGGCACCGGTCCACCCTTGATTTTAAACATGACTTTATTTTTGTGCTTCTCATCTTCTTCATTTTCCGGATCTTCATTTTCCTTTTTTCCGGTTCAATTTTATCAACCTTTTCCATAATTATCGCATCATGTTCCGAATCATCATTTGACTTTTCGGCCTTATTTTTATCCAAATTTTCCATTTCTTCTCCGCTATCGTTTGCAATTATTGCTTCTGTTTATGTTTCATTGGAATTTTCTTTATTTTCTTCCTGCTCTACATTTCCAAAATTGTTTTTCGTTTTATACATTCTTTTCAGTTTTTTTTCGAAATTATATTTCTTTTTCTTTTTTAAAGCTTCCATTTCGTTGATTTTCCGAATCACCAACACTGCCACTACTTTTGCTCGTTTCGGTTATCCAGATTTATGTACTTTTCTCAATTTCATATCTTAATTTCTCTCATAAACAAACAATAAAACCCAAATACCAAGTATACCGGAGATCAAAAAATGATGAACCATCAATAAAAAATCATATTAAAAGAAAGAGAAGAAGAAAACATAAGTAAAGAGAAGGGAAAGATCTTTCGACGAAGTAAGATACAACCAAATTCCCAGACAATGAAATTGAAGTAACAAAAGTAAAAGGCGGCTTCGAAATGAAGAGTAAAGAAAAAAAGAAAAGCTGAATGCATTGGAAACCCACTGGAATGATAAAATTCAAGAAATGAAACCGCTAAAAGAAAAATTGGAGGAAAAAATGAAGAAAGAAGAAGAAAAAATAGTAAAATTTGAGAAACAATTAGAGAGGGGAAGGGGAGAAAAAAAGAGGGAGAACGTAATTATTAAGAACCTATCAATATCTGGAAATGTAACCCGAGAACACCTCGAAGAATTCTTGAAACAGTGGATGCAAATACAGATTGAGGTTGTAGGCGTATTTAAAATAGGAAGAGTCGCTGAAAAGCAAGTATTTGTGGCAAAATTGAAGGAATATCATCAGAAAAGAGTTGTAATGGTAACGGAATTACATCGAAAATGACAATCAAACAATCAAATATGGGCGATAGCAAGGAATGAAATGGGAAACGGGAAGAGAGTTAAAGTGGAGTATCAAAAGATAATTAAACGGAATGAAACGTTTACCTATATAGAATAAGTAAGACAATGCCCTCAAGAATGGAAAGCAATAGAATCCAACCCGCAAAAACTGCTACAGTTGAAGGAAGGAACACCCATTGTTGATTTCTTCGTTACCAACCGAAATATTTGGAGAGCCCACTTAGAACAAAGACACTTAGAACATCAGCGATGGCCAAAGCTTGCGTTTCAATATCGTTCTAGGGGAAAGAAATACCAGGGAAAACCCCGAAAGCGATGGCAATAGGAAGTAGGAACACGCCTAAAGGCCTAATCCCTGATGTGATTGTTTTCAAAGATGCACATAATCAAACAATAATAATTAATTTCTTATTCTGAAATTCAATGTATGCAAATAATATATAAAAAAAATTATTTTCTTGTGTTTAAAAAAAAAACCTGAAATTCGCATAAGTCTAGACAACTTTATTATTATGCTAAATTCATCGGAAGAGCAAATTATCCCCGTCCTTGGGAACTATTGATGTTTTCGATAACTGATTCAATTCTTCTTCTAAAAATAAAGTTATTTCAAAACTAGATTTTAACTCTTTATTGTCTAGAATCAACGGCTTCCGAGTTCTGAATTTCATTAAAATAGATGTTTTGAGAAATTCAAGGTTTTCTATATGAAAGCAGCTTTCGCTAATTACCTATTTTATGTTCGCAATTATTTTTATTATTATTCTATTATTATTATTAAGCACAAACCTTATGAGCCGACGTCATATTTTTCTGAGAAAAATATTTAAAAAAATCTTTTTCTTAATTCAAACTTTCGAGAGTGAGGCCCCTTTAAAGCATTTTCGTAAAATTTCAGCTTCACGTGACCGTAGCCTTGAAAATATTGACTATTCAGTAAAAACGGTTTAGTGCTTTTTTAAAGAAATATTTTTGAAATAATCTACCAAGGGGTAAATATCTCGAAAATTTTGTGTACACTTGTTTGGAATTCCCTTGGAAATCCTTGGAATTTCCTGGAATTCCTAAGAAATCCCTGAGATTCTTTTGAAATCCTTGGAATTCCTTAGAAATCCTGGAATTCCTTGGAAATCTCTGGAATTCTATGGAAGTCTTTGGAATTTTTTTGGAAATCGATGGAATTCATGGAAATCATTGGACTTATTTGGAATTCTTTGTAAATCGTTAGAATTCTTTGGAAATCATTGATGTTCTTTGATAATCATTGCAATTCTTGAAAATCTTTGGAATTCTTTAGAAATCATTGCAATTCTTTGGAAATCTTGGAATTCTTTGAAAGTCTTTGGAAATCTTGGAAATCATTGGAATTTTTTGGAAATCATTGGAATTCTTTAGAAATCATTGAAATTCTTTGGAAATCATTGAAATTATTTGGAAATCATTGGAATTCTTTGGAATTCATTGGAATTCTTTGAAAATCATTGGAATTCTTGAAAATCTTTGGAATTATTTAGAAATCATTGAAATTCGTTAGAAATCATTGGAATTTTTTGGAAATCATTGGAATTCTTAGGATATCTTTGGAGTTCTTGGAAATCCCTGGAATTCCTTAGAAATCGTTGGAATTCTTGAAAATCTTTGGAATTCCGAGCCTTTTGTACAAAAATTTTACTGGATATTTACCCCTATTTACCACAGTGGTGGCTTGGGAGACCACAGTGGTGGCTTGGTGTGATCGCTAGTTGAGTTATGAGCGGAAATTCTGCGTTCAATTCTCGGACTTGGCAGAATTTCTTAGCTCAGCCCTCTGGTGAACATCAAACTGTGGATCGAAATACTAATAAGATTCCTTAACATCTTAATGGAAAACGGGGTACAATAAGCCTAGAGCTTCAGTAAAAAGTGGGCATTGAACCACTAACCGTGCAGCTAATACGAATAATACTCCTTGTAATCTACAAACTAGATTCAAACCTTTTATTGTCGAAAATCCATAACTTTCGAGTTATGAATTTAAGTGTAAGTAAAAAAATGTTGAAAATGTTGAGCTATTTTATTTTTGCTTTTTTTTCAAAACCCTATCTTTTAAACGAAACATTTTTCAGGATTTGCTTCATTTAAAAATTTTTCATTTGAAACTCAAAATATGAGTATTGAAAATGAGGGAGGCCATTTTGAACATTTACTTAAACAATCAATGTAATCCTTGAATCTTAATTAATAAATAATTTTTCAATAAAACTGAAAATTTTGTGAATTTAAATTTTTGTTCTGTAGCTGCCTTATTTATTATTTTCTGATTTTCTGTGAAATGAATTGGTTTATCAAAAAAATTTACTGGACAAAAGTTGTAGTCCGTTGAATTTCCTATCCGAAGTGGGGCGTCAGATTTTTTGTAAAATGTTTCGTTTAAATGATACAAAGAAAACTCAAATTTTTCAAGTTTTGTACTTCTTTAATTATTCATAACTCAGAAGCCGTTGATTTTTGACAATAAAAGGTTTGAATCTAATTTGTAGATTATTTCGCTCTCTTTAAAAATGCACTTAAAATTTAAAAAAATGCTTTTAAGAGACCCAACTCGAAGGGTTTAAATTTAGAAAACAAATTTGTTATAATTGCTTTTTAATTCTTTTAATGAATTCCTTAGATCGTCATCTTGGCTTTATCCAGGATGGTAATTGTCGAGTGCTTTCTCCTTCCGCAGACCAGGACAGCCTCAGTCTTCTCGGGAACTATTTTTATAGTCGCATGTGTCTTAGCCACACACAGATGTTTCATATGGCTTCATTTGTTTGTAGCCCATCTTAACTAACATTCCAAAGGGTTGGTGCAAGGACCGAGCCCTGAGGAACTCCGCATTGAGGCCAGGAGAAATCTCACTAGCCTACTGGTTTTGCTAACGGTATTCCATCGGTTTTCAGAGTAGGAAGCCACGATTCTCCTAAGGTAGGGTTTATTTCTCTTCGTTCTAGCTATCTGAAGATATTATCCCGTCGAACCGAATTCAAAGCATTTTTGAGGTCCAAGCAAGCCCCCACCAAGGCTTATTTTCTGGTGCGTATTGTGCCGATCTTTGATTCTTTGCAACCTCGGTTAGGAGTCTGCTGAGGAGCATCCAAAAAAATAGCTTGCTGGTATGATTGAAGAGGAACAGCGGTCTGTACGACGATGGTTTACCGATCGGCTTGGTTCCCTTTCTTATGAGAACTTATTTCCACTCACGAGGGAATTCGCCACTCCTTAAGATCGAATTAAATGTTTTCAGTAGTAGATGTGACTGTAGTTCGCCTAGCCTCTTATTCAGATTGATGGTGAACACCGCTGTCGCCAACTCCGCCTCGGTGAACAGAGGAATTGTCCTATCATTTGGTAGTTCCGGGGTTTTTCTGTTGGGATTCGACGGGAAAAGAGTCCTCTGAAATTCCGGAGTTACCTCTTTGTCAAAAACGCTGGATAGCTATTTTATATCTCCTCCTCCAGACGTCTCTGTCTAGATCTAAGAGAAGGTTATCCCATATTTTTTACTTGCCTAGGTCAATCTCAGCTGTGTGTAAGTTCAGTTTTTCACCCAAAATGGTACCGGCCCCACTGCTGATTTAATTTATTTACCAAAGGGTTAAGTAAACGCAATACTAGATTCTAAAAGTAATCATGGAATTATTAATGAGAATTAATCGGTCATACATTCTCCTTGTAAGAGAACATTTACTTGGACATTGCATTCTATGAACAATAACTTTTAAATTAAATTTCCAAATTTAATTATATTTATTACATTTTAATTACATTTCTACAAAGTTAACGTCCGATTTTTCCCCTTCAGATATCTATCGGATAATGAATCCGTTCTACAAATGAATGAAGTTGGTTCGTTGAATAATTTGTCGGGCGGATTCCTTATCCGTTAGATATCTCCAGGTGAAGAAATCGAACATAAGACTAAAAGTACCATCAATATCAATATCTTTTTTTAAGATTTCTAAGATTTTTCTCATTTTTGCATCTTTTTTTTTTTCCTTGATTTCTTTTGCTTCTTTGCGATCAATTCCTCTGCAACTTACACTTAATTGTTCATGTTCACGCTCTTCACGGTAGTTTGTAGTCCAAATTTGTGCAGCAATCGAGCTATTTTGTGTGTGACTGGGACGAGGTAGAAGATCTTGTTGTATCCAGCTAGCATTTCCAGCTAGGCTTTTTTCTCTTTGTTTCTGTCGTTCATCGCTCTATTATCTATCCATTATTTCCAGCGATTATTTTTCTGGTGTTAACTTCCCATTGTCACATGAATGAATTTTGTCACACAATTTTATCAAATAATTATTTTCGTCCATATTTAAATTAATTTAATTTTTTTCCCAGAATTTTGGATCTTTTTCTATATTCGTCTACGTTTCGCCCAACTTTGTTGTGGCCCTCGTTAGGACTAGAAATTGTTTTATTAAATAAAGAATATGAATAATTTTTTTGCAAATTTTACCTAATAATAACAACAATGCAAGTATTTATAATATAATAACTTTTTTAATCAACCATTTAATTCACTTTAGTACTTGACTGTTGTGAAACTTGATTAATGGCAAATTCGTCTCCAACTGAATATATTTTTATTGAAAATTATAACAAAAATATTGAAACTTTACTTTAAGTTTATTTCCAAATTTAAACAAATTTCGGAGCTCATCCCAACATTATTTTACATGCATTGTTAATTGTATAATTGTGTTGGAAAAAAAGTTAATTTAATGATAAAACACTTGATAGAAAAACAGCTTACACATTGCAAGTTGTACGTTGAACCTAGAATTGCAATAAAATTACAGTTATTACTATTTTTATTATTATTGTGATTTCTAAGCGCAAAATTAAAATATTTAAAATTATATTTGCATAAAAAAATGGAAACCATGGTTTTCCGGCTGCTTTCAGAAATGTTTTCGGCGGAAAAGTCGTCTTGGAGATGTTTATGTTTTTACTAAAAATAATACAGAAATAATAAACTAAGATTACAATAATCGTTCTTACTGGTTTTTTAAAGTTGCCAACCCTTCAGAGAGAAGATGTGTAAGGTTTAGGATGACAGTATTTACATATTGCTATATACTGGGGTATAAAAATTCTAAAATATAACCTACCCCCAGCAATCGAATTTTTAAAATTAACTATTAAAATATTTGAAATTTTTCAATTTTAAACGCCAGGAAAAACTAGAAAAATATAGTAAACTAAGATTAGGACTAAAAATATTTGTCCAATATTCTAAATTAGTGGATATCCTGCAATATGTACTGGAGGGTGTTCCACACCTCCCAGACCCCCCGGTTTACTTTTAATTTATTTATAATAATTATATAAATAACTTACAAAAGTATTTTAGGAATTTGGACGTTGACGTTTCACTTATCTTTGTTGTAAGCATCTTCAGGACTGCAAATTTATATTCAATTACAAAGTTGACACTATATCTAATAAACATTCTTTCCTTAATACACTGTAAGTATTATTGTGATTCAAAATTAAATTTTGCATCCTGTTGATGTTGGGGAGTTTGTTTGTTTGCTTTGATGCTGATGCCCTTGCTGAAATACTTATGTACACAGCCCGGACAAATTGTATTCAATTTTGAATCACAATACTTACAGTGTATTAACTAAGTTAAGAATGTTTATTAGATGTAGTGTCAACTTTATAATTGAATATAAATTCCAAGTCCAAATTCCTAAAATACTTTTGTAAATTAATTGAAATAGACGAAAATTATCTATTATATAAAGTATATAAAAATATAAAGTCCAAATTGTAAACCGGGGGGTCTGGGGTTGTGGAACACTTTCCAGTACATATCGTAAGATTTCCACTCTTTTGGAATATTTGGAGAAGATGGAGAATTTTTAATTTTACAAATTTTGCCAGAAAAAACCGGAAAAATATATTAAACTAAGATTAGCACTAAAACTATTTATCCAATATTCTAAATGAGTGGATATCCTGCGGTATGTACTGGAGGGTGTTCCACACTCCCCAGACCCCCCGGTTTACTTTTAATTTATTTATAATAATTTATAATTAATTTAATTTATATTAATTATAAGAATAATATAAAAATATAAAATTAAAATCGTAAACCGGGGGGTGTGGAACACCCTCCAGTACATATCGCTAGATTTCCACTCTGTTAGAATACTTGGAGAAGATAGGAAATTTATAATTTTATAAATTTCGCCAGGAAAAACCGGAAAAATATATTAAACTAAGATTAGGACTAAAACTATTTCTCCAATATTCTAAATGAGTGGATATCCTGCGGAATGTACTGGAGGGTGTTCCACACCCCCAGAGCCCCCGGTTTACTTTTCATTTATTTATAATAATTTATAATTGATTTAATTTATAATAATTATAAGAATAATATAAAGTCAAAATCGTAAACCGCAAGGTCTGGGGGTGTGGAAAACCCTACAGTACATATCCCAAGATTTCCACTCTGTTTCCACTCTGTTTTATAGGAAATTTATAATTTTATAAATTTCGCCAGGAAAAACCGGAAAAATATATTAAACTAAGATTAGGACTAAATCTATTTATCCAATATTCTAAATGAGTGGATATCCTGCGATATGTACTGGAAGGTGTTCCACACCCCCCAGACCCCCCGGTTTACTTTTAATTTATTTATAATAATTTATAATTAATTTAATTTATAATAATTATAAAAATAATATAAAAATATAAAGTCAAAATCGTAAACCGGGGGGTCTGGGGAGTGTGGAACACCCTTCAGTACATATCGCTAGATTTCCACTCTGTTAGAATATATTAGAATAGAAAAAATATATTAAACTTAGATTAGGACTAAAACTATTTATCCAATATTCTAAATGAGTGGATATCCTGCGGTATGTACTGGAGGGTGTTCTACACCCCCCAGACCCCCCGGTTTACTATCAATTTATTTATAATAATTTAAAATAAATTTAATTCATAATAATTATAAGAATAATATAAAAATATAAAGTCAAAATCGTAAACCGGGGGTCTAGGGGGTGTGGAACATCCTCTAGTACATATCGCTAGATTTCCACTTTGTTAGAATACTTGGAGAAGATAGGAAATTTATAATTTTATAAATTTCGCCAGGAAAAACCGAAAAATATATTAAACTAAGATTAGGACTAAAACTATTTATCCAATATTCTAAATGAGTGGATATCCTGCGGTATGTGCTGGAGGGTGTTCCACACCCCCCAGACCCCCCGGTTTACTTTTAATTTATTTATAATAATTTATAATTAATTTAATTCATAATAATTATAAGAATAATATAAAAATATAAAGTCAAAATCGTAAACCAGGGGTCTGGGGGTTGTGGAACACCCTTCAGTACATATCGCAAGATTTCCACTCTGTTAAAGTACTTGGAGAAGATAGGAAATTTATAATTTTATAAATTTCGCCAGGAAAAACCGGGAAAATATATTAAACTAAGATTAGGACTAAAACTATTTATCCAATATTCTAAATGAGTGGATATCCTGCGGTATGTACTGGAGGGTGTTCCACACTCCCAGGACCCCCCGGTTTACTTTTAATTTATTTAAAATAATTTATAATTAATTTATTTTATGTTAATTATAAGAATAATATAAAAATATAAAATTAAAATCGTAAACCGGGGGGCCTGGGAAGTGTGGAACAACCTTCAGTACATATCGCAAGATTTCCACTTTGTTAGAATACTTGGATAAGATAGGAAATTTATAATTTTATAAATTTCGCCAGGAAAAACCGGAAAAATATATTAAACTAAGATTAGGACTAAAACTATTTATCCAATATTCTAAATGAGTGGATATCCTGCGGTATGTACTGGAGGGTGTTCCACACTCCCCAGACCCCCCGGTTTACTTTTAATTTATTTATAACAATTTATAATTAATTTAATTTATATTAATTATAAGAATAATATAAAAATATAAAATTAAAATCGTAAACCGGGGGGTCTGGGAAGTGTGGAACACCCTTCAGTACATATCGCAAGATTTCCACTTTGTTAGAATACTTGGAGAAGATAGGAAATTTATAATTTTATAAATTTCGCCAGGAAAAACCGGAAAAATATATTAAACTAAGATTAGGACTAAAACTATTTATCCAATATTCTAAATGAGTGGATATCCTGCGGTATGTACTGGAGGGTGTTCTACACCCCCCACACCCCCCGGTTTACTTTTAATTTATTTATAATAATTTATAATTGATTTAATTTATAATGATTATAAGAATAATATAAAAATATAAAGTCAAAATCGTAAACCGGAAGGTCTGGGGGGTGTGGAAAACCCTCCAGTACATATCGCAAGATTTCCACTCTGTTAGAATACTTGGAGAAGATAGGAAATTTATAATTTTATAAATTTCGCCGGGAAAAACCGAAAAATATATTAAACTAAGATTAGGACTAAAACTATTTATCCAATATTCTAAATAAGTGGATATCCTGCGGTATGTACTGGGGGTGTTCCACACCCCTCAGACCCCCGGGTTTACTTTTAATTTATTTATAATAATTTATAATTAATTTAATTTATATTAATTATAAGAATAATATAAAAATATAAAATTAAAATCGTAAACCGGCGGGTCTGGGAAGTGTGGAACACCCTTCAGTACATATCGCAAGATTTCCACTTTGTTAGAATACTTGGAGAAGATAAGAAATTTATAATTTTATAAATTTCGCCGGGAAAAACCGAAAAATATATTAAACTAAGATTAGGACTAAAACTATTTATCCAATATTCTAAATAAGTGGATATCCTGCGGTATGTACTGGGGGTGTTCCACACCCCTCAGACCCCCGGGTTTACTTTTAATTTATTTATAATAATTTATAATTAATTTAATTTATATTAATTATAAGAATAATATAAAAATATAAAGTTAAAATCGTAAACCGGGGGGTGTGGAACACCCACCAGTACATATCGCTAGATTTCCACTCTGTTAGAATACTTGAAGAAGAGAGGAAATATATAATTTTATAAATTTCGCCAGGAAAAACTGGAAAAATATATTAAACTAAGATTAGGACTAAAACTATTTATCCAATATTCTAAATGAGTGGATATCCTGCGGTATGTACTGGAGGGTGTTCCACACCCCCAGAGCCCCCGGTTTACTTTTCATTTATTTATAATAATTTATAATTGATTTAATTTATAATAATTATAAGAATAATATAAAGTCAAAATCGTAAACCGGAAGGTCTGGGGGGTGTGGAAAACCCTACAATACATATTGCAAGATTTCCACTCTGTTTCCACTCTGTTTTATAGGAAATTTATAATTTTATAAATTTGGCCAGGAAAAACCGGAAAAATATAATAAACTAAGATTAGGACTAAATCTATTTATCCAATATTCTAAATGAGTGGATATCCTGCGATATGTACTGGAAGGTGTTCCACACCCCCCAGACCCCCCGGTTTACTTTTAATATATTTATAATAATTTATAATTAGTTTAATTTATAATAATTTTAAAAATAATATAAAAATATAAAGTCAAAATCGTAAACCGGGGGGTCTGGGGAGTGTGGAACACCCTTCAGTACATATCGCTAGATTTCCACTCTGTTAGAATATATTAGAATAGAAAAAATATATTAAACTTAGATTAGGACTAAAACTATTTATCCAATATTCTAAATGAGTGGATATCCTGCGGTATGTACTGGTGGGTGTTCCACACCCCCAGACCCCCCGGTTTACTCTCAATTTATTTATAATAATTTATAATAAATTTAATTCATAATAATTATAAGAATAATATAAAAATATAAAGTCAAAATCGTAAACCGGGGGATCTGGGGGATGTGGAACACCCTCCAGTACATATCGCAAGATTTCCACTCTGTTAGAATACTTGGAGAAGATAGGAAATTTATAATTTTATAAATTTCGCCAGGAAAAACCGGAAAAATATATTAAACTAAGATTAGAACTAAAACTATTTATCCAATATTCTAAATGAGTGGATATCCTGCGGTATGCACTGGAGGGTGTTCCACACCCCCAGAGCCCCCGGTTTACTTTTAATTTATTTATAATAATTTATAATTAATTTAATTTATATTAATTTAATTTATATTAATTATAAGAATAATATAAAAATATAAAGTCAAAATCGTAAACCGGGGGGTCTGGGGAGTGTGGAACACCTTTCAGTACATATCGCAAGATTTTCACTCTGTTAGAATACTTGGAGAAAATAGGAAATTTATAATTTTATAAATTTCGCCAGGAAAAGCCGAAAAATATATTAAACTAAGATTAGGACTAAACCTATTTATCCAATATTCTAAATGAGTGGATATCCTGCGGTATGTGCTGGAGGGTGTTCCACACCCCCCAGACCCCCCGGTTTACTTTTAATTTATTTATAATAATTTATAATTAATTTAATTCATAATAATTATAAGAATAATATAAAAATATAAAGTCAAAATCGTAAACCGGGGGTCTAGGGGGTGTGGAACATCCTCTAGTACATATCGCTAGATTTCCACTTTGTTAGAATACTTGGAGAAGATAGGAAATTTATAATTTTATAAATTTCGCCAGGAAAAACCGAAAAATATATTAAACTAAGATTAGGACTAAAACTATTTATCCAATATTCTAAATGAGTGGATATCCTGCGGTATGTGCTGGAGGGTGTTCCACACCCCCCAGACCCCCCGGTTTACTTTTAATTTATTTATAATAATTTATAATTAATTTAATTCATAATAATTATAAGAATAATATAAAAATATAAAGTCAAAATCGTAAACCAGGGGTCTGGGGGTTGTGGAACACCCTTCAGTACATATCGCAAGATTTCCACTCTGTTAAAGTACTTGGAGAAGATAGGAAATTTATAATTTTATAAATTTCGCCAGGAAAAACCGGGAAAATATATTAAACTAAGATTAGGACTAAAACTATTTATCCAATATTCTAAATGAGTGGATATCCTGCGGTATGTACTGGAGGGTGTTCCACACTCCCAGGACCCCCCGGTTTACTTTTAATTTATTTAAAATAATTTATAATTAATTTATTTTATGTTAATTATAAGAATAATATAAAAATATAAAATTAAAATCGTAAACCGGGGGGCCTGGGAAGTGTGGAACAACCTTCAGTACATATCGCAAGATTTCCACTTTGTTAGAATACTTGGATAAGATAGGAAATTTATAATTTTATAAATTTCGCCAGGAAAAACCGGAAAAATATATTAAACTAAGATTAGGACTAAAACTATTTATCCAATATTCTAAATGAGTGGATATCCTGCGGTATGTACTGGAGGGTGTTCCACACTCCCCAGACCCCCCGGTTTACTTTTAATTTATTTATAACAATTTATAATTAATTTAATTTATATTAATTATAAGAATAATATAAAAATATAAAATTAAAATCGTAAACCGGGGGGTCTGGGAAGTGTGGAACACCCTTCAGTACATATCGCAAGATTTCCACTTTGTTAGAATACTTGGAGAAGATAGGAAATTTATAATTTTATAAATTTCGCCAGGAAAAACCGGAAAAATATATTAAACTAAGATTAGGACTAAAACTATTTATCCAATATTCTAAATGAGTGGATATCCTGCGGTATGTACTGGAGGGTGTTCTACACCCCCCACACCCCCCGGTTTACTTTTAATTTATTTATAATAATTTATAATTGATTTAATTTATAATGATTATAAGAATAATATAAAAATATAAAGTCAAAATCGTAAACCGGAAGGTCTGGGGGGTGTGGAAAACCCTCCAGTACATATCGCAAGATTTCCACTCTGTTAGAATACTTGGAGAAGATAGGAAATTTATAATTTTATAAATTTCGCCGGGAAAAACCGAAAAATATATTAAACTAAGATTAGGACTAAAACTATTTATCCAATATTCTAAATAAGTGGATATCCTGCGGTATGTACTGGGGGTGTTCCACACCCCTCAGACCCCCGGGTTTACTTTTAATTTATTTATAATAATTTATAATTAATTTAATTTATATTAATTATAAGAATAATATAAAAATATAAAATTAAAATCGTAAACCGGCGGGTCTGGGAAGTGTGGAACACCCTTCAGTACATATCGCAAGATTTCCACTTTGTTAGAATACTTGGAGAAGATAAGAAATTTATAATTTTATAAATTTCGCCGGGAAAAACCGAAAAATATATTAAACTAAGATTAGGACTAAAACTATTTATCCAATATTCTAAATAAGTGGATATCCTGCGGTATGTACTGGGGGTGTTCCACACCCCTCAGACCCCCGGGTTTACTTTTAATTTATTTATAATAATTTATAATTAATTTAATTTATATTAATTATAAGAATAATATAAAAATATAAAGTTAAAATCGTAAACCGGGGGGTGTGGAACACCCACCAGTACATATCGCTAGATTTCCACTCTGTTAGAATACTTGAAGAAGAGAGGAAATATATAATTTTATAAATTTCGCCAGGAAAAACTGGAAAAATATATTAAACTAAGATTAGGACTAAAACTATTTATCCAATATTCTAAATGAGTGGATATCCTGCGGTATGTACTGGAGGGTGTTCCACACCCCCAGAGCCCCCGGTTTACTTTTCATTTATTTATAATAATTTATAATTGATTTAATTTATAATAATTATAAGAATAATATAAAGTCAAAATCGTAAACCGGAAGGTCTGGGGGGTGTGGAAAACCCTACAATACATATTGCAAGATTTCCACTCTGTTTCCACTCTGTTTTATAGGAAATTTATAATTTTATAAATTTGGCCAGGAAAAACCGGAAAAATATAATAAACTAAGATTAGGACTAAATCTATTTATCCAATATTCTAAATGAGTGGATATCCTGCGATATGTACTGGAAGGTGTTCCACACCCCCCAGACCCCCCGGTTTACTTTTAATATATTTATAATAATTTATAATTAGTTTAATTTATAATAATTTTAAAAATAATATAAAAATATAAAGTCAAAATCGTAAACCGGGGGGTCTGGGGAGTGTGGAACACCCTTCAGTACATATCGCTAGATTTCCACTCTGTTAGAATATATTAGAATAGAAAAAATATATTAAACTTAGATTAGGACTAAAACTATTTATCCAATATTCTAAATGAGTGGATATCCTGCGGTATGTACTGGTGGGTGTTCCACACCCCCAGACCCCCCGGTTTACTCTCAATTTATTTATAATAATTTATAATAAATTTAATTCATAATAATTATAAGAATAATATAAAAATATAAAGTCAAAATCGTAAACCGGGGGATCTGGGGGATGTGGAACACCCTCCAGTACATATCGCAAGATTTCCACTCTGTTAGAATACTTGGAGAAGATAGGAAATTTATAATTTTATAAATTTCGCCAGGAAAAACCGGAAAAATATATTAAACTAAGATTAGAACTAAAACTATTTATCCAATATTCTAAATGAGTGGATATCCTGCGGTATGTACTGGAGGGTGTTCCACACCCCCAGAGCCCCCGGTTTACTTTTAATTTATTTATAATAATTTATAATTAATTTAATTTATATTAATTATAAGAATAATATAAAAATATAAAGTCAAAATCGTAAACCGGGGGGTCTGGGGAGTGTGGAACACCTTTCAGTACATATCGCAAGATTTTCACTCTGTTAGAATACTTGGAGAAAATAGGAAATTTATAATTTTATAAATTTCGCCAGGAAAAGCCGAAAAATATATTAAACTAAGATTAGGACTAAACCTATTTATCCAATATTCTAAATGAGTGGATATCCTGCGGTATGTGCTGGAGGGTGTTCCACACCCCCCAGACCCCCCGGTTTACTTTTAATTTATTTATAATAATTTATAATTAATTTAATTCATAATAATTATAAGAATAATATAAAAATATAAAGTCAAAATCGTAAACCGGGGGTCTGGGGGTTGTGGAACACCCTTCAGTACATATCGCAAGATTTCCACTCTGTTAAAGTACTTGGAGAAGATAGGAAATTTATAATTTTATAAATTTCGCCAGGAAAAACCGAAAAAATATATTAAACTAAGATTAGGACTAAAACTATTTATCCAATATTCTAAATGAGTGGATATCCTGCTATATGTACTGGAAGGTGTTCCACACCCCCCAGACCCCCCGGTTTACTTTTAATTTATTTATAATAATTTATAATTAATTTAATTTATAATAATTATAAAAATAATATAAAAATATAAAGTCAAAATCGTAAACCGGGGGGTCTGGGGGGTGTGAAACACCCGCCAATACATATCGTAAGATTTCCACTCTTTTAGAATATTCGGAGAAGATAGGGAATTTTAAGTTTTACAAATTTCGCCAGGAAAAACCGGAAAATTATAATTTGTAAACAAAAATATAAAGTCAAAATTGTAAAATGGGGGTCTGGGGGGTGTGAAACACCCTCCAGTACATATCGTAAGATTTCCACTCTTTTGGAATACTTGGAGAAGATAAGGAATTTATAATTTTACTTTATTTCAAACAAATTTACAATCCAAATGTGTGCAGCACTACACCAGATGCCACGTTATCCACACAAACTTTGATTGCCTTAAATTTTATGCTTTTAATCAGCCAAATTATTCAATTTAATTTAAAATCTAACCAATTAATTCTCTTCCAAAATTTGAAAAATTAATAAAACGCCAGTGATGATGCACACATAACCCACCGCAGTTTCAGGCTCCGCTCCAGTCTTAAACGAATGCCTAAATGAAAGCGCTAAGCGCCGTTGTGAAAAAAATGAAATCTTGACATTAATTTCATACTAGAACCAAGTTGAAGAAAAAAAAACAAATTAAAAAGAAGAAAATGGAGTTGATTGTAGCAAAGAAAAAACTTAGGGAATTGAAACAAAAGTCAAAAAGTGCGAAAGAAAATGTTAAGAGTAAAAACAAAGCATGGAAACAATGAGAATGCTTCAAAAAACAGAAACCTCAAAGAATCAATGAATTTAAAGATGGTCAAAAGCCCATCTCTTACCAACATCATAAACGTTGACTCTATACTTGGCTGTCACTATTTTATTATAAAATAATTATAAAATTTTTACTGAAAAATCAGTGAAAATTAATAAAAAGAAGCATAATTCTCCAGCGTTTGAATTTAGATAAATATGTTTGTTAAATATATTTCTTAGAAAAGTGTCCTCTATCACTACCCAAAATATGTAAAGTGTATCCGGGAACACCCTGTATAACAAAATTATTATAAAAATTCCAAAAATGTAATTTTTAAGTGAAGGTTTTGTTCTAAATTCTAGTATAGAACACTTAAAAAAATTATTCAATCAAACAATGGTTAATTTATTTGTTAATCAATTACATAGTAAATATTAGTTTAAATTGAAATTAATTGGCTATTGCAAAGTTTTTGGCTTTAATAATATGCGAAAACAATAATAATTATAGCACCGAGTTAGTACTTATGAATTTTAGATATCTTAATATTGTACATAAATTACATCATTTTCAGAAATTATGTTATCGGCATCATTTGGTAAACCCACATCTATTTTTTCCATATTAATTCCAAACACTGGCCTCTCTGATTCACTGTCTAATTCATTAAATATCTTGTGTACTGGTCGGTGTCTGTTTAAAAAAAATAGATTATTTGTTAATAGTGTCAAGTTTGAAGAACATTATTACTTCTCTAAATACATTTGAAGGCGTGAAAATGGTTTTTCGGGATTAACATGATTGTAGTTCACACTTTGACTCTGAACACATGGCAGAATATCTCCAAATTCCACATTTCCAATTTTCACACGTTTAACCGAATCTTCTTGAAAATGTGAACAGGGATCCCCTTCCATTAAAATATGGGGAAAAAAATTTTTGTAAGAAATTTGGTTTACAGTTTCAGCATCCATACGATTGTTTTGCATATGAATTTTAAAACGTGCTTTTAAATATTCAACACTTTTAGTATTGATTAATGTAAAATGCGAATAACTTGAAAGCATACCCTGAAAAACAATATAATATAAAAATAATTTTAAAATTAAGAAGATAATATTATTTACGTCAACATGATGATTTTGTTTAGTAAATCTGAAGCGTTCACTTAAACTTCTTCTCTCTCTTGCTGTAAGATAACCAAGTCGTAAATCAGGAGATGTACGCTGAACCAATTTCTGCAACCTTAATTCTTCATCATCACCAGGACGACGTACAAGTTCTACTTCAGTTATAGCTTCAAATGTTCTAAAAGCAATATAAAATTTTAATTGATTATTAGATATCTATTTTTTTATGTTTACCGTCTAAAGATCCTTTCGCCGGCTATTCCACCCTCTTCAAATTCTCTGGCTTCACCATAGTAAAAGGCGCTCTTATCGCAATTAGTGATGTTAGTGCTTGGATCTAGATATACTTGAAAGAGTTTTTGTTTACCTACTACTTTACGGTGTGGATCATCTTTTCCATGTACCACAAGACGTCTGAAATATGATTTTGAAGGTAAATTTCATTACAAAAATTATTAAATTAATTAAATCTTATAAGCACCTATCTTTAATCTCTCTCAAATTATCATTAAAAGTATCGAATTCAGGTCCATTATTCGTACATACGACCTTTGATTGTTGAAACCCAGTACCGTACTCAACAGGATATATAAAAAGGTGCTTCACGGTTCCAATTCTTATCCATCCATCAGGTGCAACAGGTGCAACAGTTTTAAAACATTTTCTTTGTTTAAAATACGAAATACGTGGTAATTTCACATCTGGAGTACACGGACAGAATCCTTCCTCATCCGAGTTCTGAAAATAAATCAACAATTTACCGATTATTATTTTCTAATAATAAAGATTTATAAATTACCTGGCTAGACATTGTATTTTTTAATAGATTTTATGAACAAAAGTAATAAAATTATAAAATAAAATTTTCTTAGCTGTATTGAACAACTTCGAACTGCTGCAATTAAAATGTGCAAAACGTCTAGCGATAACAAGTATTTTATTATCTACCACAAATCACATATTGTAATATATAGTATGATGCAGCAAAAATGTAACCGAAATGCAAAAATAAACAATTAAAATTAATTTTTTGTAAATTTTGGCCGAAATGTAGAAACTACAAACCCAAAATTTTATTAAACAAGGTATGTTAGGTATATTAAGTAGGTACTTAGCCCAATTTGAAATTCTGGTTTAATTTATTCCAAAAACACTTTGAAAATCAACTTCAGAGGGTAGTTTCAGGTTTGAATAAGCTCCGAATATTTTTGTTAATTTACCATTTGAAATAAATTTTTATTATTTCGACGACCAGTTTTTGGCCGACAGATTATTTGGCCGACTAGTTTTTGGCCGATAGTCATTTGGCAGACATTTTTTAGTTTTTGGAAAATAAATAAATATTTAAATAAATTATGTTGTTTTATTTAAATCATACTGAAGTAATGCCACGAAGGAAGTCGTCTGGAGGTTTGTTGGAGAAAAAACTACGACAAGTCGTTTGAGGATTGGGTTCGCTGAATTCAACATTACCTAGCTCACGTTTGAGTCCATCAATGAATTTCCAAATTGTAGGGCGATTGGTTCAGAGAAGACAACTGAATTTATTATTCCATCCTTAAATGGAATTATTCGTTTTAGGTAGATCTTCGAAACAGGCATCGTGAGAGTTCCAGACCGAAACTCCGAAATTCACGGGTTAACGAGTTAATGTTAATAAATACCGAACATTCCTGTGATCCGATTCGATCTGGCCTCTCATTGAAAAAATTTCGTAATTATGGCTGTTGTACAAAGGCGGTCATACTTCTAATTCCTGGGGGAACCATTTCTGAAAAATAACCAAAATATCAAAAAATGTATAAGTATTAAGTAAGGACATTGGTTTAAAGCACTATAAAACGTTGGTTTGGAGGTGATCTGCCTTGAAAACTTTTCATAAACTGAAGTGATCAGCCAAAACCTGTAGCGTTATTGTGTGTTTACCAACTGTGAGAGCAATAAACTCGAAATACATTGTTTGCAGAGAAAAAATGCAGCCAAAAATGATATTTTGCAACTTACGGAAACTTTGAAACTTATATGGCCAGTCTGATATATGAAAATTTTAACAATTTCAAAAGCATTTTTTGACTTTTTAAGTAAAAACTAGATGAAATCTAATGCTCTTATCATTCGTAGTTTATATTTCTGCATTATTTTCCAGTCTTTCAGATTTTCTCTAAAATAATTAGGGAAGTAAGAATTTCACATGTTAATTTCCTATGTTTAATTAACTCATTCAGCACCCTGTATTGGCGGCAAGACGATTCAGCGCGAGTCAGTTCGGAGCAAACCAATTTTGATTAGTATTTGACTTCTACCTGATTGGTCAGTTCAATTAATGGTTTATTTATATATTTTTGTATATTTTGCTGCCTTGTAAATAAATAGTTTTCTTTTCTTAAGTGCAGTTTACGTTATGCGATTTTGCTTACGATTTTGTTTACGATTTTGCTTCCAAGTTGCCGTAAGCAAATTTTTCGAAGTTCACGGTATACAATTCGACCTGAAGATGAACTCGCAAACGAAATCGTGAATAGAAAACCACCAAAACCAGTCATACAAGAGAAATCGTATGGAAAATCGTAAGCAAAATCGCATAACGTAAACTGCACTTAAGATATCACCTGAGATAATTCTCTTAAATGTGGATTTTGTTTGTGGAGAAATTTTCTATTAAAATAGTATTTTGTTTTTAAACGAACGCCAATTATTATTATTTACATACAAAGTCGGAGGTTCAAGGTAAAATATGCGTATTTTATGAAAAAATACTTTTGCATTATATAATTATTAATTTCAAGTTTATTGATTATATACAATTATTTATTAATTAAATTTTACTAAACAAACACAAACAATTCCACTTTCTCCCCTTTACAACATCTTTCTCTATCTAATCTATTTTCATTTTTTAAAAAGCTATAACATTCCCTCTTTTCATTTTTTACAATCAATGCATCTAACTATACTTCAACTACAAAAAAACAATTTTCAAAATTTCATTTTAAATTTAATTTCAAAAAATTGATCAAAATCTTAATTATGTACATAATTTTATAATGAGTTGTATTATATTTATAATAATTCTATTATTATCTATAAAAATTGTATATATCTGAAAATACACGATGGTGTGAAACATGTCGTGTTAATTAAAATTAAAAGATATTTAATATTTTATTAATTTGCGAAATGATACTAGTTAACTATAATTCTTCTTTTTATTCTTCCACTTTTATTAGGTCATACCTGTTTTTCCTTAAATAATTAACGTCGGCGGTGTTTCGATACCCAACTGTTTCTCCATCGTTTTGGGGGTCTTCCTACTGGTATTCTGCTGTGAGTGCATTCCCTGATCTAACTCCCGTTGATATGGATAATATTTGGTTGTTCTTATGATTGTTTTAGTATTTCGGTATATGTTGCTTATTAGATTGATAAATGGCTGATCAACAATACACATGAACGAGATAGTTAAGCTGGTTCTGAACTCTTCTGGAATGTTTTGAAAATCAAAAACCTTTTGCGCTTCACGTTCCGTTCATTGGGGATTCCATCTACTCCCACTGATTCAAACCTTGTACTGCTTTTGTCATTTCTATTGCTTCGGCCCGATGTTCTCGTGGTGCCGATGTCGGTCGTTTTTGGTTCGATTGTAATGCTGCTGATACATCCTTTTGAAGTATTCGATCCACTGTCCTGCGCAAATTTTATTCAATTCGAGGTGCTCGTACAGGTCGGCTTTCCTTTTCGAACCAACTTTAAATGTTTGTATGTGCTCTTATCTCCCCAATACCCAATAATCTTCTTTTATTTCCTTTATTTTTTATAGCTTAAGCATACTTTTCTCGTACCACACGCTTCTTCAGCTGCTTGGATTATATTTGTTTCCAGCTTTTCCCAAGATGTATGTAATGAGCCTGTTGTAGTGATTCTGTTGACTTTTATCTTTTATTTTACTAATTTTCTCTGCCATTTGCAGATGGCGCTACTAATTTGGGGTAAATTAACAAATAAATTCACAATATTTAAAAAATAGTAATTGCAAATTATTAACGCCATCTGCAAATGGCGGTAAAAATTAGTATAACCTTATGATAGGATTAATAGTAATTATTATGTAGCTTTTATTAATAAAATTATACTCATGAAATATGAAGGTATTTAGGTAGATAGGTAAATGGGGTATTGTCCAATTCTGAGCAAAGTTAAAATCCTGTTTTCTAATTACATTGTTTTTAAAAATAGAACTGAATTAAACTCCAAAAATGAATACATTAGGGTTAATGCCATTAGAGAATACAAATTTAAAAAATTTGTTATAAAGCTGTCTAGACATGTGCTATGTTTAGGGTTGTTTTTTCTCTTACTCACACTTACAATATTGTTATAATTTTAAAACACAAGAAAATAATTGTTGTACAAACAGATGAACTGCATACAATCAACAACAGAATAAGTAATTAATTATTTTATTACTTATTTATTATATATGCTACTTTTATTAAATGAAAACTGGGAATTAATTAATTAATTATAGTATAAAACAGCAAGTTTTCCAAGAACATCAGAATAGATTTAATCTGAAGTGTATCACGTAGATTACATCGATCATAAAAATGAAATATCTTATTGTTATTGCCATTTTCTTTATTACTTCCAAAATTACTTTCAATAATAAAATAAAAAGTAAAATATAATAAAAGAAAACGAAAAAATCATATCATAATCATAAATAGGGGCCGTCCATTAATTACATAAGGGCTTTTGGGGAGGGGGGAGATATCGAAAATCTTACGGACCCTTACGTGGGGGAGGGGAGGGTCCAACGTATTCCTTACGTAAGTTTCGTAAAATACTCTTTTTTAAATTAAATTAGTTTTTTACATCAATTTTTTGTATTACTTAGCTTTTTTATGCAATTAATTAATTTTTATTAACTTTTATTTATATAAACATAAAATTTAATTTAAATTTTTGTATTTTTTGTATTATAAAAATATTATTATTATTCATATTTTATAAATACACTAAGCGGGTAAAGGAGGGCTCAACATTATGTTTGTTTAATAATCCTTACGTAAGATGTACCGGGAAGGGGAGGTGTCAAAATCTTACGTGCCCTTATGTGAGGGGGGAGGGGGTCAAAAATTACAAAAATCGTCCTTACGTAATTAATGTACAGCCCCATAAGAATAACAAAGTATTTAGAATTGGATGGTTGGAGTTAATCCCCCATCTAATAATTCTAATCCCCACTTTGTATATGTGAGTCCCAATATAAAGAAATAAAAATATAATAATAAAATTAATATTAATATAGACTAATAATATAGTTATTTGACAATCGCTTTTGATGTTGAAAAATGTAATTAAATTATTGTAATTAATTAAATGTAATTAAATTATGTTAAATTAGGGGGGCTCTAAATGAAAAAACTTTAAGTAGTAAAGCTTCTTTCATTACAACATTTTTTATGTCACTTTTACTTCGCATCTTTTGCTCGATATCTTGATAATGTTACATCATGTAACTGTTCATCACTAAACAAAATTTTGTTAGAAAATCTGAAAAACAGTAGTTTTCACTTATAATCTCGTTAATCCATTTGTACGCGTTTTAGCAGGGACAATAGTAACCAAAAATAGGAGGTGCACGACTAGATGCTACGTATAAGAGTCTTAATTTCCTAATAAAGGTACAGACGTCATAATAAAACTAGTTAAAATGGTTGCAGGGAAGGGAAGCAAAATCTGAAAACCGAGGAAAATCAGGATTACAATCCTTCCTAATTTTCATTTAATGAAAATTATTTATGTACAACAAATTTAAAACTGGGTGACTGTAAACTGGGCCAAATTTAGAAAATGGAAAACTGAGCCAAAGCTACTTTAAACTAAAATTATGAAAGTGGTAATTATGCGATTTAACCAGGGCCGGATTATCCAATAGGCAAACTAGGCTACTGCCTAGGGGCGCCGATCAGCAAAGGGGCGCTCAAATTATTTGAGCTCATTATGAAACTGAAAAACCTTATAAAAGGCTGAAGCAAATAGGTTACTACAAAATTTTGAATTGTTGGAAACTGGAATTTTCACTGAATTTTGGTTAATCAAAGCAAATCAAAGCAGATTTAGAGCTCAGACGTATACCAAGGACGTGGAAAAGAATTGTCGAATATTTATGAATATAAAAACAATTTAAAGCGAATGAAGACTTGTAAAAGACTGGTTGGAAAAAGTATTTAAGTATGGGGAAGTCGGGTTTGATGGAAAAGCTGAAATGAGAATTAACACTTATTTGGAATTATAGACAGATTCAGCGCCGGTTTATCCATAAAGTGGAACGAGCGGCCGCTTGGGGGACCGGAACCCTGAGGGGCCCGTTTTCCAAGCTCAAAAATAAAAAAAATAAAAACAAATTTAAGTTAAAATAAAATTAAAAACCTAGATCTCTAAATAAATGTAAAACATTCTAATTAATTTAAAAATCCCATAGAAAATCGTACCCCACCATTACATTACACGTTAGAGGGCCCGAAAAAAGATCCGCTTGGGGCTCTATGACCACGAAAACCGGCCCTGGACAGATTAAAAGAAGAATTAAAAAAAGGTAACTGTCTATTGAAAATAATTTTAGATTTTCAAATAATTTGAAAATTCTTGATAATGGCAATTTACGCAATCATTCAAAAAATCTTCAAACCATATGCTGTGAAGACTTCAAATTGGAATTTTCTGAAGAGTGCATTTAATTCAAATGATTTATTGAAAATATTGAAGATGAATATAAAAGAAATTTTAACTTTTATTCAAGAGAAAAATTGATTTTAATGTTTTCCAATTAAGAAATTGCAACAAGAATATTTTTAACCAATACAAGTTTGTTCTTAAAGAGGACAAAAACATATTAAAGAAATTCAATTTCCGAAGAAGGACTTGACGAATTTAGTTGTTTTGTCTATAAATCAGCTAAGCAACACTGCTGATTTTGAAAAAGTTATAACAGAGTTTGCAAACACGAAACCCAGAAGAATTTAATTTTTGTAATAATGTATTTTGTCATAATAATTATAGAATACAATGTTCTTTTTATTATATATTTTATTAGATATTAATCAACTCAGGAGTATAAAACTATCACAAAATAGGTAAATAATTTTTAAAAAAATTGGTGCCTCCGCGAGAACTGATTTTAAGATAAATATAATTGTATTTGTAAGACGATAATTTTAAGATTAATAAATTTCAAAAATTTAAGAACATTGAGTCTAAGCTCGAAATTTTTTAGAAAAATTTTTTTGGGGGAAGGGGGGGGGGCGCTTACAAAATTTTGTCTAGGGGCGCATAGATTAATAATCCGGCCCTGGATTTTACATTTAATATAAATTTGTCTTTCTAATGCGAGCGAATTGGCTAGTTAATGACTTAAGCCTTTCATCCCAACGACACAACTGTTTACATATCGGAGCTGACGTTTTCATTCGCATAAGTTCGGGGCACGCGCGCACTACATAAATTTGCCGTTTCCTGACAGGGTTCGAGGACATTTTGCTACCACTTCTACTTTCTTACTAAACTTGCATAATTCATTCATGTTACAGCGGATCCGTGATTTGCCTTGGTTGCGCCAGCCAAAACGGCCCGGAGCGCCCGGAACGCAGCAGGAGCTTAACTTGCTAAAAACATGCCTGAAGTCAATCCACATCGACTGGAGGCCCCACCACGAGTGGGTAGTCCGCCATATTCCATAAAATAAAATTGATTTTTTTAAAATTCAGCTTACCTAAAAAATTCTGCCTTTGGCCTAGTTTACCATTTTTAAAATTTTAGTGATGTTTGTTTTTGGTCCAGTTTACCATTTTTAAAATTTTAGAGATATTTGCTTTTGGCCCAGTTTGCCACTTTCAGGTAGTTTTTGGGCCCACTTTACATTACCCCTTAAAAAGTATTTAAAATTTAATTATTTAAATTAGTTAATCTTAATCTATAAAATCCCAGCAGCCCAGCACGCTGCTCCTGCTGCTCCAACGTGTCATTTTTTAGTGAAGAAAAAACAAAAAGACCTGATTGGTCGATTTTTTTCACAACCAAATTTAGTAAAAATTAAATTTATTAAACTTTACTTCAAATTTAGTAAAATTTACTTCAATTATAGTAAAAATTACTTCAAAACACCTGAAACTTTTCTCTGTGTGTATTTATTTAAATACTTTACTGCTCACAGAGTTTACTAGCAACTTTCTGTGTTACTTTGAAGGTTAATTATAAAAATATAACGTCAAAATTGTAAACCGGGGGGTCTGGGGGCTGTGGAACACCCTCCAGTACATGTCGCCGGATTTCCACTAAGAAGATACACAGAGAAAAAAATTCCTTGCAATAATTTCGAAGTAAATATTACATCAATTAGAGTAAATTGTATATCAAATTTAGTAAAATTTACTTCAAAATGGTGTGAGGCTGATTTGAACTTCAATTATAGTAAAAATTACTTCAAAACACCAAAAAAATTTCTGTGTAGGGAATTTACAATTTTTCAAATTTCGCCAGAAAAAAGCGGGAAATTTGAATTTTTTAAAAAAAGTGAGGGATATGTAAACCTTTGGCTAGAGAATATTGAAACTTGGAAAAACATTTATTTAAGTGCTTTACTGCTCACAGACTTTTGCAGCTACTTTTGCGTTACTTTGAAAGTTAACTGTCAAAATTGTAGTCAAAAGTGTAAACCGGGGGGTCTGGGGGTGAACACCCTCCAATACATGTAATAAAATTCCTACTCTTCTAGAATACCTACAGAAGACAGAATAATTATAGAAATTTCGTCCGAAAATGCTGTGAAATTTTTTGTTTTTGAGCAAAAGTGAGGGAAATTAAAACGTTCACCCAAAGAAAATTAGAATTTGAGAAACTTATTTATTTTTATATTATTAAAAAAAAAATTAGTTTAGCAGCAACTTTTTGCGTTAATTTAAAAATATGGAAAAACGGGGAATCCCCCAGTAGCGGTAAACGAAATTAAATGTTTAAATATTATATCGCTAAAAATAAAATTCTTTGTCTAGCTGCCCGTCCGCGGATGGGCTTTCCAGCTAGTCAATAAATAAATTTTTAAACATGTGCAAATCAAAACCGTTGCAGGTTTTCTCTACGTGTGCGTCAGCATATGTTTGTTTTCAACCAAGTTTGCCACAGGGTTGCCTCAGATAGTAATTTTACTCGGACAGCACCTATGGCAGACTTGCCTCATTCTTGCAACAGGAACTGGTCCTGGCTGAGTCTTCACTGGCAGGAAATTATCAGGAATTTTCCAGGTCTAGATTATCTACATGTATGTTCTAGGCAGAGGATTCTGCTTCTGCGGTAGCCTCATTTTATATTTTGGATAAATATTGAGGAAAAAGTATTTTTGATCAATTAAAAATTCATTTTTTAATTTATTTTTTATTTTAATAGTTTAATTAAAATAATAGACCTGAATTTTAGAGAAGGCTAAGCCTCCTTTACCTCCTCTGATGAGCCGCCAGCTCCGCTGTCATAGCGGTGGGAGTTTCATAACATCCATCCATGCATTGACTTTTAAGTCCATGATCTAATGCAATGAGATGATTTTCGGACAAGTAACAATTTTTGAATAGAATATTATCTGTCTCCCATCATATGTAGGAATTTACAGAAGAACAAAAATGAAAAAAAAAGTAACAGACTCGGCTAGTTCAAGTTCTTCTTCCTTTGCCGGAAGTCTACCATATTGATGAAAAATTCATCATTTTTACACCGATGAACAAAATTCATCATATTGATGAAAAATTCATAGTATTTATGAACAAAATCAATGTATTTATGAATTTTCAATTCACCAAACAAAAACAAAATTCATCATATTGATGAAGAAATTCATAAATACATTGATTTTGTTCATAAATACTATGAATTTTTCATCAATATGATGAATTTTGTTCATCGGTGTAAATATTATGAATTTTTCATCAATATGATAAACCATTTTTTTCAGTGTACAGGAAGACGAAAAAGAGGACTACCCCGAAGGACATGGGCACAAGGTGTGGATGAGACCATGCAAAGAAACGGTTAGACATAGGAGCAGACGTTCAAGATAGGAAAGAAATACTGCGTGTGGGTTGCGGGAAACGGCGCCATGCTGTAACAAACTCGCTGAATATACAGGGTGCTGAATGAGTTAGCCGAACATAGGAAATTAACATCTAAAAACTTTTTTATGCAAATTCCAGCTTTCCAAATTATTTTAGAGAAAAAATGAAAGACATAAAAATAATGCAGAAATATAAACTACGAATGATAAGAGTATTAGATTTGAACTAACTTTTACTTAAAAATAAAAATAAGAAAGTCACGAACCGCCACTGAATATACTATACCGGGTGCAGAATAAGTTAGCCGAACATAGGAAATTAACATGTAAAAAAAATGCTTTTGAAATTGTTAAAAGTTTCGTTTATCGGACTGGCCACGAAAGTTTTCATGGTAATCATTTTGGAAAATATAAATTAAATAGAATTTATTACATAGCCAGTGCGATAAATGCAAATTTTAACAATTTCAAAAGCATTTTTTTTACATGTTAATTTCCTATGTTCGGCTAACTTATTCAGCACCCGGTATAGTATATTCAGTGGCGGTTCGTGACTTTCTTATTTGAGGAGGCTAATCAAGAAATATACTATTTATAAGAATGTAACCCAGTTACCCAGCTCAGTTTTTTCTAAATTAAAAAATATAACTCAGATGATGCTAGTATTTACATAGAGGCTGAAGCTTAACAAAGTCATTAAAGAGCTTCAATATACACGCCAATAACGAACTGGGGCCTTCTTATAAGCTCCATTATATTGCAATTCTGCGTTTAATCGAGGTTTCAATCGATGCATAGTCACTCAGGGGGGGGGTCAATCTGTGCCTCATGACTTTTACTCCTCATTTCACACGGGGAATACTGCTTCTGCGGTAGTTTTATGTAACTTTTTGGATATGTATTGTGGAAGGTGTATCTATCTTGTGATAGATCTCACGATTGAAAGTCTACTTTTTACTTTTTTGAAAATTCTAAAGATTTAATCCTTTAGTGTTACAAGGTAATTTGTTTTATTAATTGATGATTTTACTTTCGAGGATTGAAATTAGCATTTGCTGGAATTTCAAGGCAGTTTATAAGCCACTTCGGCAACTGAGAAAAACAATCACATTGAGATGCAGTTGAATTTAGGCGCATTTCGTCCGAGAGCGGGATTTCTGTCTGTTGGTGATTTTTGTTAAGTCACAAAAGCACTAAAAGGATATTTTAAATATGGTAGCTTACTTTATGTAAGACGCTAGCCTAGCCTAGACGGTGGAAGTCAGCCAACCAAAAACAGGTTTACAGGTTTACAATTCAGCCTTGAAATTTAAATGTTAAAACCTCTCTTAAAAGAGAAGGAGGTTGATTCTTTTTGATTTGACTGAAAGGCTGATTACTTTCAGAAGGTAATCAAAAATATGTGATTCAAACATTCTTCATATTGATGCTAGCCAGCAAGATCAATTTCTTTTGCTAAAATAAAAATTCATCCTTCGGTAATGCATTATTTATACAAAGAAAGAAGCAATTTATTTGTTAATCAGATTATGTGTACAGTAAGAAAATGGATTATTTATAATAATAAACATTATTTTGTTAGATTTTTTTGCAATTAATAGGTTAGTAACATATTTTTGGTTTTGGTAGAAATTTTAAAATTGTACATAAACTATATCATTTTTACGGATTCTATTGTTGTCATCGGTATCTTCTAAATCTACATTTAATTTTTCCATATTAATTCCAAACACTGGCTTGTCTGAATTTTCGCAGTCGATTTCCGTAAGTAATTTGGATAATGGACGGGTACTATAAAAAAATTAATTTAGTTTTTATTACTTGTAAAATTTCAAGAACAATATCACTTAGTTAAATATTCATGCAGGCGTTGAAAACGTTTATTGGAGTTAGTACGGTTAAAGTTGACAGTTTCATTATGAATACATGGAATGATTTCACCAAACTCCACTTTTCCAATTTTCACACGGGTAACAAGATTTTCTTGAAATTCCGAGCAGTTATCCCCTTCAATTACGATATGAGGAAAAAAATTTAAGTAAGTAACATGGCCTGCATCTCCATTAATCCGGTTTTCTCTCATGTACTTTTTGAAGTTTGATTTCAAACATTGAAGACTTCTATTATTTACTAATGTGAAATGTGAAAAATTTGGAAGCAAACCCTAAAAAATATATGAAATTATCTCACTCTACTATAGCCCTAGTGAACGTTAGGTTGCCTACAGACACATGATTAACACAGTTTAACATAATTTAACGTAGTTTAACATATAAAGACTAAAATCCGTAAATCAACGGAACTCTTAGCTATTTCAGGTATTCCACTGTTTGCCGGCAATCCATGGAATAGCTAAGCTTTCTTGGAATTAATGGATTTTAGTCTTTACTGCATATTCTACACTTTAGTTACATAAAAGTTAAGGCAAAAATTAAAAATATTTACTTCGATACTTGGCTTTTGGTCTGTAAATCTGGTTGCACTATTTAATAAATTTCTACGTTGTGCTGAAAAATATCCAACCCTGTAATATTTATTTTGCCTTGTACCATATAATTTTATCAAACTTGCATTTGCGAGTAAATCTCTTCGACGTTGTACGAATATTGGGTTACTATAATATGTTCTAAAACCAATATCAAATTTTTATTGATTAGCAATCAATTTCTGTGGTACTTACTTTTTAGTATCGATTGAAGCCGGTTCATCAGCTACAAAATCATTGGTATTGCCATAATACAATTCATTCAACGAACTATTAACTATAGTAATCGCAGGATCTAAACATACTTCCATGTTGTTCGGCGTGTTCTTATAAACGATAAGACGTCTAAAATTTTATTTGGATATGTTATTGCAAAATTTATTCAAAAATTCAATAAGAACCTGTCTTTAGTATCTCTAACACGAGGGTCTTGAGTATCAAATTCAGGTCCATCTCTTGTACATATGACACTATCTGATTCAAACCCAGCACCATAATCAACAGGATATATTAAAAGGTGCTTTACCGTTCCGAATCTCATCCATCCATCAGGTGTAGTAGGTGCATTATTTGTATCACATTCCCTTCTTGTAAAAAGTGAAATCCGTGAAAGTATCGAAGGAACACAACCACAGGAATCTTCTACCTCTGATTCCTGAAAATGAATCAATCTGTTATTGCATTTTGAACTTACTATAAAGATTCAAAAAACACCTCTTCAGAAGACATTGTAATTTTTAGAAAATTTAATAAAAATAGTGAACTTAATAAAGAAAATAAAGAACTTTTATGATAACTGGTGCATTTAAAATGTGCGAATCGTCCAGCGATAACAAGTAGGTATTTAATAATTTCATGGTATATATTTATATACATAGGATGCAATAGAAGTATTAAATATATTCAAAGTAGAAAAAGTAGAGATGGATTTTTTGCAAATTTTCGCAATGGAGTACAAATTACAGAATTAAAAATACAATCAGCATTATTCTACAAAATTAGAAGCGAATTTGCCAAAACATTAATGGTTTAAATCGAAACATGAGTTTTAGGACGATAACCGGAACCTAAAGTTCTCTAAAGTGCCACCATCATTAAGTAGGTTTGGCTTTTACCAAATTACTACTGCTCCAGGCTGAGTTTACCAACGAGATTAGTAGGTACCTAATTCTACTAAGCGGCTGAGTTTACCATCGCCCATTTAAACATTTAATTTTGTTTTGGGGAATTCCCCGTTTTTCTGTATTTTCAAAGTAACGCAGAAACTTGAAAAGGCAATTAAAAATTTTCTCATAATATAAAAATAAATAATAAGTTTCTCAAATTCTAATTTTCTTTAGCCGACCGTTTTAATTTCCCTTAATTTTGCTCAAAAATAAAAAATTTCCCATCTTTTTCTGACGAAATTTGTATTATTCTTCTGTCTTCTGTAGTATTTTAGAAAAGCGGGAATTTTATCATATGCACTGGAGGGTGTTCACCCCCCAGACTCCCCAGTTTACATTTTTGACTATAATTTTGACAGTTAACTTTTAAAGTAACGCAAAAGTTGCTGCACTTTTGTTTAAAAATTCAATTTTTCCGATTTCTCCGGCAAAATTTGTAAAACTATAAATTCCCTATCTTCTCCAAGCATTCTAAGAGTGGAAATCCAGCAATATGTACTGGAGGGTGTTCCACACCCCCCAGTTTAACATTCTGCCTTTATATTATTAAATTATTTTATAATTAACTTTCAAAGTAATACAGAAAATTACTGCTAAGTTCCGTGAGTAGTAAGGTAATTAAATAATATAATTTCCAAGTTTTAGTTCCTTTCTAGCCGAAGGTAAATTTCCCTAATTTTTACTTAAAAATTCAAATTTCCCGGTTAGTCCTAATCTTGGTTAGTTTAATATATTATTCGGTTGGTAAAATTGTAAACCGGGGGGTCCAGAACATATCGCAGGCTTTCCACTCTTTTAGAATACTTGGAGAAGGTAGGAAATTTATAATTTTTCAAATTTCGCCAGGAAAAATCGGGAAATATGAATTTTCAAGCAAAAGTGAGGGAAATCAGAGTGTTTTTTCCCACCAAAATGACATGCTGTAGCAAGAGCAGCAGCGAGCTGGGATTTTATATATCAGGAGTCAAATGCCTAGAATCAAATGTGTGTTGTATGAAGCAGATTCAAGCGTGATCCCTGGTTTAACTTTCGGTTTTTTCCCCCAGAAATCGGAAGATTAACTTAATTGTTCCCTGGTTCAAGTTGATTTTTGAAGTAATGTTGGCTTGTAATACAAACGCTTTCTTTGAATCAGCAAAGCTACTTAGCTTGATTTTAGGAATTTTGTACGCCAGCATTTGTTCGACAAGCATTTAATCGACAGCATTTGTGCGACATGGAATTTTGTTCGACATGCGTTTGTTCGACACAACATTTATACGAATAGACATTTGTACGACATTTTAAAAAACAATGGTCATAAAGTTCCCATAGATTTGGTAGAAAATTCGTTTGACAAAATTTGCAAGAACATTATTCCGGCTCATGCGCAAAATGTATTGAATTACTTTGAAGTTAACTGGATTGGTCGTCCTTGTCGACGTAATCAACGTAGATCTCCACGTTTTGCAATACAGATATGGAATTGCTATGAATCAGTGGTATTCAGTCTAGGGCTGGCATCGTGGTTTCCAATATCAAATTTCGACCGAGCATCCTGACATATGGAAGTTTGTGACTGCTATAAAACGGGAGCAAAGTTTAAATGAGATACGAATTGAACAGTACGTTGGTGGTCTAAATCCACCTTGCAAAAAAATATAAAGATAGTGCCGAGAGACTTACTCGCGTTGTGAACAATTTTATTCCGAAAAATGTCTATTTGCTCAAATATTGAGTCGAACAAATGCATGTCGAACAAAATTCCGTATCGCACAAATGCTGGCGATGAAGTGCTTGTCGATTAAAATTCCATGTCGAACAAATGTCTGTTTGCATAAATGTTGTGTCGAACAAAATGCCGGACACGCACACATTTATTTGATCCTAGAATTAACCCTTTCAGTCACTCTTTAATTCTATTGTCGCACAAATGCTGTCGATGAAGTGCTTGTCGATTAAAATTCCATGTCGAACAAATGTCTGTTTGCATAAATGTTGTGTCGAACAAATGCATGTCGAACAAAATGCCGGACACGCACACATTTATTTGATCCTAGAGTTAACTCTGATCCGAGGTTGATCTTCTGTTATACAACCGGCCCTTATAAGTAGTAAATGCAATACCGGATTTCTATAATATATAATTTCGAGGGAAAGGGACATGTGTTCCCCAGTAAATTTATTAAAATAAAGGTTACTGTCAGTTATATAATATATAATTTCGAGGGAGGGGGACATGTGTTCCCCAGTAAATTTATTAAAATTAAGGTTACTGTCAGTTAATTGCAATAATAATTGCCACGAATTTCACTTTTTACAAAACCCACTAGTCTGCGAGCTTGGTAATTACCAACTCGAGGACTTTCTGCGATACAAGAGACCCAAGGCAATCCAAGGCAATTCCAAAATTGTTAATTTTTGTTGTTTGATTAACAGTCAAAAGAGGGGGCGTTGAAAAACCTGATCTCACTTATGTATCTTTACTTGTTTTTTAGGGGTCACTCAAGACCGAACTATAATAGAGATCGTTCGCCTGGCAAAATATCTGGGTGATGCAACGACCCACACGAGTCCGCAATCCAAATGCGGTCTTTATAGACAAGCCGTATGGCACAAACGGTACAATTCTTTATAAAAACGCCTCTTAAGCCCCCCCCCTCTTGATAAGGAGTGTACGGAATTTCCGTGTTATCCATCCTTAGACAAGATGACAAGATAAGAATGGGAGAGTTTCATTAGAAATAATTTTTAGAAATAATATATAAACATGAAACTATAATAAAAATGCTGCATGTTGATGTAATTGGTTGGTCTTAAAACTCAGCGTACAATTTAAAAAAAAATTTTGAATTTCAAAAAAATATTTAATCTGCCCGCCACAGCTAACCAATCAGATTTAAACATCATTTAAATTTTTAGGTTTTAGTTTAGATTGCATTGTTGTTTATAACCTGCAACACTTTGACAGTGCCATTTACATTGTTTAAAATTGGCAACACGTTTTTTATTGGTTTCTGAAACCCCGCTATTTTTTAAAAAAGGAGGCCCGTGACGTCACCGGCCTCTCCTTTAATAACTTTTTTCTTACCTTAAACGTACTCAAAAAAATTTGAAAAAAATTCTGAATGCACATTTTGACTCCAACTTTCATATACAAAAATAAAAAAAGTAGTGAAACACGTTTATTGATGATCATTCGCCAGGTTAGAGCCTCCGTGGCACGTTGGGACCTCCGTGGCAACGTAGATCTTTATGAGGAATGTTTTTAGTAAAGTAAGCGCCCGTAGCGCAGCGAAGGGTATTTGTTTTTTTTTTATTTCGATGAATTTTGAAGTAAGCCACGGCTTACTTCAATATTATTTTTTACTGGGTTTATTCAATTTAATTATTAATTTTTTATGTTCTAGTTTTTATTTATACAATTTTTAATTGGATTTCATTTACAAAATTAAATTATAATTAATTACAATTAGTGATTCTCATGGTGTTGCATATTCAAAATAGATTTATTTTGCTTGTTTAATTGAAAACTATTGAGCTTGGATTTTTTTCATTATTTTTCCCATTATCTACAATACAAAATGACATTGAAAAGATATTTTTTTTCAAAAAAGAAAAAATCATGAAACGAAGGGTTAACGAATAATCACAGTGGATCACAAATTGTGGTTTATACTCGAAGATATAGTCTGAAGAAAGCATAATAAAAGTATCGAGCTGGTAAAACATGATTTAATGAAGATTAAATCTATTAATTTAGCATCGATACCGATGAAATTCGTGCGTGCCATAATAGATGACTGGCCGCTGCGTTTAAAGGAATGTGTGAATACCGAGGGGGTAATTTTCATAAATCATAATATATAGAACGTAACTTTAAAATAATTCACTAATCTTGTAATCTTTTTGAGTTTCTTTAGATTTAATTTTCTCTGAGATTTATGTAGTTTAAGTTATGCTTGATAATTTGGTTTAACATTATCATTCAGTGCACCAAACTAAGTTTTAAATTTAATGTTCAGTTTCATATTTTCATAAAGAATATTTTTGTATTTTTTGTAAACATTGTTTTTTTTAAATTATATGATAATCATTGCTCTTGTTTCTTGTTATTGTATTGTTTTCATTTGTTTGCTTTTTACCTTCATCATCAAATTTCTTGGATTATGTTTAGCTTGTTCCAATGACAAACCACTGTAGTATAAACTGCCTTGAAAACCCGCCATAAAATGATGTGGTTAGCCAAAACCCATCCTGGGTTATAGCGCTACTTTGTATGTGGTAAAAAACATAATTTTTTTAAATCCAGATTATATTCTTAAAACCAATTTAATTTAAGTTAATAATAATAATTAGGATACGTAATTATTCAATAAGAGACTGTCATTAGCTAGGAGGTTAGCCGAACAACTGCTGACTGTATAAGGGTTGGAATCCAGGGAGAGTTTAAAACTTTCATTTGATCGTCTCCGTGCTTCGGAAAGCACGTAAAGCCGGCGGCGTCCCTAGATGCTTAAACATTTTTATCGAAAAACATAGTCAAAGCGATGCTTTCCGAACCTCCTCTCGGATGAGAAAGCGAAGCATTCTCTAGTCACTTAACAAATCGACCAGTAATGAAAAATCGACTGGTAATGGTTTTCATTACTGGTCGCTTATGTCACTTCAACATGTCGAATCATTTTTATTATAAAATGCTATTAAAAAAATTTGACCGACGTGAGGATCGAACTCACGATTTCCAAGCGATATAATTATGATCCAGCCTTCAATACATTACGCCATACTGAGTTGACCTAATTACATTACATTACATACGTCACTGCGACGTATAAATTTGCCAAAAATCGTTGAAAGTTAAATATTTACACATAATACAATTTTCTATTATTTTCGTAAACTTACTGTAATGCCTAATGCACTTCGTGCGGCAAAGAAGAGTTGTATACAAAGAATTATCAAATAATTAAAGGAAAACAACTGTACAAGACTGGTCGTTCATCCATGCACCAAATGCTTAGCATAACCCGATTTTTCAGATCGGACGGAATCGGGTTACTCCCACTACGCTATGGGCGTTGTCTTAACATAATCTTAATGTTGTGATATAGGGATTTTATATTAACCAAACGCCACCACACGCAGCTTTTGTAACTACTCCATCAAGTATACCTAAGTGTCTTTAACGTGTTTCAACAGTGTTCGAGTTAGTTTTCCTGATATTGTTTAATTCAGTGCAGTGTTTATCTAAAAAAAACCAGTCTTTCAGTCTTTTTTAAATCAACATTCTACCGAGGTATACTTGCTATGGCAGACATATTAAAGGTGTCGCTAGGGCCTCCATCGGTAGTGTAAAATCCCTATACGATATTATTTATTTTTTGTATAATTGCTAATATTTTTGTTTTCCGATAAAATAGTATACTCACCTCTACTCAAAAAATGATTCGTTACTGGGCTTGCAGCTTTAAAAAGCTCGCTATCGCTCGCTTTTCAATATAGCTGCGCGCCCAGTAACGGATCATTTTCGAGGTTCGGCCAGTAATCTACTATTCTCAGAAAAAAGCTGATTTCCCCATGATCAGAGGGGGTTGATATCCGACGATGGATGTAGTAGTTCATGATAATAATGATGATGAATTATTCAACTTATATGTCTTGATTACCTAATTTGTTATTTTAATTACAAATTAATTACACTAGATCATAGGGAAAAAATATGGCAAATTGATGATTTTTTAATTCCTACTTTGCATTATAACGGATTAGAAAGAAAAAGTTATCAACTTAAACTAAAGGTCTTTAATACTCGGCATGAAAAATTTTAAAATCATTAGTATTGTGAGTGTTGTAAATCAAGTTCGGATTTAAAGATAATTTTATTGATTCCAAACCGCTCGGCAATAAACGCCGATTGCAATTAAAATCAAAATATGTATAGTTACCCCATCTAAGCCATGTAATGCCTCGTCGAAATGATAAATCATAATCTTAATAAAGTATACTTACAAAGTGAATATTCGAAGAAGTTCTACAAGCAATCACGTATGTTATGGGAATAAATAATAATTTTCATATTATATAACAACGTCATATTATCTCACTCGTACACTACCACACAAGGTTGATTGATAATAGCAATTAAAAAATTAGCAGACATTCCCAAATTCGGTGCATGCAGCCATGGAGCCAAAACGCTAAAATTTTTTTTTTATAAGAAAGAGGCTGATTATCTATGCACGAACTGAAAAGCTGATAGAAAGAGAATTAGCCTTAATTTATTTCCCGTTGAACACGTTTAAAAAGTATTCCAAATCATTTTCAGAAGATATTCGAAGATTTCTGATTCCAACAATCTCCACATTGATGCTAGTTCCCAGAGCCGTACTTACACGCAGGCTACCTAGGCTATAAGCCTATGGACCCGCAATCACAGAAAACCTTATTTGAAAATTTCAATTTTGAATTGAAGAAATAACAAAAAATCAACTGATATAATTTAAAAATTTACTTATTTGTTACAATCTTTTTTTTTTCAAACCTTTTTCTCAACTCACTCGCACTGGAAAAACTCGTTAAATACTTTTCGTCAAAGTCATTGAATGGACGGATTGTAGCTGAATGCAGCATCGACAATCACCAAATACACGGTTACTCATACATCCACAAAAACAAGTAAAACAAGGAAAGTCACCTTTCAAAACGCACACATTTCTAGATACGGAGGACTTTCTATTAGGGTAGGGGAATTAATGTGGCAGTCTTCATTTAACCATATCCGATTATACGCGTATTATTTAAATACTTATAAGGGGACGTCCATTAATTACGTGAAGCATTTAGGGGTAAAGGGGGTCAAGCAGAATTCTCCCAATCTCACGTGGAGGCAAGTACTATCACGTAATTTTTTTTCCGCAAGAAACTGTAAGATTGCGATAGAACTGGGTTACAAAATAAACAATCTCACGTGAGATTAGAGGTGGGGGGATCAATCCAAATTTTACCACATTACATCAGGGGTAAAGGAGGGGGGGTCTAAAAATCGCCAAAATTATTAAATTAAATAAATAAAGTTGAAGTAAATAAATTACGTAATTCATGGACGTCCTCCAAAAGGCGGAATCTTGGATAAAGGATTTTTTATCGTTATTCCCTTAATGCCAAGCATCAATGACTTGAAGCATTTAGATAGGCATAAGAAACGAAGGGTATCTATGCCTTTTAATTGGTTAAAAACCATGTAACACAGATTAAGGAAATGAAACGTTTAAGAAAACAATCTTCTGCATTTTAAACTCTTAAATTTGGCTTGCTCGGAAGTCTGGTTTTAAAATTATTAAAAAATTAAAAAAATCATTTTTTTAAATACTTGAGTAAATTTGTGCTTCCAAGTGTTTTTTTTTAATAAAAATTTTAATTCGAAATTTTTAAAATTGGTGAGTTACAGACGATGGAAAAGCTATTATGATCAAGAGGAGTAAGCAAAAGGACTACAGTGTTAAAAGTAATTTGACGAAAACCATTCTCATCTGAAATAATAACTTACAAAGAATTTTTTTATTATTGCCGGTAGGGTCCACTTCGTAGATTTAGCAGCAATTCAGGTTAGTAAACTTTTCTCTCCAGGGATGCAGCCAGTGAATTGTTTAAAATTGTGAAAAAATGCATTTTTCTTTAAATGCACGAACTGTAGTTTGGTAAGAAAAATTTTTTTACCTACAAAAGTACCTAATAAATTACAGATAACTAAATTTTTCTCCGTAGCTGTCATCAATTAAGGATTGATTTTTAATGAAAATAAAAATCTTAAAATAAAAATTAACAGAACATTTTGTAAATTTTAACCTGTAAACGCCAAGCAGACAAATAGTAAATTAAGACTGACATTCATTTGGGCAGCGGTCCTCGAAAGGAACTAAAACTGTGGAGTTCAGAACGGCCACACTAAAAAACTAAAATTTTAATGTTAATCAATTTAAAATTTAAAATTGCATGAATAATTTCGTTAATATCTATCTCTGCGCAAGAGTCTACTAGGGCAAACGGTTTTTCAGTCAGGAAATATTTTCCCAGTGATGTTGCCAATTGAATTGTGAAATTCCAAGCCCAACGCTTTTATATACAAAATTTTTTTTTACATTTTTTTACTTTGAATTTACTTAAAATGTTTACTTAAAATAATAATGACTTCTCAAAATAGAAAACTAGTGGGGCCCGCACCATAGATTCAGCCTAGGGGTCTACACATTTTAAATACGGGCCTGCTTGTTTCTAAGTTTCAATTTCTTATTGCCAAAATAAAAATTTATCCGCTATAACGATTGATTTACATAAAAAGTTACCCGAAGTTATTATCGTAGTAGGAAACTTATATAAGCAATAAAAAGAGAAACACAGAATATGGAAAGGACCAAAGATTCTGAGATGCATGAACTTCCTTTGCTGGTACAAAAAAGGTGTCGAGTAGAATAATTGAAAATGCACTTCTACAATGCAAGCTACAATTGATTGAATTCATGGTTAATTTATTTGTTAAACAGTTACACGTATACAATAAGAAATACAAAAATAAATTAATTGTAAATATTAATTGGTTTATAACATATTCTTGGATTTAGTAAAAGAAAAAAATTTTCGTAGAGTTCTATGTAGTGTAAAGAGGGATATCTTTAAATTGTACGTAGACTATATCATTTTTGCGGATTCTATTGTTGTCATCAACATCTGGTAAATCCACATCTAATTTTTCCATATTAATTCCAAATGCTGGTAGTTGTGAATTTTCGTGGTTTATTTCCTAATGGACTTTGAATAATGGACGAGTACTATTAAAAAATTACATTAGTTTTCTTTACTCGTAAAGTAACAAGAACAATATTACTTAGTTAAATATTGGTGAAGGCGTTCAAAGCGTCTATTTGGGTTAGAACGGTTGAAGTTCACACTTTCATCATGAATACATGGAAGAATTTCACCAAACTCCACGTTTCCAATTTTTACGCGTGTAACAAAATCTTCTTGAAATTCCGAGCAGCTGTCCCCTTCAATTACGATATGAGGAAAGAAATTTAAGTAGGAAACTTGCTTTGCATTTCCATTAATCCGTTGATCTTTCATGTATTTTTGGAAGCTTGATTTCAAACATTGCAGACTTTTGTTATTTATTAATGTGAAATGTGAAAAATTTGGAAGCATTCCCTAAAAGACATAATATGAATATTTAGTCGAGAAATTTCCAGGGATTTTCGGCAAACTACAGAATCGAGAGTAAGGAAAGAAGAAATTAAAAATATTTACGCGAATACTAGAATTTTCATTTGTAAATCTGGTTTCACTATTTAATGCTCTTCTACGTTGTGCTGAAAAATAAGCAACCCTGTAGAATCTATGCTTGTTTATATACAAGTTTTGCAAATCTGGGTTATCGAGTAAACCTCTTCGACGTTGTATGATTATATTCTTATTTTCATATCTTCTGAAAAAAATATTAAATTTTCATTAATTAGCAATCAATTTCTTTGGTACTCACTTTTCAATGTTGAATAAAGAATCCATTTTATTACTTTCAAAATCATCGGTATCGCCATAGAACAGTTGATTCACCGTACAATTAACTATATTAGTGGTTGGTTCTAGACATACTTCCAAGTTCTCCGGTTTGGCGTTATAAACCACAAGACGTCTAAAGTTCGATTTAGATATTTCATTGCAAAGTTTATTCAATAATCCAAAAGGTACCTGTCCTTAACATTTCTAACATTAGGATTTTGAGTATCAAATTCAGGTCCATCTCTTGTACATATGACACTATCTGAGTCAAACCCAGTTCCATGATCAACAGGATATATTAAAAGGTGCTTCACTGTTCCAAATCTAATCCATCCATCTGGTGTAGATTCATTATTTCTTGTACATTCTCTTCTTGCAAAAAGCGAAATCCGTGGTAGTATCGAATTTGGAACACAACCACAGGATCCTGCTACATCTGGTTCCTGAAAATAAGTCAATAATTTATTATTGCATTTTTAACTAACAATGAAGATTCATAAAAATTACCTCTTCAGTCATCGCAATCTTCAGAAAATAATAAAACCAATAAACTTAATAAAGAACTTTTACGATAATTGGTATATTTGAAATGTGCGCAACGTCTAGCGATAACAAGTATTTTATAATTCCATATTATATATAGGATGCAACAGATACATAAAATAAATTCAAAGTAACAAATAGCCGAAATAGATTGTTTTTACAGTGGAATACAAGTTACAGAATCAAAAATAGTATTTGGATGAAAACCAAACCCAGAAGATTTTATGAGTATTTTCAAAAATGTGATGGAATTGATTAGGGAGCATAAATGTACATCGCAAGTAGCATATTGGTTAAAGTAGGCGGAAGTTCAATAACATATGTATACATTCTGTTGACGGTACGTACGTAAACTTAAAAACATAATCACATTTTCTTAATTTTTTTTAATCCCCATAGAGGAGGTATCAGGCGAATACTCTATCTAGGGATAGATTTTCTTTAAATTTGGGGTTCAACCCCCCCCCCCCATGAATTAAGTAATTCTAAATAATTAAATAATAAATTAAATAATAAATCATACAATTTAATTTTATTTAAATTAAAATTTTTTTAAATTTTACCTTAAACAATAGTTTAAACAGGAATTTATATTATTTCAATGGCATTACAAATATACTAAAGAATCCGCTTAATGTGATCACGGATAATGTTATCAGTCGGTTATTGTAATCATTTTTTTTGGAAACCGGCAGCTTTTTTTTTTCTTTTTTTTTCTATTTTGTTCTAAAATTCGCTTTTTTCTAAATTTCGCTTATTGTTAGGTATCAGTTATCAGTTAATATTATTAAAATGTTCTTTTCGTCCAAAGTGATCACATTAAGCGGATTCTACTGTATAATTAGAAACCATGGTATGGTTAACAATTTGATAAGTATGCATAGCGTTATTATAGTATTATAGTAATTATTGAAATATTAAAAGGTAAACAGTTTCAATATAAACTAGATTTTCAAAGTCGAATGCGTATTCCAATTTTAAGTAAATATCCCACTCATACATCTTACGCGTGCGATTCATCAGCAATAATTATTGTAAATAAAAAGTTGACGTTTGTGAATAAATGAATAAAAATGTAGTCAAAAACTGAACTTTGACAGGAGTTTTATCAATCAACAGAATGACGGGATAATTCTGGGATCCAATCCTAAAAACTCGTTAGTGAGGCTCTTAAAGCTCAGAAGTCATCCACCTTTTTCATAAACTTTCTAAATCGTTATTTTTTGTATTTTGTTTACTATAATTTTTTTAAATTATGTACTTACCTGTAATAGGTAAGCTTCTTTTTCTTTTTCTTCAAGTGCCTTATCCGATTTCGGATATATGGCTGTTATTTAGACTATGTAAGCCAAGATGACGTACTAGGAAATTTTATTTTTGGGGTGGTTTCTCGATGCCTTCCGTATAAGCCCAAAGATCGAACATTGGCTGTAGATTGGCTACATTGGCTACACAGTAGTGTAGTATAGTCGGCTTTCTTTCTTTATTTCTTTATACTTTTTTTTATTATTATTACATCACACTGCCGGTTGTGTAAGTAGGCGCCGATAATATTTGTAAACATTTCTGGAGTTTGCGCTTGAATACCCATGTGCGTTGAAATATGAAAAGTAAAACGCACTAGTGAGTGAAAATATTACTTTTCCGCACGTGTGTGGAAAAACGTATTTTTCATTACTCAAACGAATATCGAAAAGTTGTACTTTTTCCAACACTTCTTTTCAGGCGTATATCGATACATCTTAATAAAATATTTTAAAAACAAAATTGGGGGAGGTCGATTTTTGTAAAATTGCATGATTATTAAGTTATTTGTCCTGAACTATAGGGGTTTTACCGGTAAAAGAGTGTTTTTTACTAAATTTGTATAAAACAAGGTGGAACTCAATGACCAAAGTTCTTAGGCTTCTATACTGCTAACTTTCTGGTAAAACTTGAAAAATTTAGATTATACATAGTAGTAGGTAGTAGAAACAGAAAAATTGTAAATTAAGCCTGCATTAAAATATCGAATTATCTGCTTATTATATGGTAATTATAATGGATTTATGGTTTTTATACTATTACTAGCTGGAAAGCCCGTCTGTAGACGGGCAGTTAGACGGTGGATCTCTTTTAAGCGGTATAATATTTAAACACTTAATTTCGTTTCCTGCTAGTGGGAGATTCCCCGTTTTTCTATATTTTTAAAGTAACGTAAAAAGTTTAAAAGGCAATTAAAAATTTTTTCATAATATAAAAATTAATAAGTTTCTCAAATTCAAATTTTCTTTAGCCGACCGTTTTAATTTCCTTCACTTTTGGTCAAAAACAAAAAATTTCCCAACTTTTTCTAACGAAATTTGTATAATTCTTCAGTCTTCTGTAGGTATTTTATTTACTTCCATCCAGACCCCTCGGTTTACACTTTTGACTATAATTTTGACAGTTAACTTTCAAACTACCTAACGCAAAAGTTGCTGCACCTTTGCTTCAAATTTCCCAATTTTTCTGGTGAAATTTGAAAAATTATCCATTTCCTATCTTCTCCAAGTATTCTAAAATAATGGAAATTCTGCGATATGTACTGGAGGGTGTTCCAGACTCCCCAGACCGCCCGGTTTACAATTTTGACTTTAGTTTTTATAATTAACTTTCAAAGTAGCACAAAAAATTGCTGCTAAACTCGTGAGCAGTAAGGTAATTAAATAAATATGCTTTCAAAGTTTTAATTCTTTCTAGCCGAAGCGAAGGTTAAATTTCCCTCATTTTAACTTAAAAATTCAAATTTCCCGGTTAGTCCTAATCTTAGTTAGTTTAATATACTTTTCGGATGGTGAAATTGTAAACCGGGGGGTCTGGGGGGTGTGGAACACTCTCCAGTACATGCCGCAGTATTTCTACTCTTTTAGAATACTTGGAGAAAATAGGGAATTAATAATTTTTCAAATTTCGCAACGAAAAATCGGGAAATTTTAATTTTCAAGCGAAAGTGAGCGAAATCAGAGTGTTTTTTTCACCAAAAAATTAAACGCTGTAGCAGGAGCAGCAGCAGCGTGCTAGGATTTTATATATTACTAGCTGGAAGGCCCGTCCGCGGACGGGCGGCTAGACGGTGGATCTCTTTTTAGCGGTATAATATTAAACATTTAATTTCGCTCCCTGCTACTGAGTGATTTCCCGTTTTTCTATATTTTTAAAGTAACGCAAAAAGTTGCTACTAAACTTGATGTGCCGATGGGCAACTAAAATTTTTTTTAAATAATTTAAAAATAAATAAGTTTTTGAAATTCTAATTTTCTTTAGCCGAACGTTTTAATTTCCCCACTTTTGCTCAAAAACAAAAAATTTTCAAGCATTTTCTGACGAAATTGATATAATTATTTTGTCCCCCCCGGTTTACAATTTTGAATTTATATCTTTATAAATATAATTTTAAATAGAATATTATAAAATACTAATAAAAAAGAATTTATAAATAAATTAAATGTAAACCGGGGGGTCTGGGGGGTGTGGAACACCCTCCAGTACATATCGCAGGATATGTTCACCCTCAGAACCCTAGGTTTACATTTTGGACTAAAAATTTGACAGTTAATTTTCAAAGTAACGCAAAAGTTGCTGCTAAACTCGGAGCAGTAAGCCACTTAAATAAAAGAAGTTTTAAACTTCCCTCACTTTTGCTTAAAAATTCAAATTTCCCGGTTTTTCCTGGCGAAATTTGTAAAATTATAAATTCCCTTATTTTTCCAAATTCTGCAATATGTACTGGAGGGTGTTCCACACCCCCCAGCCCCCTGGTTTACAATTTTGACTTTATGTTTTTATAATTATTATAAATTAAATTAATTATAAATTATTATAAATAAATTAAAAGAAAACCGGGGGGGGGGGGGGTCGCAGAATATCCATACATTTAGAATATAGGACAAATATTTTTAGTCATAATCTTAGTTTAATATAATTTTCGGTTGTTAAAAAAAATCAACCAATCAGAGTGTTTCTTTCTTCACCAAAAAATGGCACGCTGGAGCAGGAGTAGCGCACTGGGATTTTATATATTAGGATTATTCATTATTTTATTTTTCAAATATTTTTAGTCTTAATCTTAGTTTAATATATTTCTCGGTTGGTAAAAAAAATAGACCAATCAGAGTATTTCTTTTTTCGCCAAAAAATGACACGCTGGAGCAGGAGCAGCAGCATGCTGGGATTTTATATATTAGGATAGCTGGGAAGCCCGTGTTCACAGACGGGCAGCTAGACGGTAGATCTCTTTTTTTGCGGTATTAATTAAAAAATTTCTTCGTGTACACTGCTTGTGAACATTTTGAATCAATTTTCCTTGTTTTTTTCCATCAATTATTTTTATCCTCAGATCTCCGTACTCTTGACATTACTACATAGAGATGACCGTGACTAACGTCACTTTTTCTAATGTCTGTCCATGAGCCTTGTTGATCGCCATGGAAGATCGCCGCGCCGTCCTAAAACAAATGGCAAGTCTGTACTATTGGGGCTAAATCTATGCGAAATCAATTGTAATTCAACATATACGATATTCGATTATCCTCTTATACATTTATCCGGTTATCCATTATGATGTTCATACATCTTCAATTTTGAAGATCGTACATTTTCGATTCTTCTCTTTTTCCTCTCCTTAATCACGTATTTTTCTTTTATTTTTTGACTGACGGTGCCTCTTCACTAATAGCCGTGTTACTTCTTTCTCTTTTTATCAATTCTTTCTTAATCTTCATTGTATATCTTTGACTGGCGATGTATCTTCACTGATTGCTGTTACTTCCAATTTCTCTTTCTTTTTCCATTTCTTCTCTTTGTTTTTTTTTTATTAATTAAGTCTGCGTCCTCGAGTTTTTCTTTTTCTAAATATAATTAACGGATAATACACTGTAGCAGCCGCATTCTGACTGCCGGAGGAGGGTTAATATATTAACCCGCTAAATTACTAAATTTCAATTGTTTTTTTTATAGCATAATTATTCATTATTTGCTTTGTCAAATATTTTTAGTCCTAACCTTAGTTTAATATATTATTCGGTTGGTAAAGAAGATCGACCAATCAAAGTGTATCTTTTTTTACTAAAAAATGACGCGCTGAAGCAGGAGCAGCAGCGTGCTGGGATTTTATAAATTAGGATATAAAACACAACACACTAATAGTATAGAAAACAGAAGTACTTGTTCAGAAATATAGCAAAAAGCCTTATACACCGGTCCCGTGTCCGTCCGCCAGTCCGTCCGCATTTCTCAAACTTAAGAACTATTATCAGCTTAGCGAACTAGAAATTCAAAGTTTAGTTTTCGTTAAGTTAATAAATGTTCTTAAAGTTAAAAATGCGAACGGACGGAAAGACGGACGAACGGATGGACACGGGCCAGAACATAAGGCTTCTTGCTATACTTTGTATATATATAAGACTAATATAGTGCTGCTAATTGTGTTGCTCTATAGAGTGTAAAATGGAAAATAATATTTTCAATTAATGTATACTTCTTATTGATAAATAATTATTACTTACTTATTAACTTTGCAATAACCCTATGGCAGAAACGTGCAAGCTGGTACTGCAAAAAGATTGTAAAGAAGACAGGATCAGGGACTATTACTGATAATAAAGAGAAGGTAAAAAATTATATTTGTCTTTATTGTTGTTAAAAATATATTTATTAATTTTATATTTTATATCATTTTTATTAATTATTTGTGATATTATCCATAATTGGTATTAATCATTAGTTTACAATTTTTTTTTTTTTTTTTATTTGAAATCCTAGTATTTTACAATCTATCTAATAAGACAATAAGTAAAAGATATGACATATTGAACCGGATGACATAGAAGGAGATTGCCCAATGGCACGCTCCCTTTACATTTTAACACCAGAGAGTGTTATGTCAGGCTTATACGTACTATTTCAAAAGCGATGAGGCAAGTCCAGTGGGTCGTGACGCTTTAATCTCTTTATTCGATGGGAAGATAATAAATCCACAGCGAGAGAGTTGGGATGGTCTCTAACACGATCCTGATATCTGGTGCTGAACGTCTTGATACATTCTTCAACTGTGGGCATTTGAAGATCACGATGGATCACATGATTTGGTACAAACCAAGGGGCGTCTACGATAGTTCTCAGGGTTTTTGATTGAAATCGCTGTATTTTAGCGATGTTGGAGTTACTTGCTGCTCCCCAAAGCTGGATGCCATAGGTCCAAATTGGCTTACAATGAAATGTTTTCATTTTCAGGGGAAATAATTATCCCTAAAAAAAAAAGTTTTTCCTTAACAATATTTCAATATCGATATTGCAATAACGCCAATTTGCTAATTTCCAATATTTTGAAAAAGTAACTTTTTGTAACTACTACTTAACATTTGCAATAATTTAAAAAAATAGTTTTGCAAATTCAAAACTATTATTATTTATAAATGCGCTTCTAAATATATAAAACTGCAATTTATGAATTCCGTAGCACCTTTGCAAAGATCGGATTTATCAAATCCAGAACATTTTTCAACTGCTTCATTTACTACGGTTGGATCCTTAATCTCCAGATTTCTTGTTATAGTTGCAGGAAATAGGTCTCCGGCTTCATTTAGAGCACCCGCTGTTATAAGTACACACTTGGCGAAACATCTGAGATTTTCATCATTTTCAATTTCTCCAGTATTTTCAAAAATAGTTTCCAGTTTTTTATCAACGTGTATTTCAATCAAGCAGTGTTTTTTTACATCTTCGTGTGTTTTAAAAAACCTTTTCGATAATGTTCCAGCAAACTAAAAAATATGTATTTTAGAAAAATGTAAGATCTACCAAACTTGTAAGAATTTCCAAAGAATTCCAAGGATTTCCAAATTCCAAGGGAAAAACTATTCACAAATTTAAACAAAATTCTCATATAATATTAATATTACATTAATATGTATTAATATAATTTAATATATTAAATAATTAATATTTTTATATTAATATAATTTATCGTAAAAATAAAAATAAAAATAAGTAGGTACATACTTTATTTTGATGAGAAATTTTTAGAGTTATTAAGAACAAAACAATAATAACAAAACATTTCATTTTTATTTAATAATTATTTTATTCGATGTAATACTCTTACACTATGAATGCATTTAACATTGGTCTTTTATAATTTTTTTATTAATTAATTTCAAATGACGCATAAGGAAAATAAGATCAAAACATGTACACAAAATTATAGATGTAATAATTACCAAGAAAATGATTTTATTTAATTAAAGTCTTTAAGTAATTAATTAATTGATTAATTGATTTTTTATTTTAATTATTACATTTAGTGATAGTAGAGTATTGCAGTAGAGTAACTCGATATTAACCATAATCACTATTTTTGAATACCTAAAAACACTTTTTAAAATTAAAATATTTTTAGTTATCACAAGTAAACTACACTGTAAGTATAAAGTACCTCAAACGTTTTCACCATACTATGGCATCATCAGGCCATGAACTAAACAGAAAATTAAGAGAGAATCCATTT